>CM056376.1:5774581-5829581 GCA_029718625.1 Synaphobranchus kaupii
CGGTGATGAGGTCACTGTGTTCCAGATGGTCTTTGAACCCATGAGTGAAAAACAGATTATGGCAAATTATGTGACCGAAATACAGAATGAACCATCCTTTACTGTATCTACAATTCTCTGTAAAACAGTATCTGTACATTTCAGATCTAGAATAACTGTACGTGGATGTATTGTCCATTGCACGGGACGGACGTACGGGCATAGGAGTGCGTGTGTCATTGTGTTTGCTCCAGGGGAAGGCCCACAAAAACCCGTCTCTGTCCCTTCTCTGTTTCAGATGATGAATCTCCTGGACTTTATGGGTTTTTGAATGTAATCGTCCACTCGGCCTCAGGGCTCAAACAGAGCTTAAGTAAGTGTACCCCGGTGCTCCCTTGTGTTTCCTGTGTCGTTTGATGGATGAAAATGGTGTCGTGCTCTGAGACGGATACAGTCATGGTGCCTGCATACCCCCCCCCCCCCACGTCAGCCTGGTTAAGTTATCGCTGTCCGCCTGTCTCTGGGCAGAAGGCGGGAATTCCCTCGTGGAGCAGCTGCTGTTCCGCAGTAATAGTAGGAACTGCGGATTAGGCGGGAACGCCGTGTCCCTTTTTCCAGGTACATCTGTGAGGGCAACTACGCCCCACTGGCTGGGACATTGCGACGGGCTTTCACCTGACTGCACCCGACTGCACTCACCTCTCCCATTGATGCTGCGGGCTTTTATATCGATAGTCAGCCAGAGACAGTCTCGGTACGGGTCTGCGCATACCGTGTAGGGACATTAATATGGTGAAGCAGGCGGTTTTAAAATGTTTTACTGTAATTATTTTTTTTGTGAAATATGTGAAAGTCATCTGTTAAACAGATGACCTGAGTTAAAGTGGCTGTCATTGCTATTATTTTTTCTGGAACTCAGCTGGTTTTGCCCCCCAAGCGTCTCTGTTTCTCTTGTTCACCAGCGCTTAACCCTTCTACCTGTCATTACCCAAGTGACATCTGGATCTGATCTTATCCGGTTCTCTTGGTGTCAATCAGACCTCCTAACTCACTTCGACCCTAAGCTCTGTGTCCTGGTGATTTTCCGTTTCCTCCAGATCTCTACTGTACCTTGGAGGTGGACTCTTTTGGCTACTTTGTGAACAAAGCCAAGACACGGGTTTACAGAGACACCACCGAACCAAACTGGAACGAGGTGAGGGCTTACGATCATCGCCAACTTCACAGCATGTGAAACCCGTCATAGACATGCCGCCTCAATGTATAATGTGTACCAGGTCTGTGCTCCCACATGCTGAAAATCCTAGATTTTAGAAAAACCAAGGAACTTGAGAAAAGTTGTTTGTGGAGACATTTTGGCAGTCATATTGAAGAACTCCCTGTCTACTACTCAATGTGTGGATGGTCCTGATCTTGGGGTGGCATTCTTATTCTGGGATATTGTAGCCATTTTATATTGTTTTATTGGTAGTCTGCATCACTTGTCATGTAGCCTTATGCACAGTTTTTATACGTTCTTGAGTTGTGGGGAATTGGACCTTGATAGAATTTTAAAAGCCTGTCTTGGTTTTTGGGGCCACTCCTCTGGAACGTTCCTTGTCAACGGTCGCCTCTGTGCTTGTACTAGGAGTTTGAGATCGAGCTGGAGGGATCGCAGACCCTGAGGCTGCTGTGCTACGAGAAATGCTACAACAAGACCAGACTGAGCAAAGAGGAAGGGGAGAACACGGACAGAATCATGGCCAAAGGCCAGATCCAGGTGAGGGGCTGTCATCAGCTGTTCACTACTAACCAGGTTTGGCAGGGCTCAGAAGACCAGCACCTACAGTGCGTGCCCCCAGGTGACCTGGTTGTCATCGCCTGTGAATGTGTATTTCCTCCAATTAGTGCTAGCTCTCCTGTAGCTTGATGTGTGAAATAGTAATTTGCCTACTGTGGCTTGTTGGTGAAAGCAGTGGGGAAGTGGGCGTGCTTCAGCTAAATGACTACCTGTGCATGAGGTAAATGGTGATGGAAGCATAGTACTGTGTAATTCACAATGTAGCAGTGGAGTTTGAGAAATCATCCTCTCTGTGACAAAACATGGGCTGACTTTTGAAGGCAAGCAGATCCCTCATAGACAGATGGCATACATTTTAATCTCTGAGGGACCGCTAACCTCTTCAGACAAATCACCCTCAAATAGCATGACACACACACACACACACACACACACATCACAACCGATTAATCCCATACAATAGTACATTGAACTTTTCACCCCAAAAATTAAAAGCTGATTTGGGCACTCCGTCTACACTTCAGATGAAGAAAATATATGCTGTATTATTTTCTGAATCTAAAAAGTAGTTTCAAGCAGAGGCGAACTCTCAGAAAGTGCTAGCCTGTCGCCAATTATAAGGAACCAATTGAAACAGGAACATTTAGTGATTTCGAGAGCAGAGATTGAAAGCAGATGCAAGAGTTTAGATTTGTGAGGCTTTATTTATTTATTTGAATGTAATTTTTCTTAACTTTGGGGCTGAATGCCGTGACCTGGTGATGCCGGCACATTTCAGTCGTTGACAGTCTCCGTATTTCAGTTTCACCCTCCTAGAGGACGACCCCCGTGCACCCTGTTACCTAAAACGGTTAATCAGGAAGAAATGTTGAGATGGTCTGCAAAAAAAATGTTTTGTCTAGCAAGCATTAATGGACAGGTTTTTGCCGAACAAAGCGAAATTGTCCTTGCTGGAGGTTAGAGGAGAACGTTTGTCTTTAGGCAGCGGGGGGGTTGGGGGGGTCAAAGTATTCCTGATTATCATGCTGCATTGAGCCCTGGAGATGTGGCGTCTGTGTGCCGTGCAAGCAGAATTATCCTTGAGATGCCCCTCTCTTAACCTGGGGGCTCAGAGATCTGTTGTCCCTCCGTCTGCCTTCTTCGTGTGTGCTGACTCTACGCAACTCGAGCCTGCCTCTCATTGCATTATATTAGGCTCTGGAAGGAATAGGCTGGGGGGTGGAGGAGAATAATGACTCCTCCCCCATTCAAGCGTTACTCACAATGGCCACAATACCATTTTAAAAAATTTCTTTTGGAAACACGAAGCGGTTTCGGGACAGGGCCGCTCATTAAAGAGCCGGATACGTTGGTCCGTTTGGGGGAGCCGAGAGGATTGATGTGCCGGACGTTCTCTGGTGTCCCATTCACGGTTCGCCACTCCCCCCCCCCTCCCGTCGCCCCCGGGCCTGCCTGAACACATGAATGGTAGCCACTGTGTTGAGTGGTGTCTTATGACTGACACACTGATAGCCCCTCCAGGAGGGCACTGGGAATAGCCTGCCAGCTCACACCTCTCTCCCTGCTCTATGGCATGTGTAAGAGGAAGCTTGTGGTTTTCGGTATGCGTTTATGTGAAAGGAAGCTGCTTGTTTCTTTTCACGAAGCCTGTGGATATCCATTTTTATAGCATCTGGGACTGTATGTCTCCTTATTGTACGTACCTTTGACATAAATACTTGGCAGTGAGGTTGTGTTTGAGACTTTACCATCCTGGCCGGATGGTTTAGGATGCCCCCCCACTGGGAATAGTCTGCCAGCTCACACCTCTCTCCCTGCTCTATGGCATGTGTAAGAGGAAGCTTGTGGTTTTCGGTATGTGTTTATGTGAAAGGAAGCTGCTTATTTCTTTTCACAAAGCCTGTGGATATCCATTTTTATAGCATCTGGGACTGTATGTCTCCTTATTGTACGTACCTTTTACATAAATACTTGGCAGTGAGGTTGTGTTTGAGACTTTACCATCCTGGCCGGATGGTTCTGGATGCCCACCCCCCCGTGCTGATATGAGTTGCCTGTAGTGGTGTTGGGGGAGGCCAGCAGTATCATATGCGAGTCACCCCCTACAGACAGCAGACAGGGTGTTGTGACAGAGGGTGGATTACACAGTGCCGGTGGGTGCGCAGAGTTCATTGACTCAAAGCCTCTTCTGGAGGGACTCCAGCCAATGGGAGGGAGTGGAAACAGAGTCCCCTCTTCCCGGGCGGTCACATGGTACGCGTGCGCAGGCAGGTGGGCCAGCTGTGTGTCCAGATGTCTCCCCGAGCCCCTGCCAGGGCAACAGGCCTGACACACCCTTCCCCTGTTTTTTTGTTGCTAGGACAATATGGATGAGGATCACCATGCCAACAGGCAAGGCCTGGGGCTGTAATGGGAGACAGACAAATGTCGTTAATACTGAATAACTGATGAATAGACCACCCCCTCTCTTTATCTCTCTCTCTCTCACTCTCTCTCTCTCTTTCTCTCTCTTTGTCTTAATTTGCACTGTTCAGTTCATGGCTGATGATGGTTTATTGTATTTTTGGCTTTAAAATCGCACCCTCAGTACATTTGCTAGCAGCCTGTTTTCAGCCAGTGCTGAGAACAAATAGTCAGTTTGAATAATAACAATAATTAATATGAACAAACCGTGTCTTTTTTGTGTGTGTACCATCGATCAGTTAATCACTTGGCACGGGCCACACAGGAGCCTGCGATGGGAGTGCTGTTGTGTACAGACGCTGTAAGTTGTTATTGATTGAAAGATTTTTATTTAGCCAGTTGGCATGGCGTCTGATAATCCCTGGCACAGATATTGATCCTCTTTTTATCCGGAGTAATTACAGCAGTACGTAGGGCAGCCTGGGCTTGGGGCTCACCCCGACCCCAACGCACGTCCGTGACACACCTGGTGCGCAGTGAGAGATCGGGGGGAGGGAGGGAGGGAGGTGCGGAGACGTTTGCCAGGCTCAGAGTGGCACTGCGGGGACAGGAGAAGGATCTGTCTGCGCATGTTTGCGTCGTGGCGAGCGAGTGCTCACGTTAGCAGGGATTAGCTCCCGCACAGGAGAGGCGGAGCAGCGTGGAGCAGGAGGCTGCAGATGAGGAGTATTAGGAGGACAAGGAGGCGCACAGAGCCCATGGGAGCAGCGATGCGTCATGCCGCAGAAAGGCAGGATACCTAGACACCTGAGGGAAACTACAGGACCACCCTTCCAAACCCCACCCCATCCGACCACAACCCCCCCCCCCCCCCCCCAGGGCACCCAGCTGTCCGTCATCTGGTTACACAAGGGGAATGTTCCGGGCTTAGAGCTGGCTGCGAGCTGTAATCCGGAGATCCATCTGGGAGAAGGAACAAAAGAGGAGCTGCTTTGACGAGAGACTACAGGGGGAAGAGAGAGAGAGAGAGAGAGAGAGAGAGAGAGAGAGAGAGAAGAGAGAGAGAATCGTCGTGTGGAGGCAGGGTCGGAGGTCTGGAGTGGAAAGCCTCACAGGTCTGTGGGGCAGAGCAACGAGGCCAAGCGGGCGTACAGGACATTGAAAGACCAGGCGAGCAGAGGAGAGGAGAAGACATGAGTCTGAGCGGGACTTTCTCAAACATCGCGACAGGCTGCTGGGGGAGGACTTCAGTCTCCGTAGAGTGATTTCCAGATACAAAAAGGCATGCTGGGTAGTTTCGGGGGGGATTGCTGAAGGAACTCCTGATTCGTAGAGGGATTATTCCCTGGACAGGATTTTTGGGGGGGCTCTTGTTTGTTTGCTACGTGGGTGGGAGAGGGGTGAGGGAGAGGATGAGTGGGGCAGAGGGCAGCGGGATCACACCAGAAGAGACCTGCGGGCAGCTTTTGGGCAGCTGCTCCCTGGAGGGCACGGAGGCCGGGGGCTCCAGCAGGCCGGCCAGCACAGGGGCTCGCTTGTGGGGCCGCTTGCGGAACACGCTCCTTAGACAGAAGGTAATGCGCTGGCACCTGCCACCTGCCATCCAGCCCTCTCCAAGAGCTAGAACCCAGATCACGCAATCTTCTATACTGCTATTGATATTGTCCTTTTTCATTTATCATAGTTTTTAATGCATGTGTGTAGAGCTATCTTGTTGTATTTTCCCGTGTTCAGGAATTAAAACAATTTACTTAATTAATTAATTTAAGAAAATGTTGGTTGAGTTGGTTGATTTTGGAAATGACTGATCCACTGATTAATTAATTATATGGGATATTCAATTACATTCAAAGAACTTTATTTATCCCCAGGGGCCAATTAAGATGGTGTTTTATTGCGGAGAAAAGCACTGCATTTTTTCATGAAGCACTAATGTTGGTTCCAATCAGGCTTCTCATTTGTATTTGGATGGATTAGCAGGTGGTGCGCTGACACAAACACATTGCTTATGCGCAGGGGGGGGGGTGGGGAAACCGTCACAACTCTGACTAGCTCTGCAGATGCACACTGACAGCCCAGTATTAGTTTGGTTGAATTAAAATCTGTGAGGAGAGATTATTTCCTGCATCTCGCCCAATGCGTGCTGGGATAGGCTCCAGCTCCCCCTACGACCCTGACCAGGAACAAGCGGGTTAGATAATGGATGGATGGTGGAGAGATGACACTCCATGGCCATATGGGGTTTGTGTAAGGACAGAGGAACAAACAAACAACTCCAGCAGGCAGAGGGCAGATTTGTTTTGTGGAACTGAGTTTGTGCCAATCTCTGTTTTCTGTTTCATAAATGACGGAACGTGAGACATCATGGGGAGAGTATTTCCTCATTGGGTGATGAGTGAATGTTGTTTATAGCTAAGGTGTCTTCTTGAAAATGAGCAATGTGTTGTTTGCCAGTTCCTGGTGCCTACAGAGGAAACTTAGCCCCTGGTCATGATGTGAGCCTAATGTGAGGCTTGTTACCTTCCTCTCTCTGTGGCATATACAGAGAGTTGTGCTCTGGTACATGATTTTTTACTGAGGTTTATAAAAAGATAATGGAGTAGAGGAGGTGTGGTGGGTTTGGTGAAAACAAAACAGAATAGTGCCTTTTTTTTTTTACTTCCCCTGGTAACCTTTTCTCTCTGATTTTGGTGTTGCGTCAGCATTGGCCTCGGTTCACGTCAGGGAAGTGAGAGAGCACGTTTGGTTAAATATTAACAATCTCTGTCCTGATCACTCCTGTTGCTTTTTGGAAATGAAAAAAAGGATTTCCGTGCCAGCTGAAAGCGGGCTGAGGAGGTTTGGGGCCGTGCCGGATTAATCTTACCCCAGCTAACGGGGCCAGGAGGATCTATGGTTTTTAGCCCATGGATGTTACTGGCATAGCAGTGGCTTCAGAATGCGTGGCTTTGTAATGTCTGTGTTTATTTGAGAGTGGTCCGTGTGTTTTTGTTTTGTATCCATCATATGAATGATATCTGTTAAAAGGGGGGTGATCCCAAACGCGCTACAAGCCGGCTATATAAACAAGGAACTATAGGTGCTCAACAGAAGGACCAGTGAATAGAGAGAATACCAAAACCGGACTACTTCGCTAGGACTAACCCGAGATAAGGAGGACTGGAGCACACAGAGCTCAGAGCAAAACAAAATTCGCATTAAAATATTTTGTTTTGCTCTGAGCTCTGTGTGCTCCAGTCCTCCTTATCTCGAATGATATCTGTTGTTGCTGACAACCTTCTGTTGCTAGCATTGGGTGGCCATATTTTATGTGACTGCTCCTTTTTTGGAGAGGTGATCAGAGTAGGCAGTCATAATATAGGCTGGTGTTTTGTTTCAAGGCTAGAGAATGGTGTTGTATTTCATCCCCATCAAATTTGATCAGGAAAAATAAATCAATGTTCATTCTACTGTAGGCCTGAAATAGCATGCTTTTGACCAGGGTATATAAACTAGGGCCATTTTGGCTCTCTCTTCAATGAGGACCAAAAGACAAAAACGGAGAGCAGTACACGCTAGGAGTACAACGTGTTTAGAAAGTAATATTCTGCTTAATTTACAGTTTACAGTTTACTTGTTAATTCTCATGCATTTCTTGATGCATAAAGAGCAGAAAGGCCTTGTTTTCTCCACCTGGAGGGCTGGAGGCCAAGCTAGCCCTGCCACACTGGTGTTGTGAGGAAGGAAATGCGCGTTATTTGCTGCAAGCTCACTGTTTCTCTTTCGTTCAGTAAATGAGATCGAGCAAATACCATGAACACCAAGGATGCTTTCCCATGCCTGACGATTTGTCAAAGGGGACAGAAACAGCCCATAACTGGATCTCAGTTTCCTGTACTAGCAGTGGTACTTTCCTGTACTTGTCCGCTGTCTGTTTCCGTGTGAGTGTGTGTGTGTGTGTGTGTGTGTGTGTTGGGGGGTTTGGACTGTGATACAGTCATTTGAGACTAAACAGGGTTCATCTGCTTCTGTTTAGCTGGATCCACAGACACTACAGGGTAAAGACTGGCAGAGGACTGTCATTTCCATGAACGGGGTGAGTACTGACAGCCAGAGAGCGAGGTCTCCCTGTGTGGGGCACTGCATGCTCATCACAAACCGCTGACTTTTTCCACGTTGTTAAGGCTTAACGTGTGGTGTTCATCTTCTGTCCTCCATCCAGATCGAAGTGAAACTCTCCATGAAGTTCACTAGCAGGGAGTTCAGCTTGAAGAGAATGCCGTCACGGAAACAGACCGGCGTGTTTGGGGTGAAAATTGGCGCAGTGACAAAGTAAGTCAGCCAGTACATTTGCCCGTATGAAAAACAAGTCACTTTTCTGCCTTAGCGCAGACTTACAAAAATAACTACATGTTCCATTGACATTCCTGTCAGTCTGTCAAAGGGGACTGCTTTTTAAAGGATTTGAAAGGAATATTTTATTATTTATTTATTTATTTTACCTTAAACCTCTTTTTCCTGATCCAAAAACAACATGCAGCGGAGGGCAAAAAAAGAATAAATCTTAGAGGCACAGAAAGGCCTTTTTCGGCCTTTATTTTCACAAGGGCACGGAGTACTTGGCCCTGGTGATGAGTCGTAAAATAACTTTAAACCCAGCAGGGGAAAATGTACTGATTTAAAGAAAAAAAAAAAAAAAGGAAGAAAATCCTTTTATAGTGCTGAAGATGTAAGTCTGAAACCTGTCTCAGCCTTTAATTTAGTCTGTGAGCCGAAAGGAAAACAGGAAAGGGATGTTATTAATGGCAGACCCAGGAACTGCTACTACACCTGGTAATAAAGACTCTGTTGTTGTAGTCTTATAGACAGCTACAGTACCATTAAATCCAAGACGCAGTAAGAAAATATGATGTTGGTTTTGTCATAGTGAAAACCTGTATGCTGTTGTATGGCTCACAGCTGGTCCCACAGCCGGTCCCAGCCGGTCCCTCAGAATGAGCCGTACTGCACTTTTAAATATATCTAGTCACCATAGAAGTAAAGATAGTGTGCAATTCTCAGAGGTAGGGGCTTTATAACATCAATCATGCAGGAGGGGGTTGGGTCTACTTTTCATATCGCACAAATCTGAAACACATGGGAGGCTTTGTGGTGGGAAGGTCTTGTGGGAATTATGTCTATCAGCAATTATCATACACTTTATTGGCTGTATGAAAAGTATTGAAAACCATCTTGAACCATCTTCATCTTGAGCTATCCAAAATTGCGTTAAGTTTGAAAGATAAAAGTATTTTGAATAAAATTTATTATCATTTCGGTCAGGCCAACTACAGAGGATGTCGTAGTACACTGGAGGGAGGTGAGCTCTGTAGTGAGACTGCCCCCTGCTGGTGATTTTTTCTCTAACCTCATGTCTCTGTGCAGCAGTGGCGGCTCCTGAGCTGAAAATTGGGGAGGCAGAAAACTTCCCTTTAAACTGATTATTGGTCTTAATCATTTTTCAATCAGTTTCCTTGATTAACAATAGGCTACATCAGCGTTTAATTCACCAATTACTCAATGCCATCAAATGTAGCCAGTTCTCCTCAATTAGGCTATTAGGCAAGTAATAAAATTATTTTAACTTGCATCGCAAAATTGTGCACATTTTAATCAACATTATAATTGTGGATACATGTGCTCTTCGTTCTCCGCACTCTTAATTCCGAAAATATCCATGGAAATTAAACGATCTTAAAGCTCAGCTTTTGTTAGATAATTTTTTTTATTATTTTTAAAAAATAATCTAACAAAAGATGAGGTTGTGCTAAACCTGCAATAAAAAAGAATCTAACAAAAGCTGAGCTTTCAGATCGTTTAATTTCCATGAATATTTTCGTAATTAAGAGTGCGGAGAACGAAGAGCACATGTATCCACAATTATAATGTTGATTAAAATGTGCACAATTATGCGATGCAAGTGAAAATAATTTTATTACTTGCCTAATAGCCTCATTGAGAAGAACTGGCTACATTTGATGGCATTGAGTAATTGGTGAATTAAACGCTGATGTAGCCTATTGTTAATCAAGGAAACTGATTGAAAAATGATTAAGACCAATAATCAGTTTAAAGGGAAGTTTTCTGCCTCCCCAATTTTCAGCTCAGGAGCCGCCACTGCTGTGCAGTGCTGTGAGCCTCTGTCGCAGGGTTATCCCTGCAGAATTCCTGTGTCTGTGTACAAAGGTTATCCCACTGTATCAAAGTATCCACAAACATGGATATAATGCCATAGTGGTTGGGGAATTGGCCGCATAATTGGCAAATGCAGGCATGAATTCCAGCTGTTGTGCCTTCAAGCAGCATTGTAAACCCAAGCCCACTTTCTGTGACCCATCCATTATTGAAATGTAAGCTAACATATGTTCACATAATGAAACTGAGCCATGTATTACACATTCCTAAACAGCTGCATGTACATGTGAATCAGTGTGTGTTCAGTTTGATTACCAGTATTGTCTCTGAAAAGAGTATAATGTGTGTTTTCACACGTATTTCAAGACCTGCATCAACCCCTCTCATGACCCACTGATGCACCGTGTAAATTTCAAGCCATGTAAATCATCCCGGATATGGCTGGCTGCTAAGCTAATAAATTATATTTGGGTGCTGTTCTTACCAGATACAGCTCTCCCAGAGATCTTAGACAACCCCCTAACCTCAGTGTCAAGGATTTGCTCTATGTTTGCAAAAGCATGTGGGTATTTTTTTTCTCATAACAAGCAAAGAAACAAAAAAAACAAACAAACGGGGTGCCTAAGTGGCATTTCTTTAATGCACGCTAATTTTCCTCTCTGCGGCATTTTGCTGAACAGTGCAGTGATGGACACATCCCCATAACCCCGTGCTGAGAGGGAGTCTGCCCAGCCGGCAGTATGACTGCACAGTGCTGATTGACACTAATGAAGATCCTCGCGAAACGGGAGCCTAATTGGTTTAGGAGCTGGGCCAATCAAGAGGGCAGTGACAATATAGCACTAATAACAGCAACAAAAAACACTCCTCGTGCTCCTCGAGGCACCGCCTTCCTTCAGCTGGTCTGCTTCGGTTTTTCTGTTTTTTTTCCCTCCAGTTTTTAGCCATATTTTTACACACGATGCTCCAGCGTGGTGTTCGCAAAAGGGCTGTAGTGGCATTAAAGGGCACCAATGGCCTAGATAAATAAATTAAATAAAAAGGTAACAAACAGTTTGTTTGTTAATAAAAGTCTAAATCAGCCTTAAGGACCATGCACTTAGTACATTGTGTCCAACGTCCAGCATTTCTCCCGGGCCTCTGTTTCACACTCTGCTCCATTATGCGGGAAAACGTGCATTGCTTCGCTTAATTTCAAGCTCATTGCAAACGGATATTATTCGGACATGTTAAAAGTAACGAACCACAAATAAATCCAATGTGCTGTTTAATGCAGAAAAGGCTCGGAGAGATACAGCATATGGGAGGCAGAGATGGCAGCGTGCGGAGAGGGAACGGTTTCAGCGACGGGGCTTTCCATTTCTCAGGAAGACTATAATTAGAGCAGAGCGATGGGAATGAGCAGTACTGGCAGCTCTACTGTTCTCTGTGTATGTGAATAGGATCGGGTACGTTGGGTGGGGGTTTACCCCCCAGGGTAATGGAATTCTGCTCTCAGCTGGTCTCATCGACCAGTTCCCTGCATGCTCAGTCTGACCAACTCATCCAAGCACCAAGATAAGATCAAAGATTTTAGCCAATAGAAATAAAGATTTATCGGCTGAAGTCATCCTGCCCCTCTGGTCAATTAGCTTGAGTCAGTGTTTATTTCCAGGAATGGTACAATGGAAGAAGTCTTGGGGGATAGGTTATTGTTTTTTCTTTGCTCCACGGCATTAAGAATATGTAACCAAGTCACTGTTTTGATATAACCAATCAATTCAGACACTGTTCCAGGGTCAGCGGGCATTGTGCCATCCTGTGTATGTCACTCCACAATCCTATGAATCTGTTCCTGCATTACTGCATATCACTGGTCTGTGTGCCTTCCGGTGGTCCTCTTTCATTAGGGCACCATTTGCAACATCCATTAAACATTGACCCCAAAATAACGAGCTCGGCTCTTTCTGCCCAGTTTGTTATGTGTTGGAAGCTGAAGTTCGTATTCTAAAGGGTGTGTGTGTGTGTGTGTGTGTGTGTGTGTGTGTGTGTGTGTGTGTGTGTGTGTGTGTGTGTGTGTGTGTGTGTGTGTGTGTGTGTGTGTGTGTGTGTGTGTGTGTGTGTGTGTGTGTGTGTGTGTGTGTGTGTGTGTGTGTGTGTGTGTGTGTGTGTGTGTGTGTGTGTGTGTGTGTGTGTGTGTGTCCTTAGACGGGAACGGTCTAAGGTGCCCTACATCGTGAGGCAGTGCGTGGAGGAGGTTGAGCGCCGTGGCATGGAGGAGGTCGGCATCTATCGTGTGTCAGGAGTGGCCACAGACATCCAGTCCCTGAAGGCAGCTTTTGACGCCAGTGAGTATCGCTTTCCGTCTCCTTCTCCTGCCACCTGAGTGTAAAATATCAGCCGCTGTGCCAGGCTGCCCACTGCCAAATAGGTGGAGGTAAAGGGTGGGGATTTTATCTCCTCAAGCTCCCGCCATTGCCAGCAAATTTGATAAGTGTTTTCACTATGTTTGGTTTTGCATACAGGCTTCCTCCTTTTTGGTAATGTCCGTCTCTTTGTAGGTGAACCACACACTTGGGCGGTACGTTGTTTCGTCAGATTTTGTCAGCGCATTCTTTGCTAATTTGGCGTGTGAAGTCAGTTTATTGGCAGCATTTCCTCCTGCCTTCTCCCCGTACTAACCCCTTGTGTGTGGGATAGATATCCCATACTAACCCCTTGTGTGTGGGATAGATATCCCATACTAACCCCTTGTGTGTGGGATAGATATCCCATACTAACCCCCTGTATGTGGGATAGATATATGGGCTCTGTGTAAAGAAAAGGCATGCGTGTGCTGATTGAGCACAAAAGAGAGCCTGTAGTCTTCAAATGACCAAATAGCAGACTAAAAAACCCCCGAAAACAACCGTGCAAGGAGCTGGTGGTGACACTTGTGGTGAATAATTCCTACATATTTCTGGCGAGATGTTTAAGAGATGGCATGAGGGGGCTTTCCACGCCTGCCTCAGGCTTGGCGCTTGCCCTGCCTGCGCGTGTCACTGAGCCCTTGCCCTCTGCTTTGCAGACAACAAGGACGTGTCGGTGATGATGAGCGAGATGGATGTGAACGCTATCGCCGGGACCCTGAAGCTGTACTTCCGCGAGCTTCCAGAGCCCCTCTTCACCGACGAGCTGTATCCCAGCTTTGCCGGGGGCATCGGTCAGTCACCGGCTGTTATTTTTAAAAGCTTTAACAAAAATATATATTTTTTTGCTTGGCAGACAACGTTATACAGACTTACTTACACTGCTCACATTTTGCACACACACTATCCATTCATACAGCTGGATGTTTAGTGAAGTAATTCCGGTTAAGTGCCTTGCTCAGGAGTACAATTGCAACACTGTGTTTGAACCTGCAGCCTCAGAGTTTCTTAAGCAACTGCACCACATACTTTAGCACCAGTGATCTCTACCCTTACTGTGTATATTGTATTCCTAATTATCAATGCCTAGATTGTGTCCTAATGCCAGGAGTATGGCCTGAGAATATCTCACTTTCTGTTAACTTCTTCATTCCCAACTGTAGAGTCACATTTATTAACTTACTGTGAGCTGTATTTTGAGGGTGCAATGCCAAAATTTACTCTCATCAAAACGCTTTTTGGTTTAAAATGTAGTTGTTAAATACTGTCATTCAGAAAATTAAATGGCTGCTTATATGTTATCCCTAACACATTTATCAGTGTGTTTCCATGTATAACACTGCACGGTTGCCTCACGCTGAATCACTCTCTGTTCTCCCATCCAGCCCTGTCAGACAGTGTGGCAAAGGAGAGCTGTATGCTCAACCTTCTTCTCTCACTGCCAGAACCCAACCTGGTCACTTTCCTCTTCCTTCTGGACCATCTGAAGAGGTATGAGCACTGCACCCCCCTGCACTTGTACATCCATCACCTCCCATGTCACCGCCCACATCCTTTGACACTGATGTCATGTGACCCCCCCCCCTCTCCCCTGTCTGTGTGGCTCTTCCCAGGGTGGCTGAGAATGAGATTGTCAACAAGATGTCCCTCCACAACCTGGCCACAGTTTTTGGCCCCACGCTGCTCCGCCCCTCTGAGAAAGACAGCAAAATCCCAGCCAATCCTACGCAGCCCATCACCATGAGTGACAGCTGGTCGCTTGAGGTCATGTCACAGGTAATCTTGAAAAAATTCTAATGGTTAATAATATGTGTATATTAATGGAGATTTGCTTGTACTAGCAGCAGGGATGTTTGCATTCCCCATCATCACCGCTACATGAACAGAACTCTCTCTTTCCGTTTGTCTCTCTGTCTGTCTGTCTGTACAGGTCCAGGTCTTGCTGTATTTCCTTCAACTGGAGACTATCCCCACACCAGACAGCAAGCGACAGAGTATCCTCTTCTCCACAGAAGTGTAGAGGGAACTCGGTCCCTTCAGCCAGCAACACTGAGAAAAGAGAAGGGAATTGAATGGAAGATTTCTGTGGACCGCACAGCGGCTGTGATCAGCGGCGAATAGACTGGACCCCTGCTGGAGCCGACAGCAGACTAGTGTGTTGCACAGCGTGATCACCAGAGGGCGCCAGTAAAGTTCTGAAGCCATGAAGAGGAAACCTCTTGAAATAACATTCCTTGTACTATTGTTTTATTTTTCTTTACAAAAAATCTAGGCTGTTTGTGTCTTGTGTGACACAGAGTCTCTTCAGTGCTCTTCAGAAGTCTTTGGGTTCGCATTCCGTTTGTGTCTTTGGTCAGTCTGTGCACTTGGGAAACTTTGGTTCAACGACAGTTAGGCAAGGAACAGGACACAAGCATCCTAGTTTGTTCTTGTTTTATTGTCTTTCCTTACCCTATATGGTGAGGCAGACTCCTCTTGGGTGTCTGCAGCACTACAGTTTCATTAGTCACGCACTGTGCATCCATTTTGTTAGGATTTTTTAAAATCACAGTTGTCCACGGATTTTTTTTTTTAATCATTGAAGGTTGACAATAGACAGGCTTGCAATAGTGGGTGAGGGAAGTAGAACATAGTGCTTGCATCTGATTCTAATTAATGTTGTCTTAATTGCTGGTTACTTAAAAATGCAAAGGTCCAGGTTGCTGGAACAAGTTAATTTTAAGACAATCAGGTCATACAGGAAGCCTTTGGTGTTGTGAAGAGGACTTACTGAGAATCATTTATTTGTCCCACTATCAAAGCTTGTGCAGCTTTTGTGTGGTAACTAATCTCAAACAGAGTACAAATGTTTATCACTTGAGCATTTGGACAAAGATATTAAAAGGACAGAAATTAAATGCGTATGAAGACACCGATTTTCGGAAAAGTTTGATGCTAGCCAATGTTGAAGGGGAAAAAAAAGAGGAGAGCTGGAAAATATTATCGCCATGTCTGAGTTTGTAATCTGTCACAGGAATTTGACTGTGGGGTAGATTCAATAAATAGTGTGCATTATATCTGGAATTGCACCAGCAAGAGCAGCACAGACATGGGAGATCTTGAGGAATAGCATGGAGAGAGAATATCATCACGTTACGGGCAGAGCCGACACTGTAGTAAAGTTCTTAAGGCTGTTTCTTCATGGCCTTGAGCACAATTTATATTTACTTTGGTTGGCAGGTGATAAGTAATAAGTATAGGTTACCTTAGGTGTTAGACATCCTTTTTCAGTTTATGGTAATTGAGTATATGTACGCTAATTGGCTTTGCTTTAATCTGCATAACAGCTAATATCCAGGAAGCAATATTTTTGACCATATGGGCTATCTGCATTTTGTTGTTTTTGCTGGTTTGTCCACATATTGTAGGTCATAAGGTTATATATCTTATATGTGTCCTGTGAAGACATGCTATGGTGTACACTAAGATAGTGTATGTACTTGGTATTTTCTGTTGAAAGTTGACATTTACATTTTAGACATTTAGCAGACGCTCTTATCCAGAGCGACTTACACAGCTTACATTCTTTTTTATATACAATCCATTTAAACAGCTGGATATTTACTGAAGACATTCAAAGTTAAGTACCTTCCTCGAGGGTGCAATGGCAGTGCCCCACCTGGGAATCCAACCTATGACCTTGCAAGTTGCGAGCCTATTTCCCTAACCATTATGCTGCACTGCCAAAACAAACTGTTCTTAATTTCTTTCTGTTAACCATGCCAGGAATTCAGTGTATTCCCAGTCTTTGAAATCCTTTCCACATTGAAGGCAACAAGGGAGGGGGGAGGGGGGAGGGGGGGGGGCTTCATCCCCAATTCAACTTCTTTAGATGGAAAAAAGTGGAACATTCCCAATTCAGTCAAGCTTGTCAATGGAATTCTACTCGTCCAGTGGCTTCATGGTATCACCATTATTAATAATATTATTGTGTACCTCTGGAATCTGTCACATTAGTGGACGTACATCCTGAACTCTGGTATAGCAGTGCTAACCCTATTAAAGCCTCTGATAACTGAAGTCACTGTCCAGCATGTCCTGCCCCCCCCCCCCCCGTCTGTGTGAATATGTGGTCAGGGCGCTATGTTGCACTTATACAATGGTCTTTTGGGGGTCACCCCCCTGTGAGATTCCTCATTCCAGAGGGCTTGTGGCGGGCCATGCCGTGGTGTCTTCTGTTGACAGAGTAGAATTTGAGCGCCGTGCGTAGAGGGCAGAAGTACTGGAGATATACGCTCTTGTTCTACTGAGTGTGAGCAATATTCACTTATATTATCACTCCACACACCACAATCAGAACATTATCAGCAAGAGTGGTTTTGTCATATGTTACTTGATCTTTTTAACGTCGTTATTTTTTCTTTTCTTTTTCTGTTTGCCTTTTCACCAGTGTTTCTCCAGACAATACTCAAACCGTGCCAATATCGTTTATGGTTTCGCGTTCGGATCAATCTAGTCCAGTTAGAACGTGTGGGTTGTCTCAGTGGGACCTGTAAACAGGAAAATGTGTTCTTTAATTATTTTGTTAGGAAAAAATAAGAGAGGATGGTTATATTCATATGGTTATCTGTAGTCTTTTTTTAACATGCAGGCATGTTGATTTAAACTTTTTTTTTATATACATTTCTTTCTGTGCAGACTTTTCGTTTGTATTGTTAAAACGTAACCCATGGAAGTTCTGGTTATGTGCTCCTACCCAAAGCTGGTTATTTTGTGGTGGTAAGTTAAAACTAAATAATGTTGCATAATATTTGCTATATGGGGGAAAAACTGGCAAACGAAAATGGAAATAGTCCTGTTGCCTGTATTAATTCAGTTTCCATGGAGACTGGTAGGAAGTTGCACTTAAAAGATTGATCCTTTCCCTGACAGATGATTGCTGATACAGAGATCAGTTACAGAGCTGATCTTGGCCTGGTTATGTAACTTCCCCGCTCAGCCTCTCCTCCACTACACCCACAACGGCCGTGACTGTAGTTCAACACACAAGAGTAGGAGAGCAAAGCATTTTACTTTATGGAGGTGGGTCAGGTTACGCCCAAGTCTTGGAATCTGTCTTGTAACCTCCTTTGCAGACCTCCACCGGTTTGAACGAAAGATAGCAGATTTGTTAAACCTGATTATCCTCAACCATGCGTCTCAAACAGGTCGTTTTATTCTTTTCCTCCCAAGTGTTAATTAAACAAGGACTCGATGGAGAGCATTTGTACTATAACTCTTTCTTTTTGGAAGTCACTCACTTGAACAATGTTCAGAATTGTTTTATTTTTTATTTTATTGTTTCTATTTATCTGTTCTCTTCTAACCTGTGCAACAGTGTTAAGACTGCTTATTGCGAAATCACGCACCCATTGACCTCTCCGGTTAGAGTGATGTTAGTGAGCGCAAGTCTATGATCACTGTAAACAGAAACTAAAATGTGTTTCCATGGATACGCTAGAACATTACATACCAATACAGCTCCAATCAATTTCATTTTGAGATTTTTATGTTGTCTCATTTGTAAAATCGTCCGTCGTATTTCCTGTACAATGTAATACATTTACCAGTAAAATCCAGATAGGATGGTCATGGTGCAAAAGGAGGCCTTTATGGTTCATTTCGTTTGTATCTTTTAAAATCATATTTAATTGAGCATAATTAAGCGTAACACTCCACCCAGATGTTTAGGTATTTCCTTTTTATTTTTGGATTGCAACCACCAGAGCTTGAGTGCTATAGAGTTGCTGTGGCAGAGCTCCCAGAGATAAACAGAGCCAAGCTTTCTGCCGTTTCTTCTTGTAGTCGGCGGGACTTACTCGCTCACTAATTTCTGGACCTCCTAAAAGTTTGTTGTGCGACACCGACATTGTGTATGATACCAGCATCCCTTGTTTTTTGTGTTATATTTATTTGTATCATTCCAAAAGTCCACTGTGATCAGAGAAACGTCTTCAAGAATGAAGTCCTGAAAGAACGTTAGCTTTCAGTGGTGCAAAAACTGCAATTGTGACCCATCATTCCAGAAAGTAGGACATTGTTATGGGGTTATTTATTGAAGTACTAATTCACAAGGATCGAGTATATATACAAAGATTAAGTATATAATTAGTAATAACAATATTAATTTAAAAAATGAGGTCTGATTGTCTGTACAATGCAGAGCTGCAGATCTGAATTAGACACTCTGTTACAGTAAGTGGCCCAGGGCCCCATTATGAGGACTTGTAAATGGTTAATGGTAATTCAGAGATGTTGTTCACCTTAAGGGCCGACTTAATGAGATGGAAATTTGCCAACCACAGAGTTAAGATTAGATTCAGATTTTTTTATTTTCATTTAAAGATTTCGTTAAACATTTGTGTTCTGATCATGTAGCTGTAAAAAGGGATACTGTATTCAGAAGGAAAAAATGTTTGAAAGGCATTTGTAGCCTCTGTTTGTACACAAAGATTTAAATAAAAACTCCTGTATCTATGTAGCCTTGTTTCTAATCCCGTCTCCTACCAACAGTGCTACATTCGCATTCAGAACATCCTCTGTTGGCGTTACCTGGCAGAGTGCAAGACAGGAAACTGGATCCTGAACAAATTCTTAATTTAAAAGCAAATCCAAACACTTCATACTGAAAATGTAATGTCTGCCTTTTTCCCCCTCTGTATTCTGGGTTTAAAGTGGCTACTGGTAGCCAGTGTAGTGAAACCGTGTTCATTTTAAATGGTCACACAAGTCTGAATAGTGCCATATTTTAACTAAATGTCACCATTGTTTCCAGAATCTCAGAGTTGTTTATTTTTTGCCCCTGAGTGGTCACTCTAGACTGTTCCAGCTTCACAAGTGGAAAAAGTAGATTCCAGCTTCTGCGCATTTCTCAAGTATGGCCACAGGACCTTTTGTAGCTCAGATTGGCTGTGTAATGTACATGACACTTCCCTGTGAGTACGAGGGCAACAAGAGGAACCAATACAAATTAATTAATCCAATAACGTGTTACTCTAGGGGTCAGAAATGTGAAGTAGGACTGCAACTGGTAGGACTCTCGAAAACCCCATCATACATTCCTGCAGGTGTAGTACAGGTATAGTACAGGTATAGTACTTCCCACTGAAAATGTTACATGCTTGGTGGGAAAAGTGTAAACAAATGGACAGAGGTTGCCAATGTATCACACGGTCAAATAGACATTTAAAGAACAGTTTTACCCATATTAAATATTTTAGTAGGCTGTCATTCCTCCTTTTTACAAATTAAAGTATGCACACATTTTGTAGATATAAGAATTATTAATTACAAAACAAAATGTATCTCTGCAAGTTCCCATTCAGGTTATTGAAACTTTTGTTCCCATACTGGTCTTGGGCGCTGGTCCTGAAACAAACAGTGATGGCAATTCAATTCATGAGGTGAAATGTGCTGAACTATGTCAAAGTTTAAAAGCACTCATATGATCATTTATAATCATTTTAAAATACCTCCTGGTCATCTCTGAGTGATTCTTGACTCTTAATACAGTGGACCCACTTGTAGTATCCAGACTATTCTGGTCAATATCGGTCTGGTCCTGTGGTTAATACAAATGCTATTAAGTTTTTTGACAAAAAAACTGTTGTTACATTTAAAGGGCCCCTCCAGCCTAAATTGACTTTTTTCATTCGAAAACTGTTCAGGAGATTAATAGATAATCATGTAGACACATTGGTATCAAAAACCCAGTGGTTAGTGGAAGAATGATAAATCTGGGTATGAACCAAAGGACAACAAGTATGTAAGAGAAGTCTGGCATACATCCCACTTCCCCTGGAGAAATCAGCTGGCACATGAAGGATCCATTTCTGAACGGTGCTTGTGTGGGACACATAAAGGCTTAACCTGGCAAACTGGTCACCTTTTCCTGACTCTGCAATGGTCCATGACCAGTAGGTACATACAGTAGGTGCACACATATGATTTGCACATGCTCTTAGAAGTGCCACACCAGCCATAGTCACTGCACATTTCTGTGCTAGGTTATACTGCACCTGTAGATGTGTCAATGGAGACTCTACTAGCGGTTTCAAGGGACCAGAGAAAGGTAGGTGCAGTGAAGTCATCCTCCACTCAGCCAAAATTTTCACCCATTTAAAGTCTTTCAGTGCCGATGGAGTGGTCTGGCGCAGTATCGATCTGAATCTCAGACTCATTAACTTCTTGCATTCCTTAAGAACTTCGTTGACCACTAGAAGATAGACCTAGAACTGCCATTATAGACTTAGGCAGACTACTGTAACAGGCCTGTATAATATTGAGACCAACAGTCTCTAAGGGGCCAGTTAGGATCTTGGTCTTCACTGAAGCTGGAGTTTTCACCATGATCTTCAGAAAGAAAGGTATGCTATTGCATTATTATTTGCATAACTCATATGGTTTCGGAACTGGAAATATATTTGCTTTACAGTTGTGGACTTCACTTGTCCTGGTGCATCTTCCTGAGAAACTGTGGGCCACACAGACTTTTCCAACACTGCACTGTTTTATCAGGGCTGAGGCTATGTAGCGGATTTTGGAAGACAAAGTGCATATGATCAAATATAATTCTGTTATTAGCAATGATCCACCCTGATGGTGTGTTACCATTTTATTTTAAGTTATACAGATTCACAAGGA
Organism: Synaphobranchus kaupii; assembly: GCA_029718625.1. Lineage (NCBI taxonomy): Eukaryota > Metazoa > Chordata > Actinopteri > Anguilliformes > Synaphobranchidae > Synaphobranchus > Synaphobranchus kaupii. Next base: position 5,795,945 of record CM056376.1, read on the forward strand.
ACTTACCTTGGTTTCCCTTCTTTTAGTCGACCCTGAAACAGGAGATGGGGCCTCACCGCTCTGTTGGGCATCAGGAGAAACAGGAGCCGTGTGCTGGATGCCAGGCTGGGCAGCAGAAACAGGAACGAGGAGCTGGATGCCCTGTTGGGCATCAGGAGAAACGAGGGATAGCAGCAGGATGTACATATTCAGTTCATTCTAAAAGTGCGCCAATGATGAGGCTAGTGTAGGGGTATTTAGTGCACACAAACATTTTAGCAATGATTTATAATCTAGAAATCCATGAAAGCCACAGAAATTATTGAAACCAACCATGCCCGTTTGAATGGACCATAAAACAGGAACCATGTGGTGCACTGGCACGTTGGTTGTAAGGTCCCCACCGTCCGAACCCGTTTGTGCAGGGCTATGCAATAGATATGCAATGCAGTTCTCCCTCTTCCAAAGGGGTCAATGCATCACACTTTTTTAGTACGTTGACATTTGTGTGTGCCTTGTCTTGAATCAAGCTCCTTTTTCTTTAAACTTCACTATAGCTGTGGTAACGCAAGAGGAGACGTTTGCACTTTAAATACACTAATCCCAGGTCATCTCTTGGGGAGACAGGCCCTGTTAACTCCTCCAAGGCAACCATGAAATGTGGTTTGGAGGAGCCCTTCCCCTGAAGCAAATTGTACTTGTTTACTTTATTAAGGTGTTAAATCTTCATTTTTCAGTTTTGGTTAATTTGACGACATCTGTGGCGACTGGTGGTCACAACAGTTCGTTTTCATACTCCAAACCCCAGAGTTCCATTCAACACTGTTACACCTCCAGACAAAGTGGCACGATTTTTTAAGCACCATGGTTTGCTTGCGGGGTGTAGTACTAGGATTGCATCAAGGTCCTGATTTACCAAGACCTTTAGCGTGTGCAAAACCTTGCACACGCAAAACCAATAACATGACCAATGATTGGTCATGTTATTTGTTTTGCACCAATCATTGGTTGTGTTATTATTTGCGTGTGCTAAAAGGTTTTGCACATGCTAAAGGTTTTAGTAATTCAGGCCCCAACCATTTAATTTTCTTTGAACATAATCCAGCGCTAGCATATTTTGTAGAAAGATGCCTGCCTAAAGACGATCAACAATGTTGTCTGACATGGTAATAGAGCAACATATCAAACCTATTTTTAAAGACAAAGTGTCAACAGGTGCACTTACAGTCACTCGACCTGTGTAGTAGGTTAAGTTTTAGCCATGTCTGTATTATAAGGTTGGCTGAAATACCACAAAAAATCTGTACTATAACATGTCCTTGAAATATACTCAAGTGGCTCAGAGTAACTTGGACGGTATTTTCTTTCTAAATACCAATAATATACTATATACCAATTATGAAAATCTATATGCATTCTTTTACAGCCAGCACGTGATGCACCAATTTGGTTGGTAAGTTATAGGGCCACCAGTTTCTTTCCCCTTGTTTGCTCGCATGGTACTTCAGTCCTCCACCAGCTAGAGGGCGTGATAGCCTCTGTCAAGCCACTTCTCAAACAATTATCCCATTTGCACCACCTCGATCATCTAAGTTGATGAAGTAATTGCCACTAATTAAGCAGCAATGATTGACATGGAATAGGAATTCTGTACACATCTGCAGATAAATGTACCATAGACATAGCACTATCAGAGGCCTGTCGAATGTTGAATTTAAAAAACTATTAAAGCACTGGCAAAAAAGATGGAAGGTTCAGACAAGTTTATCTTGGAAGAACAGTAGAGGCGGTACAATGGAACAGTAAAGATGATACAACAGGTGCAGTCTTCTAGTCTGCTTGTTCAACTCAAAATGATCCAGCCACTTTTCAATTAACTGGCTATGCATCCAATTCATTCTCAACCAATAGAACGCTGAGGTCAATGAGTTTTTCAATTTGTGCTCCTGATGGTTCTGGTTGGAATTTCAATCAAAACTGAATAATGAATAGTTGAAATGGCACCATCTTGTGGTCAAAATGTGATAGTACTATGTGATATGCACGGATATGAGATGGCCAACTTCCAACACTAATTAAACTTCATGGGGGGATTTAACCGTCAGCATTTTTGTCACCACTGTGCATATTTATAAATATATGAAGAAACAATAATCCAAGCCACAGCTTCTCATGTGTTGTCCCACATAGAGAACTTGCATTTCCTATGCTGTCGATAAGGATGGGATTGTAGTAGGTTTTGGGGGGTCCTTGGGTGTATTTTGACAATTTAGAAGGATTCCTCATGGCAGGAAAGATTATCAGGAAAGATTTTGGTGCAAATCAGATATTCAGAACTATATTAAATCTATATTATATGATTCATATGGCATGAAAAGGTTCTGTCTGGATGTAATCAATTAGCAACATTTCCCTGAAACCAAATAATTTTATCTGAAAAGGCATCTCTCCCATCTCTACTTGCAGCACCGATACTGGTGAGGTTCAAAAAGCCCCACTGCACATCCTTAAACCTTGGGCCTGTATGACATCCAGCCTTTCTAGTGTTGTCCTGGCTGCTGACCCATACATCTTACTGCCGTAATTTAATACTGAACAAATAAGTGTTATATGCATAGTCCTCAGTGATGAACGACTAGCCCCCCCACTCCATTCCTGTCAGACAGTGCATCACAGTCAGTACCTTATTAGTACACTTTCCCACCAGTCTATCAATGTGTTTTGCCCAAGTCAGCCTAGTATCAAAGCCTAGTGTCCAAGGCCCCCTCTCTCTGAATTTCTCTCATACAACTCCAGTTGAACCTTATAAAAAACGTGATTTGAGTCTTCTCTACTGAGAACATGAAACCTCATTTTACTCACCACTGCTCCGCCTCATTGATTGCTTCCTGCACCCTGACCGTAGAGGTTATATTTCTTCCTCTCTTCCATAGTGCCCAATCGTCTGCAAACTGAGACCTCCCAATACCTGGCTGAACCTGAGAGTAGACATCATTAATCATTATAGAAAATAACAAAGGCCTAATAATACTCCCTTGAGGGATACCATTATTCACCATGAAGCTGTTGGAGAACGACTTTCCCACCCTCACCTGAATAGTCCTTTATCCAGTTATAAGTTCTACCTCATACTTTAACTTTTTTTTTTTAACCTGATGAAATTAAAGACTGAGGTGCATCAATAGCCTCTTAATTAGGTTTTTGAATACATGTATTTAAGTTCTTTCATAATTTTCTGCCTTAAACTGAACACAATGCAGGTTTGGCTTGTTGTCATTTGCTTTATCTTTGAATTCTTCATTATCTACCAAACTGGGCAGTATTAGTGGGCAGATGTCCACACTTTCATCGTTTGATTCACCTTAGTCTTAAATTTGATTAGTAAAAGAATGACCTCTTTTTATGTAATTGTTTTGCAATATAACATAATAAGAACAATGTGAATATGGGACTTTTATTCTTCATGGCATGCACAGATATTTCTGACATAATGTGACTTAACAGGGTAAATAATCCCTCTAAACCTGGAAAGTATCTAATTAAGGAAAAATAACATCTTGTTAAAATTCTGGCATTGCAATTGTGATTGGAATGAAAACCAACATACACGGGGGTGCCCCAGGACCGAATTTGGGAATCGTTCAAGGAATTCAGTCAGTCTGCATCCCAGAGTTCCAAGCGATCCATAGAAATAAGAGGGAGGAGTGAATACCATAGGTATAGATAAACTAGATCCGATAAATCGTTAAAGCTTGTGTGCACGTAGATTATGTCCAACATGACTACTGGATGTAAGTTACACCAAACAAACACACCAGTTTGTGTTATTGATTTAATGGACATGCCATGTCCAACAGTTAAATTTGCAAAACGTTCATTAATTCAACCATGGATATGCAGGGTTTTCTTTTAACCAATCGTAGCTAGCTATATCTATGTTGGGATCGTGGTCGGCTCTAGCGCTGCGAAGATACGCTTTCTGCGTCCTGTACTATGTCAACTAGCCCCGAAACCGGAGATTCGATGCTGGAGCTCAACAATAACTCCGTATGCTTTGGTAAGAAGGGGAATCGGTAAACGCGACAGTCAGTGATCAGTCTTTACAGGCCAAAGGGAAGCGACAAAGGTAAGGCAATATCTAACGGTTAGCTAATAAGACAACAAACATTTGAAGGAGCTGATGTCGGATCTGATTTCTCCCTGCCAGCTGAACCAATGTAACGTTCCTCTCAAACGTTCCTGGAAATGGGGATTCAGAGGAAGTCGGTCGTCTCTGTGTTTAGCTTCAGACTGTGTTTAAAGCATTGCCTGTATATTACTACCAAACAAAATCTTGTGTTGGGGAAATAACTATTCACATTAGTTAAGTTAGCGAAGTTACAAACTATTTCAAAGACACAAATGTGGGTTGATACCAACGTTACGTTACTGTAGCAACAGTAGTAGGCTACTTTACGTAGTAACTTACTTATCGTTATCTAGCTATCATTACTTGTGTAGCGTTAGCTGGCAGCTCACAAATCAAACCCTTTTTTGCCATAACGTTAGCTTTCTGGTTCAACGATTTTGGATGAGCATTGGGTGTTTTTGGTTCACGTTATTCCCAAACGTATTTCCTCTAGTTTACGAGGGGTGTTCTTCAACGTGGTATCTAGCTAACGTTAACTTACTTGACGTAAATAACCGGTGCTAGCTAACGTTACTAGCCTGCTATCCTTGTGGATATCCGCTAGGGAGCGAGGTAATTAACAATAGTCCGCTCTAGGAACATCTATTGTCTGCAACATCAATAGTCTGATTTAAAGAGCTGCTGCTGACTGCTGTTGTCCGATTTGGTGATAAATTGGTTAATGTTAGTCGTATCAGCCCCAGCTTCGCTAACTAGCTAGCTGACGTTAGTCTAACTTGCACATATGTTAGCGCTCGCTAGTGTTTTTGACTGTAACGTTACTTGGAAGAGCGGACTAGCACGTAATTAGCTTGCTAGCTTCATGAGAACAGTGGAACAAATAAACGATTGTTTGAATACTGAATGGCTCTTGCGAGCTAATGTAACATTAGCTGTATCTTTAAAGTAGTAATATCATGGTGATGTAAGTGAGGGTCATCAGGCCTGATTGCCCCAATGTAAACACACAACCGTTTTTAGATAATTATTGAATTCAATTAGACTTTTAGTGTGATAATTAACTTGTGAAACAGGAAAATAACTGTATAAAATCAACTAACCTAACGTTACTCCTGGCATGCTGGCTTGAAAAAGCTCTCGTCCTCTCATCGTTGACTCTACTGGGAAAGGTTACATTGTTTCAATATTCTCAAAATTTCTTAACAAGTAGCTATACTTTTTTTATGGTATAATAACGAACACTTTTTTTCTTTCACTACAGCTCAATATTCGTAGTTGGTGCTTTGTGTCTTTTAAGAGACCTGGTCAATCTGGACACAAATCAATCCAGACTATCTATTCTGTAACGTTACATATAAAGTTGATAATACATTTCATACATTATTACTCTTTTGTGCATTTGTAACATAGGTCTTATAAGACAACCTACATTTGCTGCTACTGTCTGTTTACATAGAGTTATACTTTGGTGTGTTATATAAATTGTAGGCATAGAATATATCGAGCTCTATGTAGACAGTCATTTTGTCAGGAATTTTGGGGCCTGGCTACCAAACAAAAGTTCAGGGACCCCTGGAATTCGGGCAAGTCTGTAGAATGTCAGATGCATCAGTTTCCCACGTTGTGTGTCCTTGCCAGCAGCATGTGCAATTCTACAAGGTATGACAATGATGTAATACTGAGCGCTGTACTACATTCTTTGTGCCTCTGTGTAAAAATAGCCCTCGTGTAGGGTGGTAGTGTGGTTGGAGACTCCAGTCAAGTCTGTCATCAGTTAAGGCACTATCATTTGAAACATTATTTTAGCTGGTGGAGTTCCACGTCTTTGTTTTGGAGAGGATTCTATTTTTGGTCAGAAATCACTGTCCCCTGTTTGAGGGACATGTGCACAAAATTCTAAAAGTTGTTTATTAATTGGCTTGTTACCTGTCCGCTGTGTTTGATTTTCTGTCTCAAAATGAGTAACCTAGAAAGTCATTGTTGTCAATGACTTATCTCAGCCAGTAGCTTTAGGCATCCTGTCAACACATGAAAATGTTCAGTGGATGTTATGTTTGATGCCCCAGTATGGAGAATATTGCACACATTTATTTGTGTTCCACAGCTGTTTGAACTTGAAACCTGGAAGCCTTTTGCTCTTTGTTAATGCGTTTTTCATTCCCGTCAGCTGGGCTTAAGAGGAGCTATGAAATGCTGTTCCTCATGCAAGGAGTGCGTAAGTCATTGGACAGGCCAAAACCGCCTCCTTATCAGGGGTGGAAAACCCCAGGTCCTCCCCAGTATTTTGTTCCAATTACCTGGATTTGCTAAATGGCACAATTCTTCAGCCAGGAGGTAGAACTAATTAATGAAATCAGCTGGCTGAGTTCATGGACAAAAGAAACGCATGGCAGGACTTTTACTTTCTGACCCCTGGACTATCTACCTCTACTTCTTATTAGTCTAAATCCACCTGTCCAGGCTACGTAGGTCCAGGACATGTATTACTTCATACCCTGATGTGTAAAATCTATTAAAAAACCCCCACTTATTCCTCTTGTTTCCCACTTATTATGAAAGGATTTCCATGCATCAGTTTGAAAAGTAAATATGCACTTGTCACTGGATGTATAGCTTTTGTGGCACATTTGGTTTGAAGCTTCCGCACAATGCTGCTTGCTATTCTATGCATGTTTGTGCTCTTGCAGCTCTTTTCGCATACATTACGTCTTGCTATACTGGCCGTGTAAGTCATTCTAGATAAGAGCACATGACAAGTGGTGAAATAATACTAATAAAAACAGTTTTTTAAGTATTGCTACGCTGTCCTCCCCATGTACACTTAACAGACTATCTATTTCTGTCAAGCAACCATCAAGTTCCCACTCTGTAGTTGGATAATTTTTTTTTTTGTAAAGAAACCTTGTTTTTCCCTGAATTTTTCCGCAGTAAGGGAATGAATCTTTCATCTGAAGCAATATTTCATAACTGGCCCCTTCCCCAGCCCTGTCCAGGGAATGTGGCTTATGCAACAGGAATTACAGCCTACCCCTGGCTCTGCGGCCCTGAGCCCAGAGAATAGAAAAAATAAAAATCTCTGGAGTTTTTTTGGAAATTCGCCTTTTGCCGTTTTATAGTAACTCCTCCAAACAAAACACATTCCTTGAGTTTGGAGCGATGCACATGCTTTCCGAGGGGGTTCTGGATGGGGAAAATTGGTGGGGGGGCAGTTTTGAAGAAAACGCTAGCGTAGCATTTCCCGGGGTGGGAAGCCTTATCTGGTGATTGACTGGTTTTTGAGAGATTACAATTCTGTGGCCTCAGGTTGTGCGACGGGCATCGCTGGTCTCCGCACCACATCCTGCACCCCACCCTGTGCCCTGTCCTGCACCCCATCCTGCTCCCCGAAAGCCTTTTGTCCTGTGAGGAGCAAAACAGGGGGAGGGGCTTGGGTGTGAGGGCTGCAGAACAGGCATGAAGATGCCATCGTCACGCATCATTGGCTGCTGTTACAGACATGGGGCAAGGGGGGGGTCAAGATTAAGGTGAACTTCAAATTGAGGAAGATAATGTGTTTATCAAGTGCTTCATCCTTGGCTTTGAACTGAGCAATGCTAGTAATTGAAAAGAGGACGGAATGTGCGCACATCTTAGGCTACGGTTACACTAGTCACTTCAATGCGACTATATGCGACTTCTGGCATCCGATATCACTAGGCTGACAGGTCTGGACGCACACAAATCGGATTTTGTCCGCATTGGGATTGGATCTGCCAAACCACTTGGCGAGGTGGCCTAGCACACTTTGAGATCGGAATTGCTTGTAGTCTGGACGTAATCAGACTTCTCAAAACACATTCACAGGGAAAACATCTTTAAACACGCCCATATATAGGCTCGGAGATGAGTAGTACGCAGACAGTAAATGTGATTGAATGTGTGCTTTCGCATGCGGAAATTGAGCACCCAGTCGGAATCCGTGAAATCGCGCACAATAATGGTTCCATCAGTGCTGGCTATATTCGCGAACCCATACCCTCCTCTCCACCAAAACAGCTGTTGCACCCAGAGATCGCATTAATCGCGCACCTCCTGATCAGTGCATGCCTTGTGCGGGCCCTACCTCGACTAGACAATCTGAACAAAATGAAAAGAAGCACAACCTCACAAACACCGAACGCCGTTTTCCAGGAAGTGTATAGCTAGTATTTAAATATTGCACGGGGGAATTCAATGCGAACTGCGATCTGATCACAGGAGGTCGCATTGAACTGTCAAGTATGGACACAACTCAATCTGACCTGGTGTGATCGGATGTTGGAATTCCGATTCCAGATGTCGCATGAAGTGCCTGACTGTGTAACCGTAGCCTAAAACTTGTAGACGGGTGCAGTTAGTATTTATTCTATTAAAACCTGGGCTACCTGTATTTCCTTATTTGCTTTGCACATGCGCCTAGGTTGATTTACATGGCGTATTTTGTGCATATGTTTGCATAAATGGTTTAGTGCTCAAGTGTTTAGCACTAGAGTACGGGATGGGATTCAAAGCGGCAATGTGTTGGTTTTCCATGCACTAGGCTGAGCCACCTGGCTCCTGCACTGGCTCAGGGAGCAGGGCTAAGCGTGGCTCAGGGAGCGGGGCTAAGCGTGGCTCAGGGAGCGGGGCTAAGCGTGGCTCAGGGAGCGGGGCTAAGCGTGGCTCAGGGAGTGGGGCTAAGCGTGGCTCAGGGAGCGGGGCTAAGCGTGGCTCAGGGAGCGGGGCTAAGCGTGGCTCAGGGAGCGGGGCTAAGCGTGGCTCAGGGGGCGGGGCTAAGCGTGGCTCAGGGAGCGGGGCTAAGCGTGGCTCAGGGAGCGGGGCTAAGCGTGGCTCAGGGAGCGGGGCTAAGCGTGGCTCAGGGAGCGGGGCTAAGCGTGGCTCAGGGGGCGGGGCTAAGCGTGGCTCAGGGGGCGGGGCTAAGCGTGGCTCAGGGGGCGGGGCTAAGCGTGGCTCAGGGGGCGGGGCTAAGCGTGGCTCAGGGGGCGGGGCTAAGCGTGGCTCAGGGAGCGGGGCTAAGCGTGGCTCAGGGAGCGGGGCTAAGCGTGGCTCAGGGGGCGGGGCTAAGCGTGGCTCAGGGAGCGGGGCTAAGCGTGGCTCAGGGAGCGGGGCTAAGCGTGGCTCAGGGAGCGGGGCTAAGCGTGGCTCAGGGAGCGGGGCTAAGCGTGGCTCAGGGAGCGGGGCTAAGCGTGGCTCAGGGAGAACACTCATGCTCATGGCTGTGCTTTATGGTGCTGGTGGTTATTTTATTTTGATATCTTTACATGGACATGTACAATACACAGAGATTTGTCTTCTTGCGGCTCGTGGATTAAAAAAGGCCAGATCATTTGCAATTTGAGAGCCGACTATCTTTACATTTTCACAGCTATTCATGAAGCATTTCTCCGTTCCAATTTTTATCCTTAATTCAAAAAGCATAACCTTTGTAAATCTGTTTCTTGCCCTCTATTCTCTCTCTCTCTCTGCTTGCCTATTAATCTCTCTATGTAGCTTATATAACACTCCTGTCACATTAGTCTAACTCTTGAGCCTTATGATGATTTTATAAAGATGGATTAGGCTAATTAATTCTTGTCACAGCCTATAAATGTTCCTTTTTTAATTTTATTTTTGGTTTTGCTACTTTTTTGTTAGATGAAAGCCCTTTTTTTTGCTTGCAGTCAAAGACCATATCTGCACCTTTTTTTTTTTACTGGTATCCCTATAAGAGGCTAAATTCAGCCTTTAGCACAGCCCAGGGCTTTGGAGAGACTGTCTGTCTTCCCAATAACCTTTTTTCACCTTTTCTTTGACTTCTGACCACAGCGCCTCTTGATGACATCAGAATTTCCACTGTAGCTTTGCACTTTATTGCCTTTGGTTTCTGTGCTTGTTCTGTGCGGAATCCTCCTTCATTACGGAGACTGCCGGTAACTTTGAGAACGTGCCATCTCTGCACATGGAGCCCTTGATATAATGCCGTAGCGAACAGTATCAGTCAGATTTATCAATTTGCTGGAAGAACTTTTTGAGTAAAGACTGTGGAAAGCAAAGCTTTTTAACAGCTGTGACCAAGACAACAGAGAGGAAACATTTGGCCTTGGTGGATGCAGATTCCAAACAGCTGTGGTTTGATGAGATCTGGAGTCAATGTGGGGAATGCTTGGGGGACTGTAGGAAGTAAGCCACTTTGTTTTTTGTATCTTGATATCATTCATACTCACTGCAAATGCTGTTTCACTAAGCAGTTAGAAAATCCTAATCTGTGTCTTTTGTTCTACTGATTTTTTCCTGCTGGGTAGTCTGGGATGGGTGAAATGGATGAACGGGGTTGAAAGTGAAAACGGTGGTAACTCGATTACTTTCACAGGCGTGTCCTTGACTTCCTGGCACACGCTGCAGTTTTTTTTTTTGGGGCGGGGGGGTTTGGGGGGGTGGAGTGCTGTGGTGCATCTGCTGGGCGGACCCTGTTTACGAGGGGGCCCCAGGGGCCCGAGGCCCAGCAGGGGTTCAGACACAGAACACAGGTCTGGCTGTGTGCTTTTAAAAATGCTCGGATGCACACACACACACTCTCTCTATCTGAATCTGTCTCTCTCTTTCTCTTTTTCTCTCCCTCTCTCTCACAAACACAAGCGCACACATCCCCTTAAGAATTCCTCAAAGAGGTAGCCGCCGCCGCCTCCGGAAAGCGATGTTATGGAAGGGAGGCGCCTCCCGCGCCATCAGCCCAGTTAATGAGGAGGAGGGCAAAGGGCCGAATCGTATGTGGCCCTCATTTTCTGCTTTTCCGCTACGCTGCACAGGCATAAAGCCCCTCTGCAGAGCGCCATGCTGGCCGGCCTGGTCCCTGCTCCCTGCTCCCTGCTCCCACAGTCCCCCTGCATTGATTTTTGGGGGACTAATCAAACGGGGCCGCCTCACTCAAGCAGTTGGGCCGAAAGGCCTTTGCTTTGTCTCTGTCTGCCAGCACTGCCACCTAGGTTCCAGGGAGTGAGGGCCATGACTGTAGGTACTGAGGGACTGGTAACTGTATGTTTATGTCCAAGCTGTCAGCCCACACCGTCTTATCCGTTTATATCTTGTTGGAAGAGAGGGCTTTCTTCTCATCTGGGGTCTGGCTACACTAAAAGGCCCCCTGTGGCAGGGTCCACTGTGCTTTTTCAGCAACACACACACACACACACACACACACACGCAGGCTAATGCACCCACTCAGACACGTGCACACACTAACACAAACGCACAGGCTCAGGCACACGCGCACTCACATGAACGTACATACACTCACGCGCTACACATTAATATGCACTTGTGCACATGCACGCCCATTTATATTAACGTGCACTGACACGGACGGAAACGCGCTCGCACGTGCGCGCACACGCACAATGGGAGGTGGGGACAGAATGAATGAGGTCAGGGACAGCTGGCTTGCAGGCACACTTCTCTTCTATCCCACAAGCCTCTAGGGCAAAGGAGTGGCCAATCTGGCAGATAATTTTCTGACTCCCCTCTGCTGCTCTTCCCACCCTGATGATTACGATTGTTAGCATTTTAAAGCATTCCTAATTCCATATTTTAATGTTGGCTATATCCGTTGCAGTGCTGTGTCCGTTTGTGTTGGTCCTTGGTCTTTTTCTTTTAACCAAGAAGCCTAACCAGCCTACAGCACAATGATTTGATTTTTCTTGGGCACAAAGAGACCGGATAAACGTTTGGACATACTGACGCCATGTAATGTGTTCTTGAAAGAATAGAAGGAACAGGAACTCTGTCGTACTTAGCCCCCATGTGTAACCACCCAATCCATTCTCCTACAGGCAGAAGAGGGGGGCGGTGTATTTTGATGGTCTGTTGTGTTTTTGGTAATTTGCTGTGACCCACATTTGAGTATTTTTGGGGCCATGCCCAGGAAAGTGTTGAGTGCCCCTGTCAGCACCTGGCAGGGCGCCCTGTGCTCTCCAAACGGGGGTCGGATGCAGGTGAAACTGCTCTTTCCTGGCGATGCCCCCCTCCCCCTGCGCACTGAACGGAGCCTACGCCCCTCCGTTGCATCCCATGGGCTTCCATACACTGCATGAACAGAGAGGTTTCTGGAAGATATCCGACCTGTTAAATTTCTGTGAAATTTGCCATGTGACGGTCGTGAGCGGTGGTTTCCTGTGTTGACCTGCATGTTTCCAGAACCTTTATTAACACTTTAATAAAGTGGGATTTTTGGACACGGATATTCCCGGAGAAGTGGATGGCCATGTCTGGTAATTTATGGCAAGTTTCTGGTCAAGAACATCTCTGTGCACGAGATTATGCCCCATTTCCGACGGGCCCGGCACACGCATCTGCAAATCGCCAGACACTGTCCGTTTTCAGATTTGTGCACTGTAGTGTCCGCCCTGTAAACACAGCTCTTCTTGCAGTGTTAGGTCTGCTGGTGAGCAAGAGCTTGCTAGTAAATAACTTCCCCGGTGCTGAGAAAAACTGTCACCATGCATCCATGTTTACCCCAACTGGTGTTTGTGTACCACATGGCTGTCACCAGACGTGGTACTGGTTGACATTCTTGAGTTCAGAGATTCCACAGATGGGGTCCAGCTGTCTGTATCAGTGGAGGTCTCTGAAAAGTCTTCAGCTCTGACTATGTTTATGAGCCCTAAGCCCTTGAGTGGACTGAGCATGGCTGTGAGCTTCTGTGAGCTCTCACTATATGAACTCTATCCTATGAACCTATAGAACCTTGTACGGTATTAGTTTCTTCAATTTTAAACCTATAGAACCTTGTACGGTGTTAGTTTCTTCTTTTTTAAACCTATAGAACCTTGTACGGTGTTAGTTTCTTCAATTTTAAACCTATAGAACCTTGTACGGTGTTAGTTTCTTCTTTTTTAAACCTATAGAACCTTGTACGGTGTTAGTTTCTTCTTTTTTAAACCCGTAGAACCTTGTCATGTTGTAGGGTTACAAACCATCTGTTTGTCCAGGCAGCCTCACCACTGCATGGAGGGTCACCTTCCTCCTGGTGCTTGTCTGTAACCGCTTGGTGGACAAGGCACATGAATGATCAGGGTCACTAAATGAGGTTTGGGTCCTTAAACATGGACTGTGAAATCCTGAGCATGTCTCACAAATATTTAGCCTGTACAGAGCAAGCTCTTCTTAAAGCTTGTGAAATACTTTTAGATGAAAGATACCCCTCTGCCAAGAATTCCAAGCACTCCCCCCCCCCCCCCCCCAGGGCAACACTTCCGTACCTTGACAACCAGGAGCAACAGGTTAAGTCATTTACCCCAGCTGTTGTATCATTTATAAAAATGTTCGTACACACAGATTTGATCCTAAATTCAATAGATTATGTGAAAATCGACGCACAAATTTACGTTTATAAAACTTGAAACTAGCGTGAGAACGTTCTTATGCGTACGCAAACTCCAGAGGATGTGTACGAACTTTTCCTTGTGGCTATGCAGCTGTAATGCAGGCTCAGCACTTTTTTCCAGATGTGAGAATGTTTATAGGCTATTGGACCGATGAGCACTGTGAGACGCAATATTGTGGCCCGTTAAAGGGGCAATATGTGATTTGAAACCCCATCTAATGTCCACAAGGCAGTCCCTGCAGTTTCTCGGCAAAACTCTGCCCCCTGGAGTGATTGCCAGGTTTTGCCATAGCCGGTGTCTTTGTGCACGGTGGTGCTACATTGTTGAACATTGTGTGACAGGAAGCTGGCAATTGTAGCATCAAAAATGCCAAGCAATGAATAATAATAATGCCTTGCATTTATATAGCGCCTTTCTCACCAACCGGTGACTCAAAGCGCTTTACAATGATGAGGGGGAAACTCGCCTCTACCACCACCAATGTGTAGCACCCACCTGCAACGGCAGCCATTTTGCGCCACAATGCTCACTACACATCAGCTGAGGCGGAGAGGGAGAGAATGATTTTAGCCAATTAAACTGGGGGCTGATTAGGTGGCAGATTGAAAGAGCCAGGTTGGGAATTTAGCCAGGACACCGGGGAAACCCCTACTCTTTACGATAAGTTTCATGGGATCTTTAATGACCACAGTGAGTCAGGACCTCGGTTTAACGTCTCATCTGAAAGACGGCATCTCCTACAGTGTCCCCATCACTGCACTGGGGCATTGGGATTTATTTGATCAGAGGGAAGATTGCCCCCTACTGGTCCACCAACACCACTTCCGGCAGCAACTCGTCCAGGACCACCTCCAGGTTGCTTGCAGAGCGGGAGGTGGTCTGGTTCCATCGACGGTGATGGATAGGTCTAGAAGCGGGGAGGTCTTGTATGGCATGAAGAGCAGCTCAGTCTTGTCGAGGTTGAGCTTCAGGTGATGGCTAGACATCCACACAGAGATGTCAGCCAGGCAAGCAGATATCCTCTCCTTAACCTGTGGGGTAGAGGGAGGGAAAGTGAGGAGGAGTTGAGTGTCATCAGCATAACTACTGTAAGATAAGCCATGTGAATTAATAACCAAACCAAGAGACTTAGTGTAAATGGACCCAGTACAGATCCCTGTGGGACTCCTGTAAAAAGTGGATGAGGTGCAGAGACAGAGCCCTTCCAGGAGACTTGGTAGGATCTATCTGTGAGATAGGATGTAAACCAAGAGAGGGCAGTTCCAGAGATGCCAGTTGCAGTTCCAGTTCCAGAGATGCAGATCTCAGCCAGTGTCAAAACATGACCATAAAATATATTTGAAATGACAAATTCATAGTCAATATAATATTTTGAGGAAAACAGTACTTTTACTCTGCATCTTTCTGCAAGCTCCGTGGATGTCTTATTATTTTAAAATGATTTGTCTGCATGAGAAAGTTACCGATAGCACCTTTAACAAGGCTATTGCAGCCATATGCAGTTTTGGGGGGAGACAGGAAGACCGTAATATTTTCATATGATTTCGTCCCTGGACTAGCATTCTTGTGAGACTTGATGTTTGACTATGCAAGACTAGGTGGTCCAGCAGTGTCTCTCCCCCAAAGTTGAAATGGAAGCCTATGATTGCGGCACTTGCTGTTAACATTATCAAGTGTGCAAAGTTTGCAAACCTTTATGAAAACTAGAACAGCCAAAAATGATAATTGATACCTTTTATGGTGTTAAAGCTTAAAATCAGTGTGCAATTTAAATAAACATCATAATGTTATAATAATTCATATACAGAAACGATATGTAGTTGAGAGCAGCAGAAGGTTTGTATTGACGGCTGTCAATGACACCTCCATTGAAATGAAATAATCGTAGCAAACTTTAGGCTATGCAATACTAGAACTATAACATTTACATTGCTGTAAACTACCAAAACCAAAAGAAAAAGATGTAAAATGGCCTTATCAATTTTATATGACAGTGGTCTCGTAGGGAGTATATAGCAAAAACACAACCCTATAAGGATATTTGAGGGCGTTCACTGGGTGGACTTGACAAGCTTGTTCATGTGCATAGGATTTTAGGGTGATTTCTGATTTATAAATTGGGTCATGCGTAGGAATGCCTCATCGACATTTTATAAATCGTTCGTAGGAGCATTTTTGGAAACTATTGTACACTCACATTTACAATGAATTCCAAGATTATTTTATAAATGAGGCTCCTGCGTTCTAAAGTACTGCCTACTCCAAAGAAAGAATCAGACAGCATTTACTCTCTTGGATGTTTTATTGGCTGGTACACTGGTCCTCTAACACATGGAGAAGTGAATTCTCATAGAATATCCTTGTGGCTGCATTTTTCTTCTTTTAAAAAAAAAATTTTTATGCTAATAAAATGTTTTAAATTGTAGAAAAACTACACACTGGGTTCGTTTGGATCATGCCACAGGATAAAGGTCCCTTTGGAGATGGTATTCATCATCATCATCGTCATATCATTTCCTTCAGCACTCCTCAGTATTCTGGGGCTTGAATTGTATTATTCCTTATTCCAGGAATTCAGTCAGGCCCTCATCTCACTGTGGTGCTCCCTAGCTGAGGTTTAAATGGATAGTTTGGAATTTTGGACATAATGTCTCAATTACGACTTACCCGTGATGTAGTTGATTGATGGAAACCATTTTCAGATAATTCCAGCTTCTTTTGGACATACTCACATTGCTAATGCTAGCGCAACTCTAAGGTAACTGCTAGCATCCACTACCAAACGCACTTAAACACTCCACAGTGCACCCAAAGCAAATAAAATACGACGACAGTCTATCTGGGTTATTTTGAGTGTTTATACCATCATTTTTGAAGTCAAACTATCGTTGAATCCTTTACTTTGTGCTGACCTATATTCTCTGTGGAAGTACGGCGGTGGAGCGAACGTGGCCATTGCAACTTGTTGCTCTTCTTTGTTGTTGTAGTCGACCAGTGCCGGCACTACATTCGTAGGTAACGCAAAGTATCGCTCCGCCGCCGTACTTCAAAGCACAGACTGCTCATCGCCGGTAAGCCAATTTCTCATTTAGGTTGACTGCAGTGATGATGGCTGGAGGTTTTTAACACAGTCATGTGTCCATGCTAATGCTTGAAATTGGGCCCCTTCTTTATAAGTTCCTTCTCTCTCTCTCTCTCTTCCCTCGCTTTTCCTCTGCAAACAGCTGCTCAGAATCCCACTCAAGGAAAGGAATGATATCTCCCAGAATCCCAGAGCACTTCAACCTGAAGGGACAGAGTTTTTACACATGCTACTTGGCTTTGATCAGGCATGTTTGCGTGCGCGTGTGTGCTAGAGATTAAGCAATGTTGAAATATAGCCGAGTTTTTTAAAAAGATCCTTTAAGCAATGTAAATACTTTTTTTTAAATCTGTACATTGGAGCGTGGCACTTAAACACAGACTTTCATGTGAAATTTATCCCACATGTTAGTATTTCTCGACCGCTGAATGATATGTCTTATACTCAGCACTTTGTACAGGCTTAGTCATCACCTGGATCTGGTTTCATAATGACTGGAGAAGTTGTTTTAAATCTAACTGCTCCCCTCCTGCCCCCCACTCCTTGCGGTTGTTTACACAGGAGCATATTTCTGTGGATAGGACCGGTGAACATCTCCCCACCTCGAGCCCCTATAGCTGCGCCTCAGAGCTCAGGCTTCAGGCCTATGTCACAGGCATACAAAAGGCAATGGGTCCGTTTCCCCCCTTGCAAAATGAGAAATAGCCCTCCGCTTCCTTCTCAGTGAGGTCGCAATGGACAGCGGGGAGCCGTTAGAAAGGTCTGGAAAGATCTCATAACTCTAAAAATGAGTACCAAGAGAGAAAGTTCCTCCTCCTTTTATGTGGAAAAAATGGAAGAGTAGCCCCCCTGGGCTAAATGCCATTCGCGTGTTTATCCAAAGACACGGTACCTGTGCGTGGATAGCGTAGTAGCATCCGCTGTTTTGTTATCGTTTTAACGTCTGCCCGTAAATTTCGGTTGGCTGTTTTTGAAGGTGACCGTGAGAGAACACGAGCCACTCCTGTGAACCCAAATTCTGCAAGCAAGCGCGGAGTGAGAGGCCGCGTGCTATGCTGCGCTCACGCTCCTCAGCTGACTGACATTAGCCAGGTCCCCCTCCCCCACCCCCCCCCTGAACCAGCGCTGCAGAATTCAAGCTATGTTATGATTTGTGAGGCCGTTATTGTCTGAGCAAAGCCCGGGGGAAAACGATTGTTCAAACGTAAACGAAATTGGCTTACCGGCGATGAGCAGCCTGCGCTTTCAAGTTGCTGTGAATACTGCTTTGTAAAATGTTGTGACATTACATTTCTCTCTGTATCATTAGCAAACCGTCCAACTGTTATCTATCTAATGTCTATTCTATCCATTTTTAAATATTATTGTGTATAATTTTAAGTAATTGAAGTATTTTTCAAATAAAAAATACACATATATTGTTTTGCATTGACTTTTGTTTTGCTGTCTCAGTATAGTTTCATATTGATTCCAGTTCAAGCACTGCCAATCCAAATGTTTTTGGATGCAGGACAGATGGTAACGGTGGTGAGACTCCCACACAGTCTGAAATTAATGCCCGCCACCAGCCAAGTGCTGGTAAAATTTTTATTGTGGCTGATAAGATTTTCTACTCTGTAGATTTACTTTAATCATACCTGGACTGTAGCCCCGGCATGCGACTGGACCCACAAAGGTCTGTCATGCATTGAGCTTTTATGAAAATCACAGCCAGGGAGATGGATAAGTGCGCGTTTGTTTTGGAACGTCGCTCTGATCTCTTTTACCTGCTCTTGGGCCTCCTGTGCTGCCAAGCCTTTTAAGGTGTGGAAGCTCTGGCCGCTGAGACGGGCGTGCGTTTTTAAAGAGGTCTGAATATTGCTGTGAGAAATTCCCGCCTGTAATTTATTTTTTATTTATTTTTATCCGTTCCCTGTGTGCCACGCTGCACAAAGCAGCCAGACCCTGTGTGCAGCAGATTAGCTGTGGCGATATTGTACCAGAAAACCAGCTAGAATAGGCACAGGCTGATGGACAGAGCCACTACTCCAGATTTGTTTATTTTAAGGATGAATGACAGGTGGTACGTTAATCATTTTTCTTTTTTCCTGTAGTTCACGGTGATCTTATTCCTTGTTCATTTTCTCACTGTGGTACATGAGACAATGACGTCATGTTTTTATGTATGCTTTGGTCCTGGGTGCATTTGGACTGAACAAGCGACGAAGGGTCCACGTATACCGTGGACTTCCTCTTAATGATCATGTGGGGGACGCTGTGAGCACACACATCCATTCATGCTAATTAAGCCCCTTCTAATCACTGGCCCTGTATAGTAGGCAGGCTTTACCTTGAAAAGAAAACTAAAGGCACAGTGGAATTCTACAAGCAGAGTGTCCATTTCCTGTGACACACAACAGTGCTCTTGAATAGGCTCTGGGTTCCTCTGTCCCGCACAAGGATATGTGAAAGTTTGTACCGTGAAAAGATGGAGTCCGTTTCCATGGCAAGGCTCTGAGGGGAGCTGGACAAAAGAGTCCTGTGTGTGTGCGAATCCTGCTCATGCCTGCCATCTAGTGGAACTCACAAGGGCTCCAGGAGAGTCGCAGGCTTGAATAAATAATTTGTCAGATTGAATAAACTCACGCTACAAGCATTGAATTGAAGCTTGTAGCGTTTAATTATTCTAGTGATGCTAGAACATTTTGAAAGTTATGGTCAAAATTTGCACAAAAATGGCAGTTACTGAAAGTGTCCGAGTGTACTGTGTACTGTGTACTTTCGCACTGTGGAAAATCAGTTTCGTAATGTGTTTGGTGTGATGCGGTTCCCCCCTGCAGATTCCATTGTAAATGTATCAGAAGCCGGGAGCCCAGCATGAAGAAAGCAAGCAGGCCGGTGGCCGGTAAGACCCAAGGCGGAGAGCGGGGTAAAACGGAGGGTGGAGTCACAGGCACGGCTGGCAAGACTTCTACTAAAACATCAACCGCAGCATCACTGCCCAAGGTACAGTACGTTATGACGTTATACTGATGTGTGCTGATTTAATTCAGGATAATTTGGCTCAAGGATGTGCTCTACCTTGATCTGAACTTGAAACCTCTGCGTTACACCCACTCCTGTGAGTTCGCTCCTGTCCTCTGTAACTGACAGGTCCATCAGCAGGTTGAGTGATTCTTGCTTTCGTGGTGTCCTGCAGGTAAAAAGCAACGATGATCTGCTAGCAGCGATGGCAGGGGGCGCTCCAACGAGCAACAGCGCAGTCACCAAGGGCAAGAAGAGCAGTTCTGCCCACCAAGCTTCAGCGATGAACACCACCTCAAACTCAGACGGCAAGGCCAAGACAAGCTCGGGTACTGCTATCTTTGTGGTTTTTGCTCGATTTTTCAGTAGTTTAGCTTGATGAAATCCCGAATGTCCTCAGCTCTCAGCATTGCCAATGTGTAAATCTACCATTTGACTAATGCTCAAAGGGGCTCTCTTTCTGACAAGGTTCCTCAGCCAAACGTGGGGTGTCCCTGACGTCCAAGGAGGCTAGCTCCTCTAGGGACCGCCTGCGGAACTCCAGAACGGCCGCTGGCAAGAAGGTCTCCGCAGCGGCGCCGGGACTGGCCGATGCCGCCCAGCCCAAACGCTCACGCAGCCGGGCTCTGGCCGAATCCGAGGCCCGCATGAGCAAGTCCAAGTCGGACGGGCAAATCAGTGACAAGGTGGCGCTGGAGGTCAAGGTGAAGGACCTGCTGGGTCTGGCCAAGAGCAAGGACGTGGAGATCCTGCACCTGCGCAGCGAGCTGCGGGACATGCGCGTGCAGCTGGGCCTGGGAGGCGAAGACGACGCCCTGGAGGACGACAAGCCCCAGGAGAAGGAGCCGACCGCCATCAGCGCCGCCGACGTGGAGTCCACCCTGCTCCTCCTGCAGGATCAAAACCACAGCATCCGCGAGGAGCTCAACCTGCTGAAGAACGAGAACCGCATGCTGAAGGACCGGCTCAACGCCCTGGGGTTCTCTCTGGAGCAGCGGCTGGACGGCTCCGACAAGATGTTCTGCTACCAGTCCCCGAGCCCGGACCCGGCGGCGGGCAACGGCAGTGTCGGCGGGGTTGGGGGCGGAGCCTCCTCTGCGGAGGGCTCGGCCCCTGGTTCCATGGAGGACCTGCTGGCTGAGCACCAGCGCAGCAGCTCGGTGGACAACCTGGACAGCGAGTCCAGCGAGGTCTACCAGCCCGTCACCTCCAGCGATGATGCCCTGGATGCCCCCTCGGGCTCCTCCTCATCCTCGGAGTCGGAGAGTGCCCCGCCCAGCAGGGACCGCTCCCGCAAAGGCAGCAGCGGCAACAACAGCGAGGTGTCGGTGGCCTGCCTGACCGAGCGCATCCACCAGATGGAGGAGAACCAGCACAGCACGGCCGAGGAGCTGCAGGCCACCCTGCAGGAGCTGTCCGACCTGCAGCAGATCACCCAGGAGCTGAACGGCGAGAACGAGCGGCTGGGCGAGGAGAAGGCCATCCTCATGGACTCCCTGTGCCAGCAGAGCGACAAGCTGGAGCACTACGGCCGGCAGATCGAGTACTTCCGCTCCCTGCTGGACGACCACCACGTGGCCTACGTCATCGACGAGGACATCAAGAGCGGGCGCTACATGGAGCTGGAGCAGCGCTACGTGGACCTGGCGGAGAACGCCCGCTTTGAGCGCGAGCAGCTGCTGGGCGTGCAGCAGCACCTCAGCAACACGCTCAAGATGGCCGAGCAGGACAACAAGGAGGCGCAGGAGATCATCGGAGCTCTGAAGGTATTCTTTGTTGTCATACCTAAGCTTGTTGTTAGCATAATAATTTGTGAAAGGTTTCAATTGAGATTGAGATTAAGATTCGGTGTCTCTGTGGCATAGCCTGTAAGAGTACACATGTACACATGCTCATTGCGAGTCGCTACATTGGTGGTTTGAATCCGCCCGCACGACCTTTGTCGCATGTCTCTACCTCTCTCTCTCGCTCCCATTTTTCAGTTTCTCTACACTGTGTTGTCCAATAAAGCTGAAAAAGCCTTAAAGTATCACTTAAAAATTTTTAAGATAAGATTTGGTTGCAAATATGGCGTGCTACTGCAGTGGATGTGTAGAACGAGTAGAGAAGGGGTAGTGTTTACGGAGAGGGACGTCTCGCATATCGCCCGTCTTTTCCGCCCGCCACAGGAACGCAACCATCACATGGACCGCATCGTGGATTCTGAGCGGCAGGACAAGGCGGCCATGGGGGCGGCGCTGGAGGAGTACAAGGTGGCGGTGAACAGCGAGCAGGCGGAGCTTAACCGCTGCCGCGTGCAGCTGGAGCAGGAGAGGCAGAAGGTGGCCGAGCTCTACTCCGTACACAACTCCGGTGACAAGAACGACATCCGGGAGCTGCTGGAGAGCGTGCGGCTGGACAAGGAGCAGGCCGAGTGCAAGGCGGCCAAGCTGCAGGACGAGCTGGGGCACGCCCGAAACGAGGCCGCGCGGCTGCAGGACGCCCTCAACAAGGTGAGTGACGCTCACCGCCGTCACCGCTGAGAGCATGGCGGAGTGCAGGTCAGCAGAGCCGTTCTGTTTCCATTGGCCTGCAATCACACACACCTCGTTTCACAAACATATTTCAGGGACTTCGGCCTGTATTTTCTTAGATTTTAAAAGGCATTATATTGAAGGGGGCCAGGTTGGTGTTTTAACGCTGAATATGGGACACTACACAGTAAATTGTTCAGTGTTAAACTCTAACAGAATACATATGGACTCATATATATATATATATATATATATATATATATATATATATATATATATATATATATACACTACTCACAAAAAGTTAGGGATATTTGGCTTTCGGGTGAAATTTATGGAAAATGTAAGTTCACGCTACAGTGATATTATACGTATCATGAAAGTAGGGCATTTAAGTAGAAGCATGCAATGGTGATTTCCTCATCTCAAACAATTTATTGAAACAAAAGCCAACAACAGTGGTGGGTATACCACAACAAAAATGTCAATGTCTCAATAACTTGTCATGTGCCCTTGAGCATCAATTACAGCTTGACAACGACGTCTCATGCTGTTCACAAGTCGACTTATTGTCTGCTGAGGCATGGCATCCCACTCTTCTTGAAGGGCGGCCCTCAGGTCATTGAGGTTCTGGGGTACAGAGTTGCGAGCCTCTACACGGTGAGTCAGCTGATCCCATAGGTTTTCTATGGGATTCAGGTCTGGAGAAAGTGCAGGCCACTCCATTTGAGGTACCCCAGTCTCCAGCAGCCTTTCCCTAATGATGCGACCTCGATGAGCTGGAGCATTGTCGTCCATGAAGATGAAATTAGGCCTGTGTTGTTCATGCAGGGGCACAATGACTGGATTAATGATGTTATTCATGTAGTATGGGCTTGTCACTGTACCATTCACAAAGTGTAGGGCAGTTCTGTATTGACTAGACACACCTGCCCACACTGTAACACCGCCACCACCAAAGGGTCGTCTGGTGACAACAGTGGCTGATGCATAGCGCTCTCCTTGACGTCTCCAACATCGTTGGCGGCCATCATTTCTGCTCAACGTGAATCGACTTTCATCAGAGAACAGCACTGAGGCCCACTGGTCCCTAGTCCAGCGTAAATGCTCCCTGGCCCATGCAAGACGATGACGCCTGTGCCTGGTGGTGTGGTCAGGTACCCTTGCAGGTCGTCTAGCACGCAGACCACGCTGATGTAAACGGTTTCGAATGGTCTGACGTGACACTTGGGTGCCTCTCACCTCCCTTAAATGTGCCTGGAGTTGAGTGGCATTCATCATCCGGTTCCGCAGGGCACTGTTCACAATGTAGCGGTCATCAGTG
Organism: Synaphobranchus kaupii; assembly: GCA_029718625.1. Lineage (NCBI taxonomy): Eukaryota > Metazoa > Chordata > Actinopteri > Anguilliformes > Synaphobranchidae > Synaphobranchus > Synaphobranchus kaupii. Next base: position 5,819,349 of record CM056376.1, read on the forward strand.
TGGGATGTGGCCAAAGGACGTCCACTTCTATGCCTTTCTGTGACTCTTCCAGTCTCTCTGTATCTCTGTTGCAACCTGCTGATGACACTCTGTGACACTCTAAGCTCAGTGGCCACTTCCCTCTGAGAACATCCTGTTTGAAGCCTCGCAATGGCGAGGTACTGTTGATCAATTGTTAGGTGTCGTCTTGGTCTCATGATGTCAAAATGTGAACAGCATGATGAAGAGGACTGTTTAAATACCAATTCTAATTGAACCAGGAAATTTATTGGTCGATTCATGGATCAAACATCTGTTGTGAATTTTGCCGTTCAGCTCCTTGTTAGAGAACAGCAAGTTGTGCAAAAAGTACTGAAACATTGAATAGTTGGACATGTGCATTCAAAAGTTTAGAGAAGGTCAAATTAATTTCACCTGTAAAGGTTATAGTGCATTTTAGGTTCATCCTGAAATTTCACCCGAAAGCCGAATATCCCTAACTTTTTGTGAGTAGTGTATATATATATATATATATATATATATATATATATATAGGGGGTGGACAAAATATCGGAAACATAAAACACCTTCCACATATTTGCTATGCAAAACCTCAACCTCTGTTCCTAACCTGATTATCTTTGCTGTTTTGTGAATCTTGTGCCACGTGTACATTTTATATGATGACTTGTTTTTCTTTATAATTATGCCAGTCAACCATAATTGCCTGTTAGTCATATTTTTATGAAATGCTAATAAATCATGAATTACATGTTGTTGTAAGATCAGTAATAAGTGAGTACACTTCAACAAATGTATAAGAAGAAATCAAAAAACATTTTGGTCCCCAACAACTGGAGTTGATCTCTATGTAGTACAGTGGAATGTGATTAGTGAAAAACTTAACTGAAAAGGAATAATTAACAATTGGGCCATATTTGTGACTCATGTTACATGCAAGTGTTGGATTCTAGACCAGTTTCAATGATCCTCTATTTTATTCAGCCGTTCACTTCACTTTGAGCAGAGGTGTTGACTCCCCACAGCTATGCAGAGGTGCACATCTCCGGTTGTCATGGACTAAAATGCTTTCATTAGCTCTAAACGGTTCTCGCTTATTACTGACACAAAAGTCAGCATTTAATTGACGAATTAGTATTATTTGATAATAATATGATTAATGGGTAATTATGATTAATTATCAAGCTAATAAAAAAAACAAGACGGAAACTAAAATGTATATATGGCATGCCAGTCATACAAGTGTGTTGAAAATATAGGTAAGAGAAATGGGAGCAAACATATAGCAGCTGTTTTATGTTTTATGAAAAACGTTGTTTTTCCGTTTCTTTTTTTTGTCCACCCCCTGTATACTCCGTTAAGAGTTGAATTAACATTGGGCATGTTACTGTGTATGTGTGTGTGCTGGTGTGTGTGTATGTGTGTATGCTGGTGTGTGTGTGTGTGTGTGTGTGTGTGTGTGTGTGTGTGTGTGCTGGTGTGTGTGCTGGTGTGTGTGTATGTGTGTGTATGTGTGTATGCTGGTGTGTGTGTATGTGTGTGTGCTGGTGTGTGTGTATGTGTGTGTGCTGGTGTGTGTGTGTATGTGTGTGTGCTGGTGTGTGTGTGTATGTGTGTGTGCTGGTGTGTGTGTATGTGTGTGTGCTGGTGTGTGTGTATGTGTGTATGCTGGTGTGTGTGTATGTGTGTATGCTGGTGTGTGTGTATATGCTGGTGTGTGTGTATGTGTGTGTGCTGGTGTGTGTGTATGTGTGTGTGCTGGTGTGTGTGTATGTGTGTGTGCTGGTGTGTGTGTGCTGGTGTGTGTGTATGTGTGTATGCTGGTGTGTGTGTATGTGTGTGTGCTGGTGTGTGTGTACATCCATATATCTCTTCCTCTGCTTGTCTTTTCAGCTTGATGGGGAGTACCGGGATTTTCGAGAGGACGCGCAGAAACAGATCTCGGAGCAAAAACACATAATGGACAAGCAACAGGTGGAACTGGAGGAGAAGGAGACTGAAATCGGAGACATGAAGGAGACCATCTTTGAGCTGGAGGACGAGGTGGAACAACACCGCGCCGTCAAGCTTCATGACAACCTTATCATCTCTGACCTGGAGAGTGAGTGGGGCGGAGCCAAAAGGAGTTTTAACTTAATGCGTGGAGCCTGGGTGTGCGAGATTTTAGGTGTGGAGAGTCTTAGGGGAGTCTGGACTGACTGACTTTTAGAAGGTTCTCTGAAGTTAGCTTATGAATATTCATCATGGGGTGTGGTTGAAGCCAGAACAGCCAATTCAGAATACCTGTGTGAATGGGTTTGACTTATGGGGTGGGGCCTGAGAGATGGGGCTGGTTCAGGTGTAGTTTTTCACTGGACCTATTGCTAATGCATGTTAGTGTGAGGGATGTTAATACGGACCACAGCATTTGCACAGCAGCAGAACTTTCAAAATACCATAAATCATGAGGCTCAGGGATATTTCTACGCACCGTGGTCTGAAGGTTTCAGCAGTTTCTCAATCTGTACCAAATACCTGCACCTATAAAACCATTAGATGTCAGGCGTAGAAATCCCACAGATAGACCAATGTCAGCACCAGGCTTTTACTCCATGTTTTCCCACACAGAAACCGCTTATTTTATTTAAGTTTTCAGTCTAAGGATATTCAGTTATTGGTATAGTATTCTATTGTTTAAATCCTGATGGTAATATTGTATTCTTGTTTGTAAATACTGTATTGAGTCGATAAGAAAAATTAAATCGTATGAATACATCTGTGCACACAGGATGGCGCTGTAGAGCTGTGTTTGAATTGTAGTATTTGGTCAGAGAGTACAGCCACTGTGCCTTGTCATATACAAGCAAAGAATGCGAGAGTTTCACTGTCCAGGGAACGACAAAAACTTTTTTATAAAATTACACTTATCTTTTATTAGTTGAACACAATCAGCACTTTTATACTATTAATACTTATTCAGACCACAAGAGCCTAGCTATTTTAACATCTTAAAAACAGTCAGTTAGGTGATAGGTCAGAGAGGGGCTGTATGATTTTGGTGAATTAGACTGCTGGTGCCAATTTCCCTGTGTGGTCCACAGGCAGAAATAACAGATTTCCAATTTATTCCCATTTAATGTCATCAACTTTGCTTTTGGTCCTGGTGTGGAATGGTGAAAGGTGCCATCCTCTCAGAAGCAGAACGGGTGTCTAATGTTTACAGGCGCATTAGTTTGTAACTGTTCTTCAGCCTGTGGTGTCTGTACAGGCCATATAACGGAGGTGTACTTGCTTGACCTCCCTCCTCTTCTACAGGCCGATCTCAGTATGAACTCTACTGCCTTTCTGTTTTTCTCTCAGACTCTGTAAAGAAGCTACAGGATCAAAAACATGACATGGAGCGGGAGATTAAAATTCTTCACCGTAGACTACGGGTGAGACGACTTTAACTCATTTAATATGGCCACTAGTTGATTTGAATGATTATGTGGACTTCTGCGCATTGGTTCATGTGTGTGTGAATGGATACAGTCCTGAATTTGGGCATTTTGGCTTGTGTGGTGGTGTGTGTAAGCATGTGTAGGTGCGTCTGTGTATGTAATTGTGTATACGTGTGTTTGAGTGATGGACGTTTCATGTATTGTCAGAACTTGGAACTTTCTGGAAAAGGTTTCTACTGCCGTATCTATTTGCAGTCACAGTTGTATCTAGGTGATTGGTTGTGAGTCACACAACAAGTGTTGCGTGTGGTTGCTTGTGGCTGGGTGGAAGTGGGGTGCTAATAGCCGCTGGTGCCGTGGTTACCGCTGCAGGAGGAGTCGGCCGAGTGGCGGCAGTTCCAAGCCGACCTGCAGACGGCCGTGGTCATCGCCAACGACATCAAATCTGAGGCGCAGGAGGAGATCGGGGACCTGCGGAGGCGTCTGCACGAGGCTCAGGAGAAGAACGAGAAGCTTGGCAAGGAGCTGGACGAGGTCAAAAACCGCAAGTGAGTGCCGTGTGTGTGTGTGTGTGTGTGTGTGTCGACTTTATATGTCTGTGTGTGTGTGGACTGTATATGTCTTTGTGTGTGTATAGTGTGTGTGTGTGTGTGTGTGTGTGTGTGTGTGTGTGTGTGTGTGTGTGTGTGTGTGTGTGTGTGTGTGTGTGTGTGTGTGTGTGTGTGTGTGTGTGTGTGTGTGTGTGTGTGTGTGTGTGTGTCTTGACTTTATATGTCTGTGTGTGTGTACAGTATTTGTCTTTGTGTGTCTGTGTGTGTCATGACTGTATATGTCATGACTGTATATGTCTTTGTGGACTGTATATGTCTTTATGTGTGTGTACAGCATATGTCTTTGTGTGTGTGTGTTTGTGAGTGTGTACATGTACAGTGTACTGTAGTCAGGCTGATACTGTAGTGCTGTGTGATGACGTTGCTCTGCACTGTGCTTGTCTCCAGGCAGGACGAGGAGAGGGGTCGTGTGTACATGTACAGTGTACTGTAGTCAGGCTGATGCTGTGTGATGACGTTGCTCTGCTCTGTGCTTGTCTCCAGGCAGGACGAGGAGAGGGGTTGTGTGTACATGTACAGTGTACTGTAGTCAGGCTGATACTGTAGTGCTGTGTGATGACGTTGCTCTGCTCTGTGCTTGTCTCCAGGCAGGACGAGGAGAGGGGTCGTGTGTATAACTACATGAACGCAGTAGAGAGGGACCTGGCCGCCCTCCGGCAGGGCATGGGGCTCAGCCGGCGCTCCTCCACCTCCTCAGAGCCCTCGCCCACTGTCAAGACTCTCATCAAGTCCTTCGACAGCGCATCACAAGGTACCCAACACCTCCTGCGTGCTCCTCCCTCCTGTCCACATGCACCACTGTCTGCTCCCAACGGTCTGCTTGCACCTGAGACCAACCTTGTGCACTTGCTGATATTCGACAGAACCACGATCCACCTAATCCGATAGTTATTTTAAAGCCTGTGCTAATAGCGACCTTTTCCTCCTGTGATTAAGGCATAGGCATGGATTTGTAAAACGCACCATATTTGTTTAAGCTAGTCGCTCTACTCTCAGGGTGTTTTTTTTTGTGTCTTGCATATTCTGACCATTTTATTGCTGTTGACCAGAAACTCTGCCGCCAGGTCCCGTCCCGAACGCTGCGCCCGCCACGGCGACTGCTGCCGCCACCGCAATGCCCCGGACCCCCCTCAGCCCCAGCCCCCTGAAAACCCCGCCCGCCGCCGCAGTCTCACCCATACAGGTGAGGCCACACTCAGGAGCCGATGGGACAGGGAACGGGCAGTCTGCTCCAAGTTAGGGCAGGGATCCCCGGGACACCTTGATGACCGCTGAACACAACATGCCGACCACGTAATTAGATGTACAATTAGTCCAGTCATTTTGCAGAGAGCAGATCTTTGATCCCTGCCCTTCAGCTGATTTCAGACAGAAGATTAACCAATTGTGGGGAGTGACGTGAACCTACAGGATGGTGCTACCTGTTAACAGGCGCTCAGAGAGAGGATTCCTATGTTATGTTTGGTTACGCGTTGGGTTGGGTTATTTTGAAACTGAGAGTGAGCAATCTTGAGATCTAAGCAGGCTGATTTTCTGCTCTGTTAATTTTGTCCCTGCTCAAAACACTCGCCAAAAACAAATGAGGTGGATGTTAAGGCCAGAATACCCCTCCAGCAATGTGGAATCATCCCACTGTAGAATTTATCAAATATGGGTCCCAGGTCACATCTGTTTCCAGAGGACCTGGTGATGTCATGTTCTTGTAGACCCCGTAGTCAGTTTTATGAACCCAATGAGTTCCAATGACCTGTCAATCACTGGCATCTCTTAACCTGTAAAAAATGCTTTGCTCTCAAAAACGTTAGCAGAAGGATTTGTTCACATCAGCGAACCTCGTTTTTGTCATGGTGCCTGAAATTTGCCATCCATGATTTGTGCTCACAACCATTGGCTCTGGTGTGTAGTGCAGGCGCTCCATCAAACTGAAGTGCGTTGTAGTACTGAAGCACTTTATCAATTGTGCGTATGGGTGGTTGGTTGGGGTGGGGGGGGGGGGCGCTTTAATTTGACGGACACTTCCTGCCCAGGGTTCAGGAGCTGTTCCTTCCTCATGTTTTTATAGACCTCCAGTGCTGTGCAGATAGGCTGCTTCCCTTTCCTGTTGCAGTTTGTCCCAGCTGACAGTCTGTGAGGTCTCACTGCTTCTGTCCTGGTGACACAGAACTGTGTCTTGCAGCCCATATCAGGACCGTTCATTTTTTTTATTTTACTCTGTTTTTGTTTTTTGTTTTTTTCTTACTCTGAAATTGGAGAGAAGTCATGTCCTTGGCCAGCTGACCTAATGACACTGATGTAATGGCCGTTGTTTTGCTTGGCGGTTCCGTACCTAGACGAATCTCGGTAAAGCCAGCTTAAACGTGCGAGTTGTTCCTGCACGTGCGTAACCATTTGTGTGGGGAAAGGTTTTATTTCAGAATGTGAGAAATTCTTTTTTTAGGTTTCGCAGTAGCATTGCCTGGATGTGTGAGGTATATCAGTGATTAAATGTGACATGTAGCCGAGCGTCAGCAGCTTTATTCAGATATTATCCAGGCGGCAGGTAATGCTTGAAATGAAAATCTCAGGGAGCCAAGACTTACTATCTGCAGTCACCTCCCATAAAATGAAGGCCAGCCTGATCACCTGGGTGGTGTGAAAACTAGTAGCGATGCATAAAACATTTATGGCCATTGCTAGATATATTAAATATGTATCCCTCTCATTTTAATACCTGGGAGGGGCAGGAAACCTCTTCTTTTCTAATGTCGGGGAAACGTGAACACCCCCCCCGAAGATTCCAGAAATGCAGGTTATTATAAAAACATGGATGTAAGTGGGTGAGTGGGATGATGGGTAAATATGAGGATGGGTGAGCAGCTTGTGCTCAGAACCAAGATGCATCTGACTCAACAAGAAAAGGTCACCTCTGATTGGTCCTACCAAAACTTCTTTCTTTTAATAAAGTACTAATGAATGATTGAATCTATAATAAGATTAAAGGATGGCGTATTGATTAAATATGTTTTCAACCGGTGTATTTCAGAGGCACTCTATCAGTGGGCCCATTTCCACCCCCAAAACCCTCTCCTCTCTCAGTGACAAGAGGCCCAGCTACACTGAAATCAACATGCCAGGTGAGTGGCCTCAGAAATCCTCTATACCCACCCCCCCCATATTGGCTTATACTGCAGGACGGTGCACAAGCCTTACAGCATGCAGTATTTTGCTCTCCTGAATTAACAGAAGAGGTTGCTAAGCAATGTGAGCATTCAAAATTCGGGAGAAAAAGCTGGTGTGTGGGCGGAAACATAAAAAAAAGTTAAACAACTTGGCATATCCAGTTTATTTATTTATGTATTTATTTACTCAGTATTTGTTGAGCTATTTATCTGCTATTAGCAGTACGATAAGGTCACAAAACCATAACACTATTTAATATCTGTCAATGTTCTTGGTTACTAAAATTAACGAAGAGCTGTGTTATATTAATATTTATTGTAAACATAAGGAATAACATTCAATTTTGCATCTATGGTGAAGTTGCTCTGAAAGTCCCATTCTTTTTTTTAAATTTCACATTTAGTTCTGTTTTTGTTCTACCCACTCTTCAGTAACTAGGCCTTTTCTATGACCTGTTGGAATTCCCAACAGTTAAACTAATATTTATGTAAGAAAAATTCACTGATATCTAAGTACTTTCCTGTGGGAAGGAACTTTAATTGTATACTGTAATGGTCACAGTGTTCCGGCTGATGATTCTCGTACGTCACAGGACCATGTCAAGTGCTGCATCATCTGTCCTTGCTTGTATTCGGCTGTAACGTGTGACACAACAAGTAGCGCCTTTCCTCTGCCAAGTTGCAAACAGTTTGCTGAACGGGTTGGGTCCTGATCTTTCCCTTGTGTTGGTCAGGACTGCTTATACTGAAGGAGCACACAGCTGGAAATGTCATATCTTTATTGGGGTTGGTTGGGGATCGGTGTCCCGTCCATATCGCCTATCAAGCTGTGTCTGGAATAAACCGGAATGAAAAGACCTAAGACTGATGACGAATCCGGGAATTAGACTCGGGCTCCGCCTTTTCATTATAAAGCGTGCGTGGGGGACGTGCAAAATGCAAATTGGGAAACTGTCTCTTTTTTTTTTTTTTGGTTTTTAATTTCTGTTTGACCCCAAAGCCCCTCCAGGCGGTGTAATTGTTTCTAGGGAGAGTGGAGACCGTGGTCTGGTCCAGCAGGTCTGACCTCATTTTGAAGTGTCAGGTGTAATAACGTGACAGAAAGGAGCCAGGGGCCAGAAATAACCTCTCTTGTAAATCTCTGCCTCCCCCTTTCATTTCCAATGAAAATGGCAATTGAAGCCTCTGCACGTTCTCCCGGTTGGGGACGTGCAGCAGCAGACGTCGGCTCTCCCTGGTCTCCAGGGAGTCCAGCTTCTAAGGCTCTTATTAGTTGTATTGAATTTATAGTCCTGGTTCTTCTGAGTCCACCCAACATGCTCTCTGTGCATAAAATGTTTTCTGCCAAATTGGAATGCCCAATTGTATTTCAAAGCCCGTCTCATCACTGAAACATCCTCTTATGAATTCAGCAAATGTGTTCATCTTGCACATTGAGGGGGCGGGGCATAGATGGAACCGCGTTGAGTTGAACCCTCCCTTGACATTGTGACCAATTATACACCCCCCCCCCCATGGCACTCCTGGCCATAGTCAACAGTGCTACACTAGTGCTAGAAGATTTGATTCTGGACCAGGGGGTGTATCACTATACCAAGAACCAGTGCTTTAGCCTTTTTTTTATGATGGGTGCTAAACATTTTCATAGATTATGATTATTATTATGATACCCGAGCGCTCCTATTTTTACTTGTACAGGACCTAAAACTTGTAGTAAGAATAACCAAAGTTTAAAAGAGGAAAGGGCAGAAGTTGTGTGTGGGTCTACCAGATTGATTTGAGAAGGTAGATCTGACTGAGTCAGCTCTGATAACACTGACACTTGCATAGGTTCCCATGCAGGGCTGGTGGGGTCGAAGTCCGGATTACTTGCTGATGGAAGAATTAAGCAGCAGCTTGTTTTGAACTCCAGGGTGGTACACGCGCCCCTAGGGCCGAACCGCGTCCTCAGCCGGTATTGGCCTAGGACGGTTAGATCAAGGGGTCTGCGTGACAGAAAAACAGAATGCTGCTTTTAATCAAAAGAACTAAATCCCAAGATTATTAAGTTTCCTTTAAACTGAACGTTTCTTGTTGGTTTTTCAAAATACCTAAGGTTGTTGTTTGTGTGTGTGTATGTATGTATGCAGTATGGTGATTTAGCTCTCTGGTGTCTGAAATAAGCAGTGTTGGTTTTTGGAGCGTAGAGCGATACTGTATTAAACGTGGGGCTTTTGGTAGTGTCTCATGGGTGTCTGTTCTCTTTACCCCACAGCAGAGCATCTCCTCCGAGGTTCACCTGGGAGCCGTCCTGGCTCTGCGCTGCAGAGGGTCTCCAACATGGACGCCTCCAAGGCCATCTCAGGTGTGTGTGCTTGTGTGTAAATGATTGAAGGAGAGGTTTAGCAATGGTGTGGCTTTGGATGGAATTAAGAGCATTTCAGTCTTAGCCAGAGTGAGCTGAAAGGTCTGTCATCCAACATATGAGATTTCCCTCAGGAAAGAGGAGATACAAAGTGAGATCTGGTGTCAGTTGGAGGGAAATAAAGGAAAAACTGAGTATTGTCAACATAGATATGGTATGAGAAACCAAGGGGGAGATGACAAAACCAAGAGAGCATTTAAAAGGAAAGGACAAGGGTGCCAAGTACAGAGCCTTGGGGGACATCTGTAAGTGGTAGTGCCAGAGATCACGAATGAGGTCAGGGTGGAGAGGAGGAGCAAGCTGTCTACGGTGTCAAAAGCTTCAGAAAGGTCCAGTAGGATTAGAACAGGGAAGGGGGTTAGGGGGAAGATGCTCTAACTGGCTCAAGTGCTTTGGTGATGAAGAGAAGGACAATCTCACTAGAGTGAGTGGCCCTGAACCCAGACTGGAAGGGCGAGAAGGTTATTTTGTGACAGGATATAAGAGAGCTTGCTAGATGCTGCAGGTTCCAGGGTTTTCGAGAGAAATGGAAGTAGGCAGACTAGTTGATGATTCTGGTCCAAGGTTTTTTTTTCTTTTTTTTTTCTTCAACAGGGGTGTGACTTGGGTCTGCTTTACTTCTGGGGCTTGTGGAGAGTGAT
>CM056376.1:5832081-6088755 GCA_029718625.1 Synaphobranchus kaupii
ACCTTTTTAAAATGATGTGGGAGTGATGCTTTAACGAGGCTCTCTGGCTGATTCGAACGGCCTGGGAGGCCCTCCGCTCTGGCAGCGGCCGATTTAGACACAGCGCACCGCACCGCACCGCACCGCACCGCACCGCACCGCACCGCACCGCACCAGCGCAATGGCCTTCGGAGAGGAGAGAAAGTGGATTGAAAAGGCTAAATTCCCATTACACTCTCGCCTCCTTACGGGGTGATTCTTATATGTCCTGGCGTGCAGTCTTCATACCCCCGTCCCCTCCCCTTCTCTGGTGCCACTCGGAAAGAGAAGAGAAAATGGAGGTTCTGGTGATGCATTGTCCTCATTCATTAATACGATTACTGTTGTTATTTTTTATTTTCTTTTATGTATTTTCTGTATTTTTGTGATGTATGTTCTTATCCAGAGCACCAGGGCACAGTACATAGTACGGCGCATAGTAAGAGCTTTTGTCGTAAGCATGGCCGTATTTCACCGTAGGTATGACAACCTTTTCAATGTCAACATCTTTCTTGTGACGCCAAACCCACCGATGATGTGGCTGGCCAGAAAGCTCATTTTTGGTCTCGTCTGACCATAGCATCCAGAGGCAATCAAATATCAACATTGGAATTTCAGTGGAGATGGTTTTCATCTATGTGTCCCGGGGCTCTTGTTAAGGTCAGTGGAATCATGAAATCCAGGAAGTACCAAGACATTTTTGTCCAAAAAGCCTGGTACCCCCACAGGAAGCTGAAACTTGGCTGCAGATGGATCTTTCAGAAAGCCAATGATCACAAGCATAACTCAAAATCAGCCATAGCATACTTGCTGGAAAGAAAGATGAAGGTTTGGAACATCCCCCCAGACTTGAATATAACTGAAAGTCTGAAATATAACTGGGAGGTGCAGTGCAGAGGGAGAGTCCTGGTGGTTGCAGGCAGCTCATTCCTCCAGGGGGGTTGGCCGATCTCTCCCTGTGTGTTCTGTGGTATGAACTGCTCTCCGGTGCTGAGGAGATCCCCTTTTTCACCGTTTTCCCCCCTTTTTACACTTTTTCCCCTCTCCGGGGTAATCCTCTGCGCCACCAAGCAGTCAAATCTTGGCGCTGCAGATTACACCGGATGGTGTACAATTCTTTCCTAAAATCAGAAATATGTCAAAAGAAATTTGACAGCTATTTTACTTTGTCAAGAAAATGCCATCCCTAACCTACTTTCAGCATACTTGCCGTGTCCTGTGAGCGACCATTTTCATCTATGTTTCTATGTGTCCTGAGAGTGACTGTGTTTCTATGTGTCCCATTAGTGAGTGTGTTTTCCGACATTTGACTGTGTTCTGTCCAGGGAGGAGCGGAAGGACCCGCTGTCAGCGCTGGCCCGGGAATACGGGGGTTCCAAGAGGAATGCGCTCCTCAAGTGGTGCCAGAAGAAGACCGAAGGGTACCAGGTGAATACTCGCCCCCGTACATCCTGGCCAAGAGGGAGGGTCCAACCACACAATCTGGCGAACATTCACCTTCAGATTCATAGTTACATTTCTGTACAGGAGAGAGTTGATCAGTCACTCTAGAGAAGACCGTTTCAAAGTTGAAGTCTTTAAAATTGAATTATGAATTCGTTATGCAGGCACTTTTTACTTTTTAAAAATTTGTTCTCAAACTTTCTTCTTGGAATGCCCGTACTCACACATGCCTCATAAAACCTCTGTAAATCACACCATAAATGCCTAGAAATATTGTCTTGCATCTTTGGTAATTATACTGAGGGATTTTACTATACTCAGTACTGTACATTTAAGGTTTATGAACCATCCAGGTGATAAATCAGATGGTTCATCATGGTTGGTGGAGTTTCTCAACAATGACCATGCTTTCACTAACCTAGTTTAGACATACTGGTAGTTCATATAAACCTGAAGTGTTTCCACTGAACTGAAAGTGACTCTTATTTCATGATCATTCTATGTTGGACCAGTGTGACATTTGACCAGAGACACAGTTTAATTTCATAAACAAGTGTGAGCTTAAATTGTGTCAAGGAAGCTCTGAACAAGTTGCACCACCACCGTCATGTTTCAATTCGAATTACATATTTTAGTGGGATTTACTCACCATTTATCTTCCGATTAATTTAATTATGTGAAATGTTAATACTTAAATATAAAATATTTCTCATTTGCAAACGCCATAGGCCTAAATGTTTTTAGAATTTTATTGTCCCATCCTTATTAACCTGTGATGCACATATATTGCTGGTTACTTATTAGAAGCTGCAGGGAACACTAACAGAGGGGAGGGGACCCAACAAAGGAGGTCAGAGTTTACTCATCTCATTGCTCACAATACCTTTGAAATTTGACTCTGGTTTTAAATGTATGGACTCTTCCCCTCTTTAACTCTCGTAATGGTAGCGTTTACAGCGTTTGTTGAGCTAAAGGCCTGTTTGTCCCCTGCAGCCGAGCCGTGGTGTCGCCATGGTTCCCCTTTATTGGTGTCCTCTCCAGGAAGTTCGGCAAATTTCACCTGCATCCTACCAAATGTAAAACAGTGAAAGCTGGACAAGTGACACAGTGGCGTTGGCCAGTCAGGAAAGAAACACAGAAATGTAAATAACTGAAAGGACAGTGCGGTTTGGAGAATTACAAGTAAAGTGGGTCTTCAGCATGTCCGCCGTTCATCGCTGGATTGGCCCGATGATGGGAATCCTGTTTCCCCCACCCTTACTGAACCCACAAGTACTCAGGAGGAAGTATTTACAGGACTTGTGGCTAGCTAAACCACTTGCGAACATCACATTGTTATTCACCGCCCTGATCCTCAATAATTGAGTATCCGGTATTCTCACACCCTGGAGAGAAACTAGGTGAGATGAGGTGAGAACGTGTTTGTCGGCAGGGAGTTCATGGAACGTGCACCCCTGCATCTCGTGCTGGTCCTGTGTCCGACGGCGCTCTTTGTGATTGGCCGGCGGGGGAACCCATTAAGGGTTCTAAAGTGGTACATTTTATGCTCGGGGCATTATCTGGCCCTGGAGTGATGGTGTAAGAGTGGAATTTCTGGGTATTTTGAGAAGGAAGCGTAAGAATGAAATGCTAATCTTCTCTGAATCTGTTGTTTTTGGATGGGATTGGGTTGGAAGTGAAGTTTCTAGTTGTCTGTGGCAGGGAGGCATCTAGGAATTCCACTAGAAAAACAAAGGAACCCTTTCTTTATATTTTGAATGAGAATGATTATTTTTAATTTTTTAAATTCTGCCCCCTTTTAAGTTGCCCCTTTTGAATTATTAAACTAAGATCTGTGGTGAACGGACTGTATGTCAGTAGGGTTTGTCTCTGCAGAGATTCTCATAAAACAGTATTGTGGTTACAACACTGGGCTAAGTACATCTTTATTTCAGAATTGGCCTGGGTCACGGGTGTGGAGGAGGAGGAGAGCAAAACATGTGTCAGTGGGTTCCAGGAATGGTCACTCCCCTTTCCCGCTCAGCTTATTAAAAACTTGAGTGTTAGAAGGAGTGCTAAAGCCCCGGTGGTATCTCCATCTTAGGAGGAGGGGGGACTTCTGCTTCTGAGTGGACAATGACCCTCGACCCCTGGTGACAGAAGCAGAGTTAACAAAGTGGCGCTGACAAATATGGGAAATTTCATGATTTTCTGCAAGTAAATCTGGGGGGAATCCCTTCAGCAGTGTTATCCGGTGGACATGTGGAGATTGTTACTATAACTTGAGTGACAGTGCAATTATAGGCATGTGCTGGGGGTCAGTACATTCTTCATATGTTTGCTTATTGGGGTTTAGTCACCCCCCCCCCTCCCTCCCTCCCTCCCTCCCAGTCCCATCCTGCTGGAGGCTCTACATGATTGATGGTTGTGGGGATGGATGGGATTCGCTGAACGTGCACGGAGGGCGTTTATTTTACGTGCTCTGGGTCTCGTCAGTGTGCACACCCCCCGGCTCCGGTTCTGGGTGTCCCGTTATGATTTACATCCAGCAAACTTTTAATTGCCTCTCAGGTCACCCTTCTGGCAGATCTGCCGCTGCTGCGAAGCTCCTGAAGGAAAGGGTTGCTTCGCCACTCTTTGTCTGCAGAGTCCTCTGCTGGGCAGCCTGGCGCGATCGCTGATAGACCGCTGGAGTGATGAACGGCTAGAGATGAACTTCACTCACCTTACATTCATGGGGGGAAAATAACCTTTAATGTATCTCTTCAGGAGCAGTCGTGCAGTTTGTTTCTTCATACAGTAGAGGAAAGCTTGCAGGTAGTCCTTTCCTAGGTGTGCGTAAATAAACTAAAAGGTAGCTTTACACTCAGTGGGCATGATATGAATGAATGATGTCATTCTTCGGAAGCGGGAGAGGATGGGGCAGGCTGTTGTTATGGAAACCGCAGCCCGTGGAAATAACAGAAAGTTTCTCCATTAGCCTGCATCCGGAATGCCCTGGAAAAGCCCCATGAGTCCTGTCCTGTGAACACAGAGGTGGGCGTCCCGGCATGTGAAGGAAATTAAAAGGCTGCCGGTGCCCCCCTCCCCCCCCCCAGGGAGGGGTGGAGGAGGACATAATAGGCTTTTAAACATGAAAGGCTAATTTGGGTCGATGATCATTATCATGTGGTTTCACTCTGAGTGTAGACATTTACATTTTCTGAGCTCACCGTTTCTATTAGTTTAAAAACCTAGTTGAAATGGCCAGCAGCTTTAGTGTAATCTTCTCTGACCTGATGTGTGAAAGCTAAGTGTGGCTGGAATTGTTTGGTAAATGGATGGGAGAACCCTGGGGTTGTTGATTGGTGGGGAACAGCCTTCCGCCTGGACATAAAAAGCCAATGACGGGCACTGTGCTGTAGAAGGCTGTCTTCAGTAGATCCCATGATAGTCACCATAACAGCAACAATCACCAACAGTGTTAATCCTGGTGTCCTGTGCTGGTCAAAGTCCCAAAATGGCTGTCTAATCTGCCCTTTTACTCATCATTTAGCCACTACCAGGTTTTTCCAAGTGGTCCTATGTAGGCTAATGAAGTGACTGAGATGCCAACAGAACTACAGGTCCCAGCTTGCACCTCAGGTGTGCGCTTTTACTCAGCCCACACAGGTCTCCTGTGCTCTCTTGCTGTTGGACAATCTTATTTTAGCACCATGCAGCTGGTCTGTCTTTGTAGTTTATTACTGTTGCTGTTGGGCCATTTTGTCTGTCATCCTGGGCATGACTGCACATCTACAGAACTGTTCGTCCTTTCTCAAACGTTTGCAGATTATATAGACTTAACTTTTGGGAAACTAGTAACCTGGGCTAGTTTTTAATGTTGCTAATCCTGTTGTTAATCTTGTCACAATCCGACCTAATGGCTTAAGTCTGTGAGGACAGGCGGTGCCAAAAATTAATTATTGCCATTGTTTTGGTTTTTGTTTGCGATTGAGGCTCTTATTCCTTTACTGTACAGTACCTGATTACTGCAGTTGGCTCTTGCTCCCTTTTTCCCCCTAACCTCTCCAGAAATTAAAGATAAATTTTTTTCCTAGAGCTATTTTAGATTTTAAATCTACTTGTGCATCTGTGGCTGTGTTTGTTGCTGATGGCGCGCTTCTTTGCCAGCAACGGCAATTGAATATCCATCTGTAATAAAATAGCAGCGCCGGTTTGATGGATTAGTGATGATGGGGAAGGAAATTTGAGCAGAAGGAAATGCACAAGTGAGTGTGACCACCACCGCTGTAAGGCCTGTGTTCGGACTTTTTTGTAATTAGCGGGAACCAGTTGGCAATTTGTGTCTTCTGTTTGCAATTATCCATTTTAATAAGTAACCAAAGGCTTGTGAGTGTCTGAAAAGCCCATGTGACTTACAGTAGCTCACTTTAGCAACCCATTCCTCTTTGTCTCTCTGTGTGCGTGCGTGTGTGCGTGCGTGCGTGCGTGTATATATACAGTCAAGCCGGAAAGTCTCCCCACCCTTTCACCTTCTCCACGTTTTATTACGTTACAGACTTATACTACAATAGATTGAGTTAATTTTTTGCCTCAAACATCTACACACAACACCCCATAATGACAATGTGAAAAAAGTTTTTTTGAGATTTTAGCAAATTTATTAAAAATAAAAAACTAAAATTTCTCATTTACATACGTATTCATACCCTTTGCTTTAACGTATTTTTAAAGTATCATATTTCATATTTGGTCGCATATCCTTTACATGCTGTTACTTCCTGAAGTCTGTGACCATCAACATCAAAAAACTGTCGATATCTTATTTTCAGGTACTGTTACAAGCGATACTATAACCTCTCTGCATTTGAATGGATCTCTATGGAAATTGGGGGGTGAGACTAGATTCAGCTGTAAATTACACTGGTACAGTATGGAACACATGGCTGGCTAAATGGCTGTAAGTTATCAAGGGTCTGAGCTATCAAACGAGCCCCAAACCATCACTCTGTTGCCAGATATGGAGTAGATGTGGATGGATCACTTTAAGGGTTGTTTCTCCTGACTTTTTTCCCCATAGAGTTCTATAGGAAAATGAGTCCGGAGAAATAACCCTTGCAGTGATCCATCCACATCTACTCCATATCTGGCAACAGAGTGATGGTTTGGGGCTCGTTTGATAGCTCAGACCCTTGATAACTTACAGCCATTTAGCCAGCCATGTGTTCCATACTGTACCAGTGTAATTTACAGCTGAATCTAGTCTCACCCCCAAATTTCCATAGAGATCCATTCAAATGCAGAGAGGTTATAGTATCGCTTGTAACAGTACCTGAAAATAAGATATCGACAGTTTTTTGATGTTGATGGTCACAGACTTCAGGAAGTAACAGCATGTAAAGGATATGCGACCAAATATGAAATATGATACTTTAAAAATACGTTAAAGCAAAGGGTATGAATACTTATGTAAATGAGAAATTTTAGTTTTTTATTTTTAATAAATTTGCTAAAATCTCAAAAAAACTTTTTTCACATTGTCATTATGGGGTGTTGTGTGTAGAATTTTGAGGGAAAAAATGAATTTAATCAATTTTGGAATATGTCTGTAACGTAATAAAACGTGGAGAAGGTGAAAGGGGTGGGGAGACTTTCCGGCTTGACTGTATATACAGTATATGTGTGTGTGTATATACAGTATGTATGTATATATATATGTGTGTGTGAGTGTGGTGCTATAAAGTATTCATACCCCTTTTTGCACACTTTATTGTGTTGTAATTTTAAATGGATAAAATTGCCATTTTTGCCCATCAATCTACTTCAGGAAGTAACAGCATGCAAAGGATATGCGACCAAATATGAAATATGATACTTTAAAAATACATTAAAGCAAAAGGTATGAATACTTATGTAAATGAGAGATTTCAGTTTTTGATTTTTAATACATTTGCAAACATTTCTAAAAACATGTTTTCACTTTGTCATTATGGGCTATTGAGTGTAGATTGATGGGCAAAAATTGGGCAATTTTATCCATTTAAAATTAAATCTACAACACAATAAATTGTGCAAAAAGTGAAGGGGTATGAATACTTTCTAGCGTGTGTGTGCGTGTGTGCGTGTGCGCGTGTGCGTAGAGGGAACATGCATGTGTGTCTTTGTCTGCGTGCTTGCATGTGAGCAGGTGGTTCCAGTCAAACATGGTTCCACCAGTAAGATGAGTAAAACTGGCCTCCCGCAGAGTTGCGTGTCCTGGAAGGGTGATGATTGTGTCCCTGGAAGGGTGATGATTGTGTCTTGGTGACCTGAGGGGAACCGCTGTGCCCTGCGCTGCCTGCTAAACTGCCACATCCTGGAGTCCCGTATTGTGTTCCTCCCTCCAGCACATCCCGTGTGACCTCACTGATGGATTACTCATTTCCACTGGTGGTGGACTCCTGGCGCTGTGGTCTTAGGGCTCTCCAGGACAAGTGGCACACTGGCCCAAATCATCTGATACTGTGATCTCCTGAACACCGGCACTGTGTGTGTGCGTGCGTGTGTGTGCGTGCGTGTGTGTCCCTGTGTGTGTGTGTGTGTGTGTGTGTGTGTGTGTGTGTGTGTGTGTGTGTGTGTGTGTGTGTGTGTGGATGTGGATGTGGATGGATGGATGGGTGAAAGGGTGTGTCGTGGTCTTAGAAATTAACTGGACCTGTGTCCAGTGGTTGGCTGTTTCCTTCCGCTAATTCCGCTCAGTTGCCATTATGACGTGGTCCCCGCTTCAGGCCGTCACGCGGCCCCCGCAGAATATCAATTCCCCCCGGGCCTGTCGGAGCGCTGCTGCGAGCGCAGACACGTAGAGCAGACACGTAGAGCAGACACGTAGAGCACAAAGGTGAAACCCCTGGCAGCGCTGGCCAGCCTCCGCGCAGGACAACGAGGGGAAGGAAAGAGCTTTGTTGTGGTGGGGGCACGCTGCTGGCGTGGGGCTGTAAGAGAAAGTGTGAGGGGAGGGTATCCGGTGCAGGAACGCGCTACTGTGGGAGGTCTCCTCGCCTGCGATCTGGGCCCGGTGCCAGCCGGTAGTTTTGAGACGTGTCCACTGGCCTTGCTTCCAAAGGGTCCCACAGGAGCTCCACTGACCTGCATCCTGGTTCAGGAGAACAGCTTGAATGTTCAGTGTGTGCCTGGGCTTCTCTAGGTCAGGCCCTGCATTTGAGTGTAAAAGTGCTGACGCCTCAGTCCTCCCGCTCCTGTCACACTCTGTCGCACGCTGGGCTAATCTCGTTTCCAACCCCGAGGAGTCTTGACGGGTGACAATTGGCTTTCCTTCACAGACCGCTTCCCTCCGCTTATCACCCGTCGCATTTTAGAAAGGACGTCTCAGAGCCGAAAAAAGAACAGGAACCAGCCATATCTCTCTCTCTCTCTCTCTCTCTCACTCTCTCTCTCTCTCTCTCTCTCTCTCTCTCTCTCACTCTCTCGCTCTCTCACTGCCTGTTGTCAGACTTTAGTCTAGACGTCATTGTGGAAAGGCCAGGGGGATTCTGAGGGCACTTTTGCTTTTGTCCACCCCGAACACCATCCCGCTCCCTCTCTTACTCACCCAAAGAGGGGGGGTTGGGGCCGGAAAAGTGCCCGTAAAAGAGCCTGACCCCCCCCCCCCCCCCCCCCCCCCCCCTTCCTGACCCAAGCATGCATTCTTTCACGTGCTCGCAAGCTGCTTCAATTCCTCCCTGAGATCGGTAAATTAAAAAAGAATAGGGGGTGGGAATAGCTCATCAGCCGTGAATATTGTAAGAAGGGTACAGACCTTACAACCCACAGGATGGGTTTGGATACTGAAACGGCTCAAAATATTGGTTATTTACAGTCCTTCAATTCTTGAGTAACTCCAGTCAAACCAAGCAGATGACTGCTGAATTACATGTACTATTGTATAATTGAAGTGTTTTTTTAAGGTGCCTTTTTAGGCATGTTTATAGAAACCAGTTTAATAGATTTTTGATACATTGTGACTTCATTGTGATGTCATGTTTCATATTGAGATTTTTGTCTCATTGTGAATAACACAGATCAGTTTAACCTGTGGACCTCACCTGTGCTGAGTCAAACACGGATACGGCCGGTCATTAAGTTATAAAAATGTCCTCCCGTTTGTCACGTGAATGCAGTGTTTACATGCAGCAAGGCTTTCGCATATCGACAAGGAGAACCACAACACAGCCTTGGGCTATAGTCTGAGAAGTAGAGTGGGGTATAAACACTGCGTTCTGAGTGGGGAAATCGCTCTCACACTAGGACATGTTTCCAGATGCACTGAATAGCCTTTTTATTGCTGACTCTGTTAGTTATTAGCAGTGCTATTAGTTATTAGCATTAGTTATTAGCATGTTAATAACTGTTAGTTATTAGCAGTACCATGTTAAGACCCATCCACCCCCAGAGGGGACTGGAGTGCCAGTCAGTGCGTTCTGTCGAACACGCAATACCGTCCCCACGTACGAAGGTATGAAGAGTGGCTGTAACAAATCTTACAGCATGTTATAAGAGCATAAGAATACGTAATGA
This sequence comes from Synaphobranchus kaupii, assembly GCA_029718625.1. Taxonomy (NCBI): domain Eukaryota; kingdom Metazoa; phylum Chordata; class Actinopteri; order Anguilliformes; family Synaphobranchidae; genus Synaphobranchus; species Synaphobranchus kaupii. The sequence continues at coordinate 5,842,057 of CM056376.1, forward strand.
TAACAGCAGGCCATTCAGCCCTTGTAGGCCCATTTACCCAACGCCACTGTGTTTTGCCATTTCTGTTTGAAGTTGACCATTCTTGCACCGCGCCTACTGGCCATTGTTATCCCTCTCCCACAAAAAGGTTCTGACACCAGGCCATAAGATTATTTGCCTGTAATCTTTTTTGCCTTGGTTTTGGAGCTCTAGAGGGAGGGATCAGATGATTTGGGAGGGATAGGGAGGCAGGCAGCCTCGTGTAGCGGAGCAGGACCCTACCACGTTTTTCGTTTGTTTCTCCAGAACATCGACATCACCAACTTCAGCAGCAGCTGGAATGACGGGCTGGCGTTCTGCGCTGTGCTACACACCTACCTGCCCGCCCACATCCCCTATCAGGAGCTCAACAGCCAGGATAAGGCAAGGAGCCGTCCCCACTCTAAACAAGGAGGCTTATAACCCTCCCTGGACAAACATGATTTAAAAAAATAAAATAAAAAATTCCCTGGCTTGTGTGATGTACACGTGAAGATGTTTTCCTTGTGCAACAAACTGTCGGGAAAAAGATTCTCACTGTTGTATCTTCGAAAATGGGGTTTTATTTATTGCGATGCCTGTTTGCACTTTAGGTGGCAGGGAAACTGAGGTGATAAACATATAAATGTGTGTCTGTTTGTTTGTTTTTTTTTAGAGACGGAATTTTACACTAGCCTTCCAGGCAGCGGAGAGCGTGGGGATCAAGTCCACATTGGTAAGATTTAAAGTGGCACAAAATTGGGCAAACCCCCTGCAGTTGTGTCTGAGTGAAAGAACACGTGTAAATCATCCTTTTCCATCTGGTTTCGCTTTCGTACACTTACCACATAAATAATATCAGCGTGCTCTTTCAACTGACGCGTGTCTCTGAGCCATATCCTTCTGAGAAAAACCTCCATTTTGGCCGGATGTGGGTTCATTTAAAAAAAAAAATGGGCCTACTTCAGTATGTGCAATAATGGATAGAGTACGGAGAAAAGTGAAATATTTTTATGTTTCTGGGCAGTGTAAATAATAGCTCTTTATTGTTGTGCCTGAAAGAAACGAATAAAAGGCTTTCTTGTGTCTCTGCCTCCCCTCTCGCCGTGGCTCCTCAACACACACGTTCACGTGTTCACACTCTGGTGGTACCCCACAGAGAGGAACGGAACCCGCCGCATCTTTACAGTACGCCCTGCAGAATTGCACCCTGGAAGTCCGCCACAAGTCAGCGTTTGAGAATGTGTGGGTCACATGCCGAGAACTACAAACCTCCCAAACTGTTCCGTGCTCCAGCGCATGTCCGCTGCCTGCGGCGCATAATTCACATGCGTGCAAGCGCTGCAGCGAAGACTGGTCAAAGTGGCTTTTTAAACGTTTATAATGCTCCCATTCTGAATCTCATCAGGGATTTTAAATACCCACTCCACTGCAGGCCCACTGTTCTTCTCTCTGACTAACTGCTGTGGAATGATGTCCCCCCCCCCCCCCCAACACTAATATACTCTAGTTTATTTCTTCATTTTCCCCAGCTATAAACATATGCGTAAATTAATACTGCAGGAATACAATACAAAAGTCATATACAGTGAGCACCATAATTCATTGGACAGTGACACATTTTTTTGTTATTTTGGTTCTGTACTCTAGCACTTTGAGTTTTTGAAAGGATACAACGAGGGTTGAAGTGCAGACTCTCAGCTTTAATGTGAGTGTATTTACGGTCCATATCGGATGAACCGTTTAAATTATAGAGTTAAAATTATATGAAATTATAGAGTCCCCCCCCCCATTTTCGGACATGAAAAAATATTGGAGGGTTTAACATAATGTAGAATAAAGTAATCATTTTTTATATTTGGTCGCCTATCCCTTTGCATGCCATGACGTCCTGATGTCTGTGACCCAACAATATCAAAAGACTCTTGGTATCTTATTTTATGGTACTACAAGCGATACTATAACCTCTCTGCATTTACCAGTATATAGATCTCTATGGGAATTGGGAGATTTAGAATTTAGAAGATTTTGGAATCATTAGATTTAGCTGTAAATTCCAATCGAACAGTATGGAACACATGGTTGGCTAAATGGTTATCATGGTTATCAAACAAGCCTTAAACCATCACTCTGCTGCCAGAAATACGGTAGATATGGATGGATAACCTTTCATAACTAATTTTCCTATTGAACTCTATGGAAAAATAAGTCAGGAGAGAACGACCCTTAAAGTGATCCATCCATATCTACTGCATATCTGGCAGCAGAGTGATGGTTTAAGGCTTGTTTGATACCTCAGACCCTTGATGACATACCGCCATTTCGCCAACCACGTATTCCATACTGTTCCTGCATAATTTACAGCTAAATCTAGTCCCACCTCCCCAATTCCCATAGAGATCTATTCAAATGCAGAGATGTTATAGTATCGCTTGTAAGAGTACCAGAAAATAAGATACCAAGAGTCTTTTGATATTGTTGGTCACAGACATCAGGAAGTCATGGCATGCAAAGGATATGCGACCAAACATAAAAAATTATTACTTTATTCTACATTATGTTAAACTGTCCGATATTTTTTGATGCCCGAAAATGGGGGGGGGGGGGGGGGGGGGGGGGGCTAAAGGTACTAAAGGTTCTATAATTTCTATAATTTCTAAACGGTTCATCCGATATGGATGAAAATGCCCTCAAATTAAAGCTGACAGTCTGCACTACAACCTCATTGTCATTGTATCCTTTCAAACGCAAAGTCCTAGAGTACAGAACCAAAATAACAAAAAATGTGTCACTGTCCAATTAATTATGGTGCTCACTGTATGTACATTCACATATTGGTGTGTGAATGTACATACAGTGAGCACCATAATTAATTGGACAGTGTATGTACATTCACATATTGGTGTGTCCTTCTGATTGCTGATAGCTTTAACATGGCTTCTTCCATGCATGCAGGACATCAATGAGATGGTGCGGACGGAGAGACCAGACTGGCAGAGCGTGATGACCTATGTCACGGCCATCTACAAGTACTTTGAGACCTGACCCAATCGGCCACCCAACCAACACTACAGCTTAACCCTACACCAGAGCCCCTTTCCACAGCCTGCCAATGATGCCATTCAGTCAGTACGGCAACACTAAATACCCCCCCTCCATACCCATTCACGCATCGCATGCACGCACACTCACACACACACACACACACACACACACACACACACACACACACACACACACACACACACACACACACACACACACACACACACACACACACACACACACACACACACACACAGTTCAGAGACATTGCAGTGCTTTGATTACCATGCACTGTTTGCATGCTTCTTGGCTCGAGGGGAGGAGAATGGCGTGAGCTTGGATGGGTTTTATTTTATTTTTTTGTGTTCATAATTGACTATTCTCCTGGGTGACAATTTGTGTGAAGTCCCCTTGGCCAGTCTGCTTCATAGCTGGGCAACTTTGGCTGGTTCCTTGGAACATCAAGCTTTCCTCTTGCGCCATTTCAGCACGGATGTTACCCCCCCCCCCCCGGGGTGGTTGACCCTACCAGCTCCTTGACACCAACATCTCATTGGCTGCTGAGTGCATCAAGGACCAGCCTTCAGCAATCCAGCTGCAGAAACACTCCACTTCTGTGCCTTTCCCATGCAAATTGCTTTGTTTTACATTGGGCCTGTCCTCCCACCTCTATTATCCAGAAAACTTTAGCCAAGTAGGACTGGTGTCAGCTGTCCACTATATAAAATGATGGATATTGTGTGGAGTGGAAATCTAAAAATACTGCTTAAGGACTTCCTGCCTTTTGAGAACGCCTTTATTAGACTTTGAGCTGCTGCTGGTCTCCTGTATGGCAGACGCCGTGCCTGAATGAACGACTCTTGGAACAATTAACAATTCCATAGAGAGGGCTGCCTGAGACTATAAATGTCCTAGGTGGAAAGCCTATTCTGTTTCAGGGCATGTTTAATTTACTGCTTTTTGCTCTAATAGATGGTTTCCTCTGAGCTGCAGGAGACCCCTTTCAAGATCGGAACCAAGGTTTTCTGGGGTTTATGAGGAATATTTTCAAAATCAGAGGGTCAAGTGGCCAAAAGCTTTGTGTAGGGGGAAAAAAGGTGTTGGGGATGGGGGAGTAGACCAGTCGTATTCATAAGCTTTCTGGTGGTCATCTGTTGAGACATTAACAAAGTTAGCAGTGTTTTCATTTATCCGCCAGTGTTGTGTGCAAGAGTAGTTTTTTCTAAAAATTTTATTTTATTTTTTATAATAATAACAAACGAAAACAGAATAGGTGTTTGTTTTTTTACCCTCTTGGTATCATAAAAACCTGTTGTCTTCATGTCTAAAACCAAAATAATTGTAATAGGAGTCTTCTGTCTGATGTCTTGGAAAGGAGGGTTTGATAAGCTGAACAGTATCACCTCAAATCCACATTATGCCCTGACGCTTGGTAAAGCTGTGGCTAGCTGGCGTGTTCAGTCTCAGGGTTGGAAATTTGGGACTTTGGGATCACTGTAACCAGCGTTGCTTTCAGCGTTGAGAATACTGGTGGTCTGATTCAAACCTGGAGGAAAGAGCATTTGGTGAGAACTGAAAAAGCGGCGTCAAGCGTGGTTTCTTTGGGCCTCCATTTTGCCTGCAATGCATTATTTAAGCACATTTTCTACGCTTTTTTTTTTCTTTTCTGAAAAGTTCCAAGCACAAAACAAAATGAAATGATCAACCGCATGTTCTGTGCTGTTGACCTACCTACTGTTCCTAAGATTCCACCTTTGAGAATTTACCGCATTGTGATGCCTTATGCAAACAATCTTTTCTAAAGCTAATGAAGCCACACTACTGAAATCTCTATTCACATTGTGTCTGGATATGTTGGCAGACAACATGTATGTGACTTTCATAATTGTTTCACACAGTCCTCTGTTTGTTTTCAGCGTTGTATTGAAAGAAGCTCTCCACTTCCAAATTATGTGCTGTTTAGTTAATTCCACGTATGATTGTAGCCACGTTTTCTGGAGCAGGTAGATCTCAGTCACCCCAGAGCCAAACTGAGTCTTCACCCTGTTGATCTAATCCAAGAGATGGGGTCCTTCGTCACCACGTGTCATTTGTAAAGCATTTGGATCAGAATCTCACCATGAATTGGGTGTGTTTATGGTTCACAAATAGTGCATCTACACCAAGGAAACGTGCCACTATGTATCCTATGGATTAGTTCAGTAGTAAAATATTTTTTGTTGACAACCTGATGATTGGATTACGATGGGTTCTATTGCAAACCCAGTGAGGCTGTTCAGAGACCAGAGCCCTAACTAGTGTGCCTTTAAAATGCCTTTGAACCTTATGATACTTTTCCAGTGACATACCCGATTTCTTAACGATGGTGACTTGGTTCAGTTACAGAGACGCCAGGATCCATTCGCAACATTAGTGGAAGGGTATTTATAAGCTTATGGTTTAAGGAAAGGAATGCCGAAAAACTGAAATGATAGTTTGGAGAGTGCATGGTTAAAGCTATAGGGGAATGATTGTGTGTGGCGGTGTGAGAGTTTGTGTGGTTTGTAGCAGTCGGCTCTTTTTAATCTTGACCTAATCCCAGTGTGATGTGTAATAGACAAAAATGAGCTTTGGAATCTCATTTTACCTCAGTCACGAAAGATACAAAACAATTACACAAAAACGACCTTCGGTTTGCTGCAGTTTTGTCTCCTTTTAGTTTACTATAATGTGTACAAGTCTTGGGCTTGTTGCCATATTTACATATACATGTATTACATATACATATTTACATATACATTTTTGAGAGGAGTGCTTTGTTTTACTTTAGTTTATTTTAAAAAGAAAATATTCTGATAAATGCCTTTGTAATTAGAAGATTAATTACATTTTTCATTTGTCCTTAATTTTTTTTTTTAAACTGATATTTTTCCTACATCACTGAAAATTACCAAATAATAAAAGAATAGAGGAATAATTGCTTTAGCTTTAATTTTGCTTAAATGTTCATTAAGAATTTGGAGTCACCCAGCTGGAATGGTCTTTTTTTAAATGCTTTCATTTATTTATTTCCTATTAAGAATAACCATTTATGATGTGAATTGATAATTTAATCTTTGATATTCTGGTTAAAGAAGGTTTAAGTAATAATAGATCCAGCAACATTTCAGACGTTCTATAAAATCTGGTTTAGAGACAGAAACCTTGGGTATGCATAGCACAATATCAGTACTTTCCAGTGTTTACGGTGAAGAGGTGAACGCTGGTTTATGATGTATGGTATTTTTGGATGGGTCTAAGGACATTTTTTTGCATGCCAGAAAAATGCACCGTGTGTAGCAGCCCCAGTACACTATGATGCCCCTGCACCATGCGCTGGAGCTGCACAGTGGAGCAGAAATGACTTGACTTACATCTATATACCTTTCCAGGTAAAGCTAGAACATGATTTCGCCTATGTGTTCTCCTGGTTGCAGAAGGGCTTATAGAAAACAAAGTAAAACGCTTTGTTGAGATGACAACCACAGAAGAGCAGTTAGGACTTCAGACCAATGGTTCTCTCTCTCTTCCCTTGGTCTCGCGGGATCAAAGGAGCACCAGGGCTGGACATTGCAGTCCTGCCTTATTGGCTTTGTCCACTCTGGCCTCTCCAGCAGAAAGCATGCACGCCGTTTCGCATCCAGTCGCAGCTTCAGAGCTCTGCTCCTGTGGTGAAGCTGTGTGGAGAACAGGATTCTTCAGAAGCACACATTCGCCTCTTGCCAAGCTACATTCCCATCAGCTGTTAAGGAGGTGGATGCCATTTTTAATTTACTTGGTCTTGTACAATTAATGGGAAAATATACGTTGGGATATGTGCTTCTTTTGTTTGTTTTCTTTTTCCTTAAGATGTAATGGCAGCTCCATTTATGTTGAGCTGCAGGGGGAGGTGGACAGTTTGGTTTTGGCAATGAGACGTGATGGTCAGCAGCTCCTATTTGGCTGTGTACATTGTCCCTGTGAGGAATGCCCCCCCAAGCCATGGACCTACAGAATGGGAATGTGCTCCGATCATGTCAGTGTTTATCGTCATAGTGTGTTTATCATGTCCGTTGTCATAACACTCAGCACTCTTGCCTTCTACCCCGTGGGGCTGCAAGGGACCCAAACAGTCAAAATGGCATAAAAAAGTGATAATCCTCTGAAGCTACCCTGCTACATCACCTTAGCTAAATAATTTTTAAAAAAAGCTTGTGATCATAGAAAGAGGTTTTTTTTGTTAAAAAACATTTGGCAGCAGCAGCGTTGGTCTGGCACAGGCTTGGTTCTGTGTGCAGGGAAGACGCACGCACTGGGCTATTGTACTACAGGCGGAATGCACCGTTGGCGTATGGTGCGGAAAATGAGCAAATGTGTACTGATGGGAGAATGCAGAGCAGAGATGGTCTTGAAATGATAACACTTCGAAAAAATTATGCCGTGTATTGCATGGATGTCATTATCCAAGCAAACTGACTACTTGGGTGCAGCCTGATGAATTGGCATTTTAAGGCAGCTGACTCTAGGAAAGTAGGAAAGCTCATGGGGGGGAGGGGGGGGGGAATCACAATTATGATCATCTGTTCTCACTCTCTCCCGGTATAACATTGTGAATGTATAAGAAAACGTAAAGCTTTTTATTTTTTTTATTTTTTATTTTGAGTTCACTACATTTTATTGAGTTCACTACATTTTGTTATTCTGTGTTGTAAAGGCTTGAGTATGACTGCAAATTACACTGTTTAAATTATGTATTGCATTTTGTATTTTATTTTTACTCATAATACTTATGAATCCATACTTTTGTTCTTGCTGTTGTTTTAAGCCTATAATGGTTCAAAAAGGAAAAGTGAACTTTAACTAGCCTTTTGTTTGCATATTATCATTTTAATAAAAAAAAAAATGAATGATATAAAAATTGGTGTGCCTTTCTTTATCATAAGGATAATATGATGTTTTTCTTCGGTCAAATTATATTATATATATCTTTATATATATATATATATATATATATATATATATATATACACTACTCACAAAAAGTTAGGGATATTCGGCTTTCGGGTGAAATTTCAGGATGAACCTAAAATGCACTATAACCTTTACAGGTGAAATTAATTTGACCTTCTCTAAACTTTTGAATGCACATGTCCAACTATTCAATGTTTCAGTACTTTTTGCACAACTTGCTGTTCTCTAACAAGGAGCTGAACGGCAAAATTCACAACAGGTGTTTGATCCATGAATCGACCAATAAATTTCCTGGTTCAATTAGAATTGGTATTTAAACAGTCCTCTTCATCATGCTGTTCACATTTTGACATCATGAGACCAAGACAACACCTAACAATTGATCAACAGTACCTCGCCATTGCGAGGCTTCAAACAGGATGTTCTCAGAGGGAAGTGGCCACTGAGCTTAGAGTGTCACAGAGTGTCATCAGGAGGTTGCAACAGAGATACAGAGAGACTGGAAGAGTCACAGAAAGGCATAGAAGTGGACGTCCTTTGGCCACATCCCACACTGATGACCGCTTCATTGTGAACAGTGCCCTGCGGAACCGGATGATGAATGCCACTCAACTCCAGGCACATTTAAGGGAGGTGAGAGGCACCCAAGTGTCACGTCAGACCATTCGAAACCGTTTACATCAGCGTGGTCTGCGTGCTAGACGACCTGCAAGGGTACCTGACCACACCACCAGGCACAGGCGTCATCGTCTTGCATGGGCCAGGGAGTATTTACGCTGGACGAGGGACCAGTGGGCCTCAGTGCTGTTCTCTGATGAAAGTCGATTCACGTTGAGCAGAAATGATGGCCGCCAACGATGTTGGAGACGTCAAGGAGAGCGCTATGCATCAGCCACTGTTGTCACCAGACGACCCTTTGGTGGTGGCGGTGTTACAGTGTGGGCAGGTGTGTCTAGTCAATACAGAACTGCCCTACACTTTGTGAATGGTACAGTGACAAGCCCATACTACCTGAATAACATCATTAATCCAGTCATTGTGCCCCTGCATGAACAACACAGGCCTAATTTCATCTTCATGGACGACAATGCTCCAGCTCATCGAGGTCGCATCATTAGGGAAAGGCTGCTGGAGACTGGGGTACCTCAAATGGAGTGGCCTGCACTTTCTCCAGACCTGAATCCCATAGAAAACCTATGGGATCAGCTGACTCACCGTGTAGAGGCTCGTAACTCTGTACCCCAGAACCTCAATGACCTGAGGGCCGCCCTTCAAGAAGAGTGGGATGCCATGCCTCAGCAGACAATAAGTCGACTTGTGAACAGCATGAGACGTTACATTAATAATAATGTAATGTTGTCAAGCTGTAATTGATGCTCAAGGGCACATGACAAGTTATTGAGACATTGACATTTTTGTTGTGGTATACCCACCACTGTTGTTGGCTTTTGTTTCAATAAATTGTTTGAGATGAGGAAATCACCATTGCATGCTTCTACTTAAATGCCCTACTTTCATGATACGTATAATATCACTGTAGCCTGAACTTACATTTTCCATAAATTTCACCCGAAAGCCAAATATCCCTAACTTTTTGTGAGTAGTGTATATATATATAACAAAAACATTAGGTTGCAATATGCAGCTTAGTAGGTTAAGCAAGGTCAAGCAAGATCAGGAATAATTTGCTTGGAAGGAGTTTCATTCAAACCAGGAACCTGGAAATGATTTTTATAAGTTCCCAAAGATATTTGGCTGTCTAAACCAAGCTACCTAACGGATGTGACGGGGGAAGAGTTTTTAAAAGAATTCAACTGCAGAATACTGTCAGTTTATCATTATATTTTGTTGTTCCCCTTGTCCAACCTTAGTACATATTTCATAATTTCCCACACTGGGTAGGGAAGGTGTGCACATTTCTGGTTGTGTGGTGGGGTGTTAAACCAGGATAGTGCTTCTGAAGGCTTCAATTAGTCTTAAGATATGTGAAATGTAATCGAGGAATTATGTTTTGTGCTTAATTCTGCCTTTCCAATGAGTGTCTTGAGTAAAATACACCCTTTAAGTGTATCCATTTTATGTGTTCTTTTTTCTTTTCTTTTTTTAAAATCTCAAATAAAGATGATCTCTTACAGATCCTTTCCAAAAAATTAGAATATCATGGAAAAGTTTTTTTTTTTTCCATAATTCCATTCAAAAAGTGAAACTTTCATAGATTATAGATTCATTACACACAGTGAAATATTTCTAGCCTTTATTTGTTTCATTTTTCATAATTTTGGCTTACAGCTCCAGAAAATCCCCCAAAACAGTATTTCAAGAAATTTGAATAGTGTGTTGAAAATCAGCATTTACTTCAGTTATTTCAGAGAATGAATGTTTTAGACTGAGTGTCACACTCTAATCATCTAATTTACTCAAAACACCAGCAAAGTTTTTCTACAGGTGTGTCGTTAAATTGGACAGGTATCTCAGTTTGGTTCAGTATGGGGAAGACTGCAGACTTGACAATTGGCCAGAAGACCATCATTGACACCCTCCAGAAGATGGGTAAGCCACAAAAGGTCATCGCTAAGGAGGTTGGCTGTTCACAGAGTGCAGTGTCCAAGCATATCAATAGAAAGTTTAGTGGAAGGGAAAAATGTGGCAGGAGAAGGTGCACAAGCAAAAGAGATGACCGTAGGCTTCAGCGGATTGTCAAGCAAAGACGATTCCAAAATTTGGCGGAGATGCAGAGGGAGGACTGAGGCTGGAGTCAGTGCTTCAAAAACCACCACGTACAGAGTGTGACACTCATTCATTCTCTGAAATAACTGAAGTAAATGCTGACTTTCTACACACTATTCTAATTTCTTGAAATACTGTTTTGGGGGTTTTCTGGAGCTGTAAGCCAAAATTATGAAAAATGAAACAAATAAAGGCGAGAAATATTTCACTTTGTGTGTAATGAATCTATAATCTATGAAAGTTTCACTTTTTGAATGGAATTATGGAAAAAAAACTTTTCCATGGTATTCTAATTTTTTGGAAAGGATTTGTATGTATGTTAAAAGTTTAATAATTATGTATATCATGTAGAGTAGACCCAAGACAATCGTCATGGTTATATTTGATCCCATTATCAATGTGGTACTATGCTTTAACTGCAGGTGTTAGTGAACGTTTCCGTTTGATAGGGATACTTGCAGATGTGTACAGTAACCTAGGCTTGGCATACGTCTTTGAACAACAAAAACCAAGGAACAAACGTAGCAGTAACTGACAACGAACACTGTAATTTCACAGTTGTGTGTTATTACATATTTTAGAGATGACTGTCGGACGCTCTACTCCAATAAATACAAAAATATAAATTCGACAAGTCCTTAGTGGTTCATCACCAGAATTGTGCCCTTTGCGGTATAGGCAACGTAGCCTACTTACCTTCTCTTGTGAAATGTGAAAAAATGATTATTCATACAGAAAAGGTCAGCTGTAAGCTTCCGTTTAACAAATTAACATAATTTAGATATTAATTTGATTGTCCAAAGAGTTCCACACGTAGGCAGTGGTATGTTACACGTAAACGATCACATGGCCAAAGTCTGCGTTTGATTGGCCGGTTTAGCCCGGCTATGATTTCTTCAGATCCTAACGATTGCTTGGTTCGAAAGTTGTAAAGCGCACCAACAGTAGTGGGACTGTTTCTAGTGAGCGTGTTAGCATTACATACACTATACAGTGAGACTGGATGTAGAAACTCTATGGAAAATGACAAAAATGTATTAGGAATACGCATCATCATCATCATCATCATCAATGACTCCGACGAAGCCAATTCTAGAATTCCTGTTTTGCAACATCCTTATTTGACATCTTTATTTTACAGTACAAACACGGATTACTGGAATGATGCGCTGAATGCCGGGAACCGAATATGCGGCATGTCGAACTGTTTCTTTTGTTTTCATCATTGTTCAACAAAAACAACTATCTTTTTCGTTTGAAGTTGATCTTTCCATTTAAAAAGTCTCTAGTTGGACGCAAATGTGTAAATTATGGATCGTTTCGCGTAATGTCACTGGCGTAATACGTCTACGTTTGTTTTGTTTGCTGTGTCCAAGAAAGTAAGAACTTAAATAATTTTACAGTAGCACACCAATTAAAAGCATTTTCTTATCTTTATGGTAAACTTTGGAATTTTTGCACTTGGAAGGGTCACGGGAGCCATTTTACGTAAGTAGCCTAGCCTATTTATTAGTTTTGTATTAAATCTGAATAATTACAGTTGTGTGGGATTCGTATGTCCAGATAAAGAATTACGTTTTGGATCATTCCATCATAATTATACTGTAATTTTCGCGTTATAATTGAATTGCGTTATGATTATACACAATCATAGCCTATATCTGACCAAATGATGCCTGCATTTTTGCTGTATATTTTCGCCTGTAGCCTACAGATCTCCCGCTGAGGCAGTATTGCGTGTAATATTCACTTATTTTGTGCATGCGAATCTTGGATGGTTAAGGGGTCTTTAAAAAGCGCAATGACCGATCAATGCAGATTGCACTTCCCACTGCAGTAGAATGCATTTTAAATCCCATAGGCGTAATTGACCCGCATATAATTTCACAACTTCAGTTTCCTGCAATAAAGTTTTGAGACCCCTCATTTGGAAATAATTTCCTAGGCTATATCCAACATAGGTCTGCACGGATATGGAAAATGATAGCTCTTGTCCCGACTGTGTCTGGACTGTCCCATGCTTAAGAGAACGACGGTAATTGTGCAGGTTCATGGAGATTTCTTGAGTGTGGACCACGCTTATTACACTTTACCTTCTTGAATATCTGTCAGTTAAATGTTATGTGATTTATCCAGTTTTTTATATTAACACATCACCTTCCAGTTTACCCCGGCCCAGTAATGAGAGAGTATTCAATAATGTTTACAATATTAGCCCTGCATTTTTTTAATTATCGTAAATAGTACAGAGAAATCCGTGCAGCCAACATTTTATCACAGATACATTTATCACAAATAATTACGATAATCTTGAGGTTGCATAATGTTGATCTGTTTTCTTTTTACAGGTCATTGTTTAAATTGAACCTTAATTTCTTTAACATTAAAATCATATTCCCATCCTCTTTGGTCCTACAGTATCATTGAGAGAGTATATTTTTACTGAACCTATAGGTATTTTAAACCGGCCCATAAATTGGACGTTTTAATTGTTAAGATTCTTAATGTTGTTAAATTAACACAGTGAAGAGGCTCAATGCAATTTGCAATATGTGTTTTACTTAAATGGTTTAGGATGGAAGTGAAATCATGTTGCAATTGCTTTCCCTTGTAGCCGTGTAACCTGTTACTCAAAATGTTTTTCCAAAAAACATCTGGTTCCTTTTGGTCCTTTTTGACAAGAGTTTGAACTTTGAAGTCATGCCATTTTGTCTGATTTAGCTTAGAGGCCAGGGGTAAGCATATCTGATCACAAGCTCCACCGTTTACACAAAACCTCAAGGCAAATCGAAGGGATTAGAGTGGTGTCAAAACAGTGTTTAGACCAGCTCTTGTTTCTTCTGCAAACAATGTTGTGAAATAGCAGACTTCACGCCTGAGCTGTTTCCATGCAGAAAGATAGACAGTCTTTACGTCAGTTGCCCACAAAGTGTTTCCATGGCTGATAACAGAAATGGTTTTGCCTACAGTGTCAACGGTGCTGAACAATTAAAATTTTTAGTAGTAATAAGCTTTACCACTGGGGCTCACTAGTGAGCAGAATTTTATAAGGTCCACTTTTTAAAAGAAGCCATTTAGAAATGATACCACTTTATCCAATATGCATCTAGATACTCCAGGAACAACCTTATATTTGGGACAAAGGAGTCTGTCATCGTGTGGATAACATGACATTTCTCATGTGCAGGGAACAATGTATTTTTGGCACAGATAAATTTTAACTGTAGTCCACTGTGCACCAAAGAGGACCAGAGAAAAAGTCATCCAGGGCTGTTCAGGATACCCTGAAACAAGCCTATCAGCCCTATTGAAAATATCCTGTTCTGTTCTGGTTGAGGCCAGTTTGAACTGCATCAGGCGCGCACCTGCACTTAGGCATATGCTGAAACCAGAGCTGTTAATATGGTGGTGATCTTTCCACCCTCACACTGAGTGGGATGGGTCTCATTTCACACACTAGAGGAATCCAGCAGATACATTCCTTCTCCCAGTCATTATTTACCATTTGCATTATCTTGAGCGGTATCACTGGGGAAAAAGAAAGTAAATGTTTTCCCCATTGATCGTCGAGAGCCTTCAGTCGTGCCGTGTCATTCTTACAGGGTTTTCCGTGGCAATATATAGTTGTCTTTCACAGCTCTGAACGGCTCTTTCCTGTGTGATTATCTAAAGGGGAATGCCTGTTTAAATTCGTTTTTTTTGAGGGGGCGGGGGTTGGGGGTGGGGGCGGGGGTTGGGGGTGGGGGCTGGCTTGCACATTATCATCGAGGTCGGTGTCAAAACACCTCCTTGGAGGGCCATAAAGTAGCGTGGAAGACGAAAAGGAACATTGGTCACTACCTGGACATGTCAGATAAGCACCTTTGGCCCAGTAAAAAGACATAATTACCCTCCTGTAGTTTCTAGGTAATCTACTATCTCTAGTGTGTTCTAAAGGATCCTCACACCCGTGTCCTGTCATTATCTCAAGCAGTGTTGTAATCATAAGGCGGCGGTGACTAATGTCAAGTACGCATTGCGATAGCCTCACTTTTAAAAGTACTGAGCTGCAGTGACAACCCAACTATTGCGTTTTCACACCGTGCCCACACCGAGCTTCTTCACTGCTTCCTGTCTGTGGGTGCACAGGCGATGATTGATTGTGTTTTTGTTTTTTGATTCTGCACCAGACAAGGTCATGTTAGGGCACTATGCATCTCCTGTGGGTTCTGGCACCCAGGAGCCTGCATCATGCGCATCGTCTGGAGCTCGCAACCATTTCTCTTTAGATTATGTCTCTGATCATCGCTGATAGTAATGTAATTGGTCGCTACACAAAATATAGACATAATATCTCCTCCTGTAGTGATGCCAGGAAGGCTGAAGTGAAGTTGGTGCAACTCTGCAATGTTAAATTAAATGTTACAGAAATATAACATTTACCACTTGTGACACCTAGCTACTGTGGCAGTGCTGGTATGAAAGGTTGTTCACAATGAAGTAATCCTTCTACGTGTCAGCTGTTATTCCCCCCTTTTTTAATTCTTCTCAGTCAGCCTGATACCATCCAGTCATACCTTAATTTAGTCCCTTAATTTGTTTAGGTGCCGAATGTACAGTTTGAGTGAAGAATACCACCAAGACAATGTATTGTTACTACAGAACAAAAACGATCAAACTTATACAGTGTTTAACAATCTCTGGGCAGCAGTTAATGTTTAATTTTATTTATAAGAATAAAGAATACACCAGACAGAACTAACCTCTTTTTTGAAATAGCAGACTGTAGCGACAACTGGTCTATTTATTATTTTTGGCTTTGTGGTTTTGTAGGCTTCTCTCTCTCACTCTTTTAGCATCTAGATTCAGTCATGTAGTTATTCACTTAAGGTACTGTAGCATTTTACAAAAAAGGAGAGTTGCCAGTAATAACAAAACAACAAACATCTGTGGTGATCAATAGTTAAGGAGACCAAGAAAAGGGCCCAAAAATACTTCTCTCATTTCACAGCATGAGACAAACAGATCTGTGTAGTGACAAGCTTTTGACAATCCCCCTGCCCCTCTCTCTCATGCATGTATTGATATCCAATCACATTCAAAACAGCAGGAGTGCTGTTATCTGAAGAACGCAGGCGCTTAGTTCATTCCGCCCTCGCTACCAATCAGGATTTTTCTAATTCTCCGTCCCAAGAGAATAAAATGCAGTGGATAGTAAAGAAGCCCTATCTTTGGATGCAGCTGTTATCTCCAGAAACCACCAAAAGCATCATAGCCAAACACTGTGGGAATTCTCCTCTGTAAACAAGAGCTTTGGGTCAAAAATTCTCTGACCACTCTCAGCTTGCAGGTCACAGGAAGTACGGGAGATCTTGAGCACTTGCTGTCTGTGGGACTACATGCACGTTAGTGCTCTCAGTAAGAAGGGAGGGACATACTGGAACACGCTTTCCCCTGTTTATTTTTTCTCTGTTTCTGAACTGACCAGCCAGTTTGTTTGACTCTAGATAATATTTCTTTTCATAATCGGAAAGAATTCCTTTTGAAAAGAATTGTGAGATTCCCCCCTGTCTTTATCATTAAACCTTAGCAGAACTTTGAATGGTTCCAGACGGTCCCATCATCGTATAACAAGAGTCCTTGTTTTTTTGTGACAGCTAATTATTGAGGTGTTCTCCTTCCAAAATGGTAGCTTCAACAGGAGAATGTAGTCTCCATGGAAACAGTTATTCAATTACATTATAGCTGACGGAGCTTCTCCACCCCAGCAATGCCTCTTTCTCAGGGAGCAACTTTTGATGATACGTGTGGATTGTGGACACGTCCATTCCTGTGGTTTAACTGCCCACACCTTGTGTGTTTACATCTCACTTGAGTGGGTACTACTGTACAAGTAACAGGGACTGTCAGGAATGTAATCTTTTGTGAGGGTGGAACGCACCATAATGGCTTTTATTCCTTTCTGTGTGGTCTCCCGATCGGTCCTCCCTTTTTTGTTGGTACTTATGAGGAGAGAGTGTTAGACAAGTATGTCAAGATTTATAACCAGGCAGGGCTGTCCAATACTTCACACATTCCTGGGAGAGATACCCTTGCAACCTCCTTTAACCCCAGGGTCACATGACTCTTGTTTGCAGTACTTTGCCTTCTGGACAAAAAGTCTTCAGAAGACAAGGTAGCCTCACCTCCTGGTAAGCTGCTAATTGGATCAAGAGGCACTCAATAGCAAGACTTACAATCACAAAAAAACAACGATGACAAAGTTAGTTAAAACCTGATGATTGTACAGAAGATAATGTTAAATAATTGGCTGTCATCAAAAGAACTAAAAATCAGTCATGCTGAACTTTCTAATGTTCTTATAAACATGCACATGCACAGACTATATGCAAATCTGCAGGTCCATTAAATTAAACTGCCTTTGTGATCTACAGTAGTTTTGTGTAGTTTTGCAAATTGCAGGTTGCTATATGACTTTTTCTTTTCTTTTTTTTTTCTTTTTCAGGATTTTGACCTCCGTGTGATTGCTGCCGAGTGCCATTCCAACCTTACTGGCATTTCATGGGAAGGATTTTCAGTCCGGCCTTGTAGGGCGAGCTCCAGAGAGCAGGACTTCTGAGGGAGACAGAGAGAATTCACCAGAGACAATACAGCAATTAACATCACTTCCTTTGCCAGAGGACCTTCATAAGATAAAGAGGCGTGGCCCAATTGACACTGTGGTGTGTAGGGGACCCTATAGGGTGAGGTGGACTCCTGCTGTATGGCTCTGCTGGCCGAGCTGCAACTATGGACATTGAGGCGAGGCCCCACCCCTCATGCCTGGTGACCCCGCCTTCTCCCCCACCATGCTGAGTGATGCCTCTCTAATCTACATTCTGCTAGAGCTGGTGATTGCGGTGCTGGCTGTGCTGGGTAACGTGCTGGTCTGTTGGGCGGTGTGCCTCAATAGCAACCTGCAGAGCATCACCAACTTCTTTGTGGTGTCCCTGGCGGTGGCTGACATTGCCGTGGGCGTGCTGGCCATCCCCTTCTCCATCACCATCAGCACAGGCTTCTGCGCCCACTTCTACGGCTGCCTCTTCATCGCCTGCTTCGTCCTGGTGCTCACCCAAAGTTCCATCTTCAGCCTCCTCGCCATTGCCATTGACCGCTATATTGCCATCAAGATCCCCTTGCGGTAAGACAACCCATGGGGAATTCTGGGAATTGTAGTTCCATTGTGGGGGGGTTGGGTAGGTTGATGCAATTTTAGACATATCATGTAGCATTTATAGTTTATAAATATTTGTTGCAGCTGTTATAGCAGCATTTCTCAATCCCGGTTCTAGTGGGCGGCTGGATGTAATTCCAAATACACTTAATTAATCAGGATTTATTGAGCTGTTATTTGACTGCTGATTCTGAATGGATACTACGTCCCTTCACACTTACCTGCTGAAAGGCAAATTTGTGGTTGTAGATGTGTTTATGGCACTAAAAAAAAAAAAATGCAAAGTTATTTCTCAGTTTGTTTTTTTGTTCTCTTGTGCCTCTTAGATTAGCAACACAGGTTACATAAAAGGCAAAAAATTACCTAGCAGACCTTTCATTCAACGGTATGGTCAATAGCTCTGATCCCACAGGGCTCCCAGCCACCTTCAGCACTAATGTGGTCAGGATTCAATTCTATGGAAACAAGGACTTTTTTTTTTTTAAGTGACCCAATATCTATTTTATATTTTATTCTTGTAATAGTGGGCTGGTGTCCACGCTCTACTGAGAACAGAATCAAGCTTAATTTGAAGTAATTAGTGTCAATGACCAGCTTCAGATCCACTAAACCAACACAAAATGCGTGCCTTTGCTAATAGAGAATGGATAACATTTCTGTGAACAGGAAGATGCAGAATAAGGCTCTCAGGGCCAAAAAGCATGTAATTTATCACCTGCTTTGATGCCCTATCTTTTTCATTAATCAGAAAAAAGGAATGCCTAACATACATCTGTAAGATGTCGAAAGCAGGCTTCTTGTTAGGCGTGGAATGAGTCCGGGAGCATTGCAAGTGCCCATGTTCTAATCAGACAGCAATTATTCGCCTTAAAAGATGCAGCACAGCAGCGTAGTTACAGTACGATACTCACAGCATGAACCGCATCACACATGGCAGGCAGAAGCTGACAGTGTGTTTGGGCTACACATACAACACATACTGGACCATTGTGGCTGGTTATAGCAGCTGACTGGAGGCGCTGTATCTTGATTTCTATTTGATTTCTATTGGTAGGGGTGGTTGATTCTACTGTTCATCCCTTTAGTCTGTCTATTGTCCAACATTTTCCTGTGTGAAAAGATAGACAGCCTGACCTATGCATAGGAGAAATATTTAGGTCATGCACTTTTTTAAGAGGACACTTTGAGCTGCAGGACCCAAAGAGCAAATGGCAAGCCGAGCTTATGATATCCTTGGTGAGAGTACACGTGTTCTTTGCCACATCCACTTAGGAACAGTAAATCAAGCACTCTGTTAGCTTATTGATAACGCTGACTAAAGCATTCAAAGCCACTCCCCACTAAAACGGGCGTTGTGTGCTGCCTTGTTAAGTCTGTTGGATTGGACATTACAGCAGGAGGAGACTGCCTTTCATCTGCAATGGGGTCTTGTTAATATTCTATGAAAGTGTGTTTTCATTGACATATCTGATGCTGAACTCACCTTTCTCTTATACTGCATGGTATATGTCCATTCATTTTGAGTGAAGTGTAATGGAAAAAAGCACTATGGAATCAGTCTAGACGTAATCGTACTTTTTCAACCTCCCTTTTTTGTACGTCTTCTGCACATCCTTCTTCTGCACATCCTTCTTCTGCACATCCTCCTCACAATGGTAGGACAAAGGAGGCGTGATGAAACCCATACTTTCCTCTTGCACTTGAATGGTGTATCCTCTTCCCCTCCATGAGCATGATGAAGGTTTAATTTTTCATCCATCTCTAATTTAATTTTTCATCCATCTCTAATTATGTATCCCTGTGATCAGGGGTTTGTTTAGTTATGGATGACCTTTGAACTTTAACATCTTGAGAATGTTGTAAGAGCCGGCCAAAGCACTCAGCTGTTCTCCCATAAAGACCAAAAAGGCAGACTGAAAATAGATCTTGTCTTTGAACACTGACTCTTTTTTTGCCGTTGTTGGTTCAAATATTTATTTTGTTTACTATTTACTCTAACAAGTTCTGTTGTCCATCGATGTTCCGTGAATAATTAGAGGTTTCAGAAGGATCTGTGAGAGGTTGTTATGTTTCAGCTTTTGTATTTGACTTTATGTCCTCCTCTCTCTGCTTGCCGATGTGTTCTCCTGTCTGGTTGCTGGTACAGTTTTGTCCATTTAAAATCCCTTAGCTTGCTTGTACTTTTACTTCTTTCTCACCCTATGATTTATTCAAGAAAGGGTGAAATAAAATAGAAAACACAATGCAGAATCCGAACAAGCAGACCATATGGCCTGCATCTGGTCTTTTTTTAACTTGTTATGTCGAACAACAGAGGTTCCATTCTACACTGATGTAATCACCAACAGGGGATTATCCTTTACTGAGTTCTGGGAATCTGTTTGAAGGCAGTTGATGGTGGCAGCAGGGCTCAACAGGTGTCGATGGCACAAGTTAGGGGCGTGTGCATATGAGTGGCGTGTTAGTGTGTTACCAGTGGTCTGGAGCAGAGCTACTGAATCTAGGGATAATAAAAACCGATGTTGTTCTGTTGGCATCTGGGAGCTGGGCTGCCATCATTTTGGCACCTTTGTGTCAAATTCTCCAGGCAGTGAAAATTGGTGGATTACAACAGTACTAGATGGGTACATGCTTCCAATTGTTCTGTAAATTGAGTTACACAAGCTTAGATCAGCTGTATTCCAGACAAATCTAGCTGTGGATGCATAGAACTGTTTGTACATAGTGATGTCACAGAGATATTGTTTCCATACTCACAGTCTGTTTTTTTCCAAATAGGTATTGGAAAACTGCCAGTACTGTATCATATCACGGTTGTAATAGCAGGGAGACAGATCTGTCAATTATTCTGTGAATTTAAAAGATTTTAATTTATTTGGTTCATTAAGCAAACAGTTACTCTAAATGTCCCTATTCCTGGTTGGCATGTCATTAAAATGATCCATATACTGCAAACATTGACAAAGCTTCAGAAATTTGACCACAAGCAGGTGGAGTACTATTCAGAACATTGATTACCTGGTGTGTGTGTGTGTGTGTGTGTGTGTGTGTGTGTGTGTGTGTGTGTGTGTGTGTGTGTGTGTGTGTGTGTGTGTGTGTGTGTGTGTGTGTGTGTGTGTGTGTGTGTGTGTGTGTGTGTGTGTGTGTGTGTGTGTGTGTGTGTGTGTTCGTGCGTATGTGATACACATGGGCATGTGTTCTTAAATTTTAAAGACGATTGGCCGTTTGAAACAGAACATTAAGAAAACCATGTACATAAAGTATACAGTCACTAGATTGCTTTCCATTCTGGGGATATTGGCCAGCATTGCAGCTGCAGCAGAAGACAGTTCCCCCATATGGCTCTCCATACAAGAAGCCAGGCTTCCGTTGTGTGTCCCTTGGCTCTGGCACTGCTTTCTGGGTGCTATTACCGGTGATTTTGTCATCTAAAATGAATCAGGCCATTTATACGCTCCATGGGTACAGTGAAAGAGATTACTGATATCAATGCTTGTTCCGCTGGACTACCTTCAGTCTGCAGATACTTCATTATTAATCACTCATTAATAAGGTCAGGGCAAATAACCACTTGTATGGCTAGATACACTGCAGTATTATGTGTACTTTATACCACATGTCACTCTCTTACTTTTGTACATTTGTATTGAAATGTAATTACTTGTCATGATGTACTGTGGGAAATTAAACTGGAAACTCTTCCAGGAAAGCCTACACAAAGGCCAGGAGGAGCGCAAGATTGTATGCGTCATAAAGTATACAGGTCATCAAATAAGCATAATTCATTCATGTCCCCTCTGGGAATTATTAAAGTATATTCAATTCAGACACATTGGCACTGGGGCTGTGGTCTTGACTATGACTGGGGTCAGTTTAGCAAGATTCTGAAGATTCAGGAGCTCTATTCCCAAATTCAAGGCACAAGTGGGAGCTGTTCTTTAGTGTCTGTGCCATGTGCTTGTGATGAGTATAAGTTTATTCAGCAATACAAATTCCCAAAACACTGAAATGTCTATACCAGGGGCTACAGTGTGGCTCATCTTGTTAAGGCACTGTTCTAGTGCATGGATGGCTTCCATGATCGTGTATCAAATCTGGACTAACTAGCCAGCATGTATGGGAGGGTTCCAGCTGGCCGGTATGATATCATTTAATTTTGTACCAGTGACCCCCACTGGTCGATCGGGCGCCTGCAAGTCCACCTGTTAAGCTGCTCATGAAGAGTCTTCCTCTGACTCATGTCTGTGTGAGCCTCTACAGTGTGATAAGAAGCAGTAGCTGATAGTCATGTGCTTCAGAGGAGAGTGCTTGTCTGCACTCTCCTGTGGCAATGGCAAAAGTTTGTGCAATGGGGCGCTGGTAAATATGATTTGCCATTCCAAACTGTGGAGAAAAAGGTCAAAAAAGCATGAAAAAGTTCTTAACCAGAATGATAGAGGCTGATGCTGATGCAGTAAAATGGCTGCTTGTCCTCAAATGCCCACCAGTAAATTCTCTATGCTTTCCAATGGCATTCACACATTCAGCATACACTGCGGAAGATCCTGGTTCTCAGGAAACTGCTGATAGTTCAGGGCCAGGAAGTCCACAAGTGCACTTCCCTTTTACAACTGGGAAAAAAAGACCTTGTGACTTTCCTAATTATAGTAACACTGTGATTCCCAGAGCTTGCCACATACTCTTGCTATCAGAATGGAAAAACTCATCAGAAATTCCTGTCTTGTGCTCCCCCTCCCTTTTCCAGGTACAACAGTTTGGTGACGGGCCAGCGGGCCAAGGGGATCATCGCCATTTGCTGGGTGCTGTCTGTAATCATCGGCCTGACGCCGATGCTAGGCTGGAACAAATACACCGATCCCACCAACAGCACCTGCCCCACAGGCATGATGGAGTGCCTGTTTGAGGAAGTGGTCGTCATGGACTACATGGTCTACTTCAACTTCTTTGCCTGCGTGCTGGTGCCTCTGCTGCTGATGCTGGGCATCTACCTGTGCATTTTCATGGCGGCCCGCCACCAGCTGAAGCTGATCGAGCTGAAGGCCGTGCATGGGGAGAAGTCGCGTTCGACCCTGCAGAAGGAGGTCCATGCCGCAAAGTCCCTGGCCATCATCGTGGGGCTCTTCGCCGTCTGCTGGCTCCCACTGCACATCATCAACTGCTTCACCCTCTTCTGCCCGCACTGTGACCGCCCCAGCGTCTGGATCATGTACCTGGCCATCATCCTCTCCCACGCGAACTCGGTGGTCAACCCCTTCATCTACGCCTACCGCATCCGCGAGTTCCGCCACACCTTCCGCAAGATCATCCGCCGCCACGTGCTGGGGCGGCCCGAGCACTTTGAGGGCGGTGGCAGTACCCGCACGTCGACCCGCACCAGCATGGCCGACATCTCCGGCTCCAAGGTGAACGGGTTTACCCTGGACTCGTACGCCGAGCACAGCAGTAGCAGCAGTGGTGTCGGCGCTGGCGGCAGTGTTGCCGGGGTTCCCCCCGACCCCGACAGTGCCCAGAATACTGCCCGGGGAAGCCCAGTCATGGGCACCATGCCAGGCACCCAACTTTCGCAGACGGGGTTCATCCCCGACATCGAACTTGCAGATGTCCCTCCCTCCACCCTATCGCAACAGCAGCCGCACGTCATAGGACGTGTCTTGCAGAATGGGGGCAAGGGGCACCCTACTCCGGGGTCAGAGGTTATGGAGGTTAAGGAGAGCAAGGAGTGCTCCACTGCCTTACAAGTCAAATCACTGTTCTTTAAACACACAGCCCACTGTCCGGAGCTCGCACAGGTATCATGATGACTCCAAAAAATGGAAAGCACTGCACTGTAGTATTTAGTTGTATTATCCCTGTAGTATTTATTACCTTGCCTGGTGGAAAGAAAGGACCAAAAAAGCAAAAAAAAAACTATCGGACCTGCAGAATGTGCTGAAAGTTTGCAGGGGCTGCATCTTAAGCTCATAGGGGTTCTGTAAGTTAACCACACTCCCACTTTTATCTGAACCTCTGCTGCAGCATCCCCATCCCAGATGGTTTTGGATGTGAAGGGGGACTGGAGGCTGGAAGTATCAAATTAAGCAATGAATGTTAAGGCTCAAAGCCACTCATTTTTCTAACTCATTTCTTGAGTCGAAACTGTTCAAATTGATCTTAATGCGTTAAGAGCAGGGCCAAAGGTGGGTAGCCCGAATTGGGGCCCCTGGGGGACAGGAGGGTACAGTCTTATCCTGTCTTGTGTGAGGCAACACCCCCCCCTTGCCTTGGGAGGAATGCCAATAAAATTCTTAAGGTCTTAATTATTCCTGCAGATCATCCACCATAAAAGGACCAACCCTCTCCTCAGGCAGAGATACAAGCCCTCACAAAAGGGACAGGCCAAGTTACTGTGGGATCCGATGAATTAATGATGCAGCCTCGTCTCTGTGTTGGCCTGCTTGAGATGTTCTTTGTCAGGGAAACACTTTTCTAGAAGAAACCTTTCTGGCCAAATTGTCTCACAATGCCACATTTGAGTGTACTTGTTTTATTAGTCTGTTGTTGTTATTGTCGTTAAAATGGGTGTTTTTTTAATTTACATGTGGTGCCAGGTGTCAAGTGTAAAAATCCCTAATAGGATTCTACAAGTGATGTCACAGCACTATAGCCTGTGTCATGCTAGACAGTAACTTTGGAAGGCTTTCCATTGTAGCTTAAGGAGGAGATAAAGTTAGTGAAATTGAAATGAATTGTTTTTGTGAAAAGATGGCATTTAACTGCTGCACAAATAGGCATTAGAAAGATAATTGAATCAGTTTAATTAATTTAACAAACAATATCATTCGGGATAGCTGAGCTCAAAAACAAGGCCAGTAACAATGTAGGTTTTTAACCTATATGTTTTGTTTTTTCACCAAATTTATGTCATATGTACTTTGTAGCCAAATGAAAAACACACAGAATTGCTGTCAAGCATGGAAGTCACAAATGCTTCTGTGGCATCAGTGGTGAACCCTTGTAAATAGGCAAGTGGCCTGTAATCTACCTGTAAATTCTTAGCCTGTAATTATGTCTCAATTTCAATTGGAAAAACTGAATATTTACCTTTAAATTAATTGGTTCTTTCATAAAAAATCTGTGATATAATCCATGGTCAGAAAACTAAATAATAACAGGAACATAAGACATAACTATATCAAAACATAAGCTGTTCATGATGGGGCCTATTTACTTTAAGATGTTTACATACAATGCTTGCCATCCCATTCCAATTTTTACAACTAAGATGTATTTTAAGAACATGATGATAATTTAAAGGCAGTTTGTAATACCTCCTATCAGTCTTTGGCCTGCGCCTGTCCCAGTGTGTTTGAAGACTGACTGATTAGGCTATCCTCAGTCCCTTGAAGAAAGGCGGTAGCCCTTGCGGATGAGAATTCCGTGTTATTGATCCAGATGGAAGGTTCTGGTTATATCATGGAATGGTAGATGTGTTCCATTTGTCTACTTTCCTTGAAGCCCAATAGGGGAAACCCATAAAGTTGAATGGTGAATTAAGTATTTTTTTTCAAAAAATATATTCATACATTTTTGTGAGCCTGTGGTGTATAGTATTTCTCAGATTCTGAGGGGAATGGGGCAAAAAAACCAAACAATGTTGTACCTCCATTTTTAAATATGACTGTCTTATTTAATAAAAATATGTATTGTATATACTTTAAAATGTATGAACTTGGTTTCTGTCGACAGATTGCACAGCATTGCTAAATAGAGTACAACTGCAGCCTTTCACTGATAATACAGATGGACAAATTTGAGCACACAATGGATTACATCCAAAAAAATGGTGAATAAAAGGACGGAGTGGACTGCTGTCTCATGAGACTCGGGGCTGTTGGATTTAATGGGTTTGTATCTGACCTCGTAAGCTACAAGGTCTACTGAACTTACTATTCTTTCCCAGCCTGTCCCTAAATAATGTCCCAGGTTGGTGGTATCCTGGAGTTCAGAGTTCTCCCCAAGGTTTTGTGAATAAAGCAAGACTAAATTAAGAGGCTTTTCCTCGGTCAAATTAGAGACCTAAACTTTATAACCTCCTGAGAAGCGGCACAATACAAGTGTTTTGGATGACAAAAACATGTTGCAGTGAAAATATTTTCAGAAATATTCTTTATTTTTATTGAATATCCCTTGTAGTGTAGGTTTCAGTATAGTAGAGTCATGTATATGGTTCTTGAGATTAATACCAAAGACCACCTACCAGGGACAACAATGAATTGCCGGGCCTTAGGAGTATAAATATGCCTTTGTGATATAAATCTTCATGATACATCATATCATCAGAGGACAAACAGCAGTCATTGGTGAGTGGGGTCCCCAAATTTAGAATATCCCATCTTACCAGCTAGTTCATCACATAGTGCCCCCATCACTGCAGCATCCAAAGTCAGTTTGGAAGAGCCGAAGCTAGCAAATCTTTGGAGATGTTCCTGTTTTGCTGAAATTTTATTCCATTTTGCTACGTGTGCCGACACTGAATTTTATTTTATTCACATTAATCATGCTTTTTAGTCACGTTAAATCACAGGTATCACAGAAGAATAACTTTTAACCTGCAGCCGAAAGAAGATTGCAGATTTGTTTTTGAACATTACGGTACATGATGTTCACTTCCCTCCAGTGGCTTGTTTCCTAATCTCTCTAATGAACACTGATCACAGAGGCCCTGGGTGGCTGTGAATTGTATCAGACTGCAACTGGAAAGCTGCCAACATGCCTTTTCATTTAATTACCCAGACTACTCCATTGCCTTTTGATTAATTGAGTCTTCACTGAAGATTAAAACGTCAAAAGAAAAGTTGCACAGTGAGCTCTTAAAGCAGACTTCCGGACTAGATATTTTGAAGCCCAAGGCTTTGTAAGTAAAGGGTGCCCTTTTGGAGCTAGGTTTCCATCCTCACAGCCTCTATGCTTTCCTGATATACAGGAGCCGTTTTACTGCCGCTCAACGGCCATGGAAAGTCCATGACAGGCTTCTCGTGCTGCGAGTAGAAGGACAGAATGAACGTTTGAAACCGCAGGTTGTATTGGTGGTTCATCTTTTTTTTTTTCCGTTCCCATTTGAATTGTCACACCCTCTTGAGCTTACTGGTGTTTCAACCAAGGATGCAGCAGCCTCGCAAAATAGCTGTGGAAATATGTACCCAGGAATTGTAGATATTGTCCTTTGTGCCACCCTTTCAGGCACAGGGTCATGCTGTCCAGTGGCAGTGCTGCTCATTAACAGTCAAATCTGCATTCTCTTGTTTTACTATATACTTTATTCTTAGTTGGCTATTATAACTTATACATGCGAGAAATCCACACTAAATTTACCTCACAAAACACTAAATTCTTCACAACCCTGTCCTGTCCTGTCCTGGCTTGCTTCTGACTCCTGTCTGGGCCCCAATCATATTAATCCCAATATAATAATAACTATAATAATAATAACTATTCCGACTGATTATTTCTGCAGAAAACAACCAGTGTAATTATTCTATAATGGGCATGCCAAGATCTGTGTGAAAGTCTTTTTTTTTTCTTTTTCTAAGCAGCCTCAATGGGCTGATGTGAAAAGTTAGATAAATAGAAACTATAGACGATTTTCTCAAAATCCCTTCAATGGAAAATGGCTTGCTGAAAAAGCAGACCTTGGTTTTCACTCAATTCTTGACAACAGAAACTGTCACCACACACAAAACCACATGCTGATAATGTACACTTACGAGAGCTTTTCTGCATGATAGTTTGTATCCTTAAGTGGTCAGAGAGCTGTACCTAGATAAAGCACCCTTTCCCTCAATGGGGTTTCAGATTCCTCCTCTGGCTGTAATGAAATATTCTCTTTTTTTTAGGCCGGCGTTTGTCATCAACTGCAGGCGGAGGGGTGGATGCTAGACATGGAGGATAAGATTGAGAATGTTTAATTATGCTGCAGGCACATACTCGCATGTCATAAAACAAAATTTGACAAGACAATAAATGGCTGGACAATAAATAACAGCTACTGTTGGTGAGATTCCTCCCACTCAGTGAAAAACTAATATCAGAGAGAAAAGCCAATACACGAGAGACAAACAATGAATGCCCCCCTCCTCCATTTCCTGTGGAGACCATTAGTCCTGTACTACAGACAACACCACAGTGGAGGAGTCTAAAAATGACCCAGACAGCAAATGCAGAAAACCACAGCCACAAATAAAATCAATGTGCTTAAGCACATAAATACTACATTGCCTGGAGGAAATGTAGATGCCGAGAGACACAAATATCATTATCTCATTTGTTCTTGTATTGAATTGTAGTTTTTATAAGTGCTGAATTGGGTCTAAATGCCCATTCCTCCTTCTTTCTTCCTGGATATTCACTGAAAAAGCTCTGAAAAGCTGTGTTGTAATGTGTGATTCTGATCAAGGCCACAGAGGTGGTTCTGATAAGTCATTGTGACTGCAGCCTGGTTATATTTACAGAGTTGGCAATGAGCATATCAATAGAAATAACAAGAGTATTAAATAAAGGCTGAGAAATGCCTTTAACCATGCTAGATATACAGTACAGTTTGTCCCTAGAGAGAGAGAGAGATTCTCCTTCCATTTGCTTTGTAAAGGGTATTTTATACATCTGTTCAAACAAGAGTTGCTGTTTCCTGTTTGGAAAACGCACACATATACTGTACATAAGCTGACGTGTTATTGTGCCAGACGGAAGGCTGTTTACGCCAGTTGTTAGGCTTAATGCATTGGAAATCAAATGAAGGTACATTTGACGATCGCTTTTATTACACCATTAGGACTGTCTCTTTTACCATTAAACCCTCCCTGGGGAGGGGGGGGGGGGGGGGGGGGTCCTTGAGCTAGCCTGGAGAATCTTGCCTCCTAACAACTTCCAACTGTGGCATAACAGATCCTCCTCATCAGTATAAAAAGTGTTAAACGAGCTAGTGTCCATTAACATTTAGCGTGCTTCTTCTAATGTCATCTTTATTAGACAGGACTCTGGTCTTTGTGGCATTCCCAGAGAGGTGCTTCAAGAGGAGTGGATGAAAGTGAGGTGTCCACAAGCCCTGGTGTGTACCTTTGTTACATCGTGTCATAATGCCAAATGCATGCTGGCCTCATTCCAGTTCATTGAATTAGTACTAATGCTGCCTTGTTGACTCAGGATGGGGTTTTTTTTCACAGGAGAACAATGAATGACAGAGAGGAAGGAACATATCAATAAGGACAACAATGACCATAATGAGGCTGCAATCAGGAAAGATCACGTTGGTGGTAATTGTCCTGCCAGTCACCTCAGAAATAGTCGTGCAGGGGTAGAGAAGGATTCACAATGCTCAAAGGAAACATCTGACACATTACATCCTTGACAGTCAACACCAGCAGGTGGAGTAGTGATCTACCCATTGGGTGTGGAGGGGAGATCGGTGGGCGGACATCCCTCTGCGGGGGGGGGGGAGACCTGACATTAGAGACCTGAGCAGTACTGTATGTCAGCACTCTTCAGCTTGATTTTATTCTTTTTTTTTTTTTGTTTTGCTTGCTAACACTCAACATAAGTCCATAAAAATATTTTGTGATGAGAGCAGGCTTTTCAATCCTTTTCAATCGTTTCCCCTGCTCTAGAGCAGGCCTCACTTGCTGGTCTTGGAAGACTGTAGGGTGTAGTGGTTTGCAAACTCAGTCCTGAGGACCAATGTATGCTGGTTTTTGTTTTTGTTTTGTTAATCTTGATTAAGGTTATTGAAAACATTTGTTTAAGTTCTAACAATTTTGTATTTTCATTTGTTGCAACATAATGCAAGTTTGGCTCATTTCCATTTGCTCGGTCATTGAACTCTTCATCTTCACAAATAGTTTAGTTTCAGTGACCAGAGGTGACCATATGTTCAACAATTATGACCCCAGCGATTTCACCTGTCACTCTATAATTGAATCAATTCAAAATATAACGTCTTTCTAAAGGAATTGTTTGTCATACAGCACATTACAGAAATCTATTGCATTATTGTGAATGTGGACTGTTTATTCTTTATGGCATAAATAGCTATTTCTGACATAATGTGACCTTAAGAGGGTAACTCATCCTACAGTAGACATTAAATGTCTAATTAAAAAGAATGAATAGCTCATTACTGTTCAGAGGTTGTAGTTGTAGTGGAAACAAAAATCCAGCACACACACAGTGGATCTTTAAGGGGCAACCATGGAAGGGAAGGAGAAGATGGTGCGGGGGAGGAGTGAGGCGACGAGTGGGAAGGCAGTTCGGTGCTCTGTTTCGACAGTGTACAGAGACCACAACGCTGTGTGGATGGAGGAAAGTCGTGGAGGCGGCGTTTGTGTGTTGGACTGCTAAATGACACGACATCTCGGGACAGCGGAGGCTATTTTTAATCATGGCTGTATTCAACTTTAATTCACTTAATTTGATATTGAATGTCTTTATTTGGTGTGTTTGTTTGTGTGTTGTGGGTCTGCCCCATTGTCTATGTATTTTTTATTGTTGCTGGTGGCTACAACTGAGGTATAATATAAGGGAAAATAAAAGTTATTCTATTCTCTTCTATTCTATCTAGGGTACATCTTACTGATTTTGAACAATCTGGAAGTCTCTGTTTCCACTGTGAGTCCTGAAGCTGTTTTATCCATTAATAATCGTAATTTAATGAGTGAAAAATTGCTTCCTCATATCAGTAAAAAAAATTATTTTAACTGTAATGTTCACCTGTCTTCTTGTGCTGCAGACAGAACTCATGCTGAAAGAAAAAAATTGGATTTGTTTGTACTGTAGAACAGGTGGACAGTGTTATTTTTTGCTATGCACTTACGGTATGTTTTAATCTTCAAAATGTAATCATTTACACAATATGTTAACCTTATATGACGGACAAAAATGGACAAATTTAGCTGAATTGTGGCTTCTCATCTCTGGGTGCCATGTTTAATATAGTCTTCTTCCTTTCTCTTCTTTTTCCATCTATATATTTTTTTGTCAGATTAAAAACCTTTTGTGAATCTTTTTTAGTTTACCATGGACAATGGCAGCCCAGCAGTGCTGTGTTTGACGTTGCGTTCCCATACAGCCTGTCAGCTGTTATCCTCTGGTTATTTTTACCACCACTCTCTCCCCATCTGCCCCCAGCACAGCTGCACCAAGCCACACTGGGACCACAACACAGAACACCCCATTATCCCCCCCAAGCACATGTTCAGCACACACTCTGCAGGAAGTACAGAGGATTATCGTTACACAGTAGATCATGTGTTCCGACAGGTGCCGACAGTATGTACTGGACTCAATGTGGTTTATTTCTCTCTCTTATTTTTTCTGTTGATGTATCGGTGCTTTGCGACTCTAGCAGCTTTGCCTAAATATGTGGTGACACAACAAAGGTGTTCTACAAACACTCATGCATGTCCTTTGTTGCACGGTAAACCCCTGGTTATTTCCCTTGCAATGTAATGTCATTTGAACTACAAGCCTACCAGCCTGTGCCATTCTGCGTCTTCAACTGATCCAGAACGCAGCTGCCCGGCTTGTATTCAACCTCTGGAAATTTTCACGTCATCACCCCCCTGCTGAGGTCACTCCACTGGCTGACGGTTGCAGCCAGGATCAGATTCAAAGTTCTGACCCTGGCCTACACTGCAGCCAAAAGGACAGGCCCGTCCTACCTGCAGGACTTAATCCAGAACTATGTTCCTGCTCGAACACTTCGATCTTCTACAGCAGGGCGACTTACACTCCCCCCCCCCTCTGTGTCAACGGCTCTCGCTCGTCCCGACTGCGGAGCTTTTCCACCCTAGCTCCCCAGTGGTGGAACGACCTCCCCATTCCCTACGTTCTACTCAAACACTGCCTGCGTTCCGTCGTGGCCTGAAGACACACCTCTTCAGACTACACCTTGACTGATATACTAATCTAGGAACATTTCTCATAATACTTGTTCCCTGTGTTTTTTTCTTGTCTAACTATTTGATGTTATAGTTTATAATAGTATTTAGAACACAACTATAGTATAGCTGATTTACCCACAGCTTACTGTGAACTACATTCAATGTTCATTACTAGGGATAGCTGCTACATCTTGGGAATGATGTGCTTTGTCTTATCTGTTCTGTAGTTGCTTCGATGACCTTTCTGAATGCACTAATTGTATGTCGCTTTGGATAAAAGCATCTGCTAAATGACTGTAATGTAATGTAATGAACTGAAAGAGCAAGACAGACGTATAGTTATATTTCTACTGAGGAGATACAACATATTTGCTTTTTTCATTTGGTGGAACTGTCTTCCTGTTTTCTAACAGGCAGCAGCCCATATGAAGAAATAGCATACTTAGGCATACTTGAAGTATAATTATATATACATTAATTAGGCTTTAAGTATGCTGAAATACACCACAGTATACTTTTTTTTGCATCCTAAACCAATCCTGTGTTGCTATATAACCTCACAAAGAATTTCTGGAAAACCTGAGACAGAATAAAAGACTGGGCTGAGACTGGAGAGATGCTATTCTCTGAAGAGAATTTCCTCTCTTCTCTGACCACCCATTTAGTGCACATTATCCTCAGTTGGACCGAACGTCATGACCCATACACAGCAACTGGAAAACTGGAAAAAAAATAGCCACTGGAAAAAACGTGTGTGTGCTACACTTCTGGCATTGTATCTGTGAAAGCAGTCTAGTTTCACTGTGGTGTCAGATTTTCAGTATGTTGTCTGACAACAAGAAATATTTATTTATTTATTTATTAACCTTTATTTAACCAGACAAGACTCTTGAGTTTTTTTTTTTTTTGGCATTTGGTTTGTTTTTGGATTTTAGGCGTTTTAGTCAATGCACCAAAAACTATTTTTTCCTTTTTCACTCTCGTCATTTGTATTCTGGCAACAGGTAAGTTGATAAACAAAACACACACACACACACACACACACACACACACACTGCTGTACTGAGGAGTTGGTGATGTCTTTGTCCCTCTTCTGCAGTCTAAAGGTATACAGCAAAATAAACACTTCACATCTTATTGATTGACATTGGAGGGCCCACCCACAGTGTGACGGGTTCGGTAATGAAGCCAGCAACAAGCCAGCTCTTATGGGGACAATAGCAGCTGTCTGGCCACCTGCTGTCTGTCAAAACTCCCTTATGCTAGTGCAAGTGTCCCCTGCATACTGTATATAACCTTAGGGGCTATTTCAATCCACAGAAATCATCAGGCCGATGTTGGGATTGGGATATGATAATAATGCTGTTACTAATATGATAACAATAAACAGTAATAACACAAATGGTAATAGGTCCTCCTTTCCAAAGAATTCCATTTCTTGCCCTTTCTGGTGATCTCTCAGAGAAAAACAGCGAAAGCACAGTTACTGTAAAGGCTGCGTAACATTAAAAAAAATGTTACGTCCAACTTCTGAAAAAAAAAAGGTCCTTGTTTTATGATCCATTTTATTGCAGGAGAATGGGGAACATTCCTGGGATGTATTTCTTTTCCGTTTTCATGGTATAAATCTCGCCAGTGCAAGGTTAGGAGGGAGCGAAGAACAGGAAAGGAAATTAAAAGAGGATGCATCAGGAGTCAATGTGGCAGATTTATTTTCTTGCTGTGGCGATTCTTTGTACAGAGCCCAATAAATGATCCTGAAGTCTACGCGATGATCAGGGCATAGTAATAAATTAAAACAGTTTGAGAATGTTTGTGCCAGTCTGATCTAAGCACTTTATGAAGTTAAGATATTTAGCATTTCCATAAGCTATTTTGTATATTGGTATGTTTAAAATATGTCTGATTGAATAAGAATGCAGGGGCCTGCTTAGTGGCTCAACCACTATCATTATTTGACTATGACAAAGATTCAACAGTAATGAGACACAATAAGCTCAGTCCCACTAAAGGTAGGGTTGTTTTAAGTCAGCCAATATTCGTCAGTTAATTTATCAGATAATTTATCTTCAAGAACCATGTTGCTTTAACATCAAAGTTGTAGGAATGTAGGAATCATCATTTGACTACTTATCCAGCCTTGATTTCAATAAGCAGAATACAGAGCAGGAACTTAAAAAAGGTGATCCATGTGAGACATGATGTGTTGATTATAAATATTTTCAAACCTGACATCTTTGAAGGTGCGCAGTGGGGATGTTCTATAAAAAGGCGGGAGTTAACACTGTTGAGATATCTGTTGAGCTGAAATGAAATTTAAATCTTCAAATGAATTTGTGAGCAAATTGCTCACTAAGCAATGGGCACACATATAATGAATAAAGTTCAGGATAGTTTTCATAGTTCAGGATAGGCTCCTTAGTTCCAGTGAAGGCAAATCTTAACACTACAGCATACAATGACATTCTAGATGATTCTGGATTTCCAACCTTGTGACAAAGGGGAAGGCCCTTTCCTGTTTCAGAATGACAATGCCCCCCATGCACAAATAGAGGTCCATACTGAAATGGTTTGTCGAGATTGATATGGAAGAACTTAACTGGCCTGCATAGAGACCTTGACCGCAACCCCATCAAACACCATTGGGATCAATTGGAAAGCCGACTGCGAGCCAGGCCTAATAGCCCCACATCAGTGCCGACCTCACTAATGCTCTTATGAACTGAATTGAAACAAATCCACGCAGCAATGTTCCAACATCTAGTGGAAAGCCTTCCCAGAAGAGTGGAGACTGTTATAGCAGCAAATGGGGACCAACTCCATATTAATGCCCATGATTTTGGAATGAGATGTTGGATGAGCAGGTGTCCATATACTTTTGGCCATGTAGTGTATGTGTGTGTGTGTGTGTGTGTGTGTTTATACTCTTTTAATATTAAGTTTGGGTCTTTATGAGCCACAGAAATTTGCTTTATTTGTCCCATGACCATAATTTTATATTTCAGCTAATGAAAGGACAGAGCCAGTATTTTATCCTAATCACTGTCAGAGATGGCAAACTCTTCCGTGAGTGCCCAAAAGTGCACACTGTCTGTTTAGTGTTCTCTTGACTCTAAGATTTCTGTCCTTGGGGGAGGGGGAGCAATAACAATAAATAAACAAATGGATAAATCCAATAATACTGGCTAAGTCAATTAAGATTATTAAATTGTTCTTCCATGATGCTATGTCATAATCCAATGGAATCTTTGGCCAAAAGAATTGTCCACATGGGCTCAAATCCCTTTTTTTAAGCAAGAGTGGACCTTCCCATCTCTTCACTTTTGAAAGTGAAAAGTCCATGTCTGGGAGAAAGAGGGTTACAGAAATAACCAATGGATATTACCATAATGGTTTGATGTTAGTCAAACGTTAGTTATACGTTAGTAGAGGACATGGCGTACAGTGTCAGTATGCAGATTTCCACTACAGAACATAAGCCCTACACTGTAAAATATTACCAGGATTTCACAAGATATAACAGTAATATTTCACAGTTAAATACTGCATTCAGAATTTTATTGTGAAATCAATGCAGGCTATGCCATAACACAGCAAATTACTGTGAAATTGTAATTGAACTGGACCGCGCAGCATTGTGGGATACGACAGCATCGGAAACACGTGAAGTTGATTGCGTCACCCCCTATAACTTATGTTAACAATGACTTCCCCATTATGGCTATACTTTTTTAACCTTGTAACTGAAATAGTTGTGCTTTAATTTTTAAGGCTTTGTAGCCAGAGTGTGGTCTTATGGAGACACAACCACCAAGGCTAAGTGTGATTGCTCATACTTTCATAATAAATACGTCCTTAGCTAGGTAACGTTAACTGCGAAATATTCGTCCTTAAGATATGTTTAATTCTGTGCATCTCGCCCCTCATCTGTTAATGTATTCCTCTCTCTGATCCGATCCCAAGTTTCCCTCGCAATTGTTCCAAACCTGTAACGTTACGAAAACTGCTGGCAAGTACGTTAGGCTACGTAAAGTTAATGTGACGTTAGTCTCTAAAATCATAAAGTGAACGAATGATATTTTGGAACAAGGTAATTTATCCTCTTCTTTTATTTTGAGGTACGAGTTAGCTTAGTGAGCCACCGATATCCGAGCTAAATTTAAAAGCGATCTTGGTATAACGGTTAGGTAACGTTAAAGGGATAGTTCAGAATTTTGGACATAATGTCTCAATTACGAATTACCCATGATGTAATTGATTGATGGAAACCATTTTCAGCTAATTCCATGCTGTCCCTTCTTTTGGACATACACACGTTGCTAATGCTAGCACAACTCTGTGGAAATACGGTGGCGGAGCGAATGTGGCCATTGCAACTTGTTGCTCTTCTTTGTTGTTGTAGTCGACCAGTGCCGGCACTACATTCGTAGGTAACGTAAAGTATCGCTCCGCCGTACTTCCACAGAGAATATAGGTCAGCACAAAGTAAAGGATTCAACGATAGTTTGACTTCAAAAATGATGGTATAAACACTCAAAATAACCCTGATAGACTGTTGTCATATTTTATTTGCTTTGGGTGCACTGTGGAGTGTTTAAGTGCGTTTGGTAGTGGATGCTACCGGTCACCTTAGAGTTGCGCTAGCATTAGCAACGTGTGTATGTCCAAAAAGGGACAGCATGGAATTAGCTGAAAATGGTTTCCATCAATCAACTACATCATGGGTAAGTCGTAATTGAGACATTATGTCCAAAATTCTGAACTATCCCTTTAACGTTATGGAAGCAGAGTTTGTTGGCTTGCTAGCTAGCTAGAAGCTTCCACAGCGTCAATTTTCATGATTAATTTTTTTCTGAAATGATTGATTTGTCAGTTTAATTAACGTTAAGCATTTTGCCATTGCAGTGTTTCCCGATTAGCCATATTTATCAGGCTGTGGTGACACGGTGTATGGGGGTTGTAGCGGGGTCAGACCCGGCTAGCCTGGCCGATTATTTAATTATTATTCATCCAACAGTAGCGAACCATGACTATTGGACCTAGGCCCTCAACCATTCCCGTGAGCAAAGCAATGCACATTGTAGCCTAGTGCATTGTGTCTTCTACATCACCAACATTGTTTATTACATTTGGAGATCTAATACAAGTACTCTGATTTCTATCAAAAATAACATAATTGAGAAATTGCTGTGGTCGGGCTGTTTCTAGACTGCTTTGATTCGGGGGGAATCAAGAGATGTTGGTGGGGAACGAGGCAGGAACGAAGTATCGGGGGGTCCGGGGGTCCTCCCCCATAAAAATCTGAGCCTTTTAAAAGTAATTTCCTGCCTTAAGTTTTTTTTCAAAGCACTAGGCCAGATTTGAGATGCTTTCATATAAAGCTAAAGCCATGGTAGGCTAATCGGTACATTAGTGGATAAGATAAGTTTATAGCATTTTAAACTCTGTGGTTCTTAAAGTCCTGGGGGCCCCCCTGTGTATGCTGGTTTTCATTCCAACCACAATTGCAATCCCAAAATTTTAACAAGCTGTAAATTTTTCTTAATTAGGTGTTTTTCATGTTTAGAGGGATTATTTATTATTTATTTGACAAATTATGGCAGAAATAGTTATGCATACCATGAAGACTATCCCATGTTCACATTGTGCTTACAGTGCTATTTTGCAAACAATAATACAAGGTAACAATTTTTTTAACTGATCAATTTAAAGACTGAGGTGAATCAATAGGCTCCTAATTCAGTAGTTGAACACTTATGTTTTAAGTTCCTTCATTTTTTCCTTAAACTTAACACAATTTGGCTCATTATCATTTGCTTTGTCTTTTGAATTGTTAATTATTTACCAAGTAGCTAGTTTTAGTTGCCTTGTGTCCACAATTTCACCAATTAGGAGCCTATTGATTCACCTCAGTCTTTAATTTTCTTAATTTGATCAGTTAAAACATTTTTACCTCTCTTTTTGTAATTGTTTGCAATATAGCATAGGCTTGTGCCATCATGTGCAAGGCAGCATCGTCCCATCGAGCCCTCTAGCCATCGCCGATGGTCGATTCTATCGAGAGGTGCGCGGGGGCGGGGGCGGGGGCGGGACTATTGAACAGCGGGCCTTTTGCTTACTTATTATGGCATACCATTGCG
This sequence comes from Synaphobranchus kaupii, assembly GCA_029718625.1. Taxonomy (NCBI): domain Eukaryota; kingdom Metazoa; phylum Chordata; class Actinopteri; order Anguilliformes; family Synaphobranchidae; genus Synaphobranchus; species Synaphobranchus kaupii. The sequence goes on from CM056376.1 coordinate 5,880,036, forward strand.
AATTGTATTCACTATTTTGTCCAAATATAATAAAGAATAATATACAACAGATTTCACGTCTATTCTATATTAGCTAGTAGAGGCTATTTATCTCACCTGGCCGCTGTCCAACGAGACGGTCAGCATCACGGTCAGCGCTCAGGAGCTATAGTTTCCCGAAGCCTTTCTGCGCCCTCGTCTGTCTTATAGCAATTTGTTTCATTTTACTAATTTCATTTAATTTTGTGAAGAAGCTAGACTAGCAGTCATCACGTTCATTATCATTTTTGTCTTGTAGTGAGCGATTCACAAGATCCGCTTTATGCTGCGTGCCATCCCACACAGTCTATCTCCATCTGCACGTAACTTCTCTCACTTAGCACTATCGGGTTAGACCTTTTTAAATAACCTAATGTACTAATCAAAAATACATAATAATTTACCCTGAAACGAATTATTTTTATTGATAATCAGAAACAATTTATAGCCTAAACCTATGAAATAAAGAGACAACAAGACCTATAGGCTTACGTTTGACTGAGATTTTGTTTCGTTATAGGGGACTTTTTTCACTGATTAAATGGTTAAGCTAGGCTATGTTACATTGTAAATTATATTATTTACTATTCTACATAAGCCTGTTGAATCAATTTGAGATTATAGCCTCAACTCCTAAATCGTTTCAATGTTAAAATTCTGTTAAAAACACAGAATGAGAGGCGAAATTTTTATTTTTATTTTAAGAATTAAAAAAAGAGAAATAGTCCAGGCATCGACAAAGATAGCCATCGCCGATGGGTTCAACCATTGTCAATAGTCGATTCCATCGACCATCGTCCCAAGCCTAATATAGCACAATGTGAATATTGGACTTTTATTCTTCATGACATGCATAGCTACTGCTAACAGAATGTGGCTTCAGAAGGGAAATAATCCCTTTAAACATGAAAACCAATAGAGTCTTCCTGCAGACATCAACCGTGAAGCCCCACATCAACTGCCAGGCCCCTTGGGGCCTGAGCGTTGATCGTGAAGTTGTGTAACATTGACGTAGAGGAACGGAAACTCCGAATGATACGGTGTTGCTTATTGCATTTAAGGTGTAACAACTCCGTTCTCATTTAAACTCTGAATAACACAATGTGATATTAGATTACTGCTCTCTTTTAAACTCAGAATAACACAGTGTGATATTAGATGAGTTCCAACGTTACTTCAGCCTCGTTGGGGACTGCCCCCAACTCCAAGGAATAGTATGTAAGCTGTGTATTTCCTTATGTCCAGTGGACTCTTTGTTCGCTGGCTAAGTGACTGAACTTGCTTGTGACCAAGGACTCACCAGAGGCCTCTGCTTTTATACTAAAGATTTTATGCTTTTACTACTCCGTTGTTTTGAGTGTTTATTCACATCATCACGGCCTCATATAAAAACTCACCAGAAAAGGGAGGACGAGAATTGTCCTTGACACCAGTAAACTGCGCTGCTTGCTAAGAGTTCCATATAGGGGATGACTATAATCCTCTAATTTCTCTCAATTCTCTCAAACTTCCTTAGAATGTGCTGTTCAGAAATAACCTCTAAACTGTCTAGACCAAAGCTAACCATTGACCCTGTTTTCTTAATTAGTTTATTGATACAGTTGGCATCTTCTCTTGTAATATTCCCTCCCCAACAAACAGCATAGAACAAAACACTAGCCACAATGCTACTATAAAACATGTTCAACATTTTGCAACACACTTTTTAAAAATCTTTTATTTGTACTTGTATAGCACTTTTCTTAAAACACGTTTACATTTACAAAGTGCTTCACAGTCAAATAAAAACACATTAAATAAAAATAGAAAATAGGCAAAATATCAACAAAACAAAAAAAAAGTTAAATAAAATGAATGAAGGTAAAATACAGTACAATAAAATGCGTAAATACCATGGTTAATTAAAATTCAGTTAAAAGCTTGTCTAAAAAAAAAGGTTTTAAGAAGGGATTTAAAAGAAATTACAAGCCTGAGCTCCTTGGGCAAGGCATTCCAAAGTTGAAGGGCGCTAATAGCAAAGGCCCGGTCACCCTTTATAATAAAAAATAATGCCTGGCATTTACATAGCGCCTTTCTCAATACTCAAAGCGCTTTACAACTCACCCAATGTGTAGCACCCACCTGGGTGATGCAACGGCAGCCATTTTGCGCCAGAATGCTCACCACACATCAGCTGTCCCCATCACTGCACTGGGGTGCATCCAAGTACTAACCAAGCCCACACCTGCCAAGCTTCAGCCATTCAGCAGGCGCAAATTGCATGTGGTATGGCTGCTGGCCTTTGATTTTAGCTTAGATTTCGAAGTGACCAGACGTTTCTTTCCCAAGGATCTCAGGCTGCGCGCTGGTGTGTATGGAGATAAAAGGTCTGCAATATACACTTGAAAGGATCTCAGTTTTCTTAAGTAAAATAGCTTCTTTTGAGCTTTCTTTAGAACAATGATGGTTTTCTCCTTCCATTGTAATTTTTTGTCTATAACAACACCCAAATACTTACAAGATTCCACAGAATCAATGATGGATGTGTTGATTACTACTGGTGTCACCAACTCACTTTTTCTAAAATCAATAATTAGCTCTTTAGTTTTGGAAGTATTGAGTTCTAAAGTTAGCACTACACCATGAAACAAAGTAATCAATTTCCCTCAGGTACAGTGAATCATTCCCTTCAGTAATACAGTGGGTGGACAAAGTCTCGGAAACACCAGAAACGGAAATTTTTTATTTCATAAAACAGCTGCTATATGTCATATTTCTCTTACCTATATTTTCTACACTATTTTATGACTGGCATGCCATGTATACATTTTAGTTTCTGTCTTTTTTTATTAGTTTGATAATGAATGATAATTAGCCATTTATCATATTATCAAATAATACTAATTCGTAAATTAAATGCTGCTTTTGTGTCAGTAATAAGTGGGAACACTTTAGAGCTAATGTAGGACAAAAACTGAAAGCATTTTGGTCCATGACAACCAGAGATGTGCACCACTGCACAGCTGTGGGGAGTGAACATCTCTGTTCAAAGTGAACAGCTGAATTAAATAGATCTGTACTACAGTAGAGCTACAGTACACCCAGGCCCGGTTCTAGACTGTTTTGATTGGGGGGGCATGAAGAGATGTTGGTGGGGCACAAAGGGGAACGAATTAGCGGGGGGGTCTGGGGGTCCTCCCCCAGAACATTTTGAGCCTTTTAAAACTTATTTCCTGCATTTCTACACAACCTCACACAGGGTATTTTCTAAAATAAAATGTTTAATCTATCGGAGAGAATCGCTGCGCATATAGCTGCCCTGGGCGAGTTGGAATCACGGTCGGGCTTGGAGGAGTTGCGCCCTGAATAAGGACGTGATGACCTCTGTCCAGTGGCGCCCCCAGCTGTACGCAGAGTATACGCAGTCTGCGTACCTTAGCAACAACAGCAAAATTAGTATTTCCATTAAAACTGACTTGAATCGTCAAAATCTTTCCGTCTCTGTTTCTACGATGTTGAGGAATGCTATTTGCTTATTGTCTTCGTTGTATTGCCTGGTTATTGTATTTTCCAAGTTTTGCATATTTCAAACATTTGAAAGTGATTGGAAGACACAGTTGAAAGTGATTGGAGGACCACCTTTTTCTTTAGACCGGGAAAAGTTTAGAGTTGCCTTTTTACTTGTCAGTCAAGATAACTAACTTAAACGAATACAGTAATTGACGTTAGCCAAATATGTCAAAGAAAAGAAAGCAGCTAAGCATTGTGGAACTGTTGAGTCTGAAAAAGAATGAAAATAACAATTCGGAGAATCAGCTTTCGGAGAACCAGTCCTCAGCTGAGGATGAGTTAGCCCCACCGGGACACGAGCTACCCACCAAAATGTTCTTTTATTTGCAGTGACTTGCTCTTGCTCTCTCTAACACACACACACAATTGGCGTGCATATAATATATTATTAGAAATTTAAGCAGTGAATACATTTTCTTGAGCATGTTCGATAGTTACATTGACTTGTCAGAAGTGTTTTCATTGTGTTAACATTAACTGTGCTGTAAGTCGCGTAACAGCTTGTTGCGCACAACATTTCCATTCTATTGTGAGGGGTCTCCGGTTTTCCTGATGAAAGATCAGGCTACTGTAAGTCACGTAACATCTTTTTGCGCGCAACATTTCCATTCTATTTTGAAGTAGCCTACGTCTTTCCGGTTTTGCTGATGAAAGATCAGACTTTAACGTAGGCTAGGCCTACTCCTACGTTAGAACTTGTAATATGCGACCTTATGAGTGCAAAATATATCGGTAAATTACGTTGTAACGTTAGTCCTAAGTATTGGCTTTGTTTTCATGTAGCCTATGGCTTGGCCTACTCTGTTGCGTACGCCTGGAAGAAATCCTGCGGGCGCCCCTGCCTCTGTCTACCACCGGCTGACGGGGTTGCAGCGGTGATTCTCTAGCGGTTGCTACACGGGGGAATTGAATTAGAATAGGGGTTCAAAATTTTTTTTTTAAACACGTAGGCTAGCCTACTTTAATCCATATCAAGAGCCTTCTCAATGGCCTTCTCGTGAGCAAGAATAACCAGGTTTTGCTTTCGCCCGTGCAACATGGTATGGTGGAAGGGGTTAAAGATGCAAGATAACTTGGAGAAATAACTTGTTGCAGATGAAACCGATAATATACAATTTTCAAACGGTCACATGCACATTTTCTCCTCTCGCTGAGATTACTGTTTTTGTACATAATCCCTGACAAAAATAAACAAAAACTTAACTAAAGTTAAACTAACATTTAGAACACTAATTTGCTTTGCCCTATGTGTGTGCAATCTGAGCCATCAGAGTTCACAGTTGTCATGGCAACACCCCTCCCCCTCGGCATGACACTGAGACTCCGAGAGACACTCTGTGCAGCGGACGGGTCTGCTTCAGAGCTCTGGAAGAGGGGGTGAGCAGTGGGAGACTTTGGAGGCGGGCTGTAGGCTGCCCACCCAATCAGAAGTTAGAAACGGTACTGGTATTTTCTGTGCTATTTTTCCATTGGCTGTACAAAATTTATTTTTTTTCTTAACTTTTGATTGGGTGGGCAAGACGCACGTTTGGGTGGGCTGAGCCCACCCCTGCCCATAGCTACCGCCGGCCTTGTACTACATAGAGGGGATCAATTCCAGTTGTTGGGGACCAAAATGTTTTCTGATTTCTTCTTATACATTTGGTGAAGTGTACTAAGTTATTACTGATATAACAATAACTGACATGATATAACTGACATGTAATTTAGGATTTATTAGCACTTCATAAAAAATATGACTAACAGGCAATTATGGTTGATTGGCATAATTATAAAGAATATATGGCACAAGATTCACAAAACGGCATAGATAATCAGGTTAGGAACACAGGGTCGAGGTTTTACATAGCGAACATGTGGCAGGTGTTTTATGTTTTCTGGAAAACTGGTGTTTCTGATATACAGGTGTTTTCCTGTATATCCTACAATGACCGTTAATGCCATCGCAGTTTCTCCCAGGTGTCAGGCTCCCGATTTACTACCATTCATTTTTGGGACCTCGCAGAAATTAATTGTTTTAAAGCACAAACTAACTACGGCGGATAATGCATCGATAAAAGGGAGCACTAGGGTCAAAAAGTACATGTTTGTTTTGATATTTAATATATTTTCAATGTTTTATTGCCTTATGAAATAAAAACAAGATCTGGCTTAAACTTGAAAACAGCTTATCAGCTCAAAACAAACATGTACTTTTTGACCCTAGCGCTCTCTTTTCAATGTATTATCCGCCATAGTTAGTTTGTGCTTCAAAACGATTCATTTTGGCGAGGTCCCTACAAATGAATGGGAGTGAATTGGGAGCCTGACAACCGGGAGTAACGGCGACGCTGTTAACGGTCATCAGGGACAGCTGATGTTGCTAGTATTCACACGATGCAAATACAATGGGGAAGGCTCCACAAAATTACTTATGTTGCACCAAAGTGAAATATCCCTTTAAAATTGATCTCCTAGACATTTATACCAATGTGCATGAATGTTGGTATGCTACATCTAAAAGCTGAATATCTTTAAATGTTATAAAGTTGATATGTTGATGGTGTATTCTACTATGAAATCTGAAACTGTCTAAAATGTAGAAACAACCTTGTAATTCTTGAATTATATAAAAATGTTTTGCCATCAAAACAAAGACAGTATCACAAAAAGTCAAATAAAGTCTGTACTGTTTATTACTGTGTTGCAGTCAATGTTTCTAGTTGATCTGTGTCTCATCTGTTCTGAAGATTTTAGCGGGTGCTGCAGTGACCCCTCAAACCTATAAGATTATTTTTCATTCTGAACGACTCTCCTGAACTTGATATCACCATGAAACTACAAATTTTAGGCATGTAAAACCAAGGACGCTTGTTAGATTTAGTTCTGTGTGGTCATAAGGTGGCGCTATGGCAAGGGAATGGTGAAAATGCACATTATCTAAATTAAATGACCAGTCCAATCCACTTGAAATGAAGAAATCAATCCTAAAGTGACCAAGTTAAGCTTTCAGTTTTTAAAAATTTGCACAAAGTGCCTGTGAAATGTGTACAACTTAGTTTGTACATTATAATTATGCTGGAAATAGCTTCTTATTTGTTGCAGGTTTGCCACATTTACAATGATTGACAATCATATATCAGACATGAAATCTGCTGGCTCTGTGATATCAGAGAGTGTAATATTCTCTTTATTTACCAAAGATCCTGAAATAGTTTGAATTTTCTTGGCATCCTTTTGTCCGCTGTTATTCCTGAAGCAGTGATTCAAGCCAGAGTATGCCTGTTACAAAGAGGCTCCCTGGCTCCAGGAGAGGTTTGTATTGGTTTATCATTGCGTTTATCCAACATTAGATCTTATCTGCCATGAGTGCTCATGCATCTCTGCAGCCAAGAAAATGTCCTTCAGCTTTGAATATTTATAAACAGTGCTTAAATTATAATCCTATAATGTATCCAAGGCCATGTGCTCTACTGTCTGGGAAAATACCAAGTGATTAAAAAGAAACTTGAGTCCAGCTTAAGTATTTCTGGACAGTGCTATAGAAAATTCTTGGTAAACTACTATGTAAAACATCAAAAAATCTTTATTTAGTTTATGTGAACAAGCACACAAGGCAAAAGTGCTGCTCATCACACAACTCAGTATGATGGGCAGCAGTGTAGTATAATGGTTAAGGAACTGGCCTTGTAACCGAAAGGTTGTAGGTTCGATTCCCAGGTAGGACACTGTCGCTGTACCCTTGAGCAAGGTACTGAACCTGAATCGCTTCAGTATATATCCAGCTGTATAAATGGATAATATGTAAAAAATGCAAAAAAAGTTGTGTAAGTTGCTCTGGATAAGAGCGTCTGCTAAATGCCTGTAATGTAAAATGATCTGGATTGTGTCCTTTCAGAATGGACTATGTGGTTTGTATTCCATTTCTCCCTCACCTGTTTGTGCACACACCCTGTGTTGCTCTTAAGCCTGTGCGGGGTTAAATCACACATGTAACAAGAGAGCAGGGCTCTAATGCAGTTAAACCCATCTCTGTTGTCATGGCGATTGAACCAGGAAGTGATCTTTATGATGATTCTCTTTTTGAGAAAAGCTTCCCGCACAGTGCAGTAAAATCAAGTCAAAGTTATGGAAATTTGTCTCATCCTTGTTATTACAGGGATCTTGCTGTAACCAAAGTTCCATTTTTCCACTGTGATGTGACTGTGGTACACTATGACTAAACAACAAGAAAGAAAAAGCAAGATCAAGATCTTTGGCAATAATACGAATGTTTTAATAAAACAATGAACATGGTAATAATACACAACATTTATGCATTTTGCAAAGGTTATGCATTTTCATTATAACTCTGGAGAAATTAAATGACCATTTATATCAGTGATAATCAATGAATGTATCTTCTCATGGAGCAATCTGGGACACAAACTGGGAGAAAAACATGAACTTCACATCTGTAACACCCAGAGTGACTTGAAGTTGTTTTGAACTTGTTAATGGGCTATTGTTGATTTGGATAACTGACACACAATGTGACTGTTTAGTCATTAGTTTGGCCATATAGATGACAGAGACCAAGGAGCAGAGTTGACCTCAGCACTCAAACTGCTGGTGTTGTAGAAATAAATGGATCCAGAAAAATAACTGCAAACTGTTGGTTTCTAAGATCTGGCATGTCAACCAATGGGCAAATTTATTTTAAAAAAAGCTCAGAAATAAAGAATATAGACATTACATCCAAAACTAGAAATGTCACTGTTATGGCTGTCAGATAGAGAAAGTGCTGTAATGGACTTCATACAATTAAGCGGTCTCCAAGCTGGTAGAATTCGGAGTACTTAAGAGAGGCAGTTAAACAAGAGGACTTTCCTGTATGTGTGCCGACTCCATGGAGACAAGCAAGACCCAGGGAACAGTCCTTTCACTCTGGAGAGAGAGAGAGAGAGAGAGAGAGAGAGAGAGGTTGTTTTTCATTTTGTTGCTTATAATGGCTTCTTTTTTTTTCCTTCTTTTTTTTAGAATACGTAGGCTATGTAACACTGCATTTCCTATTCAGCAATAAATGTTATTTTATGGACATGTGCCATATTTCAAATATGCTGTGGCCTTTGGACGTGGTTCAGAGTGAAATATTATAAACGGGACATTGAACGTTTCCCGGGTGTGTAATGTTAGTGCTTGAAGCGCTGTATATTGTTCAAGTGCTCTTCAGCTATTTGAATCTCTCTCTCTCTCTCTCTCTCAATGACAAAGCTTTGTCACTAAGTATGGCTGTAGTCAACAACACTGATTGAAAGTCCCCTATTGTGTAGCTGTGTGCGCAGACCGAACTCATCCATTACGTTCCTTTTTCGAGAGACTGAGAAAGTGTCGCCAGTCACTTGTTGCAACATCACCACTCCTGTTCACATCGATCGTAGCCTAACTTATTTACTCAACAGTAAAGGAAGAATGTTTGTCACAGTGCTGTTTGGGGGTAAGTTAGATTGTGGTTGAACAGACATGCATTTTGTCAGCTGTGTTACCAAAAATTCCAGGCTGGTCTCGCGCTGTGTAGTAGCTAGCGGTACTTTGCGACGTCCTGCACATGACGCAAAGCGCCAAAGGCACTACCGTAGAAACAGCAAAATAGACAAGATTATACATTTAAAGACTTTTAGTCGCAACTGTTGTTTAGAGAGTGCTTTTGCATCATGAATAAATTAAGATAATGTTAGACGATCTTTACTAAATTACCGTTTAAAGACTGTAGAAGTATAACACAGTTTGAATCATATTTTTTGTTGTTGTTTTGCATCCACAGAAGGTCACTCGGAAATATTTAATCCAAACTGCAGGATCATAAATTTCATCCATTGCTTGAAGGAGCGCTGCAATCTGGATCCTGAAGGTAGGCTACTTTCCATTTAGAGGACCTTATTTCACATGAACATTACATGGATTTTGAGGTCGTATGCTGCTCTTGCTGGTTATTGCACAGTTTGAATCATATAAATGTTATTGTTAATTTTCTGATAATTAACGATAATTAATAATGTGGTGGCTATAACAGTCGTAGCCTACGTCTTTTGTATGGATTTCTTAGTGGTAAACATCGGGAAATATTTTCTATTAGATGCAGACTAGGGAGACGTTATCTCATAGTTATCTCAAGGTCATCAGGAAGAGGATAACTATACCATCAGAATCTCCAGGTTGCTGGTCTGCTGTCACTTTCTCAATGTATGCCGTCTCATAGAGTGGGCGTTAGTAAAGAGATCTTTGCTGATGTGAACTTTCAGTGGATTCAGACCTGATCAATACACCAACAGTGACATCACCTGTGAGAAAGATTGTAAATACACAGACTTCACTTGTGTCTACTTCATGTCCAATAATATGGCAACCCCTGGCAAACATTATGCAATCACCACACTTAGAGGATGTTCACCCAGCTTTTTTACTTCTTAACAAATAAACAAATCACAGATATGACACAAAACATTTTTTGTTTAATAGCTGAACATTCTGGCTTTGTGAAACATACCTCAAACAAATTAAATTAAATTAGTTTAATTAATGGCATATTTTTTTCCAGATGAAGTAGAGGAAAAAATTATGGAATCACTCAATGTTGAGAAAAAAATTATGGAATCACCTTGTAATTTGCATTTCTAAAACAAATACCGGCACAAGTCTAAAAATGCAAATTAGTCTGCAGTTAAAAGAGAGTGCTTATAGACAGACCTTAACGAGCTGTTGGACTTAGGCTGATAATTGAAAGGAAACATGGCCCCAACAAGAGAGCTGTCAATTGAAACAATGAAAGGATTATAAAACTCCTTCAAGAAGGAAATCCAACACGGAGTGTGACAAAAGATGTTGGTTGTTCCCAGTCAACTGTGTCTAAAATCTGGTGCAAGCATAAACAAAATATTAAGGTTATAAAAGGAAAACATACGGGTAGACCAAGGAAGACGTCAAAGCGTCAGGATAGAAAACTCAAAGCAATATGCCGTGAAAATAGAAAATGCACAACAAAACAAATGAAAAACTAATGGGCGGAAACAGGAGTCAATGTTTGTGACAGAACTGTAAGAAATTGGCTGAATGAAATGGGATTTACATATAGTAAAGCCAAATGAAAACCAGCACTGACACCTAAACAGAAGAAAACAAGGTTACAGTGGGCTAAAAAGAAGCAATCATGGAGTGTGGATGATTGGATGAAAGTGATATTCAGTGATGAATCACAAATCTGCATTGGCCAAGCAGATGATGCTGGAACTTTTGTCTGGTGCCGTTCTAATGAAACATATAAAGATGACTGCCTGAAGAAAACAATCAAATTTCCCCAGTCATTTATGATATGGGGTTGCATGTCAGGTAAAGGACCAGGAAGATGGAAATCATTACTTCAACAGTCAATGCACAGATGTACATTGAGATTTTGGACACTTCATTCCATCGATAGAAAATAGGTTTGGTGATGATGAAGTCATTTTTCAGGATGATGATGCATCTTGCCACAGAGCAAAGCTTTTCTTCAGGAAAGGCATATCAACTCAATGGCATGGCCAGCAAACAGTCTGGATCGCCATCCGATTGAAAATTTATAGTGGAAATTTAAAAAATTGGTCCATGACAAGGCTCCATCCTGCAAAGCTGATCTGTCAACCGCTATTCGAGAAAGTTGGAACCAGCTTGATGGAGAATATTGTTTTTCATTAGTGAAGTCCATGCCTCAAAGAATTCAGGCCGTCATAAAAGTCAGAGGAGGAGCAACAAAGTACTAATTGTGATTTTTTTGTTGTTGATGATTCCATAATCTTTTCCTCTACTTGATCTGGAAAAAAATATGCCATTAATTAAAACTATTTAATTAAATTTGTTTGAGGTATGTTTCACGAAGCCAGAATGTTCAGCTATTAAACAAAAATAGTTTTGTGTCATATCTGTGATTTGTTTCTTTGCTGCAAAGTACAAAAGCTGGGTGAACATCCTCTTAAGTGTAGTGATTCTGAATTTTGCCAGGGGCTGTAGTGTACCTCTAAGAGGATGAATCAAAAGATGTCTCCAGTTATTCACTAGTCATTAGAGGTCAGAGGTCTATCGGAGAGAGTTGTTCGCAAAGAAAATCAAGACTCTGCTACTGTATGACATACGGGGGAGAATATGGCCACAGGTCAAATTAGCACCCAGGCAAAACAACACAAAGAGTGCGCTTCCTCTCACCCTGAGCGCCTGACCTCCCTCCGTGTGCACAGAGTGTGTGGACCTGGTGGACAAGACAGGGGAATTGGTGAACCTGAGTGACAGGGAGCAGTCTGTAGAGAGGGCAAACTGTCTACTGAGGGACAGGCATACCTACATACTCATTCAGGTTACCAGTAAGTAACTTACGTTTTTGTTTTTCTAGTTTGGGGGGTGTATCCAGGGTGAGGGGCTCACTGTCTCTCGTGCATCTGTTTCACTGTCTCGTGCGTCTCATTATTTCTTTTAAAAACGTGAAAATGAAATTTGTAATCTCAGAAGGTTCGGCTGTTTTTCAGTGCCTTTTAATGCTATGTTTTCAACGAGGTCAGCCATATGAGCACAATATATGAAGTTTGGACATTCAACTACAGTTCAGTTCAGATAAATGTTTTGCCTAATTTGTACGTGTAAGAAATCACAGTATACAGAACAGAACAGTAATTCCTTTTTTTGCAGGCTCACTTTGTTTAAAATTTATTTGCGACCAGAGTGAAGTGATGCGATGAGTTTGTTTATGTCATCCATTTATTAAGTTTATTTAACCTGAAATTGCATTGAAACCTAGGGGGCGATGGAAACGAGGGTCATAAATACGAGCCTCTGCTGAGAGACCTGGGGAAGAACTACCCAGATTTAGCAGGTAAAGAGTCTGTCTCAGCCACTACCGTGACTGATGTGCGAGTAGGGTCCTCCATCTCTGTCTACTCCCAACACATTTCTGATAGGGGAGATGGCAATCTACTAACTGATGAATGCAGAGTCAGTCGTTTCAGAAATGGGAAAAACACTGGCTGATGTAATGCTTCAATAATTCTCACACTAGGGGACTTTTAATCCTGAGCTGCGGGAATGACATTGCCAGGGGTGACCATTGAGTTCAAGTATTGCTGCCCTGGGAAAGATAGGATGTTTGTGGTATCCTTCTGAACAACAGAATGTGAGTCCATTAGAATTGAGGAAGGATGACAGTGAATTGGAAACCTACTGTACTTTACTGTATTGTGGGTAGCCCCCTACTGGCCACATGAATAACTGTGATGAAAACTTGGACTTTGCACACAGTGGCTTTCTTGCCTGGTACTTGTCAAAGCATTTTGCATAATTATAGTTTTTAGTAATTAGACATTCCTTATTGGGGGTCCCGTAGTGTGTTTGTTAGATAGCCCACTTTTTAAAATCGGGAAGTATATTAAATTAATCAATACAACATTACATGTACTGTACACAACATATCTAATCATCCATGAACATGCACTTTTTCTGCATTTTGTAAATTCAAAAAAATTATTCTTCCGTTATAAAAATTCAGATTTGTTTCTTTTAGCATTTGTTTTGATGTGTGATTTATACACCCACACACAAGGTACTGTAAACGCACAACATTTCATTGTGAGAGCTATATTCACAGTCAATGGTGACACACTCACTTTAGAAACCGGAAAAAGACAAGTGTGGTAAATTTAAACCATTGCATAACCGGTGTGAGTTGTTGACATGTTCTCTCCTCGCAGATCTCCTGAAGAAGCTGTCGAACCCCAAGGAGAGGGAAAGGAGGAACCCCTCGAGGAAGGGGTGGCCACAGAGGGAGACCCCCACCAATCATACACAGAAGAGCAAGCATGCCGTCAGGAGGGGCAGCAACGCACTCAGGAACTGACAGCCACACCATGGCCAGAGGGAGGGACTGCCAGCTTTAGGTTACTGAGATACCGTGGTCCGTGGCCCTGTCAGTGAGATCCCCTTTGAAGCAGAAGCATCCTCAGTGTGCTCCATTGACAAACTCACTGCCACAACTGACACACTGAAGCGGGGTTTGGTTTTAATGAACAATTTATCATTTCTTAATCTCTTTGATCTTTCCCATTCTCTCGCAAAGTAAATTTAAAAAATCCTGCATCCTGTCTCTGTTGGTGTCTTGGCAGCCCCATGAATAAATCCCTAGCCTCACTCCACCGTCCCGTTCCATCAATATGCATTGTCTTGCACAGGCCGGTCTAGTGACCCTGTCCCATTCCATTGGCTCCCAAACAATGCCTAGCCATATGGGGGCTATTTCTGGCCTTGTTAATATTTCCTGACTTTCGAGTGCATACATTTTCACTGTGTGACGGTAACCCAACTTGGTTCCCCTCTGCTGACAATTAACCCTTGGCTATATTTTTTTGTTTTGCTATTGTTTTTGGAATAATATCTGCAATCTCCCCATGCCTCCTCAAGCAATATGGCTTATTGTTCAAAATGAATCAGCATTAGAAGTCTTATGAAACCATTACAAGTGACCACCATTGCTGTTACTGGTCTTGAACATTTTGTCCTGTTTATATATATGTATATATATATATAATAACATTTTTTACAGTCTATTTTTAATCTGGTTAAAAGGAGGGTCATTGGTGTTATGTAGTCATTTTACATAAAATGTATCCTTTGTGAACAAACTGCAGCAGCTTGTTACAACTGATTGTCTCTAGCAGACACAGTGTGCAATTTAACTTGAATAGAAGCGGTGTTATGTTCCCTTCTCTCTTCCCCTGGCCTTACTTGAATTATTGGTGGCATTAAAAAATATTAAAATAAATAAATAAATCATGTTCAAAATAACTGATATAGCTACAGTGGTGTTCAAAAAAATAGCAGTACAAGTAAGTACAGTAACCTGATGAACCACTGTTATTAGTAGTAGTGATATTTCTGCATGGCAAATAATTTACTTGTAGATGTAGTAGTGTAATAGAAAAACAACAGACCCAACTGTCATGACATGCACGCTGCTTATTCTGAGTAATTGACTCATTCAAAATAATAGCAGTGTGGAGTTTAATTAGAGAATTAATTCATTTTGTGAAAAAAAACAGGTCAAACAGGCATTCCACAGGTAAACAGGTGATGCCATCATGATTCTGTATAAAAGGATATCAAAAGACTCCTGATATCTTATTTCCAGGTACTCTTAGAAGCAATACTATAACCTCTCTGCATTTGAATGGATCGCTATGGGAATTGGGGGGTGGGACTAGATTAAGCTGTAAATTACACTGGAATAGTATGGAAAACATGGTTGGCTAAATGGCTGTAAGTCAACAAGGGTCTGAGGTATCAAACAAGCCTTAAACCATCACTTATTTTTCCATAGAGTTCAATAGGAAAATTTGTCAGGAGAAACAACCCTTCAAGTGATCCATCCATATCTACTGCATATCTGGCAGCAGAGTGATGGTTTGAGGCTCGTTTGATACCTCAGACCCTTGTTGACTTACAGCCATTTAGCCAACCATGGGTTCCATACTATTCCCGTGTAATTTACAGCTTAATCTAGTCCCACCCCCCAATTCCCATAGAGATCCATTCAAATGCAGAGAGGTTATAGTATTGCTTCTAAGAGTACCTGGAAATAAGATATCAGGAGTTTTTTGATATCCTTTTATACAGAATCATGATGGCATCACCTGTTTACCTGTGGAATACCTGTTTGACCTGTTTTTTTTTTCACAGAATGAATTAATTCTCTAATTAAACTTATTTTGAACAAGCCCCTTTCAATGAATGAGTCAATTACTCAGAACATGCAGCGTGCATGTCATGACAGTTGGGTCTGTTGTTTTTCTATTACACTACTACATCTACAAGTACATTATTTGCCATGCAGAAATATCACTACTACTAATAACAGTGGTTCATCAGGTTACTGATGTTGTACTGCTATTTTTTTTAACACCACTGTACATGAAATGAAAAAATAAAAATAAATCTTATGGGAATGGGAATGGCTATATACCTATTTTTCTCAATACATCTATTGAAACCGAGTAAAATTGAATCTCATTCTTTGTCTCCACTACCGTTGTGCACTTGTTCAAATCATGTTCAAAAGATTTCTAGACTTACTAAATTTGGGTCAGGGATCAACTTTTATGGGCAGGGGTAAAGATTAATGGAGTGCTGTGGCAATAAAGGAGCTGAATATTTTTTCCTGAATGTACAGATAAAATACTTTTAGCAGAATAAATATATAAATTAATAAAAAGTGTGCCTCTTTGTTGGATCAACTGTTTACAACACTAAACACCAGTGAAAAGACAACAACACAGGAAATAGTTTGTTTTTTCCAATACATTTTTGTCATATTCTAGTTCCCAGTATACTGGATGTTATGACAAAGGTGACATTGTGTAAATTTATAAATGTATCAAGCATTTATCAAGAGGTATGATATTATAACTGCATGCATCATACATTCAATGAATGTGCTCCAAATTAAAGCTTCATATCCAATGTCCGTGGGTTTAAGTCCTAGTTGGTGTCAGGGGTACTCAGACCACTTCAATATGCATGCAGAAGTCGTGCTATATAATTTTCTGTAATGTTTCTGTAATGTGTAGTTTTCCCTCCCCAATTCACCACTAAAAATGCGAACAACAATGCGCGCGCAACCAATAGTTCGAAGGGGGAGTAAACCGCTAGTTGTGGATAAACCCGCACGTGTCAGCCCCCTTACCCAGCAGCAGCTAGACCTAGAAGCGTAGCTAGCAAATACATTTCTAAATGGCTGGGTCTCAGTTAGAATCTTTGGAGAAGACGTTGGAAAAATATATCCCTCCCGATGAGTTGAAAGACGTTCGGCGGATATTATTCGGGAATGACACGAAGTAAGTAGCCTGCAAGACGATTAATACAAGTCACAAATCAGCTCTTTAATTTCTTGCACTACATATCCCAGGATACAATACGATAACATGGTATTAAAAACGGTAAATAATTTGCACAGTGATTCTGTTTTAAGCTCTTGATGTAATTACAAGCCTGAATATAACATGCAGAAAATGGTTTCAAGAAATCCAGTCAAAGAGATTTCTTAATGTAAACCTTATACATTATGTCAAAATGAAAAAAGAAGCCATTTTGTTAAACTATTAGAAACGTTATAAAAACAGCAAGTTAAGAACCTAATTGTTATACATCCATGTCAACAAACGCTGAACACTACGAGTCAATTATTTATACATGTGGACTTTGATCGGTGCATATTTAACAGCACTTGTTCCGACACTATCAACATGAAGGCTATGGTACAGATTTACACCAGCAATGTCGTGTAGCGTGTATAGTGGATACCGCTCTCCGACTTGCAGTGATTAATTGAAAATAACTTCCTCACCATTAAAGGCATTTGAACTTGCATAATGTTTCTTGCTTGTAGCCTACCTTGACTGCAAGAGTGACAGACAGCACATAGGAAAGGAGTAACTATATACAGTGAGCACCATAATTCATTGGACAGTGACACATTTTTTGTTATTTTGGTTCTGTAGCTACTCTGGTCCCACCCCCCAATTCCCATAGAGATCCATTCAAATGCAGAGAAGAGTCTTTTGATGTTGTTGGGTCACAGACATCAGGAAGTCATGCAAAGGATATGCGACCAAATATGAAAAATTATTACTTTATTCTACATTATGTTAAACTATCCAATATTTTTTTATGCCCGAAAACCCCTTTCAAACTGAAAGTGCTAAACTACAGAACAAAAATAACAAAAAATGTGTCACTGTCCAATGAATTATGGTGCTTACTGCATAAGTAAAAGGTGTTTTTTCATTTATGAGTTAGGCACTGTCAAATTGGGGATCCACTGTAAAAATAAATAAATAAATAAATAAAAAGAAATAAGTGATAACTACATTCTGGCTTTACAACTATACAATACTCTGTACTTGGCAAATTATAGCATTTCACATGTGATTATGACTACATGAGTAACATTATAGCCCTTCTGTATTTGTGTGAGAAGGGTAAAAGATGAAAGCTAGTTTCCATCTCCATTTCACTCATTAATAAATCCACCTATAAAGTCTCCCATATGGATAGTGCGCAAAGCATGGCTTTAGTTCATTGTATGCAATTATTTTGTTATGCTGTGTAGGCTATATTTAATTATCTGTATTGAGTAGCTTGCATGAATGCTGTATGTGTTGTTACTAATATTTGAGTTGGAGCTCCCTTGAACATGTGAGATCCTCTCTCAGAGGGACTTCACCCATTTTTTAAATTGCAGGAAGCTGGAGCTGTCGAAGTGTGCTGTAGAAGCTGCCTTGGAGCGGGACTTCGAGCTCCAGGGCTGCATGTTCGAGGCGGGCCACGAACAGCTCAGGCAGCCGCGCGTTGTCCGCGTTGGGCTGATCCAGAATGCCATTGTGTTGCCCACCGATGCGCCCGTTACGGAGCAGGTAACACCGATGCGCCCGTTACGGAGCAGGTAACACCGATGCTCCCGTTACGGAGCAGGTAACACCGATGCGCCCGTTACGGAGCAGGTAACACCGATGCGCCCGTTACGGAGCAGGTAACACCGATGCTCCCGTTACGGAGCAGGTAACACCGATGCGCCCGTTACGGAGCAGGTAACACCGATGCTCCCGTTACGGAGCAGGTAACACCTATGCGCCCGTTACGGAGCAGGTAACACCGATGCTCCCGTTACGGAGCAGGTAACACCGATGCGCCCGTTACGGAGCAGGTAACACCGATGCTCCCGTTACGGAGCAGGTAACGTTCACAACGTAGCCTCAAAGGGGAGTCTGGTGATGGCGCTCCCTGTGAAAGTATGATGGTGGAAATCCTCCTCCTACAGTCTGCAGTAGTGGGATGAGCGGGACTTGTGGGGACTGCATTTGGGCTGATTACTCCGTTACCTGGAAAACTTTAGGGTTGATACTTATCGAGCTCACGTTATGCATGTTATAATGTAGTTATGGCAAAAATTTGTGAATGATTGACCACTTGCTGCATTTCTGTTCAGAATAGGTGAACAGACTCCAGAGTCTAGTTGGGAACTAGCTTCAGGCCCTGTCTATAATGCTCTGTGTCTAGTAATTCTGGTAATTTGTCCTCAGTGGAAAGCACAGGATAGAGGAGCTATTGCAGCTAACATTGATTTTTTTTAGCCCCTGCTTAAATGTTTGGGTTAAGGCTGCTGAGGTGCTGTTTACAAGACACACAACCTTGTGCATATAATGTGATACCAAATGTATTTTGTTCTGCAACATTGAAAAAATGAATACTACAGTTCTCCCTGCATCCTTAAATGCCCAATACAAAAATATGAACCAATTGCTCTCCTATTGTACATGCGAGAGTAAAACCAGAGTTTGAGTTTCATGAACATCATAGGCATCGTGCACTCAATACCACGACAAGAGGGCTTGTTATTTTCTAACAAAAGGAAAAGTGCATTAATGGCATAAACCAGATAAAAGGACAGAGAAGAGGAACAGTGTGTTCAGTCTTTGTGGACTGAAATGCATTTCATACATCGTGGCATTTTGTGCTCAGAAGGAAACATGCTCCAGGCAAATGGTTAGGTAACATGTTCCCTACATCAACTATTACATAACAGCTTACCAAGGGCATGTTACCATTTCATCATCTCAATTTGATGGAAATTAGAGCCCTACAGACTTATCATTGCCATCACCCCAGTCCCCCCACAACACCCCTAACCATTTTCTGTAGGCTCTTATGTGAAATAGCTGGTTTTTGTAGTCTATCATAATAGTGGATGTGTTTTATTATGAAAGTGACATGGTTCTCTCTGCTGAGATGATGATCATTATTGGATGTGTCACAACCTGATGACTGTAATGTAACTTGTACTGTAAGAAAGTATGCAAAAAAAGGTCCTGTATTTAAAATAAAACCATACAAAGTATGTAAGGTAACACATATGTAAAATGATGTATTATTGGTCATTGCACCCAAATTAACTCGATGAGGTTGTGCAATGCTCTACCACCATTAAAATATCTCCATGTTCAACATCACTTTTATTTGCTGTGGCTATTATTGAAGGGATAACAATATGTACCTTTTCATAAAAATAACTACCATTTTTGAGGGGAAATGGTGCAGATTGGCTCAATGATGATGATATTCTGTACAGCATTTGTTAACTTTGTCCACTTTTCATAGTATTGATGCATTAGTGTAAGTGCAGGTCAATCCAGGTGTTTTCAGCATAGTTGTGGAGTGGCAGATGGTAACTTCTCCCCCGATCATATATACTTTAGCAATAAGGGTGCAGGGTGCAGATGAATCGCTATGGTTTTATCCTCTGTGCAGATCACTGCTCTCCACAGAAGGGTGGGTGAGATGGTGGAGGTTGCTGCCATGTGTGGAGTGAACATCATCTGCTTCCAAGAGGCTTGGAGTGAGTACCCACTCCAGCGCACTCCCAATTAGAGCAGCAAGTCATCAATAAAAATTGTGTATTTCATCATTTTACTATTGTACCATTCACAATTAGAGTCTTGCAGAGCATTTCCACATTGGGTGTTTTCGAGAGGCAATACACAAATAAATTAAGTACAAAAAAACATCAAGGACGTACTTGATATTCAAATGGGGGCAAGGAGATCTTTTCAATGACAGGGTTAATAAAATAGGGTGAAGACAGACTGTGACATATTGACATTAGTGTCAAATCAGAACAAGACAGCTACATTTATCTACATGGATAGATTTCCTCTGTTGCCACCAATAAGTGGATATGTTTTAGCCCTGTTATAACCCTGTTCAGCTGTCCCTTTAAAATTAATACCTGATTCCTCCTGTAAGGAGATGCTTTACATGACAGAATTATATTCCATGTGGTCTTGGCTCCTCAAGATGGACGGGAGCATGCTCTTTATGTTATTTTCAGCTACAAACATTCAGCTCTGTCAATTCCAGGTCCATAGAGGCTGAGTGTCCTTAACTTCCGAGTAAACTTTCTGGAGCTGCACACCCCTACTATAATGATTTATACCACCTAAATTATTATTATTTTTTTTTTACAACAAATGTCTCCAGCCATTTTGTAAAAGTTCTACCGCTGACCTTAAATGGCCTGTAATTGTATGCCCTTCTTTTCACTTGGAAGTGCACATGGGAACGTTTATTTGGCTAATGCTGGTTTTCATACACATTGCCCTGGGTATGCACAGCAACAGTCCTTTTATCTCCACAAGTGGTCACAGACACACCAGCACAGCAGGCCGGATCCATTCTCTTGTTTGCTTTGGCTTGCCAGTGACATTTTGAGTGTGTTCAGATGAAAGCAGGACCTGTGCTCTGGCAGCCCACTTCAGCAACCCCCTCCTTCCCCACTGCAAAGACAACCAACCTTGCCGTTCCTGTTAAACAGATTAACAGGCGGCCAATTCAATCCGTTATAATCATAATGTTCTACGAGGATTTTTCACTAAAATAATTATAGTTAGATTATATAATTATATAATTATAATAATTATTAAGCAGATGCTTGGGAAAGCTTTAAGTTAAATCTTAGGTTAAGCCTAGACAAAACCATACATGTTTAAGAGTAAAACTCCTAAAATATTATGTTACATTAGTGCAACCTGATCATGAAATACTTACTAGCCACTACGCAGTAACTGTATTGTAATAATGGACCATTGCGGTGGAATGGTATAATTACGCAAGAGGATACTTATTAGTATTATTACACTGAGTTATTACACTCTAAGTAAAAGGTATTTAGGGAGACCTAAAACACAGTAGCCTATGTTGTGCAATAATAGTTTTCTTATGGCTAAAACAGGACTGCTAAACTCTCAGATGTTATAGCAAACGTTGTGTTAGCTATCTGTCTACTCCTTGGCAATTTAAGCTGCAAAACAATGTTCCAAGTGTCTTTGCAGTTATTACATTACATTACATTAGGGCATTTAGCAGACGCTCTTGTCCAGAGTGACTTACACAACTTCTTATTACATTTATCCATATATACTGAAACATTCAGGTTAAGTACAGCTGGATATATACTGAAACATTCAGGTTAAGTACCTTGCTCAAGGGTACAATGACAGTGTCCTACGTGGGATTTGAACCTGCAACCTTTCAGTTACAAGTCCAGTTCCTTAACCATTATACTATACTGCCTAGATTGGCTGACTGACATCAGACCAGGTTCAGCTCGTGGAATGGGGGGCTAGAATTAGGGGTACATCTGTACTGCTCTGTGGATGACTGTAGAGATGGTTGTGTTTGCTGTCCACAGCTATGCCCTTTGCCTTCTGTACCCGGGAGAAGATGCCATGGACGGAGTTTGCGGAGTCTGCTGAAGAAGGACCCACTACTCGCTTCTGCCAAGAGGTGAGAGGTCAGGGTTCAGAGGGCCATGTTTAATAAAGCACAAAGATCTATGGAGGATCACTGTGACTGGCCTTGTCCAATTGTTTTCCAAGAGGAGGTGAAATGTTTTCACTTAAAAATGCTTAATCACAGGCTTTTTTTCATTTTGTGTGGGCCTGATTACTTTTCATTAAGAGCCAAACACTGA
The DNA here is from genome assembly GCA_029718625.1 of Synaphobranchus kaupii. Lineage (NCBI taxonomy): Eukaryota > Metazoa > Chordata > Actinopteri > Anguilliformes > Synaphobranchidae > Synaphobranchus > Synaphobranchus kaupii. The sequence goes on from CM056376.1 coordinate 5,902,153, forward strand.
GTGTGTGAAACTACCCTTATATGCGTGAGAAGAACAATTTCACCCGCCCTCTGTCTTCGGGTATAGCTGGCGAAGAAGCACAACATGGTGGTGGTGTCATCCATCCTGGAGAGGGACGAGGTGCGCGGCGACACTCTTTGGAACACGGCGGTCGTTGTGTCAAACTCTGGGGTCGTGCTGGGAAAAACCCGCAAGAACCACATACCCCGGGTCGGGGACTTCAACGAGGTTGGTGTGGTGTTGATGCGTAGCTGACCACGCTGTTGGGCACAGTGGACATGAGTGACTTCCGACTAATTGCATTGTCCAGTGTTATTGCTGTTATCTACTGTAAGTTGCATCTGCATTCTCTGAGAAGGTACTGTGTCAAGCAACAACGGAAACAGCAGCAAACAAATGAACAAATGAGCCCCAGCTCGAAAGACCTTGCGCACGCACTTAGGACAAAACGTTAATTGAATCCAGGCCTTTGAGAAAGCTTTGAAGAAGGCCTTTTCATTCTAAGCTTTTGTGCGCTCGACTTTCAGGCTTTTGACAGCCTCCCAGTGCTGTACGGGCAGAAAGCGTCCAATCACTTTGTGGCAGAGTATAGGGAACCACTGATTAGCACAAGTCACTCTCAGCTGGATCCATTGATTGGTCTTACGCCGATCTGCGCTCGTGATACCTTGAGATAAGTACGCTGTGCGGGAACAGGCATGTCCTCGCCACCTTTCCAGGAAAACCAGACCCCCGTGCGGCACGTGGACTTAAAGAAACAGCCACAGCCACAGCCACAGCGGCTGCAGGAGGAAAGGTGCCGTATCTGTACAGATTCGCCAGGTTAATGAAAGGGCTGGGACGTTTCCACTAATGCTGACATGGTCAGGATTTATTATGTCTGGGACACAAAGTCACTTTCCATCCTACTTGCTTTTTGCTTCTTGCCTTCTCCCACAGAGTATGCTCCATTCATGATAATTGCTATGGCATCTAAAAGCTTCCACCTTTAAATTAATTGTAAGACCTAATCTCTTGAATTAAATTTGATTTGGAGCCTAGGCACGTGGCTATTCCTGTAACTATTAGCCTCAGGCTATGGTCTGCAAGTTGTCTTCCCTCTCCCTGCCCCACAGTCTGTAAAATCAAATTACCTTTCATTTCAGCAAGATCAATGGTAAGAATTGTACTGTAGTCAGCATATTTTACACCTGGAAAGAGCTTCAGTTGATCATCTCAGCACCCCCCCTCCCTCCCATGCACAGTCATAAATCTGTACAGGAACACTTGTTAATACAGTATGTTGTGAGCCTAATGAGGAATCTGACCTTTGATCACCTTTCCAGGAGTAAGCTGGAATTCCTGACAATGTTCAGACTTTTCCTTTCTAGTGATAAAACTTTTAAATTTTTTCTTGGTTTCTGTACGGAGCTCACTGCATTTGCTCTGGTATTACCATGAAACGTCTTTAGAAAATATTCAGTCCTCTGACTTATTGAGTCTTATGTTTTGTCATTTCAAACCAGAAGTAAAATAAGATTTTTTTTAAGCGGTCCCATCATTCAAAAAAATTTCTATGTAACCCATTATACACGATGGAAAAAATGCTATCTGAAAGGAAAGACAAAAAAGTCATTACTGCACTTCATATTATCATTATGGCTAAACACTTTGTGGCTTGATTGTATTGGCCTTTGAGAGGAGCAAATAATAGCTTCGTAAAAGGCAGATAATAGAGACCAGATACCTTTGAACTGAGTACAGTGCTTACATTCTATATAATTACAGTGTACAGGCCATACTATAATTCATGGCCTGTTCTTGTAATTATTTTTTGATGTACACTACATGGTTCAGCATTTTGGCAGTTATTTAAGTGTCCAAATTAGAAAACAATGGAAGGCCATTGTGTACATATCACTGAATTCATTCACTGAATAATCAGGAGTCATATTATTTGAATTACTGCCTAATCACCCATTCAAAACAGAATTTAGAATTAAGTCATGTGGTTCGCTCCTTTTTTTGAGAGAGAGAAAGAGACAGACGTAAGAACTGTGTTTTAATGAGCCGTTTCTAAACCGATGGGAAAATGTCCTATTAACACCCTTGTGCTGCCTATTTTGGTATAAATATATTTATTCATGCTTCAGCCTAACTATACATGACAAATCCATGATGCCCTGTTCTCTGCCTCAAAACATTTATTCATGGGCTCATATAATGGCTCAGCTCCTGGCCATGGTACACCAGCCATTACTGAGTGTCCAGGAGAGAAATTGACCTATAAAGGCTGGATCGCCAGTGATATGTAATGATCCATTATGTCAACACCTTGTTATATTCTACATATATTCCACTCATATTTGTCCTGCTATCATGGAAATTAATTGGGTTAAAATGATAAATGTTTTAATAAATAATACGCAGGCTTTGTTTTACACTTGACGCATATCAGTCATTACCGGGGTAATGCTATTCTTGTGATTGGCGCAAGATGCATGTGTAGTTGATCTATCAAAACATAGCGTATGTAGTATATTGGTTAAGGAACTGGCCTTATAAGGTTGCTGGTTCGATTCCCAGGTAGGACACTGCCGTTGTACCCTTGAGCAAGGTACTTAACCTGAATCGCTTCAGTATATATCCAGCTGTATAAATGGATAATGTGTAAAAAATGCTAAAAAGTTGTGCAAGTCGCTCTGGATAAGAGTGTCTGCTAAATACCTGTAATGTAATGTAATGTAAAACACTTGACTTTTCCTAGCAGATTTCTTACCCATACCTAATATACATTCCATGTTTTCATAGATCTCCATGACCACTTTGGCAGTGGCTGTAATAAAAACTATTTCTGACTAAGGCCTGGATACTTCACCATGAATATTCACCACTTAAAAATGTACAAGCTCCACAGCTTGGGACATTGTTCAGTTTTACAGACATATTTGTTTCCACACTATCGGCTCTAATGCCATTTATAGAGCTGCTGACTTTTTCGGGATTATTCTTCATGTGCCGAAGATGGCAAACTGCTCTGTTTATCCTGAATAATTTGCCATCGGGCAAGTAAAATAACAGGGTCTGCATTTGTAGTAGGAGTCCCTCAGAAAAAAAGCATTTATAACAGTATATTACAGCAATTTGTCACGTTCATTATTTTGGTAAAGAAATGTAACAATTGATTCCATTTTCTCCTATAAAATAGTATGAAGTTAACAATGGTTAAATAAGAAAAAGAACATAACAGAAGCGCCAGTCTTATTCCAAAGATGAATGGAAATTATAATGTATCGGGACACTACACATATGTAGGCCCTCCCACGTTAACCATACCCTGTGGTAAAGGTGTCTTCTGTCTCATTTCCCCTGAAAACAGTCCACGTACTACATGGAGGGCAACACCGGTCACCGGGTGTTCCAGACGCAGTTTGGGAAGATTGCAGTAAACATCTGCTATGGGCGCCATCACCCCCCTGAACTGGTTCATGTACAGCATGAATGGAGCAGAGATCATCTTCAATCCCTCTGCAACAGTGGGGGGGCTGAGGTGGGGAACGTAGCCGCGGCGCTCGCTAGCAATGCCACCTTAATGCAGATGAGCATTTAAACACCAGCATCTTCATTGGGCCGCTCAAAGTCCATTTAAGTGAGCAGCCTGACGTTCTGATTCATTTCGGGTGCATAACCTGCTGCATTTCAGTACTGTATTTGGCAAAGCAAGCTGTATTTGGCAAAAGAAGATTGTTTATTGTAATAATAACACCAGGGAGTTTGTCCTTGCCACTGTTGCCTTTGGCTTGCTCTTGTGGGGGTTTAGGCTGGGTTTTTCTGTGAAGCGCATTGTGACAACTAGTTGTGAAATGCGCTATATAAATAAATATTGATTTGATTTGATTTGATATAACATTAGGCATTGTCATGTAACCCATGCTTCTGGGTGCACTGTTGGTTTTTTTAACCACCAGATTTTTTTCCACAAAATTGGAATTGGCAGTTGTGCCACTGGAGTCAGTGCTGTCCCACCCACACCTGAGCAAAAACATGCACATGACCCAGTGACTATAATTACAGGCCACTCAGTACTACCCTAGCTTGTGCCAGGAGAGTCTTTCACTGATGAAGTGGTAGACTGCAGGCACCTGGCATGTTGTTGGGAAGAGCTAATGCAGTGTTAAACCAAGGAACCCTGGGTAAATTAAGCTTACACTTCCCCAGTGGGATAAGACTGAATGCATACCACTGCTTCAGACTCCTTGTCATAGTCAACTAGAGGCATAGCTTGTGATCACATTTGCAGTAGGGCTCAGTCGGTGCTTGTGGCAAGCGCTTTCCCTAACCGACACACTCTGCAGTCCAGGTTGCACATCTGTTGCACTGGTGTGTATACATTGGAATTAAAGATACAATATGTGTAATTGTGATTATGTGCGGTTGATCTGCAGTGAACCCATGTGGCCTATCGAGGCAAGGAATGCGGCCATTGCCAACCACTGCTTCACCTGCGCGATCAACCGAGTGGGCACGGTGGGTAAGCCTTTCGTACCAGTGTCTGGACCAAACTGACCACACACAAAAAAGCTGTTTTCATCTTCCCCACAGCCCTGTCACATGGCCCTCTTTATACTGAGCCTCCAAGGACCACAAATATGTACTATTATGCATCTGGCAAACGCATTTTAACATGACGGAAACTTTCATATTTCACATTTCACTGTCATGTCCATGATTGGACATATTGGGTGGTCCTGTGAGAAATTATAACCAAGGGAATATGTTTTGTTGGACAGACTGAATATTTATTTTAAAAAACGGTTACTGAATGGTTGCACTTAGTGCGAACAAATCCACTGTCAACATCAACAGTATCAGAGCATACCTTCTCCTCATCCTTCTGTTAGCAGGGCATCTTTGTTGAGGACTGTAGTGTAAAACAGTACATTAACTGCTCGCAGTCTTGACAGCCACACATTCCTTAAATGTTCTTAATTGGTAAGAATACAAAATAAAAATGATAAATGATAAGAACCCAACACGTAATTCATGCTCTACGATTGTCCCTGGATCCTAATCACAAATTACACTTTTGTTTGCGAGTTTAAACAAACGGCAAAGGACAGCACAGCTTTTGTATGCAAACTGTGGTTTGCTTGAAATTGGGCAGTGGAAAACCTAACTGAACCCAGTGAAAAATGGTCACGTAATCCTGATTTGAACCAAAGCAAGAGTTGTAAGTGGGGAAAGCGCCCCAAGGTGCAGTGCTGCACTCAACACTGCCCTCTACTGGTGCTTTTTATTTCACAGGCTACCACCTAGCCCCGATTTAAGTGACGTTTCAAAGCCAATTATGTATGCAGAAAGTGCCATGGAAGCCACAGTGGGTGAAAAGAATTATGTGTGGCTTATGAATTTCTTTCTTTTATACCATTTTCCACATCCAGGAACATTTCAAGAATGAGTTCACCTCTGCAGATGGAAATAAAGGTGAGAATTACCACAGATGCTGCCAGGTAGCTCATGTGAAGGACAGTCCACATAATACACTGGGTGTATATGAAAAATTGTAAGACCAGAAGGGGTATAAAACAGTATTATGAATAAGAGTTAATTATAGAAAACCATCAAAGTTATTCCATTTCCTTTTGAATAAATATCAACCTGCAATATATGAACTACCATGTAGTATTGAACAGCTGGATATTTATTGAGGTAATTCAGGATGAGCACAGTGCCTTCATAAAGGGTACAATGGCCAGCCTTGGGAACCCAACCAGGCTCAGATCTTTAACCACACTGCCCCCTGCCTACATTTCATTTATATGTCATCCAGTGCATGGCTACAGTTTAACCCTTTAAAGAGTAGGTTTTTGGAATGTTTTAAAAAAATTCTAAGTCAATGTTCGAGAACTCCATTTCTTTTAGTTACCAGTACTAATTGTTACATCAGCATTAGAATGTTCAGTTATGAATATTTTACCATCATTACCTGATGCCATTACATATCTTATACCTTAAAGCAGTGGTCCCCAACCCTGTTCCTGGAGATCTACCGTCCTGTAGGTTTTCATTTCAACCCCTAATTTGGTACACCTGATTCTACTCATTTGCAGCTCAGCGAGATGTCTAGCCATTGAATGATGTGTGCATTGTTAGGGTTGGAGTGAAAACCTACAGGACGGTAGATCTCCAGCAACAGGGTTGGGGACCACTGCCATAAAGGGTTAATGCTTGAAAGGAAGAGTCTGACATTTTCACTGGCTACACAACCCAGTGAATTCCCTACTCATGATTCCTGAGGTCATCACAGCAGATGAGAACTGGGTTTTCAGTTGAATCAATTAGAATGAAGTAAAAATAAAAAATAACAGGTGGCTCCGACCTCAGATGAAGGAACATAGGCCCATAGCACAGCCTCCTGAGAGTGCGCCTGGCTTCTACCCAGACCGTGTTTAGTGTCAATTATCAGGAACATCACGTTGTCTGTCCACTGTTTACTTATTAATGGTGGCTTTGTGTCTGAGGCCGGCCCGATGCCAGAGCCCCTGCTCCACCGCCACACCCATGTGACTTTGACAACAGTGAACATAGCTGTTGAAAACTAGCATGGTGCTAACCGCACAGAGCTCATTACCATTGCATAAGGTGGTGAGCAGAACATGCAGCCTTTGGCTATAGCGGTACACAGGTACAGGAATTTTAAATCCACTACATCACATTACAATGAAGGGAAGGGCTCATTGTCAGAATAGTTCAGATGCTTTTATGATGGAGGCGTATGGAACAGAAGACACACCTTTATTTGCAAACTGGGGCTGTTCAGTACCCTGCCAGCATATAATTTCCACATTTAACTAAAAGTGTGAAATATTTCAAAAACTATTAATGAATGAACAAAAACCTCAAACTTTCCCCCACAAAGGGGTGAAATGATTGCTTGTACATTTTTTCTTTTGATTCAAAATTGAAGAACGAGGAAAATACTGGAAAATCTTATCATTCGTGGATGCGGTTGACAGGTGATCTCTTTTTCACCTCTTGTAGCGCACAAGGACTTTGGCCACTTTTATGGCTCCAGCTATGTGGCTGCACCGGACGGGAGCCGTTCCCCGGGCCTCTCCAGAACCCGCGACGGGCTCCTAGTGGCTGAACTGGACCTGAACCTTAATCGGCAGATCAACGACAAGTGGGGTTTCAAGGCGAGACACTTCCCCGATTCCTCCGCCTACAGGCTTTTTTCTTCTCTCTCGTCATATTTGTTACACAGAAGTTAAAAACATGGGAGTTTTGTCTGGTCACAGTACAGTGTGAAGAATTACTTATGATCAGTGAGAATAGAGGAGGTGTCCAGGCTATTGTGACAATTATTGTTTTAACCTGCCTTGGTGTGTGATGTACACATTATTGGTTGCACACAAGGGACCAGGGGTACACTCATAGTGCTGGTCCTATTCTTCCCATTCTCCTCCAGTCTGGTATGATTGCAAATTCTCAGCAATCTTTTACAGGTCACATGAGATTAAGGGCAACAGCAGACCTGAACAGCTACTGGATAAATTGCAGTTTGGTTGAAGCGTTTTTTTTCTCGGCTGTGGTTCCAGGTCCTGTGACGCGTGTTCTCTGTGCATTGTCATTGCAGATGACCGGGAGGTATGACGTGTATGCGCACGAGCTCACCGAAGCAGTCCAGGATGACTTCAAACCAAACATTGTGAAGGAATAACTCTTCATCACTGTTCTTATCACAGTAATGGTACCTGCATGGACCTCAAATGAGACAACCAGGTGCATGAGTGTCTGAATGAGATTAGCTTTGTAATTGCACAATGTTTTTTCTTAAATTTGGAGGGGGGGGAAACATTTTGAGTGGGTTTTTAAATATAAACCCCAAGGATGGCATTAAAGAACTTGCCATTTTTATCTTCTCCGACCATATGAAAATAATAACATTTAATGGAGAATCTGCTGGTGCTTAGCAGCCACTTGTCATATTTAATCAGAATTTTATTTAAAATTTTTAATTTGTATGAACTTGCCTGCAGCCGTAGGAATTCTATTTGCCATGCTGAAATTCAGGGATTCATTTTTTAAATATTGCACAGAAAGAAGAATGAAATAAATGTTGGTGTTGAATCAGAAAAAAATATATGTGCTCCCGAAAGAAAACATTGGCATTACTTATGATAAACCTCAAGTGTGTTGCCCCCTAAACAAAACAAATGCTCAGCCAAAGCAATGTACATAACATACTTTCCTTTATTGAGAACATAAATGTCATTTTATATTTCATAAAAATAAAGTTTGCCATTTTAAAACATCCCTCATGTGCTTAACAAAAAAGATGCACAAGCAGGAATTATTGGAAACTAATCAATAGCGATAGCACTAGATTCTGATGAAAAAAAAAGAAACCTCCGTTAAATTCAACATTGGATAACACTCACTTATGGATGGCATTAAAAAGAAAAAAATGTAGTGCAATACCTTTACCCTTGAGAACGTATTTCTTAAATAATTGTAGCACCGTACACATTGTGAAATTATGTCAACATGATTATTATTATTATTTTTTTTAAAGTGGGTACTGTCTCATGGTTAAAGGGGTTTAACAGCAGTAGCATTCTTATTAATCTAAACGTTTGATATACATTTTGCATGTGGACTGATCTAGTTCAAATCACAAGGCCGCAAAGCATTTCAAACAGTATTCAAGCAATCTATGCCCATGGGTTAGCCTTTCACAACATGGGAGGAATACTGCAGAGAGCTAGAGGAGTATCCACAGTTGACCTGACCTTGGCCAGGAGCCTGGTTTGAAAACTACAAACTCTTGAGTTGATACCACCAGATTACCACAGGTTGCCTTGGTTACCTTCCCAACTTTCTGATGTTATAATACTGAACTGAGGCCCAACCCCAGCAACACTGGCTTTAATCTTACTACACATGAACAAACAGCAGGACTAACCGTTACATTTTAATATGACACACGTTTGGAATTTTTAAATGAACGTTTTAAATTCCCCCAACAGACAGAATATTATAATAGGGTTTGTGATAATGTTTAATGGATTTGGTCATGCTTAGCTTAGCTCCAACATTGTCATGGAGAATTATAGAACATATTGATGTGCTTCTGTTTGGCAATTCTGAATTTCAGGGCCCTTGTTTAGTAAAATAATTCTGCACACAAATGAGTGAAATAAATGTCAGTGGTAAAACGTTGTAGCTATTTCTCAGGCTTAATGAAATGTTCACTGGATATGCAATCCTAGGTAATAAAGTGAGGTTGGTGGCTACATTCAGTAGTGCAGACAGACCGTAGATGTAAGATCACAATGTTTCTGAGTTACAGATTTGTGTGTTTCAAATCCCATTCAGGGGACCTACTGTGTTTTCACATTTTGGTTTCACAGCTGAGCTCTCAAGTAATTCCATTTGACTGAGCCGTTAACTGCAAACTGATCTTTAACATCAACATTTAATCCTCTGTAAATTTGTGCAAGAAAACGTTGCTGCCGAAGGTGGCCTTACGCCAACATGGGGATTAATTCTAACACAAATTCAATGCATCCGTCTCAATTACGTTTAGTTCTGGTTCTAGGTTCCACTGGACAACTCTTATTTAATGAGTAGCAGAACTGCCCATTAGGGATTTGTTTAATGGGCTCAAGATTGAATATGAATTACATCCATTAATTGTATCTGTCTGTTTGAATACACACATTTCCAACATCCCGTATCTGGAACTGATAGCTGCTATGTATATGTTGTGAGTGATTGAAATATTAGCTGGTGCATACCAGCACAGTCAGTGTGCCTCCAGGGTTAGCAACCCTGAGAGAGGACTTATTCTCAGCATCTCTCCTATATACCTGCACTGCTAAACCTTACAATTAATAAGCTGTAGAGACTTGCATGTTTGTGTCAATTATACCAGCAAGCCATTGCTACTGTCCGTTTGCAGCTTGTATAAATAGATACATAATGAATAGTGCAGAATTTCTAGTGGAAAAATACTGTTCAGACAATGGTGACTGTAATAAGCCTGTCCCTTTTCATTGACACAGTCCCATTCGACATCTGGCACTGAGGCGTGTACTTCATTCTTATATCTGTACTTCTGAGCTTTTCTCCTCCTCTGTATACAGGGTCCCATTTTCCCTTTAATTAGGCCCGAAGTCCAGGTGTACTGCAATGTAACACAGCCTTTCTCCACAGTTACTGACAGAGTAACTTTAAGGGACCGTTCCTGGACCACTGAAGATAAACAGACTCCCTCTTTCCCCGATGTCATTAGAATAATCCAAATCAATACAAAGATGACTTAATGGATTTGTTTTTTAAGAATAAAAGCAGTGTATAGACAACCCATTTCACCAAACAAAGCCAGGGCAGTACTAATTTACCCCCGTCTCTACTACTAATAAATTAAATCCTCCAATATACACCCATATGTGCAAAACCACCACTTTGGGACAGCCACCACAAAGCTCTGCTGTGAATCATGGACGACATACATCTTTGTTAGTCTTTCTAAGGTCTACAAACCAGCCCATGCCATCTGCTAACTAAGGGTGAATTAAATAACCACGCACTTCCTTGTTAATGAATGGTTTCAACAAATTAAACATGTAAAACAAATAAAAAACCAAAGCAATGGCAACAATTCATCTTTTTTTTCCTACATTCAGTTCATTTACAAAATAAGTTCATTTAAGCCTTTTTCAAACAGTTATCCTTAATTTGCTTAATTCAACATGGCTTCTTATTGAGGGAAACGGGAGAGGTGAGTAATTGCACAGTGTCGTATTCTTTGTGCAGTCAGCGGTTTAAAAAAAATAACAGTCTTAGGAGAGTCTGGTGCTACCTGGTCATAAAGGTGTAAGCTCGGGTGCCAGGTGGGTGACCACAGTCCGACTGTCACAGTGAAGATGGCGAGACCTGACGCGGAATTCCAGAGGCCTGCCCAGAAATCAGCTGTCCTTGTAGACAAAGAGAATGTCCTCATCTGTCCCATAGCTCATGCGAGCCTCCTCAAAATTACTGATGCTGGTGCAACACACCCCTGTTAAACGCGCACACGCACACGCGCACACACACACACACACACACACACACACACCTCTGTGAAAACTGCATTTCAAGACCAACAAGTGAAAAAACGTTCTGAAGTACTCTGTCAGTAAAGTTAAACTCTGTGGTAGAGAGCACTGCAGTACTGCTAATTCGCAGAATGATCCACTCCACATATGAGACTCTGGAGTACAAATATCACACTGAGTGCAAGTGTCACAGTGACATAATTCTTATCCTGTGTCATTGGTGTACGTTTCACGAGGCAACTCACGGTCGGAGTAGGCGGGGTTGTTGTAGAAGACACAGCCGGTGCTGCGGTTGAAGCCACACACCACCACAAAGTGGCCTTGGTATTCCGGTTTCCTGCAGAAGCACTTCTGGCCCACGGGGAGGAAGCAGCAATACTTCACTGGTGTGGAGCACAGTTCGCACATCAGCACTACGGCGTTGACCAGCACGATGGCCACATGGCCCTGATCCAAGTGGTTCTGAATCTCCTGCATGGTCACTGAGCTTTGGGGGGGGGGGGGGGGGGGGGGTCACAGAGCATTGCTTAATATGCATGAATTTATTCACTCGTTTATGACGATTACCTCCTACTTTTAATTACGTCAACCAATTTGGATTGCCCAAACACAATTTTAAGACAATCTCATCTTTGCAACATCCTCCAGCACTTTGAGTGTGGAATACCACATACATCATCAGCCAAAGCACACGCCACCAGCCAGTTTCTTTACAGCACTACTGTCAGGTGACTTGCATGCCCTCTGCACAGGTACAGTGCACTTCCTGCACGGCTACAATAAGACTGTGTTTATCAATATCATGGACAAGATATTAGTCCAGACCATGGGGTGAGAAATATTTCTTTAGCTGGACATGCCACACAAGAGCCCACAGCAGGATTATATACAGGGGGTGGCCAAAATATCAGAAACACCAGAAACTGATAAAACAGTTTTTCATAAAACAGCTGCTATAAGTTTGCTCCCATTTCTCTTACCTGTATTTTCTACACTCTTTAATGGCTGGCATGCCATGTATACATTTTAGCTTCTGTCTTGTGTTTTTTTTAATTAGCTTGATAATTAATCATAATTATCCATTAATCATATTATTATCAAACAATATTAATTTGTCAATTAAATGCTGCTTTTGTGTCAGTAATAAGTGGGAACCGTTTAGAGCTAATGTAGGACAAAAACTGAAAGCATTTTGGTCCATGACAACCATGTGCACCTCTACACAGCTATGTGGAGTGAACAGCTGAATAAAATAGAGGATCATTGAAACTGGTCTAGAATCCAACACTTGCACATAACATGAGTCACAAATTGTTAATTATTCCTTTTCAGTTAAGTTTTTCACTAAACACATTCCACTCTACTACATAAGAGATCAACTCCAGTTGTTGAGGACCAAAATGTTTTCTGATTTCTTCTTATACATTTGTTGAAGTGTACTCACGTATTACTGATATAACAGCGACATGTAATTTATGATTTATTAGCATTTCATAAATGCTATATGGCTAACAGGCAATTATGGTTGACTGGCATAATTATAAAGAAAAACTAGTGTAAATCATATAAAATGTACACGTGGCACAAGATTCACAAAACAGCATAGATAATCAGGTTAGGAACAGAGGTTGAGGTTTTGCGTAGCAAACATGTGGCAGGTGTTTTATGTTTTCTGGAAAACTGGTGTTTCCGATATTTTGTCCACCCCCTGTATATTCTCCGTTTTCCTCAAATGAGTTATCAACAAAATTTTGTCTTTGTCGGGGGGGGAAAACCAGCCACATATTTCATCTCAATATGGACAACCAAAATTACAATTGGCTACAGGCAGGGTATGAAATTAACTTTTCACCCACTGGCCAGAGTGGCTTGTGGATTATAAAATTCACCAGCCATTTTCAACATTTTACCAGCCATATTACCTTTTACACTATAACACAACCTGATTGGTTACTGGACAAAGTGGCTGCTAAGAGTAAAAATCTTACCAGCCACGATCAAAATTTTACCAGCATTTGGCTGGTGGCTGGTGTTCATTTCACACCCTGGCTACAGGGTATATTAGTAAAGTAAAATCCTGATGAAGGCACCATGCAAATATGTGAATTATTTTTTTTTTGCACTGGTTTCCTGTACTGTCAAGGTGACCTTTAAATGATAGGAAGGATACAGGCTAGAAATACATCTCATTCTTTCACGAAAGATTAAAAATCATTTAAAAATAAGGCATCATGAGAGAGAAGGAAGAATATTTCATACCATTTCTTGACTGCCACTCCTTTGCTATCAGCTTTTAGAAAGAGTTCATTGACTCTGTCCTCTTCGGTATCAAAATGCTTTTTGTAGAATGACTAGATTTGAAAAGAAAATGAGATGATGAATGTGAGACTGTATCTTACATGATTGAGGTGATTTTTTTCCCCTTTGTATATAAAACATTTGCTGCAGAAAGGCACAATGCAGAGAACATCAATGAACAACCAACTAAAAATATGGTTACTTTTTGGAAGGTGAAAATGAGCTTAGGCCTTCATTAAGCACAATCCATCTACTATATAATTATGCCATATTCATCCTATCTTAAGAAATTACAGCATAAAGCAAAGGACTGTATGAGTAGAAGTACTCAAGTTTATAATCAATATATAATTTATGACATTTGACAAATGTTATATGACATTTGACAATTTTTTTTATGACATTTGACAAATTTCTCAACAAAACAATGCAAAGTTGCAAATATAAATTCGTACTAAAAAAAAGCTGCATTTACAAATAAATAAAAATAATTATAAATAAAATGAAAAACTACATCTATTTTTAGTCTGGCTAGACACAGACATGTTATTATTTATTTGCCAATCAGAAATTCTTACATGGAGTGACATACATAAATTACATATGACAAATGAAAGCCATTCCAGAAAAGTACCTTGTTGAAGGTTATAACAGCAGTGTCACATTAAGGGTCATACCTGCAACCTTCAAGTAACAAGTCTTGTCTCTTAACCACAGTACTACAATTCTAGCCCAACATATGTCCATAATCAGTTACTTTTACCTGGTTCCTGAAACCCTTGTCCACACCCAGCGTCTGAGTGCAGAACAGGTGTCTGACTCCAAGCTGGTACATGAGGTAGGCCAAGTCGATTGTCCACACACTCTCTGTCAGCTTTAGCTCCCAGCAAGCACTCTGGAATTCCTCTTCACTCACAGGGTGAAGGTACCTAGAAAATACAATGAACCCATCTCCATTGTCTCCCGATACACAAGTCAGGATCACTTATGATGTCATGATTATAACGTAACATGTCATTGCACACTGACACTTACTGGTGACTTTATACAGTATCATAAACATACCAGTGATAAAGCCTAAGGTTCAGATACAGTTCAGATACAAATTAAATCCATGGTCATTTATTTGGTTTTCACATTACCGTTCTAAACCAGGTAAGTCATTGGTAGATTGCAGCCAAAATTGGAATAATATAACTAATGATGCCATGGCTAGCTATCCGAAGCTAACAACATAAAAAACAAAATTCAAGGGCATGGAAAAAAACAAACGTTATTATTTAACCAGTATAGTGAAAAAAATATCAATGCATCCTTATCCTAGCACCGTGGCAATCCTGAATTACTAGGATGGCGCTGAACCAGCTCCAAATAAGGAGCTCCAAGAAAAAGAAAATTAAATGAATCCAGTCAGAGAACACACAAAAAATCCAGATTCTTTGCCACGTTGAATTTTAATTCCACATAGAATTGTGTTATGGTAATAAATTGTGAGTTTTCTCTTCTGATCATAAGAATAAAAGGCGAAGGACTTACTTAAAAACCATTCGGGAACAGGCCAAGCCGCAGTCCCAATGGTACAGCTGCCGGATGACAGGTACATTTAACAGAACAACATCATCTGCAAAATTAAATACATAAATTTAAATTAAAAAAACGTAACCAAAACGTTACAATGAACAGCTCATGGGTTTTGGAGAGGGGGAACAACCAGTTAAATCCTGAATAAAAATGTTCTCCTGGGAAAGCTTACTCATTTCTTCTGAACCTACCTCCCCCTCCACTCTAACAGCCGACGGTTTCACCTCCTACTTTGAAACCAAAATAACCAATATCTGTAACTCTATGCCCTCACATTCCCATGGCGATTTAGCTAGTGCTTCTGCAAATCTCCCAGCATTTTCGGCAGTATGTAATGCTGAGCTCCTAACTCCCAAGCGAACAACTAGCCTACTTAACCCTTCTGTAGTCCTCCGCTCATGCACTTTGCTATTTATCTCTGCTGTGTCCAACACCTCGCTGAATACTGGTATTGTATCCAGTGAATTCAAGCAGGCCTGTGTAACACAAAAAACAACCTTGTGAACATCTCCAGTTCAAAACTATCGACCGGTATCCCTCCTCCATTCCCTCTCTAAAACCCTTGGACAGGTTGTATCCACTCAGTTTAGGAATACCGCAGAAACGTTGATCATGCTATTTTAGCATTATGTATCATAATAAGATGTGTGCAAGCGATAAGGAACCAGAGTAGCTAACACTAACAAGTTGGCTAGCCAATATATTGACACACATGCTACTTTGTTTATTCAGTTTTTTTCGAGCTAGCAGTATCTGAAAGTGCATGCTTCGATTCCTGTAGCTATTTCACTGGCTTGTTCGTTAACATTCCCACGTAACGTTAGCTATATCAAATATGTTACTTGCTTAGCTAGGTAGCAGACAACAATCAAATAGCTCGCTGGGTATATTGATTTAGTTAATAAAGATCAATTAGCGAGCTAACACTTCACATAAGGCATATCCTCATGTTCGCTAACGCTGTAGCCAACGTTGAGTGACAAGTGCTACAATATTGTCGTTGATGCAAATACAATCGGTGTGTGCTTCCTACCTGTCATTCTGTGATGTTTTTATTTGTCGCTTGTTTAATACCAATCAGCTGTTTTGTCCCCGCAAATCCCGTTGGGAACCTCATTAAGTCTTTGAGAGCCAAACGGCCACTTCGACTACAGTAAACTAGCTACATTATCTGCCTATGTTGTTCGATCACTACCAGTATCATTGTCACAAACTAACTGCAGAGCCGTTGTCTGCTACTTGTAACTCTGAGGTGAGGTGAGGCTGGCTGGGCGCTGCGCAACTTCCTTTTTGGAAGGTGAGTTTCGGCGACACTGCCCCCGAATGGCCTCGCCCTAAATATGGGTGTGTTTGTTAACTTTAGTTGTAGAAAAGGTTCAAGCGAATAAGATGACTTGTAAAAAATTATCACGGAACAAAATAACGAAGACTGATAGGTCAAAGAAACCCGTGAATTCCGCGTTGACCTTTGAGACTAGTCTTCATGTAACATGCAAATAATGTGTATTGGCATCAGACTAGCTAATTGGATTTCTATTTAGTATTAGTATTTTTGTAGCTTTCAGCTTGTCAGCATCTAATAGTAGCCTATAGTAATGCAATATACTTGAGGTTTCGTTTAGCAGGCCTTTGATTAAGAATGGTAGTCAGTCTTGTTGATTGATATCCAGCTAGCTAGTGATATTTGCAAACAGGTGTGCGATCGAATTAAAATATTTTATAACATATTTTGATACCAACGCGGAAGGAGGAAAACAAAAAAGTAACATACAAACGGAAGTACTTTTAAAACTTCCGGCGCAGCTATTGCATTGTGGGTGGCGGAAAATACGTCTTTGCGTTGGTAGCACGCTTAGCTGAGAAGTAGTTTCTTTGGAACCGACTGTGATCACTTTTTCCAACAAATACCTAATATATCATTTGAATTCAAGGAGGTAAGGACTGCGCTATGATACAATATAGTGTTAATTTGATTAACTTGCATTATCTAGTATAACGCACTACTGGCGATTTATTAGCTAAGACTGAAAATATACGTTCAGGCTATTGTTTGGCTGTCGTTAGTTAGATGGCGCAAACATCGCCGGTTTTAAAACTAGATTAGGTTAATTTTAATTGCAAAATCAGTCTCCATGATGACGTTAAACTGTTGGTATTTTGAGGTTCTCGTAAAAAAGCCAATTTAATAACCTCTTTTATTCAGTGACTAACAACGTTAACAAAATGACTTGAGTGGTCGATTTGAGTAGCGAGATATTTCCGTTTTTTAGTTGTGAGGGGCCTAGACAGAAGTAGTAGATATTGGAGACTTGCTTTTAGTATGTCGTTTTTTTATTTCAGATAATAACACTTGAAACTTTTACTATCTGGTTATGCAGAAGTGCCAATGTCTTTCCCCTTTAAGATACTTAGACTAAGTTACCGGTCAAAGGTTTTAGTACACCCACAATTTTCAAGCGATCAGAGATAAAAGAAAAAATTTTAAAAAAAGGTATTGTCCCAAACTAGCTTGGTTTTACTTAAATTCTTGGAAAATAGAAACCATTTGTTCACTTGTTTGTTTGTTTTTAGCCAAATATGGCTTTTTATGAACTCCAAAGTTTAGGTCACTCATGTGAAATAAAAGACTTAACTTAGCTAAGTTCTGACTATTCATTTATAAAGGTTAAACTGCTTAAATTACACTAAACGGTGTACTAAAACTTTTGACCAGTAGTGTGCTGGTTCACATTTAAACCCTTTTAATCAAGCACTTTTCAACATCTTTGTTATCTAAAGGGTTTTTTTTTTTTTTTTGTCAGTGTTCAACTTTACTGTATCCTTTCTCTATATTGGTTAGCTACCAGCGAACATGTCCATCGGCGTGCCTATTAAAGTCCTGCACGAAGCAGAGGGACATATAGTGACCTGTGAGACCAACACTGGTGAGGTGTACAGAGGGAAACTCATAGAAGCAGAGGACAATATGAATTGTCAGGTAATGTAACCCAACACTACAACAAGAAATATACCCTGTATTAGTAAGTGTCCAATTATATCCACATTTATTAATTGATATGCTGAGCCAGAGGTGCATTTAAATTTAATTTGATCATTAAAGTTACTTGTTGATGTAAACTAGATTTGTCAGACTGCTTCTAGTTTTCATTTCTGGTTTACAAGTACATTTAAAATTTTTACTATACCACATGCCGCAATTTAATAATAATGAACCCCCCCCCCCCCCCTCCTTCCTAGATGGCAAACATCACCGTGACGTACAGAGATGGACGCGTGGCCCAACTAGAGCAGGTATACATCCGGGGAAGCAAGATCCGTTTCCTGATCCTGCCGGACATGCTGAAGAATGCGCCTATGCTAAAGAGTATGAAAAACAAGAACCAGGGATCTGGAGCAGGAAGAGGCAAAGCGGCCATTCTCAAAGCCCAAGGTGAGAGAGAGGCCATCTACTGTGACCGTTGATTTAAAAAAGTAGTCCGAAGCATTTTGCCACCACATTGGCAAGTTTTCGTTTTCTTTGGATATCAGTTTTGTGTGCCTGATTTCCTGTTTGTTGCTTTGCCAATAACATCTTTTACATAATGTACTGCATAATTGACATTTGTTTCATTCCTTTCAGTGGCTGCAAGAGGCCGAGGACGTGGTGGTATGGGACGCGGAAATATTTTCCAGAAACGGCGATAGTTTTTGTTTGTGAACCTTGTTTAAAAATTGTACAGCTGTTTTGAACCTTTTCTTTTCTCCTTTGTGAGGCATTCATTACGGCTATACCTGTTGTGAGTCTTGGAATATAAAGGGGAAGAAGTGTGGGTTTAACACGTTTATGCTTGTCTTGGAGGCTCAATAAAGTTTTTTTAATACTTACCTGCTGTTGGCTTATTATACTTAACAATTGAATGATCATTGTGTTCGTGGCAAAAATCCGAAGGTTACTGTAAATGTCCAGATGTGACTATTGGATAGGTTTATAATGTTGATACAATTTAGGGCGGTACAGTCCATGGGTTTTCAGTCTTGATAAGGTTACAAGGTAAGTGCACATCGTACAGTGGCTCAGATCAGGAAGCAGAAACCGAATTGGTTGAATTGTTGAAATTTTTGGGGGCTGATCCACTGTTGTAAACATAATAATTTGCCATTATAAACCACAGGCTAGTCATGTCTCAGAAGTGATTGGAGACAAAACTTCAGTCTTGATTTACTTAAGTTATTACCAAACCACCTTCTACAAAGACCGGTGTTAACTGTATCCGCCACACTAAGTGTAGTGTATTGTATAAGCCCAAAAGTTACTTGGGAGAGCGTGCTCAGAATGATCAGATGTAAAGCAATTTCTCATCAATTTCAGTTAAATAACCGAAAACCTTTTACTAGTCCGATTCAAATATCTTTTCTAGACTAGCTTGTAAT
This sequence comes from Synaphobranchus kaupii, assembly GCA_029718625.1. Lineage (NCBI taxonomy): Eukaryota > Metazoa > Chordata > Actinopteri > Anguilliformes > Synaphobranchidae > Synaphobranchus > Synaphobranchus kaupii. The sequence goes on from CM056376.1 coordinate 5,921,523, forward strand.
GATTTAGGTTCATAATTAATTCACACGTGTAGCTGACATCAGTGTTCCTCTGTCACGAGTTACAATTCAGTCATTTGGCAGATGCTTTTGGCCAAAGTGCACTGAACATAGTAACACCGCTGGAGAAGGACCAGCTTACAGACGGGTAAGAGCTACTGTCAAGGTGCCACCCTCAAGTTCTGCAGAAATAAAGCAAGTGAAGGCTGCCAGTGTGGGCTTCATATATACATTAAGTAGTACTCTGATTTTTGGACATTTGTGGAAAAACAGCCATTGAATCTGCCTTCCTGACTGTTTGGGGATGGTTGTTCCACCATTGGGTGGGATGAGGACAGAGGTGAGTCAGAGTCGCAAGGCCGAGCTGGCTGGTGGGAGGAGGCTGAACAGACGGCTCTGTTTGGAGTGTGAGGCTGTGTCCGAATACGATCCTTGTCCACTCAGACCCCTGTCTACTATGTGCCCTGTCCCCTCACTTTGCAAGCAGTGTGCGAAAGCAATCCCGCAAAACTCTTTCCAAATTAGTGAGGAAGTAGTTTGTAATATTTATTTTATTTTTATTGAGAATATCAATCAGTTAACATATGATGATTGTTACAAAGTGTAGATTATGAATGAAGATTAGTTTGTAATATGAACCTATCTTGGACCATAGATATGCATATACGCACTATGTCTTTTACGTTTTTACTTCCGGGTTACTTCCTGAAATTGTCAGATGAATGCGCCGTTCTGCAGATGAGTGTGCTCTTGAATTCCCTCAACAAAACCCTGGAAATAAGGGGTTCAACCTGGTATTTTAAGTGCCCCCATTTGTGAGGAAAAGTCGCCCACTCAAAAGCTTTTTGATGAAGTGGACTCAAATATGCGCCCACAGAAGGGTGTAGGGCTCATATTCAGACACAACCTAAGTGATTTGGATTGAACGCAAGCGACTACTGGAAGGGTGTTAAACAGTGGCATAGCATAAGTGAATGTATGCAGGTTCAACAGTAGGCAGGTAGTAGCACTCCGGACCAGTTCCAGTGGCCTGATGACACAGGCTGTTAAGCTGGCCAGCAGGGCTTTGTAATCGTCCACACAAGAAATTACAAGGGCTTGGACAAGTAGTAAGTGTGTTGGGTCTTAGGTAATAATGAATGGGTTAATTCTCCCCCGATTTTGTGAAGGGAGAACCTGCAGGACCAGCTGCAGTGAGTTCCAAGAAGCTCAGCTGGTCATCCAGGGTCACACCAAGGTTCTTAATTGAGGAGGAAGAAGATCCTAAGGAATCAACAACAGTGAATGAAGCATCAATATGCGGGGAACTTGCAGGTTGAGTTTAAGCTGGTGGGTGGACACCCAGATGGCAATACTAGCCAGGTATTCAGAGATGTGCCTTAATTTGAATGTCAGAGGGAGTAAATGAAGGGGAGTGGAGTGTTGAGTGTCATCAATTAGCAATGATTAGCAGAGATAACTGGAGAAAGTGATTTGGTGTAAAGAAAGAAGAGGAAAGGACCAAGCACAAAGCCCTGTGGGGCACCAGTCAGGTAGGTTAGGTCAGCAAGTTATGAATCAAACCAAGCAAGGGCAGAGCCTGAGATGCCCCACTGATGAGAGGGATCAGAGAAGGATCTGGCAGTTGAAGATGTGGAATGCAGCAGAGGACGGAGATGATGGACACAGAATATTTAGTTAATATGTTTTAAAATGGTGTGAACAATACTGCCAAATTGACTTAAATTATGGAGTTCAATTATGTCGTTTGGAGAATAAAGTGGTACAAGGTTTTTTCGATTATTGTAAGAATTAGCTTACCATTAATGCTGTTTCATTTGTCAACCACAAGATGGCGAAATAGGCAGGTGCATATTATGCCCTCACAGTCGTTTGATATTTTGCGCTGTCGCGACTTAAATAACGCAAGTTTTGCACAGTGGCTTAACATATTTTTTTATATATTACTGTTTATAGTCTACAGAATTGCTTATGTCAACATAGCCTAATTCTTCCCAGCGACATCCATTAGCTACTATTCATCCAGTGCTTTTGTAGTTGGTCAGCTAAGGCATTTAAATTCTACTCTTTTTGTATATAGGCTATATAAAAACTATATGTAAGAGATGTTTTTAAACTGGCAGAGATAGTTACAGTATTTTACAATACCAAAGACCACCTATTCAGTCTGAAACGCCCCCGGGTTACGAGAGGGTGATCGGCTTGGGTTTGGGTCGCTGGATTGGTCCTCCCGGATGTTCTCGCTGCCTATCAGATGCTCGCTCCCTCCATTCTTACTGAGAATAGCTGAATATGCTGGGGAATACGCCGTGAGAGAACTGGCCTGTGTAGCGAGGTACCCACATCACTACCATCGCTAAACTGAGAGGTAAGATTGCAATAATACTCACGTCTGTAACTAGAAATAACCTATGTTTGAGAATCTATTGAAAATGTTTTTTTTGCAGGGACTATTTTGATAACGTCTCCTCCCGTGGGTAGATGGATACAGCTAGCTAATTGCTAGCGCGGAGGCGCAGAATTCTTTCTCACGGGAAATTCTGAAATGTACTAATATTATTTGAGATGGAGCTGTCTTGCTAAACGTCGCACATTCGCATGGGGCTATACCTGAAGGAACGTAGGATATTTAGGCTGACTTACATAGGCGTTGGATACAGCTAAATGACTAACTCGTCATATGTAATATGATTACACTTAGATATTAATGCCAAACAATACATATTGATGTTTATGTGTGAGAGAGAGCCTGCGTACAGTGCAGGGCGTCTAAGTATGTATCACATTATTAACGCAGTCTATACTAACGCAGTAAAAAGCCTTATATCGCGCAACATAAAATTGGTGTCGAAGCGCACTTTTAGTGAATATGTTTTATGTAATTTTCTATGTACTGTATGCCTTATATTCCATTGACGGTAAACAGATTTCCATATGAAAGCGCACAGTTAAACCCCAAAGGGACACTAACAATTTGCATCCCACACGGATTGTTTTGGTGCGCTAACTGTACTACGGCGGCGCAAAAGTCCGTCGGGTCCTAAGCGCCCATATGTTTCCATCATACTGACAGAACCAGGTCAAATAAAAACCGCTCTTTTACCAATGGGTCCAGGGTGCCAAGTAATAGAGGACTCGCATGTAATATGCAAACCAGGATCTGGTTTTCATCACTATACTTAAAAAAGCTAAATTGTAATGAAGTATTAGCCTATTTTGCCTATTTTTAAAGGAACAATAATGTACGGGCACATGCTTCTGAAAATGACGGTGCCTTTGGCTGTTTTGTTGTTATTTACTAACAACGAACCTAATCTTATAGCCAAATTAGATATTTCAATTGATTTATTTAGTTCAGGAATCAAAGCTCCATTGTTGTGATTGGGTGAGAATTCACACTCATCTAAAATGTTGTGCTGACAGGACCTTTAAAAGTCAGTTTAATTCCTTTTAGGCAAACAGACACATGGAATATAATCATTCAGATGATTCATCTTGTCTCCTAGACATTACTTAAGTGGCTGTCCATGATTCTAGCAAATATTTCTTTGTGGGCGGGCTGTGGTAGTGTGGCAGGTGTCAGTCTCATGGTCAGGGCTGAAACAAGTAAAACAGTAAGGGGGGCATTTAGGTAATAAAATTGAGGGAATTAAACATTTGGGAATCAGTGTTTGAAAATATTATATGTATATGAACATATTTGAGCCAGTGCACAAAAATAATGTATAAAACATTGATACTCTTGGGTATGCAGTAAAATTCCTTCCATTTCTTAAAATTAAGAGGCCAGGCTACTTCTCAGTAGCTCCACATATCCAGTGACTGAGAGAACTACCCATAACCCCCAACCAATGAAAGAAAGAGCAGCAACAAAAATGTTATTTTGTATTTCAGTTAAAGTTTATAGATCTAATGGTTTAAGATTAACTGGAGTATTAGATGCCTCAGAGCCTCATGGCAAAATGCAATCTCTCCACATGTAAACCGGCAATGTTCTGACAACAAGGAAACACATATGGCCAGTGATTACAGCTGGCTATAGTAGTAAATCCTCTGACTGATTATGGTGGTAGATTCAGAAAGCTTGCTGTACGGGGAACCGTGCTGATGAGAGGCACGTCTGACTGACCCCGCGTTTTTCACTCACGGTGTGGTTTGGTGGGCTCCATTGCTCCAAGTGGCCCAAATGCCTGTTTATGTTATCCACCCATTCCACTTCCCGTCACTGACACACCCTGGCCGACACCTCCAAAAAGGTTGGACCACGTGACCTTGATTTTACAATCAAGGACATCTGGATCAAGAGGGGCTGATGGGATGCTAACAGCTGTGCATTTCTAGGGCAGGGCACTGGTTACTTCTGAGAAGCACTATCAACCAATGATCAGTGAGGTCCAGGGGTTTAGTGTAAAGTGGTGATCTCTTTGGCTTACGCGAGAAATGATTGCAAACTGGGCTGGCCCTCTATTATGTCGGCTGATGCTGCTCCACGTGTGTGCTCTGTAGTACAGTGGACCCCTTGATGGATCATCTTACCAGCTCAAGATTGTGCCTGTGTTCACACATGAGAGTGAGTGAGAGAGAGTGAGTGAGAGTGAGAGAGTGAGTGAGAGTGAGTGAGTGAGAGTGAGTGAGAGTGAGTGAGAGTGAGAGAGAGTGAGAGAGAGTGAGAGAGAGTGAGAGAGAGTGAGAGTGAGTGTGAGTGAGTGTGAGTGAGAGTGAGTGAGAGTGAGAGAGAGTGAGTGAGAGTGAGAGAGTGAGAGTGAGTGAGTGAGAGAGAGAGTGAGTGAGAGTGAGAGTGAGTGAGTGAGTGAGTGAGTGAGTGAGTGAGTGAGTGAGTGAGTGAGTGAGTGAGTGAGTGAGTGAGTGAGTGAGTGAGTGAGTGAGTGAGTGAGTGAGTGAGTGAGTGAGTGAGTGAGAGTGAGAGTGAGAGTGAGAGTGAGTGAGTGACCAATTAGGTCATGTTTAGGGCACATATTGGTTGCAGATTAAAAACACAGTTACTATTGCTTGGTAAAGCTTGAGCACTGCGCCGAATATTTACAGTGCCCTGTAGTTTTCAGCCCGATGTAACGCTCAGTGTGGATGAGCTGTCTTTTAAACTTTTTTTTGAAACCTGCTGGAATTGGCACTCAGTCCATGGGCCCTGATAGATAGCTTGAGAAAGTGCAGCCGTGGGGCTTATGGTTCAGTAGTAGCACTCTCTCTCTCTCTCTCTCCCAGACAGAATGTACTGGCCTGTTTGTGTTCGCCCGATGAGAACTCGCGGCCAGACGAGCGTCAGTGTGAGTGTCAGTGCCTGGAAAGTGGAATGGAAATGCACCAGATTAGCATGACCACACTCTGTGGGAGTTGCATGTGCTTGTTATCACACAAGGTCACAGTGAGGAGCAGGAACAGGCAGTTCCCTGTGTGCGGAATGTTGACATCATTTTATGATGCAAGGACTTCGCTTGGCACCTTCAACGGCCCCCCCCCCCCCAGACCCCTTCTGTAATTGAAGTTACCATTTAAGCATTGCCTCCAGTGTGTAGATTTAAATTAGGTATGATGCTAAGGTCAGTGTTTTCCTTTATGTTTTATACATCCAGTAAGTTTATATCATTCTACGTATTATGGTCAGGTGTTTTTTTTTCCAGTTCACACGAATGTGGGGTGAAGCTGAAATTTTAGCGTGTGTACATGTCCCCCTAGGCATCGGTCTGTCCAGCTGCCAGGCTCACTGCAAACTCACCCCCACACTGTACCATCCATCTGTTTCTCAAACAAGCTTCTCCAGAAACTAGGCTTGCCTCCCACTGACAGGGGAAAAAAAAGTGATGCAGGTTGGGCAGTCCCACAATGCATCTGACGCCCTCTTTACGCCATGCAAAAAGGAATGTGTCCTTATTTTCTCTATCTACATAATTCTGCTCTGGGAAAGCAGCCCAGAAATGTTTCAGGAGAAGGCAGTATCCCAGAGTTAGTTTCCTTTTTTTTGGTGAAAAAAAGACACTCTTTGGGTATGAAATCACCACAGAGTTTGTGTTGGGGGGATGGGGTGGGGAGGGGGGATGGGGTGGGGAGGGGGGGGGGGGGGTGGTGAACGGTTCTTGCTGTTACAGTAAAGCACCATAAGCAGGAGTCCTCTAAACCTTAGTGAGGTGCAATTACAGACGGAGCTGAACGCCCCTGGTGCATTGCAGCTCAACGACATGCCGGCTCCCACTCAAAAGTGTAGGTGGCTGGGAGAGGAAACGGGAGAGAGAGAGAGACAGAGACAGCGGATTGACATCATGTAGAGGCGGAAAGAAATGCCAAAGAGGTTTTAATGGTATAGAGGGCATATCCAGTGGGCGGGTCCTCCCACGCTTGCTGCTCCTTTTTACCTGCCACACAAATTGGCTTTTCTTTCGACAGCGTCACTAGTCCTTCCCTGCAACAGGAAGCATGCCCACGGCTTCCCTGCAACAGGAGGCATGCCCACGGCAACTACTTCATATATAACTGATTAATCTAATGATAATTCTAAAAAAGATAAAAGGCTTTTTTTAGCTTATTTTTTTTGATTTTCAACCCCCCGAACAGCTGGAAAAGCAGTTAATCTCTTTACTGTAAAAGCCATTGTAATGCCTCTCTTTCCAAGAGAGGAGTTTTTGCCAGCTATGCTTGTATGTAGAAGTACATTTGGAGCTCCCACCCCCCGTGTGCTGTGTGCATGGGCTGCTCACTTTGAATAAGTGCCAGATGCATAGTCGATTATATTGAATCTGTTAAATGTCATAAAGTAGAAATGTGTCTCTTTGGCCACTGTAGAGTCCAGTAGTGGACAACATGTACCTCGGGTTGGTGCCTCCTGTGTTTAATGCAGTCTTGTGTGGGAATGTTCAGAGCTGGCCATTATTCAGAAGCAGTCAGTTTTCTGGCAGCTCACTAGTTTGGGACAAGAGATTTATTTGTATTATGTCAAAGGGTATAATATAAAATAGAGATCAGCTGGACCTGACACCAGAAGTCTCAGCAGTAAGACTAATTTAAGAAGAATTACATTTATGTGCTAGAATAATATTTGTTTTGGGGCTCATATTCATAGTGTGAGGGGACAATCTGATGTGGTGAAGATGCTGTAAGAATGAACACAAATATGCTTGGAAATTGGGAATTGTGTATTTCATAAAATGAGTCTGTGAATACGGAACACGCAGTGGAAAGAACAGAGGACATGGTGGATTATGGGTAATACATTCTTATAACAATTGCACGTTTGCAAATTAATTCTGTAGCGGACACATTCTGTCCAGTGCTCTGAAATGAAAATTCACCACATTCATTTGAATCTGCATGGTGTTATTTATGTTTGCTGCCATGGTAATCTAAACAAATGCAGATTGGTTTGTTTTTTTCATAAATTATAATAATTCCTACCTTTTTTAAATTCTGTTTTTGCTTTGAAGAATTGGTCTTACGATTTGATATTTTAATACAATTCCCATCAAGCATCTCACAGTCATCATAGGCAATGACTTTCAGAATTAAATTTTAAATGGATGAAGATCATAACCAAATGTCCACACATGTATTGATGATTGATTTTGAACTTGCCCAAGATAATGACCAAGACCATGAATATCAACTTACATCCAGTATATTTTTCTTATTAAAGAGAAGGTTTCAAGAAGTCATCAGGAGTAATTTGTCTTAATCTTTGGAGTGGTATCTTGTCGACCATTTTTGGGTCGATTTTTCCTTTCTGACATGGGAAGAAAGGGGTTATGTGACGTCCCTAACTGGTTGATAAATTGAGTGCTTAAAGTGGAACTTGCGTTTGCTTCTCCCCCACAGCCCAGCGATCTTTGCTCCTGAGCGGTCTGGAGGTAGGCGGGACGGGCGCCATGACATCATGCGTCCCCTCCCTGCCCTCTGCTGAGCCCTGCCCACCCATAGCAATGCCACCCGCACACCATCAGCCAGTCAGACGCACCCGCCACTCGTAGCCCCCGCCCCCCTGTCGTTAACCTACGCCCATCGGCCATGGAGTCCCTCATCGTGGTCACAGAGTACGAGCCCAGCGGCTCCGGGGAGGAGGTGGAGGACATGGACAGTTCTGAGACCCCCGAGCCGGCCGCCTCCCCCGTGCGGCAAGGCCACAAGCTCCTGTCCCACACGGGCTGCCCCAAAGCCCTGTTCCCAGACTCCCGGGAGAGCAGAACCAGGCTCAACCTGTCGGACCGCAAGCTTTCCCTGCAAGAGCGGCCGCACACGGCTTCCTCGCCCCTCGGCTCCCCGGGGCTGAACGGGCGCTACATCTACCCCTCCCTGCCCTACTCCCCCATCACGTCGCCCCACGCCTCCCCCCGCCTCCCCCGCAGGCCCACAGTGGAGTCGCACAGGGTCTCCATCACTGACCTGCAGGTACGTTCTGACTGTCTGCTCACTGCCAATTAGAGCAGGAGCCAACAAGCTCACATGCGTTCAGTCTGTTGTGTAAAGTAAAGTAAAGCCAGTAGGTTCCTGATCACATGACGCACAACACAATCAATCACTTATGGCCCTTTCCCCCTCTTTCTCCTCCTAATTCAGCAACTGGGTCATAACCTTTATTTCCTAATATTTACATTTCGTAAAGTACTGTATCACTTTAAATATAGTTTTAGTATAGTATGTTGTTTTTGTGTTTTTTTTTTTTTTCCTTCTCGAGAATAATTCATAATTCTATGCAATGAAAACCTCTAGTTTAAATCATCTGATCCACAGATTTTTTTTAAATCTCCAATTTCTATAAAAACATGGTTAAACTTTTTTCAAAAACACATACAGTATATAAAACACCAATTGAAAAGGAAAATGTGTCTTTCTCATCCTGTCATTAATGTGGCCACTGACAGCCAAAGAATGAGAGAATGTATTTAAGGTAAGATAAAATCGCTAGATTAAGCCCCATCCTCCCTACACTATAGCTGTCTGTAGGCAGTTTGCTGTTCTATCCCTTTATCCTTGTAGAAGTAGAATAGGCCGTTTACAGTTATTCAATTTGAATACAGATACTAGTGTTTACTAAAGTGTCCAGCACTCTGGATATATTTAGCTATATAAACACAAGTGTGAAAGAAACAATTGAGCTGGAAATTGTCAGAAATTGAGCTGGTTTTGGCAAAAAAATTTAATTAGCCTCAGGAATGGGGAAACCATCTCAAAATCAATGTGTAGATCCAGGGGTGCCGCCAGGGATTTTGGGCCCCATGAAAAGATCTTACATTGCTCCCCACCACCCCAGACCACCCCATCCATGCACAATTACTGTAACCACGCCATGTTTGTGAGGGCCCATGTCAGTCAATCCTTCGCTATGATTCAGGGAAGTTACATAATGTTATACAGTGGATACTGTAAGTGATGGCGTAATCCTGGCTGAAATACAGTCAGGTGTGTAAACGTACAATTACAAACTGATGTATTACAGTGAGCGTACTATTCTGCTGGATTTTGCATTGCAGACTATTAATAAAAAGGTGAATGCTACCTGGATGTTTATTTTATTTTTTTTAAATCCATATCATTTGATCCCACAACATATATTCACAGAATGACTTTATAGTTCACCTGTTATTACATTACATTACATTACAGTCATTTAGCAGACGCTTTTATCCAAAGCGACATACAATAAGTGCATACAGAAATGTCATCGAAGTCACTACAGAACAGGTAAGACAAAGCACATCATTCCCATAACGTAGCAGCTATCTCTAGTAATGAAAGTTTTTGCAGAGTATAGCTGTTACTTTACTTATTTTTATATAATAGGATCATACTTTCTCCCAAAATAAGAGAAAACAGATAAAGAAATCAAACAAATAGCCCTTGTCTTGTGGCTATTGTGTGGGAATACAATATTGGCTTTTTGCCAACTGCCAGCTCACCACTTCCTTTGATAAAATTGCGGCTCATTTGGGAGTCTTGTCTCTTTGATGTTTATGGCCAGTCAACAGGGTCGGCTCTATATATGTCTGCCTTTTTAGTTTATCAAGCTTACTTAATATTTGCTGTTTATTTTTCTAATACTTTCTTGACACTTAATTTCCTGTCATTTAATTTATTAATAACAGTGCAGTTCATTGAGATATTTGATCCACAGATTATTTTGTAACAACTTCTGAATCATCTATAATTTTCATGTAAACAGAAGCTGTATGTAAAAAAAAGTAGACATTGACAGCAGGCAAGTAATAAATAGGCTGGTTTTTAGATTATTTATGAAATTACATCATTACATCGTTGTTTCATTCATTAGTTAGTTAAAATCACTGGAGTTTTAAAATGAAATATTAAATGTTGTTACAGGATTTGAATTACTTATTGATGTCAATGAAATTGTAGAAATCAAAAAAGAATTATGCGTGTAAAATTGTCTTTTTATCTCAATAGGACTGTGTACAGCTGAACCAGTACAAGCTGAAAGATGAGATTGGAAAGGTAATGAGAAAATAAAGTAACATTAATCTACTTTAAGCTTATCTCTACAGTCTAATTAACATTAAAATGATGCTAAGGAGGGCTCTAATAACCTTGAACTCCCTCACACATGGAGTAGACCTCCTACTTCTGATTAAAAAATCTTTATTTGTTCCTTACAACAGAAGAGCTTCATCTGAATAACTCTTCTGCAATTGTGAATTAGTCTGTGTGTGTGTGTGTGTGTGTGTGTGTGTGTGTGTGTGTGTGTGTGTGTGTGTGTGTGTGTGTGTGTGTGTGTGTGTGTGTGTGTGTGTGTGTGTATGTTTGTGTGCGCGTTCACATTTTTGTGTGGGTACATTCAATGGGAACTAAAGCTGCCGAAAAAAATGGCTTCAGTTAGATTGTTTGTGTATCAGTGGAATAGATTATGAGCAGCAAGCTGCCTCCCCGCTATCTCCAATCTGTCCACCCTACTAGGACCTGTGTGTGCGTGCATTTGTGTATATATGTGTGTGTGTGTGTGTGTGTTTATGTTTATGCACATGCCTGTGTGTGTGTGTGTGTGTGTGTGTGTGTGTGTGAGAGAGAGAGAATGTGGTGTACTGTTAAACTGTGCAGTGTGTGTGTGCATTGGTATGCATTGCACACAGTTTTGAGTGCTAACCCATACACATAGGGACGGGCCTGTAATGGAACTGTCTCAGATCTCTGTAGCTAGGCCAGTGAATCCCCTTACTACTGGGAAGGAGGCTTCAGTGGGAAGATGTGCATGAGACAGGTTACAAAATGAGCGCATTCTCCCGTGTGCTCTCTGGCCGATCCCTCCTCTTGATGAGTCTTTGTCTGTCAGTCTTCCTCCTCTCCTACATGCTGGGGTGGGGTTGGGGGGGTGGACAGCGATAGGGGAACAGTCTGAGCTTTGCGCCTGACAGGATGGAATTATGTGGGACAGCTGTAGTTCTTCTTTGACTCACTGTATATCTCATATCTCCCAACAAGGGCTCCTATGGAGTTGTCAAGCTGGCATACAATGAAGACGACAACACCTATTATGTGAGTATAGCAAGCCCGTGCCTCTCCAAACTAACCTCCGTTACAGTTGGAAAGGAAAATAAACAATAAACGTTGTCATGATTATGATAGAGTTCAGCTTTTACACAGAATATTTGGCACTTAAATACATTGACCATTAAATACATTCCATACATTAAATGCATGTTATTAAGCAGAATATTTGGAAAACTTGGCTTTTGTTCCTTTGGAATGTTAAAATGAAATAGGGGTGCCTACAATTGCAGGAGAATAAAGCAGAAACTGACAGAAGGGTCTGAACCCAGAGGAGAATACATTACGGAGCTATCTCTCCTGAACACTGCTGTCTGTAGCTGCTGAAGCAGGTGGTGTAGGGTTACAAATTCCTAGCGGTTTGGCGGAGCACCCCGCAGACCTGCTTAGGGAGGGTTACACATGCATAGCTACACGTAGACATGTGTTTTGTTTTTTTCACCTCTCCTGCAGGCAATGAAAGTGCTGTCAAAGAGGAGACTGATGAGACAGGCAGGTTTCCCAAGTAAGCATTTTGACTGGTCATGCAGTAAATCTTCAGTGTGATGGACAGATAGATAGGCTTGTCTGCCACAGCTATTCGTTTTGCTTTAAGTATTCTGATTCGCTGGCTCACTGTGAATATTCATTAATTCCTGACACCAACCAGAAACCTCATTAACAGACTACAGTAAAGAGATGGATCCCCAGAGCTGAGTATCTGGTCACTGTATAGAATGTGTCTGGTTGTTCTTACAGTGCCTCAGAATCTCCTCCACAAGAGAGTGAGCTGGTTTTGATGTGAACATTGAAAAGTGATTGGTCACACGTCACAGTTTCAGTCAGTCGTCTGTAACCATTGGCTGTCGTTCCCCGGCAGGACGGCCTCCACCCCGTGGTACTAAGGTAGCCAGCGAGGGCCCTGCCCAGCCCAAGGGGCCCCTGGAACGAGTGTACCAGGAGATTGCTATCCTGAAGAAGCTGGACCACCCCAATGTGGTGAAGCTTGTGGAGGTGCGTCATCACGAACATCATGTCTTCCCTTATCAGCACCACTGATTGTACAGTTTATTCCAGCACTTCCTGTTTTATGGCCACTGATTGTACAGTTGATTCCAGCGCTTCCTGTTTTATGGCCACTGATTGTACAGTTGATTCCAGCACTTCGTGTTTTATGGCCACTGATTGTACAGTTGATTCCAGCGCTTCCTGTTTTATGGTCGCTGATTGCATGTTAACTGTCCTTTTCTGTAGTCTGCTCTTGTAAATCTACTGAATGCACTGTGCATTAGTTTTGTAAATTGCTCTGGATAAGTCTGTCTGCCAAGCAAGTATAATGCAATCTAAACCCATTCCATACGACTCTGTATGATATAGATGTGAATGGTACATTACCACAACAGACAAAACTTCCTAATTAGTATATAGCACCTACCACATACTGTACTGTAGCATTGTAGTATAATGGTTGGGGAACTGGGCTGTAGGTTTCATTCTCAGATGGGGCACACTCATTTGACCCTTGAACAAGGTACTAAACCTGAATGACTTTTTAGTAAATATCCAGCTGTGTGAATGGATTGTATGTGAAGAGTATAAGCTGTGCATGTCACTCTGGATCGAGAATGTCTGTTAAATGTAAATACATTTGGGCATTTGTACTGTATAAACCCCCCCCCCCCCCCAATCTTTGTTTCTGTCCACGCTTTCATGCTGTGTGCTAGCCCAAATATTCCCCATCCCCCTTCCCCAGATCACTGAATGAATACACACACAATGCCGAAGGAGTGTGCTGCTTCATTGATTTTACAGTGTAGTTGGGTGTCTCCAGGGCTATATGACATAGGGTTATTTTTTTGTTCTTTACTGGATCAAACAAATCAAATCAAATCAAAATTTGTTAATACATAGCACATTTTACAAACAAAGGACAGGTTTGTTTTCAGGCTGGTATTAAGGTGTCAGTGGTGCTTACTGAAGGGAGGTTGGACACATCTTAGTTTCTGTCAGTAGGAATTCTCACCCATTGTGTTTCTCCTCTTTCCCGGGTCCAGGTGCTGGATGATCCCGGTGAGGACCACCTGTATATGGGTAGGAACGCCGGGAGCGCCCCCCCCCCCCATCCCAAACTGCTAACTTCTACCGACGTGGCATCTGTTCTTTAGCCTGTCCATAGCTGTGCTGACACACACATACACACGCGCACACACACACACGCACACATTTGCCATACATATTTAAGAAAGTTAAGAACTGTGGTCATTGTGAAACTGTATACCGTGTGTTGATTTTGATATTTGTTTTGAAATTTGATTGTAATTTCTGGAAAGTGTATAAAATGCCCCTTTCTTTTTGCAGTTTTTGAGCTGGTCAAACAGGGGTAAGTGAATGGTTTAAGGGCTCTAGTATTTTGTATTGTTATGATCTTCTTGAGGTGGTTGGTCCGAACTCTGAGTGTATCCTCTGTGCAGGGCAGTGATGGAGATTCCCACAGACAAACCACTGACCGAGGACCAGGCACGGTTCTACTTCCAGGACGTGCTGAGAGGAATTGAGTTTTGTGAGTAGATTGCGTTCCTTTGAAATTTACAGATTGGATAAACTGTTTTTTTGGTATAAATTTGGTATAAATAAATAGTGAGCCAAGTCCTCACTAACCCCCCCCCCCACACTAGATTACATCATGGGGCTGTAATGCTGTGAGTTGGCATGCCCCCTTTTCCATCTAGACGAATAAGCTCTGTTTCTTTTTAAATATTAAACCTTAAGAGTGGAGGTAAAAAGATCTTTTAATTTTATTTTCAGTGCATTATCAGAAGATAATTCATCGAGACATTAAGCCTTCCAACCTCTTGGTGGGGGAAGATGGCCACATTAAAATAGCAGACTTTGGGGTCAGTAACCAGTTTGAGGGGGCAGATGCGCTTCTGACCAGCACTGTGGGGACCCCAGCCTTCCTTGCACCCGAGACACTTTCAGAGACCAGGAAAAACTTCTCCGGCAAGGTAAGTAAATATACCATACCCCCTGGAGGCCTTCTTTGGAAGTACAACTATTTCAACCACTGGATAAGGATTACTTTTGTTATCATACTGCAGATCAAGGCTATTCAACTATAAACAGTTTGGCTAACCATAGCCTGTTGAGCACTGAGAAACAACAAAATGTTTTAATATGTATCAAAAATACCAGGTCAGCACGTGGACAGTTTATTGTGGATGTGATAAGCATTAGCCGTGGAGAAGAATGTGTCTATATTGTGTCTATATAATGTATCTATATTAACAGTGTGTCTGTATTGCTCATCGCAAACACATTTTACATACCCATATATTGTTCCACAAATAGGAACTGTAAAATGGTTGACTCACCTGCAATGAAAAAAATAATGTTGTCCATGAATGGTTGCATTGAGGGGGGTCTCAGACACGAGTCCAGGAACTTCAGGCCCTCAAAAGGGTCCTCTGTTAAATGAAAAAATATATTTTCTTCATTTTTTCCTAATTTAATTAAGTAGGCTACCTGCATGTAAAATAGATTATGTCTAGGTTATACTTTCTTCATTTTAACTTACTACTTGTTTATATTTTCATAAATACATGTCTGACACAAGTCTGTGGTATATGATGCCAGTTTTTGGCACGCTTCCATGTGCCTGTTACAGACGGTAGCCACTTCATGCAGGTGTTAGATAAAGGTGTCATCGGTTTTGGTGGATGGGGTCTTCAGCTGGATGGGCGTTCCAGGAGATTTGAGATTTAAACGTTTGAGAACCCCTGATCTAGGGCCTGTTACTTAAGATTTTAGAGCGTAGCCGTGGTTCAGATTGATTCAAATTAGATTTCTTTCTCTTCTTTTTCAGGCCCTGGATGTGTGGGCGATGGGAGTGACTCTGTATTGCTTTGTTTTTGGAGTGGTAAATTTTCCCATCATGCACTGACATTATACAGTAATATATGAAAAAAAACACGCCCATAAATTGTACATCATTTTAAAAGCCCCATAATGCAACGTAAGTAATGCACATTTTATAATAATGTATTTCATCAATTTAGGCCTTACACAGTAGATTAGGGGTCTCGGTTAGATGGTCACTGTAAATGAGAGAGTGTCTTTGTTCCCACTAT
Source organism: Synaphobranchus kaupii (assembly GCA_029718625.1). Classification (NCBI taxonomy): domain Eukaryota; kingdom Metazoa; phylum Chordata; class Actinopteri; order Anguilliformes; family Synaphobranchidae; genus Synaphobranchus; species Synaphobranchus kaupii. The sequence goes on from CM056376.1 coordinate 5,937,125, forward strand.
GCCAAGTTAACCCAAAAGGGAAAGACACTTACACACTAATTATTACCTTTATGGGTGGATTTGTCACTGTCCCCAGTGTCCCTTCATGGATGAACGCATCCTGAGTCTCCACCAGAAGATCAAGACCCTGCCAGTGGAGTTGCCAGAGCAGTGAGTTTACACACACACACACACACACACACACACACACACACATTTATACACGGATACATACACACACTCATTCAAACACATGTCACACTTATATACAGGGACCTGGACAAATACTTTATTTTATGATATTATTTTAAATAGTTGACCCTTTAGACACAAATTCACAACTTAAACATGCAAACACATTGCACGCACACACACACACACATGCCCACACACAAATACGTACGCAAACACCTCACACCCACACAAGACACTTCACAGCCACATATGCATATACACACACTCCTGTATGCATGCGCATAAATGCTCATCCACACCCACGCACTTGACCCTAAGACACACATGCATGCGATTCACGTTGCATTCTTGAAAGATATTTTTGTATACCAGTTTTAACACAGTGACATGGTAGTGTATCTGACATCCGCGTTCTTGTGCACCCAGCATTGATGTGTCTGAGGATTTAAAGGATCTGCTCTTAAAGATGCTGGACAAGAACCCTGAAAACAGAATCTCAGTGCCATACATTAAGGTCTGCTTCTGTCTGGAATACTCTGTGTACTTCATGTGTAAATCACCCCTTTGACTTATTTTACCCTCACATCTCAACTCATACAGGTTTTAAAATATCAGTTATACATACTTAATGGGGTCGATTTACTAAGATCCCAAATAAGGGGTGTTATTTCACGGGTGCAGTCAAAGTATTCTCACATGTTATCATTTCACACTTTGCCTGTGAACAACCTAAGTTATTATGTAAATTACTCCAGCCACAAACAGCCATATTTAAATGAGAGATTTTGCATGTTTGGACTGGTTATACTGTAAGAAAACGGTGAAAAGACTGGCAGCAATGTTGCCGTTTTTATGGTATTTTTTTTTAGTGTAGGGTATAGGCTACTATTACACTGAACGAGCTGGGGATTTATTACGAACTGTTTCACTGGATGTTTCTTAGTTTCTGCCGGGAGTTACAGATGTCTTTCAGGACTGAAATGATCATATGCTTACTAGCACTAAGCCTACTCGCGCCATAAGTGTCACATAAAATCACATTTCCATTTGATCATGGGTTTTATTTTTATAAAGTTTTGATTTGCTTGTTATTCACTGTTTGTTATAATAGACGTTGTATTGCTTGTTTGGTTCAAATAATAATTACTCTTCTATTCTGTAACACGATTTGCTTCATGATTAAAAAATATTTATTCTTACTGTTCATAATGTAGCCTATGTAGGCTATTCACAGCATTAGCTAGAATTCGCCAGTTAATTATCCCCCATTGTTACCAATCATTCTGAACATTCAGTTATGGATATTCCAAACACAACCGTACGTGTTTTGCTAGAAGTTTATCTTATTCATTCCATTTCTTTTAATAACTGCTTTCCATTTGTACTAAAATGCACCCGCAAATACCTTTCCAAAACCTCCTTTCGGGCTTAGTAAATCACTTTACACGTGCTAAAATCTATTTGCATGACCACCTCCCACTATTTTGCGAAATAACGTAGGGACGCCAAATTTTGCATATTCGTTCAGGCTAACCCGCAAAAATGAGAAATCAACGTATCTTTCAATTTTAGCACAGGCAATCCTCAGTTGGTCAATGTACACCACTATGTGAGTAACCACATTTTGCTGCCGCACATGAGTGATCTTGTGACTGTACAGTACTATAGCCATGTGACCTGCTGGCACTGTGTCTTTCCCAGGTGCACCCATGGGTGACGAGGCATGGGGCAGAGCCCCTCCCATCAGAAGACGAGAACTGTACCCTGATTGAGGTGACGGAGGAGGAGGTGGAGAACTCTGTGAAGCACATCCCCAGCCTGGCCACGGTGGTGAGTGGGCAGAGCAGACCGCTCTCGCTGTCTCCCAGCATGCAATGAACATGAGAGTTACCGACTGCCAGTTCCATAGCTTACAGCTCTATCAGACATGTTTTTGTTAAATATTAGTTATTAAGCCTCATCCTGATATTTTACATTGGTTTTCAGTATAGCTTCTCTGAAGGAGAGAGTTATTCGGTTGGGTTTTCACTGCACACAAGTTACTGCTCTGGTCAGTCAGGTACCTACACTTGCTGTCCTCTGACATGATTGCACAGCTGAGTAGTGTGTTATAACACACACTTTAGTGGAGACTGCCTTTCAGTTGTGGTACAGCCCTGTGGAACTGGCCATTCCAACTTTGAGATATGGAAAAGGTCTGAGGTAAAAAAAATATATATATATATATTTTTTAAAGTAAAAAAAAAAAAAAAAAAAAAAAAATCAGTTTTAAACATAACAGTGCTTTCCTTCTGCAGTTATTTTCATGCTCATTTGTGGTAGAACAGGTTGCAATACCCAAAGCTACTTTGTTAGACTTGTTAAAAACGAAATAGTTCTATGGTAGTGGACTTGAAGATTCAAAAGCTTGATTATGTCAAAACTATACTATCGGTAGATAGAGCCCCGTAATTATATACTGTTATATTTTCTGCATACATAAGAATTAACTCCTCATTCACTGTGTTTTGGAAACTTCTGAAACACAGTATATGGTGATTTGAAGTGATAGTGGTAGGTGGGCAGAGGTCATGAAGAAGGCTGTCTTTGAGTCTGAGTGCGCTTCTTCCTCCTTGCTGTAGATCCTGGTGAAGACTATGCTTCGGAAGCGCTCCTTTGGGAACCCCTTCGACTGGGGCAGGAGGGAAGAGAGAAGCCCCTCTGCACCAGGAACCCTGCTGACGTAAGTGCCAACGAGACCCCCCTTCCCCACCCCAAACGTCCAGGCTCGCACGCAAACCCACTACACAACACCATGAAAGCGTGGGGGGTTCGTTCGAACCCCTGTCCTATTTCTCACTGACCAGCTTCCTCAGAGTTCTCAGCCTTAGTCATTAAATCCTATTTTTGACATACCATCTCAGTTGGTGTTTTGCCTCATAAGTGTTTAAGGACCTTAAAGTGAGGCCGCCGTAGTGGCGCAGTTGGCGCAGTTGGACCACTTTCAGTCGGTCCAGTTGCACACCGAGGATCAGGGGTTCTTCACGCCCCTGGTTCTGCCAAATCCGGGTATGGCCCGTGCCTTGAGGGAGTGGCAATTGGCGGCCGCTCCTGGGGTGGGGGGAGGTAATCGGCGGGGCTACCAAACCAAAACAGGAAAAAAAAAAAAAAAGTGGAATCACTGTTTTTATTCTCCAAAACCACTACGGTCCTTTTCTTTTTTCTTTTTAAGCAAAACATACTTTTTTCTGTGCTTGCCTAGCTATTATCAGTATATGTGAAAATGCTCTGATAGAACTCTGCACAACAGTGTATCTCTGTTCCTCTTCCCCAATCACCTTCCAGCAAAGGCAAGGCAGGCATTGGAAAGTACTGCTTCATTCATAGTAATCAAAGGTAAAGGATTGTCATTGCAAGTCTCTGCCTGCCTTTCAGCAACCTTTATATTTCTGTACCTTTTTAAAAACCTGAACGCATCGTTGGAATGAACTGGCTCTGTGACGTGTGAGTGTAACATGCAGGACAGGTGTTCCTCCAGGTGTACCTCCAGCAGTATGTGCCTCCAGAGGCATTATGGGACTGACCACTGAGCTCACATTTCCTGCCCTTATTTCAACCTCTTTAAAAGGGCCTTTGCAGTAAGCCCCTTGAAAACCTGGTCTGTTTGACTGGACACACTTTATAAAAAGGTCAGCTCTTACACTTCAAACTATTTCATCTTTTTACGAAAAGCTTTTATTCTTCGCACATTGATTTTCTGTGGTGGAAGGTCAGAACTATGTAACCATAGTTACAATGGACCTCCGTACCATTAAAAACAACCACAAAAGGAGATCTTGTCGCGATTCTGCCTTGGCAGCATACAATGCTGTGATGATAAGCCTGATATTGACAGGGTGTTTATATGTCACTGCTGAGGGTTGTCTGGACCCTCCTTCCTCAGCTGTTGGTTCATCTCCCCACAGCAAGGGCACCATCGTGAGGACAGCCCATACCTACCTTCAGTCCCTGTGCTCTAACTGCATGAGTCTGTCTGTCGGGTGCATGAGTTTGCAGGGAACCGCTCCGCTGCTGCCGTGGAGTCTGCATCTGGCATGATGGGGAATAAATATCGCAGCAATCTCGTTTTTTTTTTCTTTTGTTTTTTTTTTTAACTGCACTCGGCCTTATTTCAGTGCATGCAGCAATGTGCTATCTTAAGCCCCTCAGGTCATGCCAGTGAACTAGTTTTGTGTCTTCCCATTTCTGACCTGAATGCACAACTAATGGCTTGCTGTATTTTCAAGTCAGCTCGAGGTTGCTTGTTGTTGATTCATTTGTTTTATTTATTTTAATTACTGAAATCAAAAAAAAAATCCAGTTACACACAGAGAGATGTTAACAGTGAAGCTCTGCATTCACTAGACAGTCTGACCATGTTACCCTGATTACAATCCTTGCTTTGTACACAATGTGAAGAAGCAGTACTGACAAAGGTAAATGACAAAAACTGTGACCATTGAAAGACGATTCAGTTCTTCAGTATATTGCGTTCTTCTAATTCAGTTTCTGTCTGTTGTCTAGCAAACAGGAGAGTGGGGACAGCATGAGGAACCTGGACTTGCCTTTTGTAGGGGAGGATGAGGTTCTATCCTGATCCCACGATGGAGGAAGGGTTAGGGGGCGTGGTCGGCTAACCACCCTTTTTCCCAGCATTGCCATGGGGAGGCCAACATTGAGAAAGGGTGTGCCACCACGCTGTGAGACAGGGCGCCATGCTGCGCGGTGTGTTCTGTGTCCCGGGAGCACAGCCGGACACCACGGCCATGCATGCTTTTTCTGCCGTAAAAAAAAAACGGCATGCTCTTACCGTGACCGTTTTCCACACCAGTGCCATCTCCAGTTGACGCTTCTTTCTCTGGACTCCCCTCTCGTTTCGACCAAAAAAGAAGCTGCATTGGGCGCAGCGCAGGAACTTTGTGGGTAGCGAAGGGTGTCTGTTTTTTTCTCAGCGCCTCCAAACGGCTTTGGCGCAGCCAATTTTGTAACATATTCAATATTTTAAAAAAAGGGACTAGCTACGGGTTGCACAGTGTACAGTGGCATATCGGGGTAGGGGGGTTTAAATTATGCATTTTACATGTAATATTAATGGAATAGTAGTTCAATGGAAATTGTTGTTCATATTCAAATATCACAAAGTGTGTAGCTAGTATTTAAAATGACTTATTAGGACCTTTTTGTTTTTCTACATCCACAAAGCACACAGACTTCCTGTTTCCTGTTACAATGATGAATGCCTGTAAGGGTCTCTCTGTGGTTTAAATATCACTGGTTAGTTTTGAAATAGTTCTTGCTTATTGACTTGCAAATGGGAGTGTTTTCTTGACCATTTGACCTCAAAAGCCTATTAATATGTAAGAGACAAAGCATGCTGTGTGGTCTCAGGGCTTTTGTTTTTAAAGCAGTGATACACTATAGCTGTGGATTATATTTAAAGCACCTGCGTTGGACACAATGAAAGTGCTCAGCTAGGAAGTGCGTGGCCTAGGTTGGCTTATCTTCACTCCTCTGAAGCACTACATGGTTAGGGGGGGGGGGGGATAGTGCAGTTTTTGTAATGAAACCCTATAATGGAGAACAGTTTGGTTTAGTGCTGTACCTCACATAGCATGTGGTATTCTGGAAAGATGCACTTTTCCACTTAGGGCAACATAATACAATGATATTTCAAATAGTTTCAAGGTAGTGTAGTAATAGGCACACACTATGCGGACAATTAAAATTTAGCATCTAGGTAAAAGCAAGGGTTGAGTTGGGGGAGAAAATCAGTAGTGTGTGGTTACCCACAAGCTGATGCAATTATTTTCACTTCCTGCTCTGTGAACTGTATATCAGGCAGTGTTATGTAGTCACAGTTATATACTTTCCTAGTATTTAAAATGAATGCATCATATAAACACAATGCTTCCACATAGTTGTCATCTTGACAAGTATGTGCAAAATCAGCGATGATAAAAAGGATATCAAATTTAGTAGTTTTACTTTTCTGCATGTTCATATTACTCTGGGGACATATCAAATGGCTCTAAATTATGAAGGCTTTCAGTCATATTACTATGCATAAGGAAATCAACTCTTTGGTGCAATTGTTGACCCTCTGTAACCTGCCCTTTTGTTTTAATTGTTAGTGACCCACCGATGCCTCGTAAGTGCTAATTGTCAGGGGTTCCCACGTGTGAACACTTCATGACATTTTAAAATTGCCGAATTAACGGAATGTCCTCAGCTTCTGCACTGTACAGTGGAACACATACCAATGGAAAACGGAATGAATTAAACGACCATATAAGGACGTGAGGATAAAGCAACAAATTAATGCGGGTATTAAAAGTGAACTTCATGCTAAAATAAATTTTTGATGGTAAATCGAATTGACCACTGACAGTATGACCAAATCAAAATGCCAGTCACAACGTAACAACCGTCAAGATTTTCCTGGAAATATCAAGTAAAATGTTGCACATCCCTGGGGCAGTCATGGCCACTGGATGTAGTAGCATAGCTGAGTCATTGAGGCATATTTCAGATGCAGGGCTTGGAGAGTAAAATATATAGACAACCACAAATGAGAAAGGTAACCTTCCAACTGTGGAGGGATCAATAAAGTACAATAACATCAAATTCCCCCTCTAGCTCGTAATGGTACTTGCAATGGCCCGTTTTATTTATGACAATAGCTTGCAAAAATGTAGAATTGTATTGAAATACTTGAAAATAAAACACTTTAAATCTCAAGTACTAATATGTTCATAATCAGGTTTAACATAATCGCAGAGATCAATGTGAATCTTTTTAAGAGAATTGTGTAGAGTAAAACAAGGCCTTTACAATACCAATGCACCTTGGTCTCAGGCTAAAAACCTTTCCAGTTTTGTCCAATTTGAGTTTTTTTCCAAAGGAATCATGGGATGGCAACCCTCTTTGTACACAGCACCCAGAGCAACGCTGCAATAGGAGGGTTTGACTGTAGGGTGCCTGTTGATGTATCCGGTCCATGTAACTGTAAAATATTTGTATTTATACACCGGTATTTAATCTTTTTTCTGTTTTTTTGTAATCATGTCTTATCCATCCATGACAGAACAGCTACAATTACATTTGCCAACCCTCATATCACTTACCATACTTAGTATTTCAGCGTAGTAATATACAATAGAGTGCCGTGTATCTGAATACACTAGCCATCTGCATGCTTGCATATATAATCACTAAATACACAAATTTTGGTGTGGTTCTGTGGAAGCCAATGGGTGAGTGAGCTTGTGGTTAATTACCCTATACATATTGTATCCGGTTGATCGTTTCAATAAAATGACAGTTGCCTTTAAGTGAGGAGACGGTTGTACGTCCTTCATTTTGTTTCATGGTTGTAAGGGAGGGGTAGGAGTGTATTTATTTTAATTGGAAACCTCATAATGAACTCAAAAACAAGCAACCAAGGACATGAACACATTGCAACACAAACAGAATACTGAGTTTACGATGTGTCATTTTTGAGTGGGTGTATTTATTGACGCAGGTAGCATATCCAGCTAAAGCAATAGTCCTCAATGTAGAGATACACCCCGGGAATCCAGTCCTGACTGAATGCCGACCATGCCCTGCGTTAGCTGAGTATGCCGACCATACCCTGGTTTGCTGAATATGCCGACCATGCCCTGTGTTAGCTGAGTATACTGACCATGCCCTGTGTTAGCTGAGTATGCCGACCATGCCCTGTGTTAGCTGAGTATGCTGACCATGCCCTGTGTTAGCTGAGTATACTGACCATGCCCTGTGTTAGCTGAGTATGCCGACCATGCCCTGTGTTAGCTGAGTATGCTGACCATGCCCTGTGTTAGCTGAGTATACTGACCATGCCCTGTGTTAGCTGAGTATGCCGACCATGCCCTGTGTTAGCTGAGTATACTGACCATGCACTGTGTTAGCTGAGTATACTGACCATGCCCTGTGTTAGCTGAGTATACTGACCATGCCCTGTGTTAGCTGAGTATGCCGACCATGCCCTGTGTTAGCTGAGTATGCCGACCATGCCCTGTGTTAGCTGAGTATACTGACCATGCCCTGTGTTAGCTGAGTATGCCGACCATGCCCTGAGGTGCAGTCCTTCAGCACAGTGGCTACACGGCTGAGCTAGTGGACTGCAAAGTGAAAAGAAGAAATTGCTGGGTGTACACACGTTAGAGGAATAAAAAAAAGCATAAGATTGTTTTTAAAAATGGGTATTTGATACAGGAGAGGAAGGGGTCAACTTGTGGGTGCAGTCCCAAAAAGCTGAGGATGATTTCAAGGTCCAAGGAAGAAAGTCCCTGCTGTCACTGTATAGACATGTCTCTGCAGCAGCTGAAGTCTACTGGGTGCCATACATGGTCTCTTCCTTTAACACAAAGAAAAACAAGATGGAATTATAACATTACATTACAGGCATTTAGCAGACACTCTTATCCAGAGCGACTTACACAACATTTTAGAATTTCTTTTACATATATTATCCATTTATACAGCTGGATATATACTGAAGTGATTCAGATTAAGTACCTTGCTCAAGAGTACAACGGCAGTGTCCTAGCTGGGAATCGAACCTGCAACCTTTCGGTTACAAGGCTAGTTCCTTAACCATTATACTACACTGCCGCCATAACTCATGCAAGCTTATTTGTCCGGACCCTATTTCAGTCACAATTTGTAATACTATTGTCTTACATCACCACCTGCCACCCACTGAGAGGACACTGAGCTCATGCACTACTCAGCTACTACTCATGCACTACTAATCGCTCTCAAGCCAGTGATTATTTTCCAGGCAACAGGCCTTGCGGTGTACCAAATGGAGTGGTGCATGTCTCCTCACTAACGACAACTGGTAACCTGTAGGTTCCTGATAAGCGGCGAGCAGGTGCATGTGCCCAAGGAAGCACACGCATATCCTATCAATGTGGGACATGTCTCCTAGTCATAGGAGGCTAAAGACATGGCCTAGACTCAGACTAGGGATCTCCGAGCTATAGGGCTCAGTCTGCGTTTGGGGAATGTCCTATGGCTGGACGCACTCAGCAGTCCATAACATGTCCAATTTAAGAAAATGTCATCGGGACCAAAAATAAATAAATTATATTGGCAAGTAAAATAGGAACTGAAACAAATGCAGAAATAAACAAATTAGGCTGGTTTGCAATGGTCTGCTCATCAGTGAATTGGGGCAATAAATGTATAATGTACTTTACGTTTATTGAGGGAAAAGTGTCAAACTCACTGTGTCATCATTTTCATCCAAATGAATGTATTTGTGTTTGCTGTAGTAGTTTCTTTTCTTCAGGAATGTCAAGGCCACCCAGTCACAAACAGCGTTGACCTAAGAAGGGAAACCCACCATCACTGTACCTAACATTATTCAGTTCCACAGATCTATTGTTGTGTTGAAAAAGTCACACTCAGCTTTTGTCTGGAATGCAACAAAACAATAGGACAAACAGATATTTTATGGAAAAGCTAAATCTTTTCAGGGAAAGTAGCCATTTTTCCATTTGAAATAAAAAACATTTGGAGACAAATTTGAGACTGTGTATATCCAATTTCCACCCCAATCTGGAATGTCCAATTAATGCCAACCGTGCGCTCACGGGCGAACCCCACTGAGTGGGACACATGGGAGAGTGCAGACCCGCGGCTTTCCTCCCAAACACGTGGCTCAGCCAGCTGTTTCATTACACACCACCGCCAAACCTGCACACACAGCAGAATCGCACTCTCATACGCAGCTGGCATGCTGACTACGGGCTCCCAATTTCTTTATTTTTTGGAAGTAGCCATTTATTCAACTTTAATTTAATTAGTGGTTCAACTTTAATTCACTTAATTTGATAATGAATGTCTTTATTTGGTGTGTTTGTTTGTGTGTTGTGGGTCTGCCCCACTGCATATATATCTTTTTTGTTGTTGCTGGTGGCTACAACTGAAGTTCCCTAAAGGGAAAATAAAGGTTATTCTATTCTATTCTATTCTATTTTTCCATTGGAAATTTCTGTTTGACATAATTTCCTGGCTGAAATGGGTGCTCTGTGGTGTGGGAGTCTACTCACCAAGCTGAGAAAAGACATTCCAGCTCCTATGTTCACCAGAGTGGGCACCAGGTTAAATTTACCAGCCTGCAAGAAAAAATTTTTACTTTTTGGTGCACATATTTTGGTTTTCTTTATAAAAATCCAGAGCTAAAGCTCTTAATGTCTTTGGAGGGTTTGTTTTGCATTTGACCTATTTGGTTGATCTTTGGCATTAAATCTGCTCCGACATCTGGCAACACTGTTTGTGCTATTTCATTTGGATTAGACGGTGGTTCAGTCCACCACACAGTTTTTTTAGCCATAGTGATTGAAACAAGAATGATTACATTGCAGGTACGTAGCATAATACAACCGTTACTTTTTATCAACTGGAAAATAAAGTTTAAATGACATAAATAGTATTACAAAAAAGTATTACAATAATAAATGCTTTGCAGATTGAATGGTCCCACCAAGGATAAAATGTTCACCTCTATTTTTAATGTTTTTCTCCTCTTTTTATACCCAATTTGGAATGTGCAATCATGTACTGGCATGGTCCAGATTCACTACCAGACAGTGGGTATCTATCCATGCACTGTAAAAGGGGATGAGCCCTCCAGATTCACTACCAGACAGTGGGTATCTATCCATGCACTGTAAAAGGCGATGAGCCCTCCAGATTCACTACCAGACAGTGGGTATCTATCCATGCACTGTAAAAGGCGATGAGCCCTCCAGATTCACTACCAGACAGTGGGTATCTATCCATGCACTGTAAAAGGGGATGAGCCCTCCAGATTCACTACCAGACAGTGGGTATCTATCCATGCACTGTAAAAGGGGATGAGCCTTCAGAGGATGAGCTACCCAGCAGCCCCCTCACCTTCTTCTTATGTTGTTTTCTCTTTTTCTGACTCACCTGTCCAAAGACAATAACATCAAAACGGATTCCGTAACCTTTGATCAGTGTCCGTTGGTCCATATCGTCACAATCTTTATAATATTTAGCAAACCTGTTGGAAAAAATAAATTACCAGCATATTAGCATGGGTCAGCTGCAGTAAAAGAGCTGACCCAAACCTTTTGAAGATATTAACATCAGGGAGGTAGTCATGCACAACTATAGGCAGGGAAGCTGTGCAGGGGTCCAGAGTTCACGGAGGGCCCGAACAACAGGCCCTAGCATAATCCCGCTAAGGCCCTTTTCTCCCAACTAGCAGATGCACAATTAACAACAATCCTGGAGTTATCCTAAATCAAAATAACACCAAGCCTTCACCTTACAACGGGTCAAGCAGTAGGCTTACAACCAATATTACTATTATCACATATATTTCAATCATTTCAATGTAATCCCTGTGAAACGTGCCAGAGAAGAACCAGAGCACCGTTAAGCAGGTGGCATGATATGTCTCTGCAGTTGTACATTTTGAGAGATCCATCAAAGCGCACTGCAAGACATATCAGTAAATGTTTCATGAAAGGTCATATACTTGGAACACTATGACTGCATGTCGTACGGCTATGTCTGTCACTGCAGAATGCCGGCGCAAGGCTTTTTCTACCTGAAGTTGTATCCGCGGGCCACATTGTTGTTAGGGCTCTTGTTGTCCAATCTGCGGAAGGAGTACTTTGGGACGCACTTGTTTTCGGACATGTCCAAGTCACAACTCCAGTCAATCAGGATTCCAATCACCCCTCCCTGGGCAGGCACAAGCACAGATATGGTCCTGTGCGTTTAAACTACAACAAATCCTCACCTGTACAATGCATCCATAATACATAACCCCCCCCCCCCAAAAAAAAAAAACCCAGGTGCTGAAACTCATATCCCTGGCAACGACCTCCACTCCCTCCTGCCCTTTTCTCGTTCTAATATTGAGAGCTCAGTTACAATATATCATTTAGTGTTTACCTAACAGTCATTAGCTGTTTTTTTTCAAATGTAGTGTTCTATTTTTAATTCAGCCAATAGTGCCCTCGTAGACAGGTATAGTACATTTCTACATATTCAGGTCACAAAAAGTTAATGTTTATGGCCTATCGTGGAGCACTGGAACAGTTAATATTCACAAGTGGCAATGTGAGGATTACCTGAGCAAGCCTTCCCAGAGTGTCAGGTGGTTTCCCTAGATTCAGCTAATAATATGTTACTAGGACAAAGTCCACATCCTGCCTGCCGTAGCAGCTGTGGACTATTCATTTGCATTATGAATCCACACCCAGTCAACAAGAACTCTATGCACAGGTAACAAACCCTGTTCCAGGAGATTGAATCACCCCCTATGGAAAAAAGATATGCTGCAGTATGTTGTAAATATATAAAAATTATCTTCACAATATATTTAAAATATACTGCAGTATATTACTTTTCCATATGGGACTGTTAGTGGATGTTGGTGGACGGGAGGGGGTGGGCGGTCATAGAATTAAATCCTAAACTCAGGGCTAAAAACAACAGCTTCTCAAGGTGGAATGAGAATCATGACTTTTCCTAGCTTTAAAAGATCACTTGACCACATGCATCAAGCTATATTGCACAAGTTTGCAACTGTAGCTCTCCCTAGGGGGCATGCCTGCTGGCCCTAGATATGCATTTGTTCATTTGCAAAATGCTTATGGTTCCATCGTAATGAATTTCACATTTTTCATGTCTGTTGCTAAGCAAGGGATGCACGAGATCTTTATGCTCACAAATAAGGACAAACCAAGCAGTGTTCTACTATAGACTCCTGATAAGTATGTATCGCAATTGTGCTACTGTATGAATAAATATTTTTCCCCATGCTTTACTCAATATAACCTACATAATTTATGATATTTATGTAGCGGGTGTAGCTCGGCTAGTTCGCTAGTAAGCACAGTGAGGTGCAGTAAAGCGAAGGCCTTGTAGCAGGTTACCGTGGCAACACGTGTTTGCTTGCGAGTGAGAGGAGCGGGGTTCAAATCTCACCTTGGACTTCTGAGTAAAAGTAAGCTTCTCTCTTTCTATACGGTTACATTTACATGACCTTTCTACACACAAAAAAACACACACATTCTGCCTGTAGGCCAAGGGGGGCGGTAGGGTCACACATTCTGCCTGTAGGCCAAGGGGGGCGGTAGGGTCACACATTCTGCCTGTAGGCCAAGGGGGGTGGTAGGGTTAGGGTTAGGGTCGTGACAAGAAATGACCAAAGAGGTCTCAACTGACATATACGGCCATGGCCTGGAAGTCCTCATTGGCCCCGACGACAATATCTTTGAGGCGGAAGATGGGGCAGTCGGGGTCGGTTTGGCGGTGGAAGATGCAACCTTTGAGGTAGGAGGAGTTAATATGAGGCAGGATGTTTCTCCTGCGTAATAACAGACAGACATATTAAAATAGAGCTCTCGGCCATGAAAGCAGCAGCCTTCGTACAACAAATTTCAACAAAACACTTGTGCAAAGACAGCAGTGCTTAATGTGTCCTCTAATAATTATCTAATTGAAAATTAGCTTCAGCTCATAAGAGAAAGGAATTGCTCACTTGTTGAAGTTGAATTTGGGGTATTGGATGCTGTTCTTTATGAGCACAGTGAACTCTTCTGCATCTGTCAACACAGCAGGCCTGTGACAGGGAGAAATGACATAACCTAGCCACGTTTTACTTCTGGCAAATGTAACTGAGGAGCAAAACCTGTGCAGTCACCGCTGTTATGCTCCTACGATTTCTAATGTATTAAAATCAATGTTCCATCTGACTATTCTATGGTTTTCTGCGCTTTTTATGAGCTGATCAGTTTTGTTTGATTTGAACGATGAGCAAACTGTTCTACTACTCAGGATTGATACCAAACCACTCTCAGTATTTTACTCTGCATAATCTTTTATCTGTATACATGCATAAAGCGACGCCTATACACCTCTTGGAGTCATCACTGTTACTGGATATAAAAAATTATATGTATAGGAAAATAATGCCTAAACAATTCTCAGAAACTGTTGTAGTGACACACCTGTCTGAGATGTTTAATACTCTAGTCTCACACCGTTCATTTTTGGTCTGTCAGGGGATGCGAGAAATCCCCTACCTTTTTATAAATGCCCTTTAGCCCACTACAAATAAATTGGCTGACTGGGGAAAATGGTAAATAGCAGTTTCAGTTGCGGTATATGGTACTGTTAGTATACAGAAACTAACTACTGGCAAGAACACAATGTAACATCCATGTAACACAAATAAAGCTGTCTTCAATATATACGTCAGCAAAAAGTATCAGAAAACTAAAAATGAGAAAACAGTAAAGAACCACATAGTGACCTCTGGTGTTCAAACTAGAAAAAAACAGTGGTATCACTTGTACATTCAGTGGTAATAGAATTTATTCACATCATAAGATGAAGTATACTTTTCCATTTGCAAGAACCAACATAATAATAATAATTAACCGCAATAAAGTTACTTTTATAATTGGCTGAAGTACAGTACTTTGATTTACAAACAAATGTATAGGTACTGTGTAAGCCATACATTCATATTTACACGTGCATTTCAATATAGCTTTCGAGTCATGTTTGAAACATTGTGCAGTTCTTTGAGTATACTTTCTGGGATACATTTTTGCAGAAGTGTCTTGTAGAAATAAATAACTCACTCTGGCAGGTTTGTGTCTATTTCCAATGGGCACCAAGCCTGCACTTCACACGTCTTCAAAGCGTCTGAATAATCCACACATTTCCCTGTCTGAATACCTGAGGACAAAGTTGCACATTTTTTCAGATGCAATCCGCACTAGACAAGGAAATGCTGAACTGTGTTGATCTTCAAACCAGAGGGGGGGGGGGGGGAATATTACTGACTGTTAGAAATATAAGATGATGTACATCATGTCACATATCATAACATTGTGGCCCACCATTGCCGTGCACGTTGCTGAATCCTGCAGTGCAGTTGCTGTCCGAAGTACAAATGGTGGATGGGCTAGGGAGCTGAATAAGAGACAAGGTCACCTCAAGATGGAGGCATTTCTCACTCAACAACAAGTCAATTATTCCATTACCAGGATATCACATAAACATATTATTCATACCTTATCTATCAGAAAAACTAACCATGCTAGATCTTTGATTTAAGTGTGCTTGGTCCCAGTCATGACAGGTAATTTATCACAATGATCAATTTAGATGAATACCCTTGACAGTGCGCTGCATATCTGACTCTTAACAGTCTAAAATAAGGGTTTGCAGCCCAGTCACACTTTATGCCATTAGTACTGCTACTACTACTGCTTTATTTAGTGACCTCACAGTGAGATGACTTCTGTGTAATTTAAGTGGAGCATAAAATAAATTATGAATGCTGTTGAGGATGCCGGAAGACCAAAACCTTTGATTTTGAGCTTGCAAAATGCACACAGAAGTAGCATTCTCCTGCAGTATCCTACCTCAGCACAGGTCGACTGCGTTTGGTTCTGGGTGACAATCAGATTCGTCAGTAAAAAGAATGAGTTCTGCGCCTGTCACAACACAGCAACAGATCACAGGCTAGAGATCATTCTGTACTTTCACACTATTCTGTTTTCAAAGAGAAAAGCAGTTTATCAGCATTCTTACTCTAAAGTCTGGAAAACATATTTTTTCAGTGCTGTAGCCTGATCATTTACAAGGAGGACAGAGTATGGCGATGTTTCAATCTCAAGCCTCTGCCTCACAGACAGCTGTCTTGCGACTGATACACAAGTACTGTGGGTCACAGGTGAGCTGAAGATTCAACACTCGGAGTACCTGAGGTGGTATGATGTAATCAACAACGTCCCACGCTTGGACTCCCAGGTCAGGGATGTTGGCCAAAGCATTGCCCTTGACCTTAGTGGTGACAGAGCTGATGACAGAGTCAGTGTCTTGGTAGCCCTGCTGGATCACACAGACATACCTGGCATGTGAAGCAAGAGGTTTTATGTTGTATTCATTACAATACATTACATGCATTTAGCAGACGCTCTTATCCAGAGCGACTTACACAACTTCTTTTACATCTTATTACATTTATCCATTCATACAGCTGGTTGGATACATACTGAAGGTTAAGTACATACTGATGGTTAAGTACCTTGCTCAAGGGTACAACGGTAGTGTCCTACCTGGGAATCGAACCTGCTACCTTTTGGTTACAAGGCCAGTTCCTTAACCATTATACTACACTGCCGCCCACTATTCATTTATGTAATAGGGACAAATACCATTTAAATACTTAGAATATTTCATATACTGTTCTGATCCATGTGTTACAGTGATCTTAAATTAAGTTAGTCCTCTTGTGAGACTTTAAATGAATAGCAAAATAGGGGAAAGCAGAAAAGCCAAGGAAAATATTAAAACTCCAAACAAATAATTCCATCAAGAGTTAATCATATGCTCACTATAAATTTATGAAGGAATACTGATATGTTATTGCAAGTTAGGTGTTTCAGCCAGAAGTTTACATTTCTCTTGAAATCCAGATGTTGAGAATTTGGCAGGTGTGCACTGTCTGGTCACAGTATACTCTGCAGGTACCATAATCTGGTCAGAGCAAATGCACCACATATTTTTTTCCCCAAAGTTTGTCTCCAAGACAGAATGGGCTGAGACAGGCCTCTATCCATCCATCCATCCATCCATTATCTAACCCGCTTATTCATGGTCATGGCCGTGGGGGTCTGAAACCTATCCCAGCATGCATTGGGTGAGACTGAGACAGACCTAATCAGAATCATAATTAAGGATGCAGGGTAATATTGGGGTTGCATTGGTATTGGTGATAACATCTTAAAACAAACTTGAATTAAGATTATGGCTGATATTATGGCCCAAGGCGATGACGCAACATACATGGTTCATTGAGGTGATGCATCTGATACGCCACTGATGCTATGAATTAAATGAAAATGTCGTTCTCAAAAAATAGCCTAATAATAGTCATCTATCATTTTTAATTTATCATTTTTATGAGCCAAACTCACAAGGAAAGCTATACAAAGACTTGGTAGATCTCTAGACTCATGCTCTCTGGCAACTGCTTTAAGCATAAAGTAAGCAAGTTGAGACATTTTGTTATACAAATAGAATTTGGTACATTTTTACTACACAATTTAACATCTGTGCTCATCTAGTACTTCTATCAATGTTAATCAATGCAGTTTCATTTGTGCTATAATGTAAAACAGGATATTGGCTCCAAAATTTCTGTATTGTGTCCTGAAAAGAATGTGTTCTACAGGCAGACCACGAGCCACATCCAGCCTGTATTACTGAAGACTGTGAAGAAGGCATCTTCAGAGGCCCAATCCGGTTTGATGTTTACTGCCTTTTCTCCATAATCGAAGTACAGTTATAAAACTGAAGGCCTAAACTGTCGTTGTGTTTATTGATGTTTCAGATCACAGTACTCACCCGATCACATAGCCAACGATGGAAGCCTGGATAAGTCTGTTGATAATTCCCACAGTCTTGTTTTGGATCACCAGCACTTTGGGTGTTTCATACTCAAAAATACACCGGCCAAGTGCGTTGCAGCATCCTTTCCCTGCTGCCATGTCCACAGCTACATTCAATATGGCAAGGGAGATAACCCAAGTGCTTATAGACTGCCGCCTGGCCTTATCTCTTCAGCCGTTAATGACATTGATCGTGCGGTCATGTCAACTTCTCTGGCGACTTGATAAGTTTCACCAGTTGCTCTTTCGGAAAGATTTGCATCAGAGATGGATACTCGGCCGCACGAGCATTCTGACTGAATGAACACCAATGCTGAAAACACAGTACAGCCCAAAAGGAAAGAAGAAAATTGACTGTCGTTTCTTATAGACTTTATTATAAAAGTATAAACAAAAGTATTCATTAAAAAAAGATACAGCAAATAATACAGTAAATGGTAATGACAAAATCACATTCAAGTGAGTATGGAAACTGAGACAATTCCACAAAACTGACACAGGCTTACTGGTTCTATTTCAAATCAATCTTAGTAAATAATAAAATAAGTGTAAAACGGGAACATTAGAAAATAATATATTTCTGAAGGCCAGCAAAATGTTAAGTCGGTATATTCAGGCAATACAGATATTCAGTGCATGTAGTAGTTTATGGCAAAAGGTAATAAAATGTAATGCCACTATGTGCTTTTAAACTCACGACATCACACTAGAGAATCAATGGAAAGACTTCACCGACTCCTTTGAATCCGGATGAGGTTTGCCGTAGTGCTCTCAAAGCACAGTATCAGCGAATGCGCGGATCGGCGGTGTGCTTCTAGGCTGCAGACCGCTGTATCGTCCCTCTCCGCTTGGATACTGGCCCCTGATTCGCTGCACAGAGCAGCTGGGGATGACCGGGCAGGCGTCTCCCTGGGCGCCCCCGAAACGCCAGTCGATGTAGAGGCTGTAGGCACAGTGTCGGAGCAGTCGGTTCGGGTCCCCTTTGGGAAGGTCTACGAGGGGCTCCCTGTACAGGAGAGTCGATTCCAGGATTGGACGGCTCAGCACCAGCTGAGGGAAGGCGACGGAGGTTGTGATGCACGGCCCACGGCTTTGCCGACAGCACAGCTGCTCGCGAGGGGCAGAGCGGGGCGCACAGTGACCGCAGAGGCACCAGGCCGGACGGTTAGGCCCATCCACCTCCCTCAATTCCATTTCAGGGCCACGCACGGGGGGAGTCTGTACCACACTCGCCAGCACCCTCATGCTCACCACCCCATCCTGAGAGCAGGAACACGACACACACACACCCAAACACACACACACACACACACACACACACACACACACGGGCACACACACACACACACACACACACACACGGGCACACACACACACACACACACACACACACACACACACACATTACATTACATTACAATTATTTGGCAGACGCTTTTATCCAAACCGACGTACAATAAGTGCACATTGAAGGTCATTGACGCAGATCCAGCAAAGCACAACTTTCTCACAACACACACACACACACACACACACACACACACACACACACTCAGTCTGTGAGTTACCTCAATGAATCTACAAAAAATTACTGGATCTAAAAAGGTGAGATAAAAGACAGATAGAATAATATTTAAACTGGTCTCTTAAACTGTTTGAGTGACACGCTGCCTGGAATGTTTACTGCTCTCATCTCACACTATTCTGGTCTGTCCTGGTACCAAAAAGCTGCCCTACTTTCTTATGTACATCACACGCGAAAGGTAGTTTTTAAAAAAAACACACAAATGCCAGCCTTTGATTGGCCAACAGGATATGGTAGATTCTGCCATAATCTACACTGCCCGTCCAAAACAAAAGTCGCACACTCTAATATTTCGTTGGACCGCCTTTAGCTTTGATTACGGCATGCATTCATCATGGCATTGTTTCAACAACCTTATGCAACGTCACAACATTTATTTCCGTCCAGAGTTGCATTCATTTTTGGCCGAGATCTTGTATTTACGACGGGAGAGTCAAACCACTCTGTAAAGTCTTTTCCAGCACATCACAAAGACTTTCAATGGGGTTAGGGTCAGGACTGGTGGCCAATTCATGTTTGAAAATGATTCCTCGTGCTCCCTGAACCACTCTTTCACAATTTGAGCCTGATGAATCTTGGCATTGTCGTCCTGGAATATGCCCATATTGACGGGATAACCTGGTCATTCAGTACATTCAGGTACTCAGCTGATTTCATTTTATTGCTGCATAATGTTGCTGAGCCTAGACCTGACCAATTGAAGCAACCCCAGATCATAACACTGCCTCCAGAGGCTTGTACAGTGGGCACTATGCATGACGGGTGCAACGGCGACTTTTTTTTTGGACGGGCAGTGTATTTGTGTGGCAGGTCACAGCAGCCTGACAAAGTACCATAAGACTGCAGCCGTGATTTCCTTTTCAGCAGGAGTGCTTCCCATTTAAGCAGCATCTGCCCAGTGACTGAGGGTTTGAATTAAATGTGCTTCAGTAAAGATTGGAGAAGTAGCCCACTGTATTTAGAACAGGAAGTGAAAAGTCTCTTATATAGCACAGCAACACTTATAATCTAGAGTTTATAGTTTTGGTTGCAAAAAGCACGCTAGCAATGTAATTTGTCCTACACCTCAACTGAGACATAGGGTTTGTTTAATCAAATGTGGGAATCCTATAAGCTGGAAGCGACACACAATTAGCCATACTGTCACCCAGAAAGAAAAGGTTACAGTTAGCAGGGTATTCCCCACCTCATTGAATAATAGTATAGAGACTTCCCTGGCCAATTAAGACGCCTGCAGTGTGCCTGCACCAGCTACGCATAATGTGCAGTCCTCTAGGCTGGTGGACTTTCAAGCTTAGGAGGATAAGCATGCTAGTTTGAAACTGAATTGAAAGGTAATTTAATAGCAATGGGACAGGCATTTTAGATGCATGCCGATAGTGCTCCTCTGTTTCCAGTGCTTATCACTACATTACTGTTGGAAGTACAAATAGTCTGACGCCTGGGGAAGGATTAAAGGGCAACAGTGAAGATTGTCTGAGAACTGGCTGAATAAACAGATGGGCAGATGGGATAGGATTCAGGAGCCCGTGTAATATGTTTAATCTCAATCTTGCTTAAAACAAATATTTCCATTAAGTTCTAACACAGTAAGATCCTAGAGAGAACAGAATTATACCTGCACAAGGACAGCAGAGCAGGCTGCTGGTAATTCAGAAGACCTCCACTGCCCCTGGAGTGTCTGTTCTATTCTCAGTTGCTCCTGTCACCTGAAACCTCTGTTTGTTTGTACAATGCACCTTACTGGAATTAAACCTAGGCCATATTTTGTCAAGATTGGAGACATGCCTTTTTTCACTTACAAGAGCAAAAAGACCAACATTAGTGATTGCCTGTGATAATGGATGTGGGTCCTACCACACAATTCAGTAAAAATGGGTGAAAATAAAGGGTTAGCGTGGCTCTGAAACAAAATTATTAACATTGAAGTGGGCAGTAAGTGAATGCATCAGCATTTGCTCTTTAGGTACCTGCAATGTGTCCCAAAGAAGATTGTTCACATGACTGCCATGAAACATAGCATTGTACATGTATGCAAAAAGACACAGGAAAGCAACCTGTTGGGGGGCTCACCTTTCGGTTACTACAGGAGATAGGCCTGGCCTCCTGTAATCTCTTCTTCTGTGGTTGTTTTACCACCCTCACGTGAGCCTCGTCCACAAAAGAGACGGAGAGCAAGCCCTGGGGCAGAGAATAATAGGGCACCTGTTTAATAGCCCTCTTCCCATGAAAGATGACAAGAGCCTCATATTTGGCATAATGCAAATTATGATGTGGGTGGGGCATTCAAATGAGGGCACGGTAAGCCAACCCCGACTGAAGAGAGCTCTCGCTCACCTGTCTCCTGTCCCGGACAGACTCAAACTTCCTTTCCGAATAATCTTGCCTGGCCTCTTTGGCGTAGCAGGTAGTAGTGATGAGCCAGTCAATCACTATAGTGGTCTAGAGAGAGCAATGTTCAATTTATTAGCATAGCTAATAGCATCACCCTTGTTCTGTGCAGATCTCTTCACAACAATCACAGAAAGCAAGGAAGCACTCACCAATGCGTAATAAGAGAGAGTCGATCCAATGTATATGATCAGATGGATTATACTGAATTTACCTGCCTTCAGAGACACAAATAATAACACCTCAAAATCATTGATTAGGTACATAGACCTTTGTCTTAACATTTTAACTGAGAAAAACTGCAAACAGTGAAAAGGTGAGATTTAAAAAAAATGGATCATTGTGATATTTGTGCTTTCAAACAGGGATCACACTAACCTTCCCGAACACCATAACATCAAACCTGATCCCAAATGCTTTAAATAGTGTCCTCTCTTCCACTCCATTTTCTCTGTAATGCTTTGCAAACCTGTCGAGACAAGCCGTCGCTTACTAGAAGTCTTACTTAATAACAGTTTGGAGTGTAATTAGTACATTTCATGATGATTTTATCTACCTACATGTTAAGGATAAGGCTACTGTTTGCCATTCTCACAATAGCACCTGCAAGTCAGACTGGAGGTCAGGATTAACTGGGCTTGGAAGTGCACTGACAGCTCTGTGATGAGCATCACGAACAGAGTGCGCATAGAACGTTCTGTCAGGAAACTCTTGCTGCAGCCCACCATCGGTCTCATACTCAACCAATCACACGCACACACCTCTGATGGAGCGCCCTTTCTAAACCAATCATACGCACACACCTCTAATGGAGCGCCCTTTGTTTGTGCTGCTGCGTTAAATAATTTGCGATCACCCTCCACCACCCCAGCTTCCACCTGTTGTTTGGATCTGCTTTTGGTACGAGGGGGGGGTTTCTGGTCATCTCCTGTTTAGCAGGGAGATGCCCGTGCTCCAGAGCAGTACCTAAAGCAGATCCATTCAGCGCCAAACCAAAATAATTGTACAGCACATTCATTAAAACACGTCATTTAAATACCTGAGTTGTCCTGACAGAATTTTAATTACTTTTCCATACAGGTTTATTTGCATGGGCCTACAATTATGTTTGCACTTTCAAACTAAGAGAAAAAGGCAAAACAAAAAGGATATGAAAAGTTTTTTTTTTTAAAACAGTCTTATAACAACAGACATATTGCTGTAGACTTATAAAGTGAAACCTGTAGAGCTGAGCACGAGGTTTAATGCTGCACTGAATGCATTTGAATGGGATTGTGGGCTCTCTCCAGGCTCTCACCTGAAGTTAAGCCCAGGGTACAGCGTGCGGTTGCTCTCCTTCTCATCCAACCTGCGGAACGAGTATGTGGGCAGACACCTGTGGAACAGCCGGTCCAGGTTACAGTTCCACATGATCTGGATCCCAATGACTCCCCCCTGTGGTGAGATAGGAGTCATGCGCAATAGCCAATCACTACACGACATTTCTTTTCTCATACAGGATTTAATTTTCCGTTTTATATCAACTGTAACAGTGTCTGTATGAGTCCAGCAAAGATAGTGTGCACTCTTAAGAGTTAAAGGTACCCCATCGGAATTGATTTAAAAATGGTTATGTAACATATGGCCTTTTCCAAGGAGACTTGCACAGCTTACATTTTACATATTATCCATTTGTACAGCAGAATGTTTACTGAGACAATTCAGGTTGTCCCTTGCTCAAGGTTACAATCAGTTGCTCATTTGGGGCACAATAGATTTAATATGCAAACTGGGTTATATAACTTACCTTATAACTAGGTCTATTTATTATTAGGTCTAGTTCCCTTAGTGCAATACCATAGCTATAAAAATGATTTATACTAGTGTACTGGTTATCCCACTGTATAATGACTCTAATTATAAAGTATATTACAAAGCCTCTAGTTACTTGATTGGGATAGCGTTGGAAAGGGACAAGATTTGCACTGGAGGACTGCACTTGACATGCAGCTGGCACTAGGCAGACAGGCGGTATCCAATCAACTCCAGGAGTGGCACTTGGCAATGAGGTGGGGGGGGTACCCCGCTGAGTGAACCCCTCCCTCTTTGGATGACACTTGCACATAATGGTAGGCCTGATTTTTCTCCTCTCTGAAGTAATAATTACAGTTTAAATACATCTAAGGAAGAGGAAGCAAAAAACCAACAACGTGGAAGTACTTCGACCTCATCTGTAAATATGGAATAAGCCTCAAGTAACTATAGAGGGATTACTTAAAAAGATCCTCATCGGCCATACAAAAGAAAAAAGTGACTCCTCTCCGTGGGAAAAAACTGGGTAAATTCCAAGCTGAAAATGGTTTGGTGATATTGCCACAAAAGAAACCCCAGCCTCGCACCTCCACAGCCATTTCAGAGAAGTTCTCCCTGGCTTCGTGCACGATGTCACCCAGCCGGAATATGGGGCAGAACGGGTCAGTTCGTCTGTTAAAGGTGCAGCTCTTCAGGTACTTGTCCGTCATGTCAGGCAGAATATTCCTCCTGGTTGCAAGATAAACACTCTGCATGTGTTAGACCCAAGTTATTCTATTATATCGTCCATATAGTTATTTTACATCACATCATCATCGGTGCTGTCCATGCGCAAATCACAACATAAACGTCCCATGTGTGAATTTAAATTTGGAGCATCAGGACAACATGTAAACAAAAATACATATATTTGGGTAATTGATATAGGCCTACTTTTACATTTTTGTAAGTTAAAATCGCATATATACCAGACACCTTGTGGTTTATCATCTAAGTAGCCTGGTGTGATTTTGTATAACCTTATATTAAAGAAGAAACCTTACCTTATGTAGCTAAAAGCTGGAAATCTGATGTTGTTCTTGATAAGCACTGTGAAATTCTCTGCTGATGCCAAAAGCGCAGGCCTAGGGATGAAGGGGTTTATATGAGTGTCGCTTTGCTCTGCCTTGGGATGTGCCTTGCATCCTCAGTACAGTTTACTCCCCAAATACAATACAATGTGCCCAAATACAATCTACATTCATAAAATTATATATCAATTAATATGAGGCTAATTAATCAAAAATCTCAGCATACTGCCATCATGAAAGACATGGTATTATACACTGATGTCAATCTATAAGACCCTAATTCTAAAATTTAATTAAAGGGGATAGTCATCAGAGCCTATATTTCCACATAGGCTTAAAATTAGTATTTTATTCATATGAAAACCTTTTTTTTTTTACATCCATAAAGTAAGACCATTTTAAATAGATAATAAATTGTACTTTTAGGTGTGTCAAGAAAAAAGCCATATACGATTTAGCCGCAATGTACTCAGTCCTTAATCTTGAACCATTTGTGTGAGTAGTGTGGTATTTCTTTTATTGTTTCTTAAACAACAAGTTTTGTCTATTTAAATAACCATCAACCACTGTGTTTTGCCTAAATCAGGGCCATGGTGTCATTATGGGAAATGAAACTGCATACATAACTCACTATACCCTTGAAAACTATAAATTAAGAACAGATTACCACTGATTAGACATTATTCATACCACTGACAATGAATAATGTCTAACGCTCAATACCTTACCATGAATCATACTATGTTTTCAACCTGATGGTTTAATATGGGTTAATTCTGCACTTAATACATATTATGAAACTTTCTAGCATAGTTCCTCTAATTGTGATCCTTGACCCATGAAACATTCCAAAACAAGAACTAAAGTGCTCAGTACAGTGACTTCATTTTGAGTCAACATATCAAATCCTCAGTGATAGCAATAATGAAACGGAATGCTCTTGTTGCCAAGGTCCTGTCTTAGTGGACAAGTCGCCAAGGCCAGAGAACTGCACCCATACCTGGGGGGCTTTTTCTTATTCTCAATAGGACACCATGCAGCCACTTCACAGGTTTTTCTTGTGAGGTCATATTTCACACAGGCTCCTGTTTGAACTCCTGAAAAAAATAAAAGTAAAAAGGTAAATCAGAATAGTAGGATAAAAAATAAATATAATCTTGGACACATGCTAAAATGCTTGAATAGGTCCATGAGTGCTTCAGGGAAATAAAACAGGATCCTTGCAGGCCTAGAACCTGGAGTCCTACTTGGAAGTTGAGAGTTAACCTGACAGTCTCATACATCAGCAGGTCAGGGACACATTCCACACCACCGTGCTGCTAAGTATTTTAACAGACCAAGACTGCAAGAGTGCACCAAAGTCTCAGAATAGGAGCATTTCCACTACTGGAATCCATGGGAATGCAGGCCTCTAACCCACTGAACATTAATGCTAACCCGCTATCATTTTTAATGCTAACTGGGGCTAAAAATGGGGTTTAAAACTTGCTCATGCCCCTGAGCAAAGAGGGGGCATTTAAGGGCTGAGTTGTCAGAAAACAAAATTGTTTTTGACCAGAATCCAGAAGTACAGAGTGATAATTATTTTCCTGTTGATGCTAACAATTTTGCTAGTTAGTTAACTAGTAAAGATTCCGCAAACCCTTTACCAGGCCTGTGCTGCCAAACCGTACTCAAGTTTCACAATAACAGAGGGAATCAGTGACAGTACCGTGGCTGTGCTGGTCCCAGTGTCCCTTTTGGCAGTCTTTATCTGCGTGGCACACTTTCCCATATGGTGGTGCCTGCAGTAATTCACATGCACCTCAGATACTGGTTGCATCTAAAGTTTAAGATTGTGTGGATTATTGTGATATGAGCATTATGATACTGGTACACTGCCTCACCTCAGGACATTTGTCTTGTTTTTGTTTCTTTGTGACCACAACATTGGTCACCACAAAAAAAGAGTTTTTTTCCTGCAAAGAAAATAAAATGATTGACTAGTTGAGTGAGTTTGTTCAGCACTTGCTGAACAAAAAGTATATGTTTCTGTAATGTACACCCAAATTCATGCTGAGATACGGCACTGTAGGCTTTTGTTATTAAAGATAAAGTCTGACCAGACGTGTGTGTGTGTGTGTGTGTGTGTGTGTGTGTGTGTGTGTGTGTGTGTGTGTGTGTGTGTGTGTGTGTGTGTGTGTGTGTGTGTGTGTGTGTGTGTGTGTGTGTGTGTGAATCATCAGATGAGGTGTGATTTACCTGAGATGTCCCACTGTGGTCCACAACGTCCCAAAACATCTCCCCAATGTCAGGCACCAGGGTTAGTGCAGCACCCTTCACCTTTGTAGTAACAGAACTGACCACAAAGTCATATTCCTGATACTCCTTATTCCAGAACATCATAATGCTGAGGGATTAATTCATTTCAGTGTTAAGTTAACTATTACTGGAACTGGCCAAATAGGGAAAAAAATAATTATTGCATGAAATACTCAAAACTATGTCACATCCGAGCATGTAATAAGCAAAATCAAACTGTCACCCTAAAACGCATGGTTAGCAAGGTACTAACATGTTTTGCTTTCAGACAACGTGCATGTTTTTAAATGATTTCGCATTCCGGACACTACATGCACTGCATTGCAGATTTGGTAAGGTGCGTGGGTGTTCACCATCGAAAACATAAAGAACAAACCTAAGTATTTGCTTTGACTTACCATATAAACATCAATATGACCCCGTTCAGAGTCCATTTCAGCGAGCCCAGTTTAAAACTTTTTATTCTTACAAGTTTATTCGTGTCATATTCACAGACGTCGAACAAATTGCACGGCATAGTAAATCTTTCACAGAGCGAAAAAAAAATCGCAGTCGTCGGTCTCAGTCGGCCAGCCCTCTGTCTAGTGTCCAGTCTTGAGTCACATGGCTCGACGAGAATGATT
Source organism: Synaphobranchus kaupii (assembly GCA_029718625.1). Lineage (NCBI taxonomy): Eukaryota > Metazoa > Chordata > Actinopteri > Anguilliformes > Synaphobranchidae > Synaphobranchus > Synaphobranchus kaupii. The sequence continues at coordinate 5,964,561 of CM056376.1, forward strand.
CAATGCGCAAGCCTTGATAATGGTAGGCTACACACTTTCAGTTCCTTTACAATTACTAGCTTTGTATGTGATAGTATGTGATAGTTTAAAAGTAATCTAATATCTCACCAAAAAATTAAAACAGCATTTCAATGATAAACAAAACCACGAAATCGAAGAAATCATTTAGCTATATGCTGTTGAAATCTGGAGAACTGGGATTGTTGTCGGTGCCCACACACACACTCACAAAGGTCTTCTTTTATGGAAGCTGCAATGGGAGTACTACGGGAGAAATGTCACCAGCATCTGGACGAGGCACTGAGTCGCAATCCCCGGATTAACCCCATAAATACATTGACATCCAAAAATGCGTTTAAGTAATGACCGAAAACGTCAGTATTCTCTCACTATTTGTAGTCGACATATTATCGTTAAATTTTTTTCATCTGGTCAAACAGTAATCGCAGTCAGATTCAAATCATAGGCTACATATATTTAAGTCAAATGTCCTGTGGCTTGGGGCACATATTAAAAAAGCTAAAAAAAAAAAACAGCAAAATATATTTGTGAGCATCCCTGGTCATCATTTCTTTCTTCGCTGCAGGTTATAGGGTAGGTTATGGTGCAGTGCAATGTGCTAGTCTATAACTGTTGTTGTATGCACTATGTAGGCTACATAGTTATTGTGGAATGTAGACTGTACGCGCGGTTCTGTGATGCTATGCAAGACACGCCTGCATGAGCTCTGCACATATCCCTGGTTTTGGGTAATCAACGAAACACACAAATGACACATTCTGTTTTCCGTTTAACCATGCAAAAACATTTTCTGGCCGTTTTACCATTTCGTACGCAAGGTGGCAGTGCAGAATTGAGAAATGGGGATACCGATTGGATCTAACCAAGTCATGTAATCTGGTGACCTCATGTAGGTACACGATGTAGGCTATACTAATTAATTCCAGTCGAGTGATCCAAAGCGTTTTGGTCCATCTATTAATTGAATAATGAGCAGGATTTGACATCACTTAACCAGTATCTGTTATTACTGTATTTTATATATTCTATTGTTATATCTTCTTGAGGGGAAAAAAAATTGCAATTAATTAAATCAATTGTCTTAACTTATTCACCAGTCAGACGAATGCATGTTTAATAAACAACTCGCTTTTTTACAGTGGTGAGCTGGCAGGACTAGAATTGAAACATGTTGGCCTCATCAGTACGGAAGCATTCTACTGAAGCGCTTACAGACACACTAATAAAGTACTGATGAACTAAAAGGTGTTTGACCTTATACCTGGATTGAAATACTGTATTATTTATTTATTTTTACAGAGAATATACTTTTATTTATGCAATGGTCTTTATGTTGCATAGAATACTTCAGCTTATGTTGAAGAATTCAAAGGAGTTTGCAAGGTAAATGACCTGAAATGGTAAACCAAATGCACCAAAGTTTTCTTTAAACCAACTAATTTGGCTGAATGGAAATGTTTCCTTTTTTGTATGTAAATACGTGAAATACTTGCCATTTTAAGGCAAGAAATTAGACATTTCCATGTGACCAAATCTCAGATTATGTAGTAGGAAAATGTAATTTAAACAAAATACTAGACTTTATTCAGACCAGATGCTGGTAAACAAATGACCTTCTTTGCATGGCCATTCAGGATGACCTAGCAGGCGAACCCTATAACATCCAGCGGATATGTATTCTCCCACAGGGGCCAGAATTTACACAATGTTTACTGAGAAATATACTGAGATTATGGATAACGTACTGTAACTGATTTTACGTGGATCTTGCATCTGGAGTCTTGTTTACTTGCAAATCTAATGATGTAATATTGTTTCATTAATTATACAGAATAAGTTGAATTTCACTAACAGTATGTCTTACAAATTATTTGCACACATACATGGTTATGTGCGCATTTGGAAAAAGTGGTTAGAAATGGAAAGTATGAGGTCATGAGGTAGGCATATCGTGATTGCCACCAACTGGTCCATGATCTTCAGTAGAGTTACACAAACTGGTCATGAAGGTAATATAGCCCAAAATAAGCATGCAGACTTTAGGAGATTGAAGCTTTCAATAATTTATGCATACTATATTGGTTTCCTTGTTGATAAACATGCAGCAGTTGTGTGTTAATATTTGATTCATATAAAGTATAAATATCACTTCTCTGGCTTTGTGCCAAGCTGAATTGTCTCCAGAGACAATTAAGCACTGACACCACATCACAGTCATATGGAGAAATGACATACATTTGATTCTGGATGACCAGAACCTCTATAGTTTGAAGCTATTTTTACATGTATTTATTGTTCTCTATAAGAGTGTCTGCTAAGAAAGTAAGTAATGTCATTTGTTTACAGTTTTCATTTTATCAGTATTGAAACAATACAAGTTATTATGGGTACATTTCCCTTTAGAAATCAAACTCGGGTATTTACTCGTGCTACTTTCCACAACCGTAACTAACTTTTGTTTTCAAAAGCACTTCAGATTAAATGTCTTAAGGGTGCAACAGCAGTGACCTGCCCAGGGAGCAACCTTGTGCATTTCAAGCCCCCTGCTCAAAAACCACAGAACTTGAATGTGCAACTGTCTCTTGTCCTAAGCACATTCTTATGTCTCTCCAAAGGTCTGGGCTATGCTTCCTTACCCCTTAGCTGACTGCATTATTTCTCACATGATTTGTCTGTCTAATCATGTGGTCATTTATCATCCCTTCTACAGCCTGTGCTATCCTCTTTCAGTTTGGGACATTATCACAAGACTGGATACATGAGTCATGTGAAAGAAAGTTTAAGGGACGTTTGCACTTGAATTGACTTAAATATTGTGGAAATAGGATCTTGAAAAAGTGAAGCAAATTCTGAGCAGTGTGGCAGTATTTTTTCCCCTCTGCCTTATTAATTCAGCACATGATGAATTAATATGCGAGAATTATATCCATATAATGTGACAGTTAGCACCAGCACAGGGCAGCATATTACCACTTACCAATCATCATCAGTTAAAAAAAGGATTTTCGTTTTTTAAGTAAAGTCAATACCAAAGTATTTGTTTACATGAAGATATTATTGTCTAATTGATTTACCAGAACTCGATACACAATATTCCCTAAAATATGATCAGTTCCTAATAATTAGAGATGATGGTTCATCAAAAGCTCAGACTGTTACCTTCCATACTAGAGTAATGCTATTCATGAATCTGCAGGAGTGTCCTGAATGCTCTAAGAGACTAATAGCAACTAAACAGTATTGAAAACAGGATATTACACGATTAAATTACCCCAGACCAAATAATTAGCCACTGATAACATCTCTACACAGTTTAGCACCTTTTTAGTCTATTTGTGCCAACTGGTGGACTGAAGAACGAAAATACTAGTCTGCATTCTCTCAGCCATCTGCACATACCTGTCATTGCAATTCACGTACCTGTCAACCAGACACTCATGACTGTGAGCCAATGGGATTTCAACAGCACACTCTCCTTTAAGGCCAAAGAGCAACTCACAGACAGCAGCGCCAGTCCCAAGTTTCCATTACAGGTGAAACCACAATGTCAATGTTGCAGTCTGTGTCAGTGATCCGTGTCCAAGTATTTGCATGGAATTAATACTTGTCTCTTCTAGGACAAGCAGTCACTATCAGACTGGGTTCTATTCACTGCAGTCACAGATAAACCATGAGTCTTGGTGCTCATGTTGCTGAGATGTGTGTCATGTTTTTTCTGATGGTGATCACGGTTCTGTGGAACATCTGTAATCTGGCAGTGACTGTCCTGCACCAGTGGAATACCAGAGGACCTTATCAGCCTGTGGGCCTGATAATATCCTGCATCTCCATCAGCAACGTGTTCCTGGAGCTTTCCACATCCACTATTCTGCTCTTGTTCTGGGCACGCATTCTTTTTTCAGTGAGAGGCTTACCAATCGTCAGATTTACAGTTTTCATCTGGTTAACGAGCTGTTGCATCAGCTTCTGGTCCATTGCCTGGTTGAGCACCTTCTACTGCATGAAGATCATCAGTGCCTCCAACGCTCTCCTCTGCAAGTTGAAGAAAAACATCTCCCCCTTCATCAACGCAGCCCTCTTGCTAACTGTGCTGTGCTCCGTTGTAGCCTGTTTCCCCTTCTTATTCCTTGAGGCGTCATTGTCCAACAGCACCATTGCTAACGGGACCAGAAATGCCACCATACTTAAACTTGTTCTCCCTGCCGGGATTAACACAAACCTCTACATTTATGTTCTCCTGGGCTTCCTCTGCCCCGTTCCCGTGCTGGTCATGCTGCCCACTTCCCTGAGTCTCGTGGCCCACCTCTGCCGTCACGCGCTTGCCATGAAGAAGAATGACAACGAGTTTCAGGCGACCGACTCCTACCTAATGGTGTGCAGGATGACCGTGTCTATGGTTGGGGTGTACTTGACTGTGGTGACCGTAATATTTCTCTTTCTGGGCAGATGGTCCCCGGGCCACTTTCCACTGGAGATATTTGCTTGGGATTTGTGTTTTTTTTGCCTGGCAATGGGTATTCTTTTGACGCTGTTAAACAAACAAACGAAGGAGAAACTTGAGTCTCTTTGCTGCTGCGTAAATGTTGGAGGTCCATCAAAGGAGATCCAGACAGAGACGGTACGAACACAGAAATAAGCAGACACGGCCAATGTGAACTTGCATTGTGCTACTTCATTTTTAAATGCTGAGAAGAATAAGTTGTTTTTGAAATACAGAGAAGAGCAAGTAGTTTTTAAACGCCAAATGCAGGTTAAATGAAAATGAGCAATTTTCCTATTTATTCATAGTTTTTATGTCTTCGCAAGATTGCCTTTTGTATCCTGTCTGAAAACCATCATCTCCACTATCATTCTTTTGAGTCATAACATCTGAAAGTCTTTTGTTTTGGTAGTGTCCAGTTTTCAATCGCTTTCCAGTTTCCCTTCCTTTTATCTCTCGACAGTATTGTTGGCTTACTGTTGTACACGCCAATCATCAATATTGTGTGGTTACCCCCCCCCCCCAAAAAAAATAAAAAATAAAAATCATACTGACTACGCCTGGTACTTGAATTCGTATTTACCTTTTAGGGTCGTTTTAACGCACTTGTTCCTAGTTTGAAAATGCACTAATGTACGTCGCTCTGGATAAGATGTCTACCAAATTACTATAATGTAATGTAATGTATTGTCTGATTTTGCTAAAAACTGGGACATTTAATAGTCTTTTATGTGTGTATTGCAGATGTGCATAAAATATACTTTCACTGCCCTAAGTCCAGATATAGCCCATCATGGTTCCCAAATGTGTGTCCATGTTTGGTCTGGTGTCTTCAGTATGGGCCGGAATGTTTGTCTGCCATCTTTTCCTCAAATCTGTGATTGCGATCTGGAGACAGTGCAGCTGCGTGAGCTTCTGGCCCATCGCCTGGCTGACTGTCCTTCCCTGGTGCTCTCCTTGGTAAGCTGAAGAGGAACACCCCCCCCCCTCCCCCCCCCCACCCCCATCAACGCAGCCCGCCTATTGACTGTGCTGTGCCGTTTTGCCAAACACTTCCCCCTTCTTCTTCCTTCAACTGACTCCAGGCAACAGCGCCACTGCTAGAATGGAACCTGCATTCCAAGAATGGAACCTGCATTGCCATCAGTGTACTGAGCTTGCCTGCCTGAGTTGATAGCAGGCTCTACACCTCCATCCTGCTTTTACATCCCCTGCCCCTTTTCCTCCGCTGTCATGCAGCCCATTCCCCTGAGACTTGTGGGCCACCCCTGTCCTCACATGCTGGCCATGGGGAGGACTGAGATCCAGTTACAGGGTGCCCACCCCTACCTGCTGGTATGCAAGCTGACTGTGGCCCTGGTGGGAGTATACCTGGTAAGCCTGGCCATCGTCTCCCTTTTTTTCTTCATCAACCAAATGTACACAAAAAAGCATCGGGTAGGGTAGCATCATCCTGGGTTACTCATTCTACTGCACAGCAACAGGTGTTTGTCTGACTGTGTCCAACACATACCTAATTCAGGGCTCTGTTCTGCTGGAAAATAAACCCTCCCAAACTGCAATTTCCCTCCAGAAGGAAGCTAAAAGAGAAGCCTGTCACAGTGTCTGTATCATGATGTACAGTGAAAATATCAAATATCTGCAATGTCTTTATTTTATACTACACAGTCTCTTTTCTCTGATGTAAACCTTTTTTTTTTTAGATTTTCTCTAGTAGAAAATATTAAGGTGAGCTCGATTACATTTTTTCATGCACTCCATGTTTATACTGTAGGTCTTTATTGTACAGTATTGTAGTGTTTCTGAACTATAGCTGTCTTATGGTGGGAAAAATGCACTGTCAACAATGAACAAGAGTCCTTTGCTTTTTGTGTTGTAAATTTACTGTATTTAAATAAAGGTTATCACTGTTAATTAAAAATTATGAATTAATATGCGAGAATTATATCCATATAATGTGGCAGTTAGCACCAGCACAGGGCAACATATTACCACTCACCAATCATCATCAGTTAAAAAAAGGATTTTCGTTTTTTTAAGTAAAGTCAATACCAAAGTATTCGTTTACATGAAGATATCATTGTCTAATTGATTTACCAGAACTCGATACACAATATTCCCTAAAATATGATCAGTTCCTAATAATTAGAGATGATGGTTCATCAAAAGCTCAGACCGTTACCTTCCATACTAGAGTAATGCTATTCATGAATCTGCAGGAGTGTCCTGAATGCTCACTAATAGCAACTAAACAGTATTGAAAACAGGATATTACACGATTAAATTACCCCAGACCAAATAATTAGCCACTGATAACATCTCTACACAGTTGAGCACCTTTTTAGTCTATTTGTGCCAACTGGTGGACTGAAGAATGAAAATACTAGTCTGCATTCTCTCAGCCATCTGCACATACCTGTCATTGCAATTCACATACCTGTCAACCAGACACTCACGACTGTGAGCCAATGGGATTTCAACAGCACACTCTCCTTTAAGGCCAAAGAGCAACTCACAGACAGTGGCGCCAGTCCCAAGTTTCCATTACAGGTGAAACCACAAAGTCAATGTTGCAGTCTGGGTCAGTGATCCGTGTCCAAGTATTTGCATGGAATTAATACTTGTCTTTTCTAGGACAAGCAGTCACTATCAGACTGGGTTCTATTCACTGCAGTCACAGATAAACCATGAGTCTTGGTGCTCATGTTGCTGAGATGTGCGTCATGTTTTTTCTGATGGTGATCTCGGTTCTGTGGAACATCTGTAATCTGGCAGTGACTGTCCTGCACCAGTGGAATACCAGAGGACCTTATCAGCCTGTGGGCCTGATAATATCCTGCTTCTCCATCAGCAATGTGTTCCTGGAGCTTTCCACATCCACTATTCTGCTCTTGTTCTGGAAACTCATTCTTTTTTCAGTGAGTGCCATACCAATCGTCAGAGTTGCAGTTTTCACCTGGTTAACGTGCTGTTGCATCAGCTTCTGGTCCATTACCTGGCTGAGCACCTTCTACTGCATGAAGATCATCAGCACTTCCAATGCTCTCCTCTGCAAGTTGAAGACAAATATCTCCCCCTTCATCAACGCAGCCCTCTTGCTAACTGTGCTGTGCTCCGTTGTAGTCTGTATCCCTTTCTTGTTCCTTCAGGCGTCATTTTCCAGCAGCACCATTGCTAACGGGACCAGAAACGCCACCAGACTTGATCTTGTCCTCCCTGCCGGGATTAACACAGACCTCTACATTTATGTTCTCCTGGGCTTCCTCTGCCCCGTTCCCGTGCTGGTCATGCTGCCCACTTCCCTGAGTCTCGTGGCCCACCTCTGCCGTCACGCGCTTGCCATGAAGAAGAATGACAACGAGTTTCAGGCGACCGACTCCTACCTAATGGTGTGCAGGATGACCGTGTCCATGGTTGGGGTGTACCTGACTGTGGTGACCGTATTATTTCTCTTTCTGGGCAGATGGTCCCCGAACCACTTTCCACTGGACATATTTGCTTGGGATTTGTCTTTTTTTTGCCTGGCAATGGGTATTCTTTTGACGCTGTTAAACAAACAAACGAAGGAGAAACTTGAGTCTCTTTGCTGCTGCTTAAATGTCGGAGGTCCATCAAAGGAGATCCAGACAGAGACGGTATGCACACAGAAATAAGCAGACATGGTCAATGTAAACTTGCATTGTGATACTTCATTTTTAAATGCTGAGAAGAATAAGTAGTTTTTGAAATACAGAGAAGAGCAAGTAGTTTTTAAACGCCAAATGCAGGTTAAAAGAAAATGAGCAATTTTCCTATTTATTCAGTTTTTATGTCTTCGCAAAATTGCCTTTTGTATCCTGTCTGAAAACCATCATCTCCACTATCATTCTTTTGAATCATAACATCTGAAAGTCTTTTGTTTTGGTAGTGTCCAGTTTTCAATCGCTTTCCAGTTTCCCTTCCTTTTATCTCTCTTGACAGTATTGTCTGATTTTGCTAAGAACTGGGACATTTAATAGTCTTGTATGTGTGTATTGCAGATGTGCATAAAATATACTTTCACTGCCCTAAGTCCAAATATAGCCCGATATGGTTCCCAAATGTGTGGTTTTCCATGTTCTTCTCACATTTGGCACATTTACAGTGAGACTGTGTGTGCAAACTGAGGTTCATGGTTCTGGGTCTCTGGCCTTACCATAAATATTTAACAATACTGTTGTGTCTAGGGTAGAATAACATTTTCTAAATGTTCACACTGTGGAGTGTTTAAGTTTTCTAAATGTTATTCTAGTAAAACATTACCAGCAATTGTCACATTTGTCAATATGACCCATGTCCATTCAACCACAGTTCAAAGTCCCAATTTAGCTTGGGAGCCTTGGGGTTGTCTATAGATGGCCCAATCATATTTTTATGAGTGCTCATTGCTGCAACCTCTGCAATCGGTTCGGGACAGTAGACAGACAGTGCTCCGAAGCATGTGATGTCCAGCTCCTATTTCTTATCACACCACAGTTTGCAAGTCAGCTTGCAGATGCAAGTTGGAGAAAGACACTTCATTTGCAGCTGAACAGGTGGACTTGCAGGTGCCAATCAACCACTGTTGCATGATGAAACACTGTCATCTTCTTGGCCAACTGAAACCCTCCCATTCTTTGGTGATGCTAGAGCCAATTTGTGTCACCCTGCAGAGCTGCCAGCCACAGTGAGCACTGGCATAACCTGGATTCAACACCAGAAATATGAAACTGTTATTTGTGGTTTATCATCAGATTTTTCATTTTAAAAGACCCAACTGAGTATCTGCTCAGGACCAACACAACTAAGCAGGGTGCAGCCCCACCATGTAAACTAATACATCAGGAATTATAATCGCATTCTAGCTATAAAACTATTAAAAAAATTTGCTTCAACAGTACAAGAGATTTTCTTAAAACATAACGGATTTAATGGAATTTTTTTATTTTTTTTAATCACAAGGTTATAATCAATGAGATTACTCTATTTAATCATGAAAGCAGGCACCGGTTGAGGTGGTATTCGGTCAAGTTCAGCATCAGTTGAACATTTTCTGGAGCTTGGGTTTGAGAAGCTCCAGCATGCCGTTGTCCTTGAAGGACTGAGGCAGGCTTTGCACGTTCATTATGGCGCTGTGAGCCTCGTCAACAAGAGCCACGCCCATCTCCTCCTTCACACGCTCGCTCCAGGCACTCAGCTTAGGCCTGTCCTTGAACACATCCACGCCAGTCCCGACAGGCTGCAACGCATACATAAATTAGTAACCAACATGTCATAACACATGTGCACGCATGTATCCTGGCAGAAAGACACACATGTAACGTAAAGGAGCTATATGTAACATTGACACCGAGCGTTTAAAATGGGTACTGCAGTCCAAATTCACAATATTGGAGAGTTGTCTCCGCCCGCCCCCTCCACCCCAGACTCGAAGCTCACGCGGGTTGCCAGGTTGAGGAGACTGAACGAACACGAGCGCAAGACGAGCCGAGCGCAACATTATATTTTGAGACAAGCTTATTCTATTTTGACAATGACAAGCGACGACGAGTCCTACACTGTAAGTTGATCTGCTAATGTATACGTTTGCAATTTATTTATTGTTTGCAAATTATAAACCAACTCATGTGGATTTTTTATAACTCTATCAATGTTAGCTAGATGCATGGCTGGCTATGTTTACGGTCACACAGATATAAGATAACGTTAGTGGTATGTTTAGCTAGTAACTATATACATATACACTACTCACAAAAAGTTAGGGATATTCGGCTTTCGGGTGAAATTTCAGGATGAACCTAAAATGCACTATAACCTTTACAGGTGAAATTAATTTGACCTTCTCTAAACTTTTGAATGCACATGTCCAACTATTCAATGTTTCAGTACTTTTTGCACAACTTGCTGTTCTCTAACAAGGAGCTGAACGGCAAAATTCACAACAGTTGTTTGATCCATGAATCGACCAATAAATTTCCTGGTTCAATTAGAATTGGTATTTAAACAGTCCTCTTCATCATGCTGTTCACATTTTGACATCATGAGACCAAGACGACACCTAACAATTGATCAACAGTACCTCGCCATTGCGAGGCTTCAAACAGGATGTTCTCAGAGGGAAGTGGCCACTGAGCTTAGAGTGTCACAGAGTGTCAACAGCAGGTTGCAACAGAGATACAGAGAGACTGGAAGAGTCACAGAAAGGCATAGAAGTGGACGTCCTTTGGCCACATCCCACACTGATGACCGCTTCATTGTGAACAGTGCCCTGTGGAACCGGATGATGAATGCCACTCAACTCGAGGCACATTTAAGGGAGGTGAGAGGCACCCAAGTGTCACGTCAGACCATTCGAAACCGTTTACATCAGCGTGGTCTGCGTGCTAGACGACCTGCAAGGGTACCTGACCACACCACCAGGCACAGGCGTCATCATCTTGCATGGGCCAGGGAGCATTTACGCTGGACGAGGGACCAGTGGGCCTCAGTGCTGTTCTCTGATGAAAGTCGATTCACGTTGAGCAGAAATGATGGCCGCCAACGATGTTGGAGACGTCAAGGAGAGCGCTATACATCAGCCACTGTTGTCACCAGACGACCCTTTGGTGGTGGCGGTGTTACAGTGTGGGCAGGTGTGTCTAGTCAATACAGAACTGCCCTACACTTTGTGAATGGTACAGTGACAAGCCCATACTACCTGAATAACATCATTAATCCAGTCATTGTGCCCCTGCATGAACAACACAGGCCTAATTTCATCTTCATGGACGACAATGCTCCAGCTCATCGAGGTCGCATCATTAGGGAAAGGCTGCTGGAGACTGGGGTACCTCAAATGGAGTGGCCTGCACTTTCTCCAGACCTGAATCCCATAGAAAACCTATGGGATCAGCTGACTCACCGTGTAGAGGCTCGTAACTCTGTACCCCAGAACCTCAATGACCTGAGGGCCGTCCTTCAAGAAGAGTGGGATGCCATGCCTCAGCAGACAATAAGTCGACTTGTGAACAGCATGAGACGTCGTTGTCAAGCTGTAATTGATGCTCAAGGGCACATGACAAGTTATTGAGACATTGACATTTTTGTTGTGGTATACCCACCACTGTTGTTGGCTTTTGTTTCAATAAATTGTTTGAGATGAGGAAATCACCATTGCATGCTTCTACTTAAATGCCCTACTTTCCTGATACGTATAATATCACTGTAGCGTGAACTTACATTTTCCATAAATTTCACCCGAAAGCCAAATATCCCTAACTTTTTGTGAGTAGTGTATATATATTTAAATCTTTAGCTAGCTAGCTAAATGAAAACGATGTTGAACTTAGTTTAGGCATTCGTAAATCGGCTGTCGGAGTGCCGGAGTACATCTGGTTGTTCGTAATGGGCAGTGGGCGGAGTCAACTCGGAGAATAGTAAATCACACAGGCCAAAACAAATACAGACGTTCTGACCCGGAATGGAAATTTCAAAGGAGAACATACTGGCTGTAGCATTGTTGTCGGAGAAGCCAGCATTTCGACTTAGCATGTTTCCTTAATCTCTGATGACATATGGTCATTTTATGATTTAGCACAGTAAATTTGTTACATATAGCTCCTTTAAAGTAATGTACCCTAACCTTTCATGCACTTGACTACCTCGAGCATGGGGTAATGCCAGTATAAGAGAAATATAGAATGGAGAGCACACCTCAAACTTCAGGGCAAACCAATTGTTAAAACTCAATTCCACTTACTAAGACAGCCTTCTGAGTAATAGGCATTTCCCCTCGTGTCTGGATACATTTTATTTATTTTTGCTTAGATGCAATAAAAGTAATCTTATTTCTATATTATTATTAAAGAGTGAGAAGACTACAATAGATTGTGTGACAATGGAAAAATCTACATAGTGTGGCCATGTTTACAGAGCGCCTCAATATAGCTAGGTATTATCTCTGATCTGTGAATGCTATATGTTCTTCAATTTGGTAAAAATAAATTACCTTATTTACTAGCCTTTTACTTTACAGCCTCTTTGATATGTCCAATACCCAACATACACTACCTGCATGATCTCCACAAAAGCCACCAGGTCAGCTAATGAGATCTGGTCTCCAACGATGAAGGATCTGTCCTGGAGGAATTTTTCTTCAATGAGCTTCAAAGATGTATTGAGGTCTTCCATTGCAGAGTCCATCTTCTCCTTGGGTACTTCTGCTCCCAGAAGGATGGGAATCATGGCCTGACAGAGTACCGTGTTACTCAAAGCTTCCTCAAGCATTTACCTGCTTTTAACAGTAAAATTGACTTGGCTATATATTCATTTTTTCAAGTAGCCTGAGTGGACACCATACAGAAACACAACTATTTATTTATAAAATAAAATATACACATAGATGGAAAGCATTATATATTATACAATATGTAGACATTTACCATAATGTAAATGCACATTCAGTTTCTTGACTCAAATTCTGCTGAAGTCTGCTCTTGTAAAAGCAAACTTGCAGCAGGCAAACAAAACACACTAGGGACAAAAACTCCCAGAAAAAAAAAGACTCCAAAAGCTTACCCTGAACCAGAAGACCTTTGAGCCGTGGGACCTGATTGCTGTATGCTGCCAGCACAGGTATTCATTTACACAGCTTCGCTTCTTTAGGTCAGCCGGGTACCAATGGTCCGGGGTTCTGAATTTCTCTACCAGATAGTTCAGGATCGCAATGCTGCAGGACAAAGGGGGGTAACATGAACGCAAAGGCTTTACAATCTCCCGCAATAAAATGATAAATGATGGGTTTCTCACCTCTCTGCGAGAACAAAGTCTCCATCTCTCAATACTGGGACCTTCCTCAGAATGCTGATCTTCCCAAACTCTTCTCCATACTGCTGGCCTAAGGAGGACAGGGGAAAGCAAGGTCCATCTTTTTTGTTGAAAATCTGGCTTCAGCTGCGGGATATACTATAAAAGGAAGCTTAACATACACAGGGTTTTCTTTGCAGCAGCGGGCTTGACAAAACCGAATAACTGCTAATCAGGCTTACCCAGTATCACAAAAGGTGATTAGCAACTTGCTAAGTGAACACAGGCTTTTTTCAAATCATAATTTACTGAGCACGGTTCCCTTAAAACGGGCGGTGTCTGCTACAATGATGAGCCAATAGCGGTACGACATGGATCGCAATCGAGAGGCCCTAATGTCTCAACAATGACAGACTTGCCAACTGCACATAGGCCTAACTGCTTCAAGTCATGAAGTAATGGCTTCCGCTGCTATGATGTTTTGCTTCTTGTGGCTTTATCTGTGGGTCAGGATAGGCGGATCATCAAATATCGCATACAAGCATATACCCCGTCTCCGGACAGAAGGCCATCACAGAATGTCCTGTAATCAAAGGGAGGGAATAATGCTTGATCCGTGTCACAATAAAACAATCCATAGAATTAAATACTGTGTATATTTGCCATAGCTTGACCAAACCGGTGGCTCACCGCAGACTCTCCAAAAAATGCAGAAGTCATGAACAGAGCCAAGCCATCTCACGTCTAAACTTGTGACCATTAACTGATGCTCACAAGTCATCTGCAAAATCATTTCAGGTCAATTTCACAATGATGCCATTTAAACAAAGGTTGCATCAGAGTAGGCCCATTGTGCCAATTAATGGTGAATATTGGGGTCCTGTAACAAAGTGTGTTGTGTGTGAATATTTCTCTCTGTGCTAAATAATGAGTATAGTTCTTTGCAACACTATTACAAAGCTTTAGTATAACCACATGCAATGTGCAGATGTGCAATAAATCAACTGACAAAAATGGTACCCAACCGTACCCAAACCAATGGGCTACCACAACACTTGTGCGGTGAAAGGACTTTGCTAAATTATCCGAATGTGCCCGCATATACTCTGCAAAACCAGTACAAAGCTAAAGTGTACCCACATACAATGTGCTAATGTGAAATAAATGAACTGACAAAAATTTGTACCCAATCATATAGGCTACCTAAACATTGATGCTATGAAAGGACTTCCTATTCACAAAATCACCCTCATGCTGTCCAGGCTGCACAGGTGGGTATGTGAGAGAAGTGAACCACATTCTACATGCAACGAACGCCATCCATTATTGATTATTTATATAGTGATTACTGTATGTAAATTTGTGTAGGGCTTACCTGCGACTTCATAGAAGCCCTCTTTTATAGCCACAGTGGGCAAATGGCGATGGAACACTACAAACGCATTCACTCATTCACTGAGAGCAAAAACAACCCTGCAAATAGCAAGGCATTTACAGTGCTCTTGCTCAAATGTTCTGCGTCACCAACGGAATGCATGCCGGTTCCCGTGGCAAATAAACACAACGCGATACAAACCGTTTTCCATACAGTGAGCGCCCCGCTTCGACATGTGGCATTGGGCGCAAGAAGCTTGCAAATGGTAATTGAGAAGCTGTATTGTTGATATAGTGCATCCTATTATCATGGCGATATACCCCAATTGAAACGGAGTCAGCATTGTGATATGGAAAATACCCAGGGTTGAAGCATAAATTAGCTTGCTAGCTCCATAATCTTGCTTCGTAGTATACCCCCCTGGTCAAAAATATGACAATCAGGGCAAAATGGAATCACCAAACTGAAGATGTGAGGGTTTCACAACAATCGTAGGTCCTCTAATTACGAAATTATTTAAAAGACTTAAGATTGCAAACTTGCATTTCAATATTTAATGGAAGCTAGTGGTATATTAAAATTTCAGGCTCTAACCGATAATACATGTTGGGGGTTATGCTGTCCCTATAGTGAAACTCTCTCCTGCGGATTAATAGTGAATAATTTTTGATGTGCTCGTCAACTGGTTGAGATGACTGAGGCCACTGTGTTAAGGAAGTATGTAAATTAAAAATTCTGTTCTGACCATAGTGGCAACCCTAATCGGACAGTGGATCATTGATTCTACAAGAATCAACTCTAACATGAATGAATAGTTAAATGGAAAGCTGTGATGAACGCCCCAAGGCACCCCACAGATCCATTCTCCCTGATCTTTGGACAGAAAGTGGGCCAAATAACAAAATTTCATATCCTGTTTACAGAAGCTCACATGCCTTCCTTTCAGCAGTGACAGGGGGGTAGGGAAAGGGTTAACCCACTGAACTATTGCTCATGAGGCCCATGCTCTCCAAGTTACTGGGGCAAAGGGAGGACAGGACAAAAAAAGGCTTACATATGAACCTGGTAACACTCTTCAGAAATGACTGGAGTCAATAAAACCAGCCATTCCAAAACAATGACATAACTGCCCAGACCGCTTTGATATAAAAGACTTAAAGTAATAAAAGCCTCCTGATTTAAAAGAAAATCCCTGGCAAAATAATTTAAATGTAATTTACTTCTTTAGGCATAGTCACTTTTCAATGATATGCATTGAAGCAATGCTCCTCTTCCCCTGAGCAGGCCCAGTGTATTCTTTATGCAATACAATCTTCCAAAGTTCAAAGTCCACATCTGGCAGCTTTGCCTGTAGGAAATCAATCGACTGTTTTGAATAAACATAATCCATTGGCAGATTGACTTAAGAATGTTGAAATAAACTGAAAACTTTTTAATATTTTATTTTTAAATAACTCTTACTCAAATAATTGGTTTAGGAACCTGCACAAAATGTAATATGAGCAAAGGAAATGCTTGCCATGCATGCTTTCTTTTGATTATTGAATTGCTTTCAAAACATTGTAGTCTATATGTAACTTCAGTTTCAAGCAAAAGCTATTTTAATGTTACCATTTAAAATGCATGTAAAAAAAAAAAAAAAAAAAGTATATACAGTGAGCACCATAATTTATTGGACAGTGACATTTTTTGTTATTTTGGTTCTGTAATCTAGCACTTTGAGTTTGAAAGGATACAATGACAATGTAGTAGAAGTGCAGACTGTCAGCTTTAATTTGAGGGTATGTTCATCCATATCGGATGAACCGTTTAGAAATTATATAACCTTTTGTACATAGCCCCCCCCCCATTTTCAGGCATCAAAAAATATTGGACAGTATAACAATGTAGAATAAAGTAATTTATTGTCCTGCAAAGTCTGCCGTTTGGTTGGATCTGAACAGATAACATGTTCCTGTGCACTTCAGAATGCATACTGCTGCTGCCATCAGCAGTCACATGATCAATGAAGACGAGTGAGCCAGTTCCAGTGGCAGCTATATATACTCCCTTCACCATGTTTCACAGATGAATGTGGGGGGGGGGGGGGTGCTTTGGATCATTAGCAGGTCCTTTCTTTCTCCACACCTTCCTCTTTCCATCACATTGGTACAGGTTAATATTCATCTCATCCGTCCATTTTACTTTGTTCCAGAACTGTTTTTAAAGTGATACTGCAGTCAAAAACTGACTTTTCCCGTTGAAAACCGATGTTTTGGGTTAGATTATGATCATACACTTTTTTTGTCCAAAAATCTCATGTTTAGTCAAAATGGGCATTTTCTGAGTTTCTGTGTAGGCTTACCAATACGCTGGTTTCCGGGGGTTCGTGACGTCACGAGATCCTTAACATAAAAATGGGTGGAGTTCAGGTGATCCTAGGGTGGTCTCGGCTGGGCACGTGGTATAAAAGCAGAGACCAACGTTTTTTTCTTTTCCTCTTTGATACTGAGACCCTTGTACTGCTAACTATAGCTAGTTCATGTGAATTGCTTTGTATTACTGTTAACGTTACCAGTGGTCTGAATCTTGCGGTGAACCCTCTGAGCTTATTCTGGTGTAGTCTTCTCTTTATTAGTCTTTTACATATCTATTATGCCTACATTCTGGAGAGTGTTCTTGATCTGTTTGACAGTTGAAAAGGGGTTTTTCCTTCACAATTGAAAGTATTCTTCGGTCTTCCACTACAATGGTCTACCAGGTTGTTTGCTATTGCTGAGGTCACCAGTGCGTTCTTGCTTCCTAACAATGTATCAAACAGTTGATTTTGACATTTCCAATGCTTTGGCTATGTCTCTGATCAAGTTTGTCTGATTTTCCAGCCTCATGATGGCCTGCTTTATAGAATTGACACTTATTTGGTCCTCATGTTGAGAGACAACAGAAACAGAAAAATGCAAATTCCACACCTAGAATCAACTATAAAACTGTCAGCTTTCTTGTGCATGAACTAATGATGCAAAGACACACAGCTGGCCAAGAAACAGCTGACCAGCCAACTGTCCCATTACTTTTGCTCCTCTAAAATGGGGCATGACCATGTATGAAAAGGGCTGCAATTCCTACACTGATCACCCAAAATGGATGTAAATGCCTTTACATTAAAGCTAACAGTCTGCATTTTAAGCTCATATTCATCTTTTAATTTCAATGTCCAATCCAATGTGCTGGAGTACAGAGCCAACAAAAATTGTTTCACTGAACAAATATTTTTGTATTTAACTGTATATAAGCCACGGTATTGTTGGCAGTGTAGTTTCAGCCACCGAAAAAGCTGGACTGAATTATGCCACCGAATAGTCATTGCAAGGCGATACAGAAATAAAGTTGGCAGGCCTACGACATTGTGTTCACTTGGAATCGATTTCCCTTAATATTTAGAGTTGCGCAAGTTCCTAGATAATGCAAGAGGCTTTATTGCACACAGGTAATTATGTAACTAAAACCCCACCCTCCTAGTTCAGTCGAAAATGGGCAATGCACACCAAACACTGGCTACAGCAGCCTACAATAACATAACCATGTCTGAAAATCTACTACCTTAAAGGGTAAGTTCGCTATTTTGGACCTTGGACCCTATTTGCGGTCCGTCTTCCATGAACCTGACCCATGAAGTCCATTTTTTCGCTGATCGGTCCAGTATTGAGTTCGCTACAGATTTCCTGTAGGCTCTCACTGGGCTACAATAGAAGTCAACGGGGCAATTAGAAATGTTATGGAAAAACAATGATAAATGTGCTTTTATAGCTCAGTGTGTATTCTTACGGTCTCAGTATGCTCTCCTGTGAAATGTAGGCTATCGCAAACGCAAACCGAACGTTGAAACAACAGTTCCATTTGAAACAGAACTATTTCTCCGACCGCACTACCTCGCACTGACTTCGGATAACATTACCTGCGCAACTTCAGCCTCTCTCTCTTCTCTTGCCCTCTTATCATCCATCTCTTGTAGTTCCGTGTCCGTGTATTCTGGCTCAAATCTGTAGCCAGTAACGTCAAAGTCAAAATCGAATTCTTCGTCTTCGTAATCATTATAGTCATCCATCATCCAAGTTTTTTTGTGGAAATTGTAGCCTACGTTGCTGCAGGTAAACAAACGCAGACTGCTCAACTAGATAGTTTCGTAAACGGCCGGCACACCTTCCCGCTCCCCTACCCCCGACACATAGTACTCCGCGGGAGCAGCGAAAACAAGCAACAGAGAAATGCTTACTTCCAAGCCATGCCAAGCACGTAAAAATGTTCGGATTGAGATACATTTCACAGGAGAGCATACTGAGACCGGTAACAATACACCCTGAGCTTCCCGTCTAATTTATTGTACATGAAAGCACATTTATCGAACATTTCTAATTGCCCCGTTGACTTCTATTGTAGCCCAGTGAGAGCCTACAGGAAATCTGTAGCGAACTCAATACTGGACCGATCAGCGAAAAAATGGACTTCATGGGTCAGGTTCATGGAAGACGGACCGCAAATAGGGTCCAAGGTCCAAAATAGCGAACTTACCCTTTAATGTTGAATGAAACAAAACACATCTTTGTTTTACTTTTGATCAGTAATTTCTGTCCTCTCAGGCACTTTCAGGAACAAAAAAATCTTTCTAGCTGAAATGAGAGTATAACACAGAGGGGTTCTGCAACTTTCATAATAGCCTACCTGCAGCCAGGTCGATTTTCTTGAATTCAAACGGAATGTTATTTTTCTTGGCGAACATGAAGACGGAGCGACACGGCTGAGAGTGTAGGTCAAGGAACAATTCGAGCGGCATTTTGGACCAAAAGTTGTGCCCGCACTGCCGAACCAAAGGAACTATCTTCTGCTCGGCTCCTCTGTCTAGTTCACTCGTTTAGGCATAGAAAAGCCACTCCTTCAAAATCGTGAATAAATATTGACCTTTTGTACTTAGGGCAGTGACCAGATTCGACTAGCACAGATACATTTAAGAGCCAGAAAATGCCTACCGTGTCTGTTAATCACATCATTAGGCTTCTTGGCATAACTTCTAAATAGAACAATATTAACTGTTCCTCGTGTACTTAAACAGAGGTGAAAGTCAGCCGACATGGTCCGGTAGCCTACTCACTACCACCAAAAGATGTACCGCGGGTAATGTTATGTAGTATGGGAAAACAAATATCCCATTTGTCAGGCAGAGAAAATAAAGTTTTAACGCAAAAGATGTCTAGGCTCTATAGGACCACAGATTTATATTCAAATACAAATATTCCAAATAAATAAATAATAGCCTAATAATAATGCACTTTATTCATGACGTGCATTTCATAGACCCAAAGCACTGGATGCTGACAATTGTCCAGTCATTTTATACATTTATCATTGTAACATCTGAATTGCAGCTTATTTCCACTATAAATAATTGCCATTTGACATTTCGATGTGGCACAAAGTTTGAATGACTACATTCTCTTCAGGTTGTAAGACGAAAACAGCAAGTTACATGAAATAGATTTAGTAAAGATTAGGTAGCATTGCTTTGGAATAGAGCTAGTTATGAGCTACTGTAGCCAATATTGTTTGTTGTAACTTGGCCTCAGTTTGATATCAATACTTTTAACGACAGGCCTAGTTTTGCCAGTTTTAATTAATTACAGACATTGCTTTGTAGGCCATGCGTGATCGTAACTTCGCATTTTTGAAAAGTTTTTTTGTTGACATTCATATTTTGCAGAAAAAGACATCTAGGCTAACTGGCTAGATATCTACACAAGGGCAAAGGAGAAGTTCGGTATTTAGCATGTTAAGCCCTGTTAAAAGGTTATTTACGATCATATACAATGACCAATATTTTGACGAACTTTGCAGTCTTTAAATATATTGTTTATTGCTCATGTCACAGCTAACTTACACAATGGATCTGGACGGGCATATAGAAAATCCTTCAAAAAAAACACCATAAACTCTGGTTTTCAAAGATGGGGAAACTCACCGAGTGGTCACTGGTGTCTTGTAATTTACGTTTAAACATGTTTTAAATAACCGTTTAAAGATTTATACAACTATTTTCAGTCGCCATACAGCCGTTTGTAAACTTCCGGCCAATGGATTTAATAAAATGATAGGCTAAATAAAACCCGATACGAAGCATAGCCTACTGTGCGACGATTTTTGTGTCAGAACATCAACCGACACCAGTGACCACTCGGTAAATTCCCGTCTTTGAAAACGAAAGTTTATGGTGTTTTTTTGAAGGATTTTCTATATGCCCGTCCAGATACATTGTGTAGGCCTAAGTTTGCTGTGACATGAGCAATGAACAGCAAAGTCGCAAGACTTAAAAGTTCGTCAAAATGTTGATATGGACCGTTGTATATGATCGTAAATAACCTTTTAACAGGGCTTAACGTGCTAAATACCGTTCTCCTTTAAACATAGCGTTCACGCTGCGTATCATGTGGGAACTCTTCAGTTAGCCGATGGGATATAGGAACATAGGCTATAGGAGAAAATCTTTTTTGAGTAGGCTAGTATCGAAGTGAATTGTTGCCCAACGCAAAACAACTTGCACAGCAGAAACTATGGAAAACAATGGCAACTAGATCCCTTTGATACAAAAGACTTAAAGTAGCTAATAAAAGCCTCCTGGTTGAAAAGAAAGTCCCGGGCAAAATAATTTAAATGTAGCCTAATTAGCTTCTTTAAGCATAGCCACTTTTTTCAAAGATATGGATGGAAGCAATACACTCCTCTTCCCCCGAGGAGGCCGTCTGTTCTTTATGCAATTCAATCTTCCAAGTTCAAAGTCCACATCTGGCAGCTTTGCTTGCAATAAATCAATCGACTGGTTTAAATAAACATAACCCATAGGCAAGTTGACATGAACCGAAAACCTTTTTTTAAATTTTTTTTTTTAGCATTTTCATTTTAGCTAAGTAACTTACTCAAATACCCCATCTTTGAGGATATCCTAAACAAATTAGGCTATGTTGAAATTTAACGTCAGCAAGGGAAATGTTTGCTATGTATGCTTTCCCCCCCCCATTATTAAATAGCTTCCAACAACGTTACAGTCTATAGGCCAACTGCAGTTTCAATTCCGTTTTTTTGAAACCGCCGTAGGCTATTGTTAGCAGTGTAGTTATAACCACCGAAAAAAAGCTGTAGGCTACTGAATAATGGCAATGAGCAGCTGTTGCACGGCATACAGAAATAAAGTCGACCGGGACAACGTGTTCATTTGTCGACTCTCCTTTATATTTAGCGAATTGGGCAAGTTCCCAGAGAACATCAGAGGCTGTATTTAGGTCTGAAAACGAGACGTTATTCTCCCTCACTAGCCCTACAAACTTAATCTTGAATGGAACAAACATCTTTATTTTTTAATAACCGTTTTATTTTTTTAAACGTTTGATCAGTAGGCTAATTCCTCTTAGTTAGCCTTTCAGCAACGCAACATTTAAAAAAAAAAAATCTTGCTAGCTGAAATGAGTGGACATACTGACCGTTGCTGCAACTTTCATAATAGCCTACCTGCAGCCAGGTCGATTTTCTTGAATTCAAACGGAATGTTATTTTTCTTGGCGAACATGAAGACGGAGCGACACGGCTGAGAGAATAGGTCAAGAAACAATTCGAGCGGCATTTTGGAACAGAAGTTGTGCCCGCACTGCCGAACCAAAGGAACTATCTTCTGCTTGGCTCCTCTGTCCAGTGAATCCTACACACCATGGAAAGCCCCTCCTTCAAAATCTCGATTAAATATGACCTTTTGTAGGCTACTTAGGTCAGTGATACTTGAATAGCACCAATGCACACATTTTGTAGAGGTCTTCAGCAATGATAGCCTAATGTAAAACCAATGTGTTTTATTGTATGCGAATTCTGTATCAATATGCGCCTAATGAGGTTGTTAAACATATGTTTAAGTTCTTTTATAATTTTGTTTCCTTAAACTTATTAAAACAATGCAGGTTTGCTCATTATCAATTTCCCTTGTCTTTGAATTGTTCATCATCAAACAAATGGTTACTTTTCGTGGCCATGTGTCCACACTTTCACATGTCCACACCTATTGATTCACCTCTGTCTTTCATTTGCTCAGTTTTACCTCTTTTAATGAAATTGTTTGCAATATAGCACAATAAGAAAAATGTGAACAAGGGACATTTATTCTATGTGGCCTGCATAGCTGTTTTCTGACATAAATTGGCTTAAGAGGGTAAATTATCCATCAAAACATGAAAACTGCAATTAAGAAAAATTAACCGCTTGTTAAAATTCTTGGATCACAATTGTGGTTGGAACTTAAACCAGCATACACAGGGGGGCCCAGGACAGAGTTTGAGAACCTCTGGCCTATAGGCCATTTGAAAAACAATAAATGCAATATTCACTGGACAAGGTTTTTGTCAGGGGTGTGGAAGGGACTCAGGCGCAGACAGCATGTTCAAATAAACCGAAGTTTATTTTGGGTGGAAACCCAGGGATGAGGCGAAGACGTAGGCTAGTCAGTAGGCAGGCAGAGATCAAAACCAGGAAGGCATGGCAAAAGTACAAAAACACAATCCAGGCGAAGTCAAGAAACAGGCAGAGGTCAAAAACCAGGAAGTCACGGCAAAAGCACAAAAACACAATCCAAAAGACAAAAGTCAAGAAACTAATTTTTTAAAAAGGCAGGAAATCAGGCACACAAAACTAGCAGAACACGGGACTAACAAGAAAACTAGAAACAGGTGAGCAGCGGGGCAGGTGAAACACGTTGGTAATCAATGGCTGAGAGAGGTGGTCTGACACAATGGGGAAGTGAAAACACAAGCACATGGATGGGAGACGGAGAATGAAAACAAAAACACAAGAAACAACACCGAACATAACCGAAAATGAAGTAACAGAAAATACAACACAGGTTCAAGTACTGACAGTTTTGAACTTTTTTCAGTCAAAACCATTCTGTTTACTTACAGGCTGTAGGCCTAGATGAAGAAAGCTGTATTGTAATGACATTTGAAGAGCATTTTCATTGTCTGAGGCACTGCAAATGTCCGTCTATTGCAGTGCGCGAGTTTTCCATTGAATGACAATTCACGCATTCGGTGTAAATGACAATTCGCGCATTAGGTGTTATCAGCAAAGTTTTTAATGAATAGCCATTGTCCCATAACAGAAGATTCTCCCCGGAAGATTACAAGAACTATTGGCAAATATAGGCATAAATTGATCCAGGATAATTTTTAACCTTACATGTACCATCGCACATCGCCTCGGTGTTGATGGAGTAGGCTGAAAGCAATTTAATGCGGGACAGGTATGTGGTCTTTGACCTATGGACCCTTTCATTATTATGCATTTTATGAGCCTACACAATAATAATATTTCACATTGTAACCTTGATATTTTTAGTCATGCTTGTGCACGCCCCTGTGTGTAACAGACAGGAGGGTGTACGCACGTTGTGCACATGCCTATGTAGATGCACTTATATGCGCCGTTAAAATAACATGTAAACAACTGCGACATGACTTTAGGCCAGGTTTGTGGTGGTTTTAGCGCAAGCGCTTTCTGCTGACTCAAGATAGCAATACGCCAAAAATGATCAGGGCCGCACCTCATCTTAAAACCAACCCGCCCAGTTCACTTGATATGGGCGCAAGATCACCTGGTATTTAAACAACGTGGGCGCTGGCCGGGATAATGAACCCTGCGCCGGGTGTAAGATAGCAAAGACACTTGCGTTTGGGTTTGGCGCCAGGTGTAAGAAAGGTTTGCACTACCATAGAACAAGACTAACCATTCGATTTTTTATTTGATTTTTTGCATTTGATTTAGGAACTTGGTTCTCAGAATCCAGTCCTATAGGGCTGCAGTGTCTGCTGGTTTTGCTGTGTTTCAGCACCAGTGATTAATTTCAGTCATTGAATGGTTAGGCACAACAGTGGCCCGAGAAACGGGTATCGTCATTGTTACTGTAGCAGCACAATTGGCAGCTAACTGTAAACGTGTGATTAACCTTGTATAAAACATATGCCCCCATTGTGTCAATGTACAACCACACCTGATCTTCCTCTTGTCCCATATACCAGTGTTTTACTAAGAAGGTTGTCTTTTCTATAGGTTTTAGTGTTTATGTGACCTCGGAAACTATTAGGAGAGAGCAAACATAAGATATTCAGAGGGTTTTTAAATATTTAATAACATGTTCACACTCAATGTCGGCACCAGCTTGTGCAATGAGATTAGACTGACAGTACTCGATTGGGAAATAGAGTTCATTGAGGACATCTTCAATGGAACTAGAACCATTGGTTTGTCACTCAGCCCATCATCCAGGAAGATATTTATTCAAAATCTCTACCTTGCTTATGAATGTGATTAAAAGCAAATATTGTATTTACTATTTCTAATAAGGGTGGGATCTAACAAGATGTTGAAAAGAAATTCCTTAAACCAAAGCAAGACAGAATTTCTTTTAGTTTTTACCGCCACTTGAGGGCGCCTAGGGAACGAAACATTACATTTGCACTGGAAAATGACTTGGTTGCAGATTTATGTGATTTAGCAATACATGTAGGCCTAATGTTGTAATTAATGTTTAAGTTGTTCGCATATAACTTGAGCCAGGTGAGATGAAGTTAAAAATATTTTGGCGGCTTTTACGCAGATTTAACTTTTTAACTGAAATTATTTTTTCAACCTAGTGCATTTAACACATTTAAATACCATATAGCAAACTGTTGTTGTCCTGTAAAATAACTTTTATCAATGCACAATAAGGATTCCATAGAAAAACTAATAATCACACATGCTTGCTTGTATATTATATGGGCAATAATATAATACCAACAGCAGAGCTAATTAAATTCCTATGTAATCTGAGTTGGTATGATGATGTCACTCGTGACATAACCCTATATCAGTCTTACGTCAATCAGCATTGATAATTGATAATGCATGTTTATTTAGTGCTTATGATATTGAACATATCATGCAGTACTTATTAGAGCTTTTAAGACCAATATCCCATATTTTATCCACTTTATCCACTATTTCTTTACAGCAGATTTGTCAGTTAATGATTTGTCAGTTTCTTGCTTCAAGAAAAATAAGCCAGATGACTGGTTCTGTATGCGGGCATATTTGTGTGTGTGCGTGTGTGTGCTTGTGTTTGGTGTACTTGTGTTTGTGTGTGTGCACATAATTGTCCTTTCCCCTACGAAGCCTACCAGCTTCAGGCCTTTCCTTGTGAGTAGGCAGATGTATTTCCCTGTGAAACAATCTTTGACAATTGTTTCTTTCTCTGCTGTCTGTAATTATAGGATGCAGAGCAATTAAATGGATGGACAATCAAAGCCGTGCTGTGGTTTTACCAAAGAGGGGTAGATTTTGGTCAGACGTAAAGCCCCCTGTGGTTATCAGGACATTTCCTTCCAAAGTGTACATTGTGGTTTATGGTTAACGTCTCCAGAGAGAGCTGACTCAACAGGATGCCCTTCTCTGTGTGTGGAGCAGGACTGCAGGGAGTGAAAGGGGTTTTAACCACTATGACAAGGGTCCAGGGAGCCATCATATAGCACATTACATCTGCTGCATCTCATTGCTTATTGGTTTAAAACATACACATCATCATGCCAAAATTCAACACAGAAAAATTACAATAAACATAATGCACCTTTCTCAAAGGGTGCATTAAGACACCTTGTAGTTGTACAATACTAACTTCACAGGTAACGCCAATTAGCTTCTGATGGCTGACCTCGCTCCAGGGCTCATGCAGTCAATGAGAATGCCAGTGAGAATGCCTCTTTGTTTTTGCCATGACGGGGATGACTAAATGTCTTGCTTTTGGCGTCATGCCGCGTGTCTGGAAAATGCAAAAAGTGCACTCCAATCAGTCACCCGGCACATAAACGCAGGAAATGGCACCTGATAATTTATCAAAATGACAGTGACTCTTTCTAAGAGGAAGTGGGAAGAGGCAGACAGGATAGACTCCAGGCCTCATTTCAAAGTATGTGAATTGGGAGCTAGGAGGGGGCAAAGGGGTAGTAACCCACTCTAGCACAGAAACAACTTTATACCGCGTAATACCATTAACCACTAAAAGTACTGAAGTCACAAAATGACTATTTTGAGAAAATCAAATCAGAAAATATCATTGATCCATAAAATCAGCCATTCAAAGTTTTGGTGTTTTTATGCATTGCTTAGGCACCTTTTTTGTTAACAATATTTATTGGGTGGACTTAGCTAAACAAATACAACATGTTTCTATGCTCAACTTGAATTGTCTAAAAATGTGACTTCAATACTTTTAGCACCTGGGTCTTCAATTGAATACATAACCTCACATGTTTTATTAAAAAGCAAGAACAAAAAAAGACAAAAAAGGTTTAAAAACAAACATTGCACAAACTCATGAATCTATCAGAAAGGCCCAGGAAACCTTTGACACGTCTCATTGTTCCTTATCATTTCATGTTTATGCGGTCAGAAGTTATCAGTGGTATCGGTGCTATGAGTGCTATGGCCCACAGGTTCACACAAGAACCATGTCTCTTCCACATAAAAATGAAGATGCCCGCAGATGGGCTGGGGACGCCATTTTACTTGCTTTTAATGCTTTTGTCCAGAGCATGCATAATTTTTCTTTTGAAATCCAAACAAAAATACTTACTTACCGAATTGACCTTGTTTGCATGTGTTGTCAGTGAAGGGGTTCTGCGTGTGTGTGCGTGCATGCAGGTGTGTGTGTATAAGTGTCTTTGCACATTATGTGTGAATGGCGAGGGAGGTGGATGGCTAGGGGGCAAAGCTGAACTGCACTGATCTGCAATCATGCAGTAACAATAATGATACAGTAATCATAACCGTAACAATATCTCCACCTGCCCCTTTGTCGTGGCACAAAACCACCATAACTGAAACTGCAACCCCCCCCCAGTTCACACAAAAACCCAGTTCCCTCCTCAGGCCCTTTGTTGTGGCCAGCAGGGTTACTCTGGGTCGCTCCGGGGAAGAGGTGAGGGGATAATGGCTTGCTTCAGGGCAGGCTTTTATGTCTCTCCCGTGGCCCTTTAATGAAGCCGCCGGGGTTTGGGTTGCACGTCGTCCGCAGGGGGACTGGGCCCGAGGTCTGGTTTGCATTTGGGAAGGCATGTGGGTCCTCTTTAATAAAGGGGGCTGACAACAGCATAAAATGTTTGTGAGCAGGAATGTGCTCTTTTTACCAGGCTTAATTGAAGGTGTCCCTCTGAAGCATTAGAAACCACTACCGACCCCCCTTCCATCTCCACACCCAAACAAGCTGTATGGGGTGCCTCGTGCCTACATGCTTTGTTTAACTTTTATATGATCCATTAGGCAGGCTAACAACCAAAGAGGTTGCTATTGATCCCCGTTGGCTGTGAATGTTATAGCTTTGTTATTTCTTCACAGTGTCGTGACTCCTTGAAAAAGTTTATTGCCGTTTGATGAGAAATAGCTTAAAGTATTTAGCAGAATTCTTTCAGTGCTGGCCCCATTTAAATTATACGTAAAAATAGTCCTTCAATCATTTCACTGCCTGTTGCTTTTTTCCAGTCTTAGCTTAAATGAGAAAATGATGAAAGAAAAGCTTTATTGGTAGGATTTCTTTAAATTAACACTGAAGAATGCAGACTGTTTGGATTTGTAATGAATGGCACCAAAACACAACCTCCTTATGCGTTGCTGTCTGCTTTGACGATTCCAGGGCCTCCGTCTTACCAAGAATACACACATATTGATTTACTTCCTCTGCCAATGTGTCACTCTATCCTCCCATTATTATGTCAGAGGTAACATGCGGCAAGGGCTTCCTGGGGAACCAAATAAAGGTTCCAAGGACGTCTGATTAGACTTGGCAGTTTGAAACAGACACCCAGAGGAATATAATGTCTCTGAACTTGTATGATTGTCTCAGACACATACCCCCACCACCCCCCACTGCCCAAACCTTGTTGATGATCTCACCAGACAATAATGACCCTGTGGTGTCATTCAGCAAAGGCAGTCATTGGAACTCATAAACACCCAGGTCTCAGACAGTCATAGAGTTCAATCATAATATTAAAGTCACTTGAACAAAACATAATTGCATAGCCTACATTTTTAAATAGTCATGTTTACTTGCTTAGGGGCACAAGCATAGAAATTCTTCAGTAATATATTTTTAGATTTTTTTATAATAATAAAGGGAAAATGAGAACAAAATTGGGCCCCATTTTCAGAATTTAAAATGTTTTATGCAAGAGTGCATGATACATAAGGTTACATTTCAATAGCTGAGCAGCAGCGTGAGTGGGATTTGTTACGTAAATGTTGTATGATGATGATTAAACATCTGTCTGCTAGGGCAGTGCTTTTGTATCATTGACTGAGTCATTGACTATTTCTGGACCATGTTCACTTCATATCATACAATTTTCTTCATAGAAAATATTCCAATTTATTTATTTTCATTTATTCCATTTTGACTTCTCATATATCATGGTATTCAGTCTTACTTGGACACCCGCTACACATATGGCATGGTAGTCATATATACCACGTGCCTTATGTGAAATAGAAAGCAGAAACATAATGCAGTGTAATAAAGCTTTCCAGTAATTATTGCAGTTTTTTCTCCAATCAGGAATAAATATGTGATCAAATAATTGATCTTCTTCCCTTTGATCAGAAACAACTAATTACATTACGACCGATCACTGGAAAGAAATGTTACTTGTCATGGCAACCAAATCCTTATTTTCTTAGAAAGTAGTGTTTGAATTTCAAGGGACATTTAGTAGCCCACACGTGTCTCATCTATGGTGTATGAATTTGGTGTATGTAAGTCCACGCCACATAAAACAACATCTGCAGCACACATTACCACAGAGCCCAAAATGTTCACTGTTGTTTGTGCTACAACCAATTATGCATCCCACCATAGGACACCTGGCTGCAATACAGCCAGTGGCACGATACAGATTTGATTTGACACATCACTATATCAACTATGGAGTTGCCTTAATGGCATGTGTCACACAGGAGCCCAGAAGAGTATTTTTATGTGGAAAATGCATCCTCTTTACCCAAAAATAAAAACACTAGGATGCACCTGTGGTCAATACTTTGTTTGCTTTCAAAGATACAAGGTACTCCTCTGTTTTTTTTTCTGTCATGTTTTTATTAGTCCAGACCTTTATACACATTAGACACATTTAACTGTGTCAGTTGTGTGTAAAATTTCCATTTATGTTGTCACATAGAAAGGTGGCACTTCTGGCCCATCTGACCAGAACACCTCATAGATTAGCAATAGAAAACGACGGAGCTCAAGTTAAAGTTTCACATTACGTTTTATTTTTCTGTGACATGGAAACTCTGACTCGCTTGATCGTGATCACACATGCTCCAGTGATCCTTCAAAACAATCCCTGTGATGGATGTGGTACAGAAATCGTGAAATCAGGACCAGCTGAACAGCCTGGATTAACCACAAAGCTCAACATTAGGTATCAGTTGAAACAAGAATAAAATAGTGACCCCCTAAACCCACGAGATCTGTGGGTATCTTTCCCGAAATTGTCACGTTCTGATTAATTCCAGCACCACAGATAACAATGATTTATTTAACAGTGGTGGGACTCTGGGACTTCATAAAGCCCCAAACATAAAGGTGGAGATATAAGTCACTAATGAGAAGAAATTGTACAGATTTCTTATTGAGTAGTCTTCTGAAATAAAGAAGTGATTGACATGGTATTTCTGCCCATTAGGGCCATGCAGAAACAACACTACCTCTATCTCTATCTATTCAAACAACAAAATGGTCTGTATCTGTATCTGTCTGTATCACATTATGTGTGCATTTCTGAATATGGTATTTGGCTTTGGAAAAAGACCTACTGCCCATCATAGGATGGAGGTAGGGGCTTCATGAATCCAAACTCTCGTATTTGACAGCTGCTTTGTTTAGCTCTTGCCCTACCTTCCAGTTTCTTCAATGCAAAATGAAAGGAACCAATACATAAAAGCTATGTAAATGACAAATGAACGTCGTGTAAAACAGTGTAACTTAATGAAGTCGGTTTTCTAGAAATGTGAAAAATTCAATGGCTCACCACTTGGCCACATCTGCTGACATGGAAAGCTCAAAACAGACATAATCGCTCTCTGTACACATATTTTATTATACATGTTATTCCAACCTCCCCTTACCTGGAACAGTAACACACAGCTGGGTTTTCCTGATACCAGGTTTAGCCAGGGAAGAGCAAGCATCATTACACCAACAAGTGAATGCCTTCGGGTGATGTGGGAGGCGTAAAAGGCTTAATTACATGTTGCTGGACGCTCAAGAGATTCAAGAGATGGTGACGGTTTCTCTAAGATGTGGTGCGGTGGAAGGTGAGCAAGGCCTGGTCCCTCCTGCTCTCACTGCTGAACAGGCATCTACCGTGTGCACAGCTGTGTGTGCACAATTAAAGCTTTCTCTTAGCCCATTTGACTCATTTGGGGAAAATCCACCGTCCCTCCGGATTCCCCCCACCCTGTGTCGCCGTTGCAGCTGTTTGGAGTCCACAAAGCTGCTGATGACTGAGATCTGTGGCTTACACACCTGTATAACAGATTTGGAGGGGATGCCACAGGGGCCACCAACTAGGTCTGCTCCACGGCTGGTTTAGTGTCTGTCCCGACACAGAGGAAACAAGTCCTGCCTGACTGGAACTGACAATGGATTGTTGGCAAGGCGTGCACTTCCGTGCACCAAATGCACCCCCGAAACAGAATAACGAAGCTCCTCACTACAGCGCTTCACTATCGCCTTACGTAGC
The DNA here is from genome assembly GCA_029718625.1 of Synaphobranchus kaupii. Lineage (NCBI taxonomy): Eukaryota > Metazoa > Chordata > Actinopteri > Anguilliformes > Synaphobranchidae > Synaphobranchus > Synaphobranchus kaupii. The sequence continues at coordinate 5,996,053 of CM056376.1, forward strand.
CTCGCTTTTCCCACCCTTGCTTGTGAAAGCCAAACAAGCCTCTACACTGGCCTGCTTTGTATGATACTCACAGCTGGGTTTGTGTGAGACCACAAGGTCATTAAACTGGGTGCTTGGAGGATGCTGGGAGCTGTCGCTTGAGAGCCAGGCATTGCAAGGCCATGATGCAGGAACAGAGTGCTTTCAATGGTGGGCCCACAGACACTTGTGAAAACAAAGTCCAATGGAAGTGGGAATCATGATTCTCCTCTATTTGCACCTGGATCTTTAAAAGCAGTGTCTCAAAGACTTAGGGATCACCTAATAGTATGAGGTGGCCTCCCACACAAATTACACACACCCCTTTTGTTAGAGTGCACCAGGCTTTAATGTGGTTCACTGTCAGAGAGGATTTCCCTGCTATAAAAGCTTCTTAGATTTAAAAAATCTGCCAGCGAGTAAAAAATGTCATGCACAGACTTTACTATGCTCTTTTATGACGCAAGCTGTTACTGATCTTAGCTGGTTTTTCAGGCAAAGACCTGGATGGTCACCAGGGATGAGGATAGATGTCATTGAGATTTGCTTGGATAAGGTCAGAGGTATTACTGACAGAGGGCACACGTTTGTTTGTTGATTTTCTCTGTCCAGTGTGCTCTAAGATAATCTCAATAGCATGCTAACCCAGGGAAAGTTAGCTTATCGGATTTTCCCATCTGTTTGAACTGAATAAAATAAAACGGCACCTCAGAATAACAGTTCAGGGATGACCGTATTGGTATTCACTTGGTTACATAGTCTCTTTCACCACACGATGGTGCTAATGAAATAAAATTCATCTTATTTTTAAAGTTATTTATTCAAACTTCGATTTATGATTAAAACAAACATATCAACTGTCCGCATGTATTTTTATGTTTGCACAACTTATCTGTCAATGAAAAATGTGGAAAATCTAATCATTGTAGATGTTGGAAACGTTCAAATTCATTTGAACCCTGTAAAACTACTTTGTTCCAATAAAAATATTTGTATGGGAAATTTCTACTTCAGAACACTTATAATTACAAGAAGGGTAATGGTGCTCCAACTAATACTATTTAAATAGAACCTAATGATGACTTACCAACTTTATTTGGGTATTGGCCTGGCATTTTCCTAATTGACTTCCTGTTGTTCTGTCTATGAATGCCACAATGGAGAATGCCCTGTAATAAGATCCCATATCTTCATTCAGAGTTTTATAGTCATGCCAGAATTATAGGATTCTCCTTCTGTCCAGTTTACCTGCTCAAAGCATGATTCTTCTATTCTAGGTCAAACATATTCATTCAGATTGCTTCATAGGAGTAATGTTAAATTATATAAGGACTTGAATGTATTCTCTCAAGTAAATTAATGATAGTAATGTTAAAATAGAAATTACCAATAATAGTTATGTAATGACAATTATTTCTGCCACTACTACTGCTACTACCAATAATAACAACTACAATAGCAATTCTTGGAACATTGCCAGTTTCCCAACAGCAGGCTCTAAGGTCTCTGATATTAGTGTGTTAAACAGTTTAAGTGAATATGAACCGGTCAAACTTTCCACTTCCTTCACACTGAGAAATAAGGACATTCTGCGAAAAAAAAGTGTAGGAACTGCAAATGCAGGTTGTATTAGAGAGGCTGATTGACCACACATGTCACAGGGAACGTGTCCTGATGCTGACCCAAGCTGCTCTCTTGGCTCACCAGCCAGACTGCGGAGGAGGGCGGGGTCAGGCTAAATAAGCATTTCCCCAGTGTTCATAAATCTAGTCTCTGTGACAAGAGGGGACACAAAGTCTACAAAATGACCGTAACCTTTTTTTTCTTTACCAATGGGAATGTCCCTAATCATCCCATCTTTGTAAGGATAATGTAGGATATATACAAGGATGTATTTTTTAGGGGAAAGGGGGTCTGTCATCTTGAACAGTTTATTAATATGCACTGCCAAGAGCAACATAAGATCTGTAGAAATGTGTTATGTGTTTTGGCTCACTACAACCTTTTGGTCATAGCCTTAAACCATCAGTGTAATGTGATCAAACAACTCTTGAGAGGTAAAGTCTTTGGTCTCGTTCCAGCTGCATACGTCTTCGGTATTGGTTAAATCCTTAATTGAATGAAATACAAATACATAATTGAGATTTGTATGTTGGTTTTAAATGTAACATGCAACATGTCATCCTTTTCCTCAGCACTTAACATATAGCAACTAATCACATTAGAATAAACTTCACGTAGGCTAGTCTATTTGCTCAATGATCTATTATCACAAGAATATTCTGATTCAGTCAAGCATTCTTTATTGTACTTGGCAACTGCTACTTTCCTCGCAGAATAAAATTGCTTTGCAGTGCATGACCTGAGACTGAAGGACATGAACAATATGTAAGATACAACACTGATATTTCAGTGATATCAGGGTAGATGATTGTGATATGTGACTGGACATATGTAGGAAGATGCTTTTGATTTAACAAGAACGTTTAAGCATTACATAGCCTATATAAAACTCCCTCGCTACTTTAACTATTGATTGTCCTCGGTCGCAACAATAGAAGCACCGAGGAGAAAAAACCGCTCGTAGTGCAAAAAAAGGGTTAAAAATGGGAGTTAAACTCACTCCTGCGGGAAAAAAAACTGTAATCTGAAGAAAGAGAACAAAGAAATCAGAGAGTATAAAACCCCCTGCAAGACATCTCCCGTCACTCACTGGCTCCACTTTGGGCTGTTCGTGCCCTCCGCTTGCTGCCCCGAAGGTGATCTATCTTACTCAATCGTTATTCTGTCGGGCAGTCCCAACCAAAGGATGATGCGAGCTCCACAGCTTCTCTCCGGCGCGTTAGCGCTGCACCTCTTCCTTTTCATACATTCCGTGCCAGTGCCTGAAAGGAAGAACACCAACAGGTACAAAGCTACGGCGGTGAGTGAATCACAGTATTCCACGAGTCTTGTAATTCCCTCATTTTACGCAGCCTATTTTTTTGTCAGTCTATCGGCTGTGTATGGGGATTCTAGCGTCCTTTACACGAATCAAAACAATGATTAACAGCGGTCTTGTGCAGTCCCCAGATTTTCTTTTCCCAGACCTGCACGTGCCTAGACTGGTTCGGTCTTAAATATAAGCAGGTAATGGGGTTGATTGTAATAATGGGACCAATTTAGCAATTGCGCGGAAGATATTTTTGAGCATTAATGAATCACAAAATAACTGGATAAGGAACATATGCTAGATTCTGATTCTTTGCTAAATATCAAACTTGCGTACCCGCTAAAGAGAGAGAGGAGTTATAGTAGTAATGTAATTCTATTATGAAAACGTGTCTTATCAGTACAGGGTGGTCGCCCAGAACTTACTGGAGGTTTCCGCATGTCTGTTCTGAACTAAGGAAATTAAGAATTCATTATTTTCATTCATACCATTACAAAGCAACTGCAGCACGAGCGTCTAAGCCACCTAAACTTGAAGAGAGTCGCGGGTGAAGGGTTGTAAGCATGCGATGTTTCGTTTAGGAAGAACGCATACCACGACACGACCTTGTATTGGCGGGACAGCAGAAATGTCCACAGTACAATGGAAGCCAACAAAAACTAGGCTACGGGGGGGAAATACTTAGTGGTCAGCGAGGCGGTAAGAATGAAGGTCCATGCAATGGAAGAGCATTGAGCAATAAAACATAAATGTTTATCATTCACAGCAAACATATCAGCGCAAAATCAACTCTGATACAATATTTGTAGAGTGCATGTGGTTCATAATGGACTCAATTTCTGTTACAGTTGATTTAGCACCGAAGCATCCAATAACAGATGCTGACACTTTATGTGTAACACTTTACTCATTTGCCCTTAAGGTACCTTAATTTATTGCATTGGGCTGTTTGTCTGTTTGGATGTCTGGCTTCATGTCAAAGGAGTACTGTAAGGAATACTAAAGTCATTGAAAGGCAACATCTGAGAGGACAATCACTCACACACACACACACACACACACACACACACACACACACACACACACACACACACACACACACACACACACACACACACACACACACACACACACACACACACACATATACGTATAATGGGCGTATGTTGTTTTGGCTCTGTACTCCAGAACATTGGATTTGAAATGGAACAGTGACTGTGAGGTTAAAGTGCAGACTTTCAGCTTTAATTTGAGGGTTTTTACATCCATATCGGGTGAACCGTGTAGCAATTGTAGCCCTTTTTATGCACAGCCCCCATCCCCCCCATTTTAGGGGATGAAAAGTAATTGGACAATTTAACATAAACTTAAATAAAGTCATTATATTTAATATTTGGTTGCATATCCTTTGCATACCATGACTTTCTGATGTCTGTGACCCAACAACATCAAAAGACTCTTGATATCTTATTTTCTGGTACTCTTACAAGCGATACTATAACCTCTCTGTATTTGAATTGATCTATATGGGAATTGGGGGTTGGAACTAGATTAAGCTGTAAATTACACAGGAATAGTATGGAACCCATGGCTGGCGAAATGGCTGTAAGTCATCAAGGGTCTGAGGTATCAAACAAGCCTCAAACCATCACTCTGCTGCCAGATATGCAGTAGATATGGATGGATGACTTTAAGGGTTGTTTCTCCTGACTCATTTTCCTATTGAACTCTATGGAAAAATAAGTCAGGAGAAGAAACCCTTCAAGTTATCCATCCATATCTACTGTATATCTGGTAGAAGAGTGATGGTTTAAGGCTTGCTTGATATGTCAGACCCTTGATGACTTGTGTGCCATACTGTTCCAGTGTAATTTACAGCTAAATCTAGTCCCACCCCCCAATTCGCATAGAGATCCATTCAAATGCAGAGAGGTTATAGTATCGCTTGTAGGAGTACCAGAAAATAAGATATCAAGAGTCTTTTGATATTGTTGGGTCACAGACATCAGGAAGTCATGGCATGCAGAGGATATGCGACCAAATATTAAAAATGATCATTTTATTCTACATTATGTTCAACTGTCCAATATTTTTTGATGCCCGAAAATGGGGGGGGGGGGGGGGGCTATGTACTAAAGGTTCTATAATTTCTAAACGGTTCATCCGATATTGATGAAAATACACTCAAATTAAAACTGACAGTCTGCACTTCAACCTCATTGTCCTTTCAAACTCAAACCGCTAGAGAACAGAACCGAAATGACAAAAAATGTGTCACTGTCCAATGAATTATGGTGCTCACTGTATATATATATATATATATATCATATTTTGTATCTTGTAATATATTATTATATTTACATCTTAATGTGGATAACATGGGATTCAAAGCATTCAGCCTCCATTGGCAACTTGCAATATAGAACATACAGTATATCTTATACTCTCATTCAGGCACACATATTGTACTTCATAATATCTAATCTGTGGTTGCCTGGGGGATCAAAGCTATGCACATTTGTCAGCCTGCAGCTCACTGCAGCTGTGCATGACAGAGACGTGAAGTTGCTTGCCACCGGACTACATCCCACATTTCAAATCCTAGAGTTTCACAGGGTCAAACAATGGTCAGTCTTCAAACAATTATGTTTGCTGTCAACCTTTGCTGGTTTATTTAGTGTCTGACAAAGGTGCACTCCAAGGAAGAATTATTTCAGGTAAAACACCTGGGCGTGCTCAGTGGAGGTCAGAGGGTCTCTTCGAGCTGTTGCCAATGGGCAGGAAGCTCTAATAACACCCCCTGTAATCTGATTTTTTCCTTTCCCAATATCACATGAATATCTCTTGTTATGGGGAGAACCTTTCTTAAATTACTGGTAAAAATCCTGCATAGTGCACCTTTAAACATGTGTGTTCATTTGTTCAATAGATTTGGCTTCAGTGGTCTAAAGGGTAACACCTGAAATGAGCCTACTTTTTAAATGGTCTGTTGAAACCAAAGTTTTAAGACAAAAAGCTGGCATGTGGAAGAATTCTAAAGCTTGATATCTCAAGACAGTGGATAGTGCCCATAATTCTAAGCTCTCAATGAAAGCCCTGCATTTCATGGTCTCGCAAACAAAAAAACTAAATAAGTTCCAGAAAATCAGAGCCACTGCTCAGAGCTGTATTTACATTCAGAGCTCAGCCGTTCAGGGGACATATCCGGGTACCTGGTAGGGCATGAAATTAACTTTTTCACCCACTGGCCAGAGTGGCTTAAAAATCACCAGCCATTTTCAGCATTTTACTAGCCACATTACCTTTTACAAGCTAACACAACCAGGTTAGCTACCTGCCAACATTTGGCTGGTGGCGGGTGTTAATTTCACACCCTGATACCTGGGTGTTACACACAGGGCTAGGTGTGTGGAGATATAGTCATGGCCCATTCTGTTCTTGGTACTGATGGGATCCACATCAGCAGCTTCACCATTTAAAAAAAATAAAGCCCTGTGTTTTGTCTTCGTGATTTTGACTCGGAGAGTCTAATCTGCAGTGTAGTCAATTTGTTCCCCATTGTTGACAAAAGAAAGAGCGGGAGAGATTATGCAGGCAGGGACAAGTCTGTCTCTCAGTGGCATCTGGAGAAGAGATACACAAAGCGTCTATTAGCTGATGCAGGGAAAATGGAGGGAAGGAGATAACCGGTGTGTATCTGGAGCCCCCCCCCCCCCCATAAGAAAAGGAATGACATAGTACTGCTTACCAAACAATTTTTGCGTGAGACCAGAAGTGAAATGGCAGATTGGTTTTGGCTATGAACTTCCGTGTGCTCCCATTGCCTGCTCCCTAAGGTTTATCTACATGTTTTATAGGACAGGAAGGGTCCGGAAGAACTGGATGATCACAAATATATAGAAAACATGTACAGAAAACTCATGGTTAAGTATGTAAATGTTCGGTGCTACCTTTAGGTCTCTCTTCAGTTGACTGAGCCTAAATATTGAAGCATTGAAAGATGAAAGATACAGGAGATGTCATTTGTGGCCTTTTGGTGGCCTCAGTGGTTAAGAAAGACCCAGGAAAAAGTACCCAGAACCAGTTTGTATGTTGTTACATGTTAATGCCTGTATTCTTTCTTTGTTGACCAGTTACAAATGGCCGTGGGTATGTGTAGGCCTGTCAGAGCCTATCCCAGACTGTGGGCCACGTCATTTGGAGCAGAACAGGTGTCTTAGTTGGACACACCTTCCAATATCTCTTGTTTCGCATCTTTTCTGTTAGCCACTTCAATCAGAGTAGAGTGCACCGAATGCAAAGTTAACCCAAATACAAAAGACAGAGAAAAGAATAGAGTCCTATGGCATGACTTTTTGTTTCTAGAGAGATTTGCTCTTTTCTCTTAATGCGATGTTACTGCAATCAAGCAGTTGATTAACTAATTCAGTGATATGTATTTGTTTCAGCAGGAGTGGAGAACACTTAGCATAGTTAAGCATAGATTTAAATGCAGGTTAGGAAAGTCATAATAATATTGAAAGCAAGCAGGCTTGAATTGGTAGAATCGTATGCAGTTGTGGGTTGCTCCTCTGTGCTAGTCAGTCATTTCTGAACAAGCAGATACTTGTAGCTAATTGTAGTTTAGGTTCTAGCACGTTAATGTAATCTGGTGAAGAAAGAAAAAAAGAGAAAATAGCTGACAATATCATTCTTGTACTCTCTTTTTTTAGAAAGGGGAGGTTATTTATTGCTTTTACCCTATGCTCCAGGTATTACAAGCCATTACTGTTCCAAGTTCCCAATGCCACATTTGAAATCAATCAATCACTTCCTCCTGATGCAGTTTAAAGCTAGTGAAGGAAAGTTTATTATTCAAGGGAAATTGTGTTTTTTTGAGGAGAAGATTTTTGATTGGGTGAAATATGATGACTGAGACTTTTATAGTTTTTCTTGCCCTTAATCAGAGGAACTGATTAGGAATCTGCTCGGCAGTGCTTACCAGTTTTGATGGTCAACTGATAGTCATAGCTGATGTGTGTTGGTGGGGACTAAAATCTATATCTGGAGAATGAGATTGGTCCAACAATGTCACTGCCAAAGTCACACGGCATAGGTCATGTAAGGTGAAGGCTTATTTTTTGCCATGGGCCCTCAACAAGTGACTCAAGGTAAATTGGAGAGGTGAAGGTTGAACCTTTCTTAAGAAGTGTTTGTTGAAAGGGAAGATAAGACTATAAGCACTCCAAAGACTGAAATGTATCTTTAGCTGCTTTGCTTTGCTGATGATGACTGGTTTATTGGCTTAAGTGGATGAAAAGGTAGCAAACAAGATACTTGTTTATAGAGCAGCCATCAGCTGCAGCTATCTTCCAGCTCATCAACTAAATGGCCTTCCTGTTCCAGTAATACAGTTTCTTCCTTATGCATAACCAGTTAGTGCTTACATCCCCCAAGCCAAGCATGTCTCCTCTCGGTTTTAGCAAGTAAATATTTATCTAAGACAGATTTCCTCCATCGTTGCCATGTTTTATCTGAAGTGGAGTTTACTTTGTCTGCTACGGGTAGCTTAGCGTTCAAGCTAGCAGGAATGCAAGTGTAGCATTTTTTTGTTCTTTGGAAAAATAATGTATACATTTACCGTCTTGATTTGTGTGATAAAGGTAAGTACAATTTCTCAGTGATATAAGGCTCAGTCTTCTTTCTGTAAGAATGCCCAGATAAGAGAATCTGACAAATGTATGAACATATAAATTAGCAATATTAAGAACTAAAATGAAATATGACATTTGGGGAAAGTTGTTTTACTCAGATGGAAGATAGCAGCTGAAAGAAGATATCAGTTATGGGTGAAGGGGTATTGTGGGTATTGTAGTTAATTTCTTTGTCAGCCCAAATGAATGAGGAACAACAGATGATGATTAACAAACCCTTTGTGGATTCACAAAAAAAAAACTGTTGTAAAATGGAAGACAATCAGCCCAGCATCAAATCATATCAGCGGGAAATCCTGAATGTGGTGACAAGGGACGTAGAAAGTGAACTCCACCCAAACAGGCCCATTGCTTATCTAGTGACACTAATAGCAGTGCCATCGCGGTTGCAGAGTGTTTGATTTGTAGAGCTGTCATCCAGGTGGCCATTATTAAAATTGTCCTCTTCAGGCACTGGGGGGTCCCAATAGGAGTGACTAAGCAGCATCAGTGTGGGCCCTAGAGCAAGGCGTGCACTGGATACACCTGACCTGGCCAGGTTTCCTGGACAGGTGTGATTGTGTTACACAGTGAGAGAAGCCTGCAGAGAAACGTGGAGGCACTCTGCATGTGCATGTTGCCTCCCTCTGTGAATACCATTCTGTCAAATTTGCCAGCGTCCCTCAGACACCTTTCCATGTTGTATCGAGAAGCTCAATGTGTTTCTACAGGAAACTAAATTGTCACCCTCCCTTCCCGACACACACATACAGTACCAGTCAAAAGTTTGGACACACCTACTCATAGAAGGTTTTTTTTCCATTATTTTTACTGTTTTCCACATAGACATCAAAACTATGATATAACACAAATTAAATTATGCAAAAACCAAAAAAGTGTTAAACAAATAAAAAAAAGTCTTATATTTTAGATTCTTCAAAGTAGCCACCCTTTGCCTTGATAACGGCTTTGCGCATTCTTGCCATTCTCTCAACTTCTGTGGTAAACAGGTATTCCACAGGTAAACAGGTGATGCCATCATGATTCTGTATAAAAGGATATCAAAAGACTCCTGATATCTTATTTCCAGGTACTCTTAGAAGCAATACTATAACCTCTCTGCATTTGAATGGATCTCTATGGGAATTGGGGGGTGGGACTAGATTAAGCTGTAAATTACACGGGAATAGTATGGAACCCATGATTGGCTAAATGGCTGCAAGTCAACAAGTGTCTGAGGTATCAAACAAGCCTTAAACCATCACTCTGCTGCCAGAAATACAGTAGATATGGATGGATAACTTGAAGGGTTGTTTCTCCTGACAAATTTTCCTATTGAACTCTATGGAAAAATAAGAAATAATAAGAAACCCTTCAAGTTATCCATCCATATCTACTGTATTCCCGTGTAATTTACAGCTTAATCTAGTCCCATCCCCCAATTCCCATAGAGATCCATTCAAATGCAGAGGTTATAGTATCGCTTCTAAGAGTACCTGGAAATAAGATATCAGGAGTCTTTTGATATCCTTTTATATAGAGTCATGATGGCATCACCTGTTTACCTGTGGAATACCTGTTTTACCACAGAAGTTGTTTGAGGGAATGGCAAGAATGTGCAAAGCCGTTATCAAGGCAAAGGGTGGCTACTTTGAAGAATCTAAAATATAAGACTTTTTAAAATTTGTTTAACACCTTTTTGGTTTTTGCATAATTTAATTTATGTTATCTCATAGTTTTGATGTCTTTACTATTCCAAAATGTGGAAAACAGTAAAAATAACGGAAAAAAACCTATGAGTAGGTGTGTCCAAACTTTTGACTGGTACTGTACACACACACACACACACACACACACATAAACACACACAGATTCCCTTCACCGACAACACATAGACACATTAATAAATTACTCCGAATCACACCACACCCAATATTCATTCAGTAAGCAGTTTAGTTTGGATTTCAAAAGAAAAATAATGCTTGTTCAGGAGAAAAGCGATGGGCCGATGCTGGATTCCCTGAAGCACTGTGCCAAAAAGCTCTTATCGTGGTTTCCTCTGCGTGCGCCCAATCATGTGAAAACATGCACCCCCTTCTGCGGTGAGCTGCTGTATAGCCCGGGAGCAGCCTGGCCCAGCTACCTGGCAACCAGTGCAAGGAAAAAACACTGCTATCAAGTGATAAATGCCTGTCAACGGACCCAGACACAAGGCAGATTCAGGGCGTGCACTTCAAGGAGTCTTGGAGAGACTGCCGCAAATCACTGTGGTTTTATGATCTAAGAAAGGCATATTATAACCACATATTGTGAAAAGCACTGTGGTGTATGTTGTGTGTGTCTTTCTTGATAGATATGTATTACATATGAATTACTTGCTCATTCTTGCTTGAGATAGGGTAAACCTGGTCTGATCTAAAATCCCCTCTAACGTGTAAACTGCTGTTAAGTATGGAAGCACTCTGTACAAGTGCTTAGGAATTTGTATTTTCTCCTTTGGAAAAGCACTAAAGTAGTTGGCCTTGGAGTTGCTTTTTAAGATTTTGACACAGCCTAGTGAGTAAGGTTAGCCATTTCCTGGCATGCTCTGTTCCCTCAAGAAATTATTACCCCAAGGAGACACGTGGGGGACAGGTAGGACATCACCCCCTCATATCTCCCCCCTTTTAAAAAAAAAAACGTTTTGTTTTTTAACTGTTGAAGCCATAGTTTAACCTCTCCAGATCCAGGGTCATGTTTTGGGTGAGGTCATTGTTCTAGATTTTGACCTTTGACCTGGTGGGGGGAGGAACTGTTACGGTGTTTTTTCCACTCTCATTCACTTACCTTGTGGTTTCAAACTTGGCCCAGCATCTTAACAAAGAGATGGGAGGATTAGACGAGACGGTCACCTAGTTACCTAGTAACCTAGTTACTATGCAGCGGCATCAGCTACCAGTTTTTTATCAATTTTCATTTGGCAAAGATTCTCTAGATGTTAGATTTACTATGCAGTACACTTCTGGAATTGTATTGCATGTACAATTCCAAAATTACATGTAATTGTATGCATGTAAATGTACATGTTTGCATATAAATCTAATTATAACCAAGCCATGAAGGGCTAAATCTGCAAACGCTGATAAAGCTTCATCAGCTATTTCAGCTGTTTCAATGCATTCTTACAGGGAGCAATGCATTTAGCCAGGACCTGTCCTCCCTCTATCACAAGTGGGGCGGCTGCCATTACTAACAAACTGTCAAACTTGGAAACAGCTGTTGGATGAATGCATGGATTAGAGCTCTCGTTGCTGTGGGTTTATGTTGATGTCATGACTGCGTTGGCGGTGTGTAAACTGCTGCTTGACACTCAGTGGCTTTAAATGGAGTGGCATGGATGTTGCGAAGCTGAAACCTTTTGCATATGAGAAATGTTTTGGACGTCGTATCAAGGGAGGTTCTTGCATTCTTGGTGGTATATTCAACTGAAGTGCTTGTCTTAATGGAGGGACGTGCCTCTAAGTCTGCGTCAGTGCTAACTCTTGTTGGGAGAGGAAAGGCTTCAGTTCGGAGGTTATTGCCTACCCTTCGATCAATAGACTACCTCTGGTCAATCAGGTTCCTGCAACCTGCCTCCACTAGCTGCTCTGGTTGCTTAACGGACAGTAAAAGTAAGATTAGATGGAAAAACAATAAAGACTAGTCGTATTCTATATTGTGGGGAATGTAAAATAGAGAATTTCCGAATAGAATTGAACCCTCCTAAGTTCTGGACTCAATGAGCCCAGGTCATTTTAGTTGACCTTTGACTAAATAGAAACATAGCTCACATGTGTATGTATGTGTGTGTGTGTGTCGGTGCACATATGTAGGAAGAGATGGGGGTGTTTTTCCACAACAAAGAAATTGTTGCATGTCTGACTGGTCGGTGGATGACTGTACTCGAGGCCTGAAGAGCTCCAGTTAAATTGCCAGGGACAACTAATCCTGAACCCTTTTCTTCCAGCTGTGGAAATGGGTTGCAAGTCAGATGTAATAAGGAGGATTAATGGGCCTCCTTTGGAAATAAACCCCATGCCCTCTCCTAAGTTGATCTTGACATGAGGAGGATCGCGGTGCAAAAAAATGTGAAAGGCATAACTCATGGTGCGAGGCATCTCAGGTCACCGCTGCATTCCACGAGTCCTGCCGGGATACGTTTAACAGGCCCTGCAGCTTCGCAACAGACCCCGCTGTGTGTAATCACAAGACACACCTGAGGGCATTTCTCTCGCATGATCAAACTATACCAGTTGTTTAAAAAAGAAAAAGGGAGTTTCATATTGTTTCCACGATCATCATCGCATCATCCTCGCACATCCAGAGGGGAGCCAAGGTTTTGCAGCCCGCAAAACAAACAGACCTTGGCATGAAATGTATGCCTCCGTGATGAGTGAAGGAGCAGAGAATGAAAGGGGGGGGGTTGGAGAAGCCGAAATGTGAGGAGGGGTGGAGGGGGGGGGGTCGTCTACCCATATTGCTCCCTGAGCAAACATGGTGCCTGGCTGAAAGAGCTGATTAAAGAGCAGATAAAGACATTGGGAAATGACACTGGGGAAAAAGTTAGCTCAGACACAGACAGGGGGGAAAATTTCTCAAGGTTGTGTGCAGTCTACCCTCTAATACGCGCCACAGACAGTCTGACTCAGAAAAAACGATCCTTTTGTTTGAGCCGATATCCTGGCTTTTGTGATGTTGGATATTCTGCGTGTTTAAACTGAATCGCTAAACCGCCACTCTACTAATTATGTGCTTTTCGTTGTACGTTTCATTTACTGGTGAAGCGTGGGGAATGTGAAGGGAAGGCTATGTTAAACCAGCACTTTTTCCTTTCATATTATCATATAATATGCCTATATTACAGGAGGGGTGGAAACATTATTTAAAGAATTTAGGAGGAAGAAAGATAGAAGCAGACCACTAAAAGTTTATGAAATTTTACATCAGTCAGCAGATAAAAGGCACACAATAACATATAAACATTACGTAGAGACTCTCTTTACTCCAGTCCAGTCATTTCTTTTTCCCCCAGCCAATTAGCGGAGTCATTTCCTCTATGTTGTGTGGGGGAAATGGGCTGTAATACCGTGTGAGATTGCCAGGATTATGTGAGCTCCATGCCAGATCACATATTAATTCTTAGAAATGAGGGATAACCTCGAGTGTGGTCTGTTTAGATGAAGAGAAACTGTTTATGTGCCCCCCCCACCCCCCTGCATGAAATGTGTTTTATGTTTTTTGTGGGGTTTATGTCTCAATTTAGCCACAAATCTAAAATAATTGTACCGTCCTGTATCCATGGTTTACTGTCTCTTCTGACTGGTTTCTGTGCATTAGGGATGGCTCCAGAAGTCCCATCACTACACCCTGAAAAAGAAAGGCAAACCAACCCACCCGCAGGACACGCTGAAGGGGGCGCCTTGGATCAAAGGGGGCCCTGTGGGGACATACCTGCAAAAGAACAGCACCGAGTTTTGGAACCGTCCCCGCTGCGGCGTCCCGGACTACCCTGCTCATAAGAAGGCCGTGTACGGCAAACGACTGCGCCAGAAACGATTTGTGCTGTTTGGGGGCCGCTGGGAGAAGACTGACCTCACCTATAAGTAAGATAATAAGTAAGACTGACCTCACCTATAAGTAAGATAATAAGTAAGACTGACCTCACCTATAAGATAATAAGTAAGACTGACCTCACCTATAAGTAAGATAATAAGTAAGACTGACCTCACCTATAAGTAAGATAATAAGTAAGACTGACCTCACCTATAAGTAAGATAATAAGTAAGACTGACCTCACCTATAAGTAAGATAATAAGTAAGACTGACCTCACCTATAAGTAAGATAATAAGTAAGACTGACCTCACCTATAAGTAAGATAATAAGTAAGACTGACCTCACCTATAAGTAAGATAATAAGTAAGACTGACCTCACCTATAAGTAAGATAATAAGTAAGACTGACCTCACCTATAAGTAAGATAATAAGTAAGACTGACCTCACCTATAAGTAAGATAATAAGTAAGACTGACCTCACCTATAAGTAAGATAATAAGTAAGACTGACCTCACCTATAAGTAAGATAATAAGTAAGACTGACCTCACCTATAAGTAAGATAATAAGTAAGACTGACCTCACCTATAAGTAAGATAATAAGTAAGACTGACCTCACCTATAAGTAAGACAATAAGTAAGACTGACCTCACCTATAAGTAAGATAATAAGTAAGACTGACCTCACCTATAAGTAAGACAATAAGTAAGACTGACCTCACCTATAAGTAAGATAATAAGTAAGACTGACCTTGCCTATAAGTAAGATAATAAGTAAGACTGACCTCACCGATAAGATAATAAGTAAGACTGACCTCACCTATAAGTAAGATAATAAGTAAGACTGCCTTCACCGATAAGTAAGATAATAAGTAAGACTGACCTCACCTATAAGTAAAATAATAAGTAAGACTGACCTCACCTATACGACTGTATTGATAGGGTATGCACATAACCAAGGAACAAGAAATATATGTATTGCTGCTTTTGAGGATTTCCATGGAAACATCTGTAACACGTTGCGAGAACTACATTCGCAGGTTATGTGTTGCCGTACATTTCCATGACTGTGAAAGCTGTGTACAATAACAGTAACTTCCCCCTATGCTTTTTTCCACAAGAGAGAAAGAAATCAAGCAAGGCCTAGCAGGGCGTATTTGGTTGTTTGGTACAGTAGAGCAGCCAACAAAAGGAGGTCTGCAGGAGGTGTATTTTTGTTGCATGAGTGAAGGGGGAGAAGTGTAAACCTCCCTCAACTGAGCCCCCCTTTTCCCACCAATGAGATATTCCACAGGTTGGACCACCCAAAGTTACCGCATTTTGCGAGGAAATTGTCCTTTGTTCTGGGGCCAAAGATTCATAAAGGAGTGAAGCTTGGGGCGGAGCACGACGTTTGTGTTCATCCACCTTCATAGTCCCCCCCCCCCCCCTCACAGCCAAAAATCAACCTGCAAATTTGCATATTTCTTTTCCTCTACATTATAACACAAAATGGAATAAAATGACGAGATGCTTTCTGGTGCAATGCAATCTAATTTATAATTTGTGTTATTTCACTGACAGTTAACTCCTTTGCGTAGAAGGCGACGCCGGCGGAACATTTTTGCTAAACTGAGACATTTGTTGCTACTGCAGCCAAACTATTAAATCACAAACTCTGTGTTTAAAATGTATTGGTATACGGGTTGTGACGATTTCTGCCAAATACGGAGTTTCTAAGTGTCACTATTTCCCCGTAGCAAGTCCATTTAACAAGCAACCCCCACCTAGTCTATACCTACCCATGCGTGACATAGTGGACAATAGCATCTATGTTTGAGTTCATAAATATATTTATTCATCATATAAAATTAGAATAACGTCATAGCAACGAGATAAACCCAACAATAGCCTGATCGTATGCCAGAAAAGCAGTGAAAAGCCCTGCTCACTCAAATGCAAAATAAACTGTGAAAGTACTGTCTCATTCTACCATGTATTCTACTAGCAATATATGCCACTAAATATGAAATAAATATACAATCCTACCATTGGTTTTACACATCGAGATGTTCCTTTCAAAAGTCAGTGGTCATTTATTGTTTGGTACAATCGGTTTGAGAAATATATACAAATATACCACTATTACACTATCTGAAACGTCGACGCGTAATACCCCCATGCCCTGTAAGCCTGTCTCATTCATTACAGTTAATTCTGGTTTAATTGTCGGCTTTTTTATCCAATAGAGTACATTATCACCTTAGCAACAGTATATGCCATGTCTTTTTGGGTGCTTTGAACAATTTACTACAGCCCAGCGTAACAGCAGTTTTCGTTTTAAAGGGCTTTGTTATAATAATAATACCTCAATCCAATCCATCCATCCATTATCTAACTGGCTTATTCCTGGTCAGGGTTGCGGGGTGCTGGAACCTATCCCAGCATACGTTGGGCGAGAGACAGGAGTACCCCCTGGAAAGGTCGCACTGCACGCGCACCATTTGATCGCAGTGCACACGCACCGTTCACTGACACACTCATACCTACGGGCAATTTAGAGTCTCTAATTAGCATAACCTGCTGGGAGGAAACCCACACAGACACAGGGAGAACATGCCAACTCCACACAGAAAGGCCCCTGGCTTGGATTCGAGCCCAGGACCTTCTTGCTGTGAGGCATCAGTGCTAATAATACTTTTATTTATGCGAATTAGTTTGTGTGCCTGATGTGTTTCCCCTCCATTCATTCTCTGGGTGCGTCCCAATATACTTCACTCCTCACCTCCTTTCCTCCACTCGTCTCCTCCACTCCTCTCCTACCCGGAAGTATGCAACAGCCTGTACGTTTCAAGTACCAAGTGTTTGCACGTGCAGTATACAGCGTACCTGACATTGCGGTTTGCGTCGAGATATTATACGAGACATGTAACCATCGTAATGTGTAATTAATATGTAATCAGCAACATCAGATTAAAACGCAAAGATCGGTTTCCGGGGCACGGAGGAGAGGAGGTGGTAGCGGAGGAAATGAGGATTCATTTTTCATTACTCTCCGTCCACTTCCTCAGAGCCCCCAACCCTCAACCTTCTGTCATCTATGCTTTTCAGTACTGATATTTTGCTGGGGGGGCCAGTAGTGTGTACATGAATAAACTTAGGCTCACAATATGGTTGCATGTTTTCTTTTATATAGGGCTCCTTTTGTCCCTTTGTATCCTCTCAATAGTTGTCATTGCATCTCCTCAGACTCGTTTTATTCAGCAGATAATTTTACAGTTATTCTGTTATTCCCCCTACTAACTGATTTCTCCTGCAGGCATTCTCTTAGTCCTTAAATTAGCCTCTCCACATCTGTCCTCTTTTTTCTTTCCCCGTCCTTAATTCGCCTCTCTCGACCGCTCCAGCTGTCTGGGGCTGGTTAGTCTCACTCCATTCGCTCTCTGCTCAAATCCTGCAGGGTAAATCCTCCCGTTTGACTCACTTGGCCCGTGTTATGTAGCGTCCTCAGGATGCATTGGATTTTAACACTACAGTTAAAGCAGCTGCATGTCAAGGCTTTAGAAAGTTGTGTTTTTTTTTGTTGTCTTGATTAAAATTGTTGTCTTTGTTGGTCTCCCCTCTTACCCTCTCCGTTTTCTTCAACTAATACAGGACTATTCAATATGTTTCCACTCTAAACTTCATAACCCTTGTTATTGTTTACCGCCGTCTTAACAGTTGGATTTCTTTCTGCGATATTCAATTAGCTGTTTTCATACACCTTCTCTCATCATCTGTCATCTTATCAGAATTATTTATTTGGACCCTGATTAGTTTTAATGCTGTGTTCTTTTTTTCAGAATTGTTTTTAATATTTTCCCACCCATTTCTGCATTTTGGAATATTATATTACATTACATTACGTTACATTACAGTCATTTAGCAGACGCTCTTATCCAGTGCGACTTACAGACGTGGAGAACATCAGTGTAACTCTCAGTAATACAAAAATGCAATATCACCAAAAAGGCACAGAGGTCCATTAATAATCAATAAGTGCAATATTACCTATCAAACAACTATTTTTATATTGTAACTAAAGAAAGTACCACTGGACAGAAGAAATATCTTTACACAACTATAACTATATCATTAGTCAACGGAAAATCCAGTCGCAAACGAGTGCTCATTGCTAAAAGCTCTGCCGCTGATTCAGGAGAGCGCAGACAAACGTGCTCTCCTCTGAAGCGTGCAATGCCAAGTGTCACTTCTTATCGCATCTCGGCCCGTAAGTCGGGCTTGCACAGAGATGAGTCAGAAGAACACACTTGCATATGCAGCTTGTTACACTGACTTACAGATGCCTGATCAACCAGTCGCTAGAGAGCAATAAAACACGGATCCTCCACAACCGCGTTACCGCCAATTATGCGGCACCCCGCAGGGCCGCCAGCCACAGTTGACGCTGGCACAGTCAGGATTCATTTCCAGACCATAGGGGCCATCCAAGAACGAGAACCATGCCCGATCTGGATGGGCTGCCCACCAGCCCCAAGTCATACATTTAAACATGTAATACATGTTATATTATTTTGTCGTTTCTGTTGAATTTCTGAGATCATCAAAATCATTAAGTTGTATATGGATAAAAAGTGCAGCACATGCTTAAAACAGGGACTCAAAGTTATGGCAAAAAACACTGTTTTTTCTGTCTCTCATTTGCCAGCTAGTGTTACATAGTTACACAGTCATGTATTAAGTTACCCTTTGTCATTTCTTGAGGACACACCTCTTTAAACAATACTTCTGCATTTCCTCAACTCTCTAATTTTGTGAGTATTGACACTTAGCTGGCGTCAGTTTTCTTGAGGCTTGTTTCCCTCCAATAAACCATACTTCTTTTTCATACATATTTTAAACACAAATACTTATAATTCAAAATGCAACATTTGAACCTGAACAGTTTTAAGTTGCTTGCTTTTTGTTCTATTGAAACAATTCACACACTTATGACACAAAGCACTTCAGTTACGAGCTTAATGCCTGAACTGCTATTGGACATCACCGCCACAGGTCTCACTCCTCTCTACCCGTAACGGTATTATTATATATGTTTTCATTTTAAGTATGTAAGTTCTGCAAATATGTAGCAATGGTAGCAAACTGTTGTGGGCATTCCATATTTCACCAAAACATGCGTACTGTGCTTTAATATGTTTAATCTGCTGTTGGAACATTTTTGGACTTGATTTATCGCAAACATGTCCCGAAACAATATTCAAAACGTTTTGGTTCCCCACACATATTTTTTATGATGACTTGATCATGTAAGGAGGAACTAGGTCACTCATTTCTGCAGGAGGAGGGGGGCGTTGATTTTGGGTAAATAACCATTTTCATAATTAGGTTGCATTGTTTTTTCAGAGCCCCCAGAACCCCATCCAGAGATGCCCTGTACAGTATTTTAAAGGATTTATCAGTAAGCTGCCTCCTCACCTGTGTCCTATACCCCACGTCTATTTTTCTGAAGCAACACAATGCTCTTCGCTGTATAATGGCTGTGGAAAAAAAATACTCTGACAGAGGAAGGGGGAAAAAAGCCACAAGCTTAATGAGAGTCTGGAAGCCTCAAGACGATAAATCTGTCCTAGCATGCATCATCAGAGGGAATGAGCGAAAGATGGGGTTAGCCGGCGTCGCTCTCATGTTCAGGCCTGCAGCACACACCCCCGCCACCCCCCGACCACCTTAATTACGATGCCCCCATTGAATAGATGGATACTGAAATTGATAGCCGTAGTGTCTGGTATCCTGGCACCAACCGCAATGCCCCAGGTGGTATATGACTTAGTCTCCGTGGGGATCTGGAAAACCGCAGCGTCTCCACATTCTCACAGACCCCGAGAGGCCCAGAGAAAAAAACATGACTTTTTGGAGACGGGGAGACAAGAATGTCATTGTTCCCTCGTGTCAGGTGCATAGGAGATCTGTGATTTTTTTTTTTTTTTTTTTAAATCAAAATTTGAATATGCACATTAACAAAAGACATCAGAATGACCTTACAATAAGACCTGCTTCCTGAAGTTTTAAGTAAACAGCAAAAAGCAGTCAATTGTAATTGGAGTACAGAAATACAAAAAGCACTGGGGCAGTTGTATTGAATTTTTAATCTCCATTTTTTCTTTCTACAATTCC
Organism: Synaphobranchus kaupii; assembly: GCA_029718625.1. Classification (NCBI taxonomy): domain Eukaryota; kingdom Metazoa; phylum Chordata; class Actinopteri; order Anguilliformes; family Synaphobranchidae; genus Synaphobranchus; species Synaphobranchus kaupii. Next base: position 6,016,400 of record CM056376.1, read on the forward strand.
ATAATTTTCAATGACCAGTTATGAGTGGAAGCCTATCCCACTGCTGCAGCAATCCTCAGTCAGTTTAAGACAGTACATCCATGACTGACTTATTGACTGTGGAGTGCATCTGACCCCCAAAGGCTGGTGCTTTAGCTGGATGTGGCGCTCAGGGGGAACAGGGGGCAAATTACTTATGACTAATTAAAACGGGATATTTCACCAATGGGTATTTGCGTTGGTATCACAGATCTGAACCAACTGAGGTAGGTTTGTTTTCTGTAGTCCTTCCGTTCTTTATCTGAAATCCCTGAGATAAAATGGTAGTTTGTCCGTTTGAGCCCTCCACCCATGCTAAGCAGTGCAGGCAGGGATTGAGCAAGCCGTTGACAGCCTCTTTAGAGCTCGTCGCAAGGGGTAAGGTGAAGACACGGGAGTTACAAAACACTAGGATTATCCTGAATCAACCCCTGCAGACCAGAGGTCTCATTAGCACTGCAACGAGCAGGGCACTCTCCTGTGTAAGTCTGTCACAACAACAGGGGATCATGGGTCTTTTCAGGACTGAAAAGGGACGAGAGGTCATGGGAGTGCACCGTTGGTGGTCTCTAATGTTTGTGCGTCTGTCTCAGGATCGAGCGGTTCCCCTGGCAGATGAGTGAGGACAAGGTCCGTCGCGTCATGATGGAGGCCCTTCGAGTGTGGAGTGATGTCACTCCGCTCACTTTCACCGAGATCAGTAGTGGGAAAGCTGACATACTCATCGACTTCACAAGGTAACGGCATGGAATTAGCTTTTGAGTAGCATCTAGACACAAAGAATTACAATGAATTAGATTCTACTTCTAATATGTCACTAGAATATTAGATCACGGACGTTGTTTTCCGAGGTTTTCACAGACATGTCTCTCTTCTAAACAGTTGTATGCTATTTCAGGTGCTTCTGTGACATTTGTATTCCACAATATATCTAATAATATGTAAATTTATGGACTTAACCTTAAAGGTTGTATCAGCGATTTTGGGTGACGTCACTTCTGAAGCGAAATCCCAAACAAACATACTTATGAATAATTATGTTATGTTTTAAAAAATAGTGTTCAAGCATCCAGGATTATAACCACGTTAATAACGTTTGTAAGAAACCAAACCGTTTGTAAATCCGTCAAGATTTCAGCGAGATAAGAGTATTAGCGTTTGTGCAGATCATTGTGATTGGTTGGAATACTGTTTATTTTGGTTTTGAGTGGTTGGTAGTACCATTTGTTTTTGTGTACGATCTCGGAGCATAGGCTGCCTACAGAGACGCGGTTTTTTGACGGCCTGCTTATGGGGCGGGCAGCTAGCGGATCGTGAGGAAAAATCAGATGAATGTGATCATTTATGTTTCCACCCAAAATCGCTGATACAACCTTTAACCAATGTATCCATTCAGGATAAGTACTTGAAATCCATGGTATTAGAAGGGGACCAGTTGCATGAAATGCTGTTATACAATATGCAGTTATAGCGAGGTCACTGTATTTCAACAACTACAACAATAGTCAGTGTTAAACGCTGAATTTTAAAGGGGTGCCTATCTAAAACTTTGACTCATGGGTCTTTGTGTAAGTGGCATGCTTGTGAATGTGATATTGTTTCTGGGCCTTATGTGTCTGAAGTATGCCTCCTGGCCTGGCTTTTCGCCACATTTTAATAATGCAGCAAGGAGAGGTTTCTATCTCAGTGCACAAACACAAAACGTTGTTTTTGAGCGTAGGAGGGTTAAAATGCTGTCAGCTGGGGGATTGGGCCTTAAGCTGCACTGTTCAAAACTTTAGTTCCCAAAAACAACGGAAGAGAGGACCAAGAATGTATTATGCCTGGCCAAAGCCACTAACATAAAGCAGTGGGTATTAGATCTGTACTGTGGTGTAACCCACGGGTGCATAATTATGGCTAACCCTGCTGTAAGTAGTTAAAGTTGATGAGGTAATATAATGCATATACTGTATCAATACTTGTGTTTTTTTCTGTTACTAAGGCTCATTGCAAAACGAGACTTGTTCCCAGCTATTTAACAGCACTTGCTGTGGGTAAATTTAAACAGCAGTAAGTAATCTATTTTTTTGGCACAAGCACATTTCCTACACATGAAATGTTCTTGTTTTACAATATTCAACTTGTGTTACTGCTTGTCTCCGTTTTATTCAATAGGTACAATGTGCATACAAATTGCATTGAGCAATCTCTGGGTCACTGGCCCACTTTCCTGATGTTAAATGGAGTTTAATGGCTATTTAAAAAGTGCCACTCACTTGCGCCGTGGCATATATATTGGGCTAGTGGAACGGGAATGCTTTCTGGGGCTTCTTAGCTCATTTGTTTAATCAGTTAAAGTTTAGATCCAGCCAGTTTGAACTCAGCTTGGGCTTTTAGATATGAATGCTCAATGTTTTTCCCTGTGCAGATGCAAACAGAAAAACTGAGAGCATCACACATTCGCTGTGTTTTTCATTACTGGTGCCCAGGTCTCAAAATGGAGAAGTCAGCTAAAATTATATCGCTGGGGGGGGGGGTAGTAAGCACTGGAATGAAGGTTTAAGAGAAGCAGATGTTGAGAATGTTTTCCATAGCTAACGAAGCCACTCCTTGTTACAAAAGCCTTTGCACACACTGGCTGCATTGTTCCAGCAAAGATACATGCAGGTAATTGTAAAAAGGAAGGATCCATATCAGGTAGAGTGGGGGGGACGAGAATGCTTTAACAAACAGGCAATCATTTTTTCAGTGTTTTTTACTGTCTGCACTTTTCTGAGACACATTGCTGTTCCTCATCTCAGTAATTAACAAAGATTTGGAATCGGCAGTTGTGCCACCCACACAAGAAGCCCTGCAGCTGATGCACATGCACTTTTCCTACGCATTTGTCAGTGACACAGTTAATATTTTCCACACTTAGAAACCTCACACAGGGATTACAAGACAGGTAGTGCCAATCAGAGGAGAGGCATATCTCTCACTGACAACTGCGATAGCCTGAGGATGCCTGGTGCATTGTTGAAAGACACACTCCACTAACCTGGGGTATGCTGGCTGACATAAGCTAAACTTACCTCTGGCAAGAGAAACCTGTGCCAATAGCTTAACGCCCTACTCGTAATTGGCGTATAACACAGCATTAGTTAATAAACTAATAGACTTGCTATATCTAAGCTATGGGGCCTGGCGTACACTCAGAGCACAATCTCATGATTGTGAATGTCCTACCCAATACCTTTAATCAGTGCAACTTACATGGTCCATGTTATCTGTCCATATTCACAAAAGTAGTTCAGGTAGATGGACCATGTCATGCACTTGCAAGTCTTGGTTCCGAAAACATAACTCCAGTGTCATTATTCCGTTTTCCAGCCACTGTCTACAGTCTTGTACACTTGTACATTGATTGTAGCCTAATGGCAGGTAATTACCAGTTTCAGGAGGCCCCAAGTATCCCCTAAGCATCGGTTAGTGTTTTTTTTTGGGTGGAATGCGCTGGCACCCGCAAAGAAATTTCTGCGCGTAGCCTAACATGGCATCTGGGTAATGGTGGAGTCGCCCCCGCGCCTGTGGGTGGAGTCGCCCCGCGCCTGTGGGTGGAGTCGCCCCGCGCCTGTGGGTGGAGTCGCCCCGCGCCTGTGGGTGGAGTCGCCCCGCGCCCGTGGGGTCCTGGTTGCAGCATAAAAACAACACGGCACACCCTACATGCTCTGCAAGCTGTGTTCCTTAAGGTTAATACTTGGATTTGGGTGCATGCCAATCCTCTCCCTCACTCACTGTCACCCAAGCCCCCCCCCCCCCGAGCAATTCTAATCTCTGATCAAGTTATCAAGATAGTCTGTGAAGTTAATTCATAGCTGATGTAAAGCAGCTTTTTCTTTCTGTGTACATGACGTTTTGATTTGTTTTTTGGTTTTCTGATTTGTCTTTTGTTTTGGATCCTGTGGACATTAGGTACTGGCACGGGGACAACCTGCCCTTTGATGGCCCGGGGGGAATTCTGGCCCACGCCTTCTTTCCAAGGACACACCGGGCCGGAGACATTCATTTTGACTACGACGAATCCTGGACCATCGGCAACAACATGGGTGAATGCAAAAACACATTCCAGTCATAACAGTCACCTTCAACAGCACCTTTGTTTATTTCTGTCTTTGGTGCCTGCTATCCTTTTCCAGAAGTGTTTTGTGGCCACTGTTTCCCCTTGGTTCAGGGGAATTTTATTACATGGTTTCCCCTACTGGCATTGTGCTTTTCAGGTTTTTGACTCCATCTGGAAGTCACACTTTGTGAAAACTATTGTAAAAAAAAAAAAAAAAAAAAATGTGCTGTAACAAAAACATTGTGATTCACTGACTGAAAATCTTTACCCCATTCCTCCATCACAAACCACAAAACATTACAGAGGAGTGTGTAGGGAAGGCACATTACAGAGGAGTGTGTAGGGAAGGGATGTAAACACATTCTGCGTTAGGTCATGCTTTTTGTTTCACTTGGTTGCATGTGTACTGACAAAAAAAAGTCAGTAATTCACGCTCCTAACTGTCCGGATAAAAGTCAGTTTATTTTATTTTATTTTATTATTATTTAAGTTTTTTAGTTTAGTTTAGTTTATTGTTTAGGTACAAAGACCCTCCCCTTACATTTGTACATTCATTAATCTCCATCATCCACACGATTGGCTTGACTCTCCCCTCCCGCTCCCCAACAGGTACGGACCTTCTCCAGGTGGCAGCCCATGAGTTCGGTCATGTTCTGGGCTTGCAGCACTCCCTGGTCCCCGGTGCAGTGATGTCTCCCTTCTACAGCTTCTCCTACCCACTGGAGCTAAGTCATGACGACAAGCAGGGGATCCAGTACCTGTACGGCCCACGGAAGCCCTTTGTGCCACATATCAGCACAGAGACCAATGAGATCCTTGTCACCATGGTGAGCGCAGCACCACGCTGCCCGTTAAGGTTCATTCCCTCGGGCTTCAGTCAATAGCACCAGAAGCTGTTCAATTTTAGTCAAACCCTAGTGTTGGAATGCATTGCTTTGCTTGGATTGAGGCTTTGGTTAGCATCAAAAGTTTAAATCGAGTCTACTTTGAGCAAAAGGGATGAGAATCAATGGAAAATACTTAAAAAGTAAAAAATAAAGTATCAGCCCATAACTGTAAGAAATTAAGATAGCACCAGGTAATGTCAGCTTGAAAGCTACATAATAAATCCGCTATCTAGCTAGGCTATTTACTGTATGTAGCAAGTCAGCTAGATAAATAGAGAGCAAATTTAATAGCAACATGACATTGGAACGGATGGAATAACTATCAAACTTAATAGCGAATATTAATTACAGAAGGAGCACAACCGCTCAGTCCTCCAGCTCTCCTCGTCAAAAATGTTTTACAATCAAAAGGGAATGGTATTATTTCCCTGTTTATTAATATGGAAACAGTAATATCTGAAACAGTTATGCATTGCAATATCAGGCCTTGGGAGTGTGGTAAGTATCAAGAGACAGTAAAACAAAGAAATTGGCTGACGACACAAACCTTTGGGAACTTGCCTGCAATTTGCTGCAACCCTCTGCAAATCGACAGATGCTGCTGCAGTTGCATGGGTGAAGGCATAGAGTTTGTCAGGATGCAGACAAAAGAAAAACTGGAGCATCTCTCTCTCTCTCTCTTTATCTCTCTCTCTCTCTCTCTCTCTCTCTCTCTCTCTCTCTCTCTCTCTCTCTCTCTCTCTCTCTCTCTCTCTCTCTCTCTCTCTCTCTCTCTCTCTCTCTCTCTCTCTCTCTCTCTCTCTCTCTCTCTCTCTCTCTCTCTCTCCCTCTCTCCCCCTTTCCCTCTCTCTACATCTGAAGCCCAATGCCTGCCATACAGACTTTGACGCGGTCTCCATGATCCGAGGGGAGCTTTTCTTCTTCAAGTCGCGCTATGTGTGGCGCATCCGGGACGGCCGGCTGCAGGAGGGGTACCCAGCCCTGGCATCCCGCCACTGGAGGGGCATTCCCGACAGCATTGACGCCGCCTTTGAAGACAAATCTGGGAATATCTGGTTCTTTCAAGGTAGGTGACAGTGAGAATCTGCAGGCTGGATTGCGGTTTGTGGCTCACTCTTAGAGCACAAGATCAGACAAGCATTGAGGTAAAAAATGAAAAAGGCAAAACTTCAAAATGCAAGCAGTAGACAGTATCTAACTTAGCTTTGTGGAATCCCTTGTTTGTGCATTGAAACATTTTGCGCTGAACCATATATTACTTAGTAATTCTGGAGCTCACTGTACCTCTGCTTTCTGCACCACTGTCATTCACACAATCAATGCCCATTGTCGGGCCTGTAATCCCCGGCATCTCCCACTGTCTGCAGTTGAGTCTTTGACCTTATTTCCAGGGTGGTCCAATTATTCCAACCATTTAGCAGCTCCCATGAACATGAAAGAGACAGTAGCAAAAAAAATTCCAGGTGGATCCCGGCTCTAGCGGGAAGCTCTAATGTAATGCAGTATATAATTTTTTATTTCCTGCTTGAGCGCGACCAACAGAATTTTTTCATTTGCATCACAAATTTTCCTTCCCTTATGGAAAAAGAATATACTGCAGTATATTGTAAATATATCAAAATTATCTTCACAATATATTTTAAATATACTGCAGTATATAACATTTCCATAAGGGCTATGACAACCAGGTCTCTTGTTCTTCCTGCCACTTGCAGCTTTTTTACTACCCCAAAGCTGCAGTCACGCCAAGCAAGGAGTGACAAAGGGCATATAAAATATACATACTTTCCACTTGATCACTTTATTGGTATTGCATCCCTTTCAGCTGCTCCTCCCGTCACTAATGTCTCATATATGGAAATATATACTGCCTTGAAAAATAAGGTTTTATAGGGGAGGTGCATGTAGCCCTCAGAGGGCCTCCAGCTGGTCCCAGCTCAGTCATGACTGTCTGGGCAGGTACAGTTTAATTGCTCAGGGCTTTCCCTTGACCCCTACAGTGAGTTTACACATCCAGCTGTGTTGTGCTAATGAGCCACATGCTGGGGCAAGCCTCCTAGTGCCGCCCCCCCCCTCCATCAGCAGACACACAGCACCTTTATTTATCTTTGCAGAAAAAAAAAATTCGACTTTTGTTTCCCCCTGCTCAGGAGCATGCAAGCCGACACCTGCGTTTGTTCACTCGCAGGCTTCAGGAGTTCAATGCAGGCCCAGTTTCATCAAAACATCCCTGCAGTGACAGTTTCAGAAGAAATGGGGCTCTCCCTCAAATATTTATGCTAACAGTATATGTTGGATGTCACAAATAGTGATGGGGTTTTTTTTCCCCACAGTTTCACATTGTCGGAGGACGCGAGGTTTAAGGGAAAAATGTGCTTATTTTTCTGAATCCAGCAGTTCTAACACTCAACGCCCTTGTTAAAATGCCCGGCACTTTGAATACTGAACACAAGCGGTATTGTGCTAAAACCCCTCACTCAACCATATATTTAATTATATTTAACGGATTTAATTTAATAATTATTATTAAAAATGGCAATCATCAATTAAATTGCCAAATTCGTTGATTGGTCAGTTGAACAGTAACCTGGTGGATCAACCAACAAGTCAAAACAAAAGTCTAAATCAGGTATTTAGATGAACTAATTTTATTACAGGAAAAATTAGAATAATTAGAATAATTAATTGGAATCGTACATTCATTAATGAACGTAGGCTCACTGCTTATAATTTACAAAAAGGAAGACATTAAAACAGATGTTAAATTGAAATTACCAGAAAAGAGAGAGAGATCAACCAGAACATCAGCACAGGATGAATAAAAGAAATGCCAGCTATAAAACCCAGCAGTCATGAGTTTACAAAACCAAATATTACTTTCATGTGATAAGACCAGTGGTAACACCCTGGCCTTTGCTTGAATCTGGAGTAGGGCCAAAAAGGTAAATTACAAACTGGCAGGCCTAACAACCAATACCTACATCAACATTAAGACTTTCAATTGATGATTTCAATTGACTGTAACAGATTGCCATTCAAAATTAAAATGGAAAAGGAGACCATGTGGTATTCTCTGGCCGCGCTTGGCCCTGGATTCCGTGAATATCTTTATGTTCTGGTGTTTCTCCTCAACAGGAGACAAGACACCCTGACCACTTTAAGATTTATATCATCGATAAGCCAGCGCCTCAGCGTGACTTAATAGCCTTTGTGCCTGTGGACTAGGGGGCAGAGAGAAACGTAGATCCTGGGTCAGGTCAGCAGAGCAGGCCTCTTGATAACCGAGTACTATTGAATGGACTATGAACAAGTTTGCTGTATCACATTACGGCCTCCGATAGAGAATAGATAATCTCAAAGCTATATACCCAACAAAATGTATTCTCCTTTTGTGTCTTTATAAAAAAAAATTCCATGTGTTATTTTTCCTCATTCAATTTCAAACGCCCAATCCTGATTTTAGACCTGTCCCTTTGCTGCAAAATCCTCAATCACATGAGGTCACAAAAATTGAACCAAATAGCTGGTGCAGTTGCTGCAGACAGCTCATAGGTGCCCAATTGACAAGAGGAGTTGCTATTCAGCTGAGCAAAACCCTCTATCCCCAACCATTTCATGGCCAGTTTACTGGCACAGTCAAGATTTTATCAGGACTATAGGAGGCATTGATTTTATGTGGTATGTCTAAATATATGTATTATTTCAATTAAGTTAATCAAAATTACGGGATTTTAAGCTGTTACTTGCAAAATTGGAAGAGCATGTCCAACGGCTCTGTGTATAGTAGGATTGACCAGCTCTTGACCTTGACCTTGAGCATTCTGTGGGCACTTCACACACAGTCAATGCATGTGCGCTCTCCTATTTGCAGACCAAAACTACTGGGTGTTTGACGCGGAGAAGCAGATCACAGGGCCAGATTCAGTACAGCGCCTGGGTCTGCCTGTTTCCAACATCGAAGCGGCACTCATGTGGGGTGAGGAGAAGAGCCAGAAGATCTACTTCTTCAAGTCGGGGAACTACTGGCGTTTCAACCCCCAGGATAACACCGTGGACACGGTGTACCCCCGAAACATGCAAGATTGGAGGGGCATCCCCAACAACATTGATGGTGCCTTCCAGGACCAATATGGTAAGCATGTCTAAATGATCTGGGACAGTCCAGATGAAGTCGGGCTGTCGTGCTTTGAGAGCAGACCAGCACCAGCAGCTTGTCCCATGTAGTTTGACAGTGTTTTGATCATTTCTTCAATTTATCTGACAGGTCTCTGTGGCATTTTGTTTGGTCACCATTGTCCTGCTTGTAATAATACCCAAGCAGCCATGCGTGAACTATGTTAAATACATCTATGATACAGCAACCAGCACCCCAAAATTCAATCATTTTACCTTTATATTGAATGTAAATTGTTATTTTCCCCCGGAAATAACACACTGTAGACTTTAATTAACATTATAATCACATTATTGTCACCCTCTCGAACAGGCTTCGCCCACTTCCTCAGCGGAAAGCATTACTGGAAGTTTGACCCTGTGGGAGTAAAGGCACTGGATGGATATCCACGCTATATTGGAATGGATTTCTTCGGTTGTAGCGAGTCTTAATCTATTAATCAAATAGGCTGCCACTGGTGTTGAAGATCAGTGCTACACAAAGCTGGCTGGGTAAAATATATGCCACGGCCTCTTTAATTTGTGTGAATGGTTGACACGAATTCTATCCAAGTTCAACATCCTGTGAATTTCAAGCGACATTGTCTAAGGATCGCCACTGTTGATTTGTGTTTTGGCTACCCCAACTGTTTCATTCTAGAAGCCCTTTTCTAAACTCACACTCTAGCAGATACGACATTCAAATAACAGACACTCTCACTTTATATTGATTGAAATCCATTTTTTAATCCAAACGTAAACGTTAATCATCAACTGGTTTTGCGAGTTAGAAACATTTTAATTGCGTGTCTATATATCTTCCAACCTTATTTATCTTGGCTTTACTCTGGACCAACAATTTGGACATAACAGAACTAATATCTTCTCAGGAAAAAAATGCACATTTGCAAATGCAATTTTCAACTCAGTGTTTGGACTTTTTGTGCAGCTATATTCTTATTTATTTGCATTCATCGTGGTTATATTTTAGTGACTGGAACAGCACTGGATCTAAATCTGCATCATCAGTAAATGCAAAGGGTGCACTCAGGCAATGGGGTTCCTTCAAAGAGGACTAGTTCTTTCAACAACAAAAACATTGTAATAAATTTAGATATTTTAATTTTCTCCATATTTGAAATGCCAGTTGTAATCATAGGGCCTTGCCGTCACTGCCCAATGTCCCTCCTTTGGGAGAGAATAGACAGGCATACATCTCCTCCAGGGTGCAAACCGCAAGTTGCTGCAGCCTTCAATTTTGAGGGAAGTAGGCAGTCATTCAGTTGTAGCACTACACTTCATGCACAGCATGGGAGACAGCAGGCACCCAAACTACCTGGGGACTTAATCCTGCATTATGAAAGGAGAAGAAACATGATGATTGAAATTCTACCTCCTTGAGCGAGCCCATGCACAAATATGTGCCACCCTGCAGGGCTACTGGTCATAGTCAGCACTTGTATGGTCAGGATTTGATACCATAGCCTGGAGCACATCGTTACATTGATGCACCATAGCCACTCCTTTCAAAATGAAACACTTTGTACCCAGTTTTAGGTACTTCCATCAACTGGCCAGACATTCAATGAGGTGTTACACAACTGGCCATTGTGTTGCCCATGGAGGGAGCAAGTGTTTCAGTCTGCGTGATAGCTTATTACTCAACAGGGTCTCGCGCTGGCTTAGCCTTCTGACACAGAATTGCAGATCACAGTGTGACAGAAGTAGTGTTCAGTCAGCTGCGTACATTTACGAGGACCTGTGTGGATAGTGTTCAGCCCTTCCAAATTCACAGAGAATGTTGCAGTGACGGTACGGCCCTACAGCTGCAAGTGGGCATTCCAAATTGTGGTGAAAATGGCACACATTAACACAGAAGAATTTCATGAAGATATCCCAGCATACCTTTGGACAGACTGGCACTATTGCTGTTTCATTCCTTAAAATACAACGTCAAATGTAGCTACATAGCTACAATAGGGCACACTCTTTTTTCTGGACTATGGTTGTAGTCAACATAAGACTTGGTGCTTTTTGAATAAAGCACTTCACAAAAAAGGTTCTAAAACACAGGATACTCATTGACTGATTATAAACTGTTCTTGTTCCTCTTTTTTTTTTGCTTTTGGTCTAAATATAATGTTTCCATTTTTCATTTTTCTTGCAATTTCTAACTGATTGAACCAGCATAGTGGGCATCAGGACATGGTTACCATGCTGAACACTAATCTATATACGGTATATACAGTTATACTCTAACCTTTATGTCCAGCTGTATGATTGGGAACAACTGAAACTGTGCATTTTAAGTCCTCAGGAACATGGCTTTAAGTCAGCTTGAATTAAATGTACATGCGTCCTTTCCTCATGGTGCTCCCATTGGCGTCTAATGTTCAAGACAATGTCAAGTGCGAACCCTAATTCATGATGAGAATTAGTGATCATTGTTTTGTATATACAGTGCGCTCCAAATGCGTTAGGACAGTGACACATTTTTTGTTGTTTTGGCTCTGCACTCCAGCACATTGTGTTTGAAATGGAACAGTGACAAGGTTAAAGTGCAGACTTTCAGCTTTGATTTGAGGGTTTTTACATCCATATCACATGAACCATGTAGCAATATAGCCATTTTTACACATAGCCCCCCCCCCCCCTCCCATTTTAGGGCAGCAAAAGTAATTGGACAAATAAACATAAACTTAAATAAAGTCATCATATTTAATATTTGGTTGCATATCCTTTGCATGCCATGACTTACTGATGTCTGTGACCCAACAACATCAAAAGACTCTTGATATCTTATTTTCAGGTACTCTTACAAGCGATACTATAACCTATGGGAATCGGGGGGGTGTGACTAGATTAAGCTGTAAATTACACGGGAATAGTATGGAACACATGGGTGGCTAAATGGCCTGACTCATTTTCCTATTGACCTCTATGGAAAAATAAGAGAAACAACCCTTAAAGTGATCCATCCGCATATCTGGCAGCACAATGATGGTTTGAGGCTTGTTTGATACCTCCGTCGCTTGATGACTTACAGCCATTTAGCCAACCATGTGTTCCAGTCATCCCATGTAATTTACAGCTTAATCTAGTCCCACCCTTGTTGGGTCACAGACATCAGGAATTTATGGCATGCAAAGGATATGCAACCAAATATGAAATATGATGACTTTATTTAAGTTTATGTTAATTTTATGTTTGGCGCTATGTGTAAAAAGTAAGTCTGCATTTTAACCTCATAGTCACCGTTCCATTTCAATGTGCTGGAGTACAGAGACAAAACAACAAAAAATGCATACACTTTTGGAGTGCACTGTATGTATGCATGTATATATATATATATATATATATATATATATGCATGTGTGTTGTGTTGTGTCATGTTGTATTGTGTTGTGAGAAAATGTGCAGTGCATCAGTGCTGGACACTGGTGGAATTTCAGTTTTCTATGTATTTTACACGTGTTTTACAGCACATTGTGATATTGCTTTATTCCATGTAGCAGATGTACAGAGGTTTTGAAACTGCAGAAGCTGCAGTGCAAGTCACATCAGTCTGCGCTGTTTTTGCTAGCACTGGTAGGCTACTAATTGGCTGTTGAATTGAAAATAACACAAAATGTGTACAGCACCCAAATGCTGTTATTTTATCCTCTTAGACACAAATATACCTGATATTAACATAATCATTAGTTTTTTATGATTGTTTTTTTTACCGAAATATCATATTTACTATGTAAATACAAATGTATAAATTCTGTTCAATATTTTGATACAAATAAAAAAAATCTCTTCTCAAGCATTGTTATTTTTTTCCTCCAAATAACCTACAAAATATTTACCACAATCTAGGGTGAACGGGCGGAGAGTCTTTGTACAGAAAATCTCAATCTACAATAGCTAAGTTATGCTAAACTAAAATAGAAATAGTGTGCCTTCTATAGCCTAGGCTATGTCTTTGCATGACAGGATTTCACAGCTCTGCCATTTAAAAAAGAAATTGCACAGTGTCACCAAGAACGGGGATGCACAATTATTCCCCTTACATGTTTGAAATAGTTGTATCGGGTGTGTCACGCTGTAGCATAGTAGCCTCCATTTAGTGGTCATTCTATGTATGGTGTTGAACCCGCGATATCACCGATCACCTGAACGTGAGATCCAATTGCTTAGCGCTTTTACAAAAATAGCACGTCGATTGGTTAAACTGAACTGTCCGTGCCGATTAGCGATTGGTTCACGTAACAAAGGGATCGCAGTGTGTTTGGATATCTACATCCACGTGGACGTTATTAACTTCAGACCAGCCTACAGATCCTTGTCCAACTCATTCGTGTGGCCTACCCCAAATGGCCACTTTTCTTGTCAAACACAGTATAATGATTGGTTAGACGTAACACGTAAAGCGCGCCTCTTATTTGGGTACCGGAATTTTGCGACCGTTCTTGCTGTAAACGTGGATCGGATAGGCTTAGGTAACTTTAATGCGGGGATCTATAGGCTACATTGAGGTTGGTTTCTGTTTTCGTGATTCATCACTTCTGCTGTCTGCAATTATTTAGTGATTTCTTACTGGCTAGAGTGTGTGTGGGCGTTTCTGCTGGTGAAATGACGGTGGTGTGCCGGATGGGGTTTAAAGGGGCCGCAGAGACACTCTTCGCTTACGAATCTCCTACTGAATTTAGCCAGCAAACGTTATTGAAAGCATAAACAAAAATAAAAGGATCACCATGGCCCACAGTTTCACCCAAGAATATCTACAGATTCCTGCCGTCACGAGAGCGTATACAACAGCCTGCGTTCTCACCACTGCTGCGGTGGTAAGCAATCTGCAAGGAATAGGCTACTCGAAATACTAATAGTGAACTAGCTAATAAATTAGTTCATGTAGCAGTTCATGGGGCAATGTACTAATAAATGCAGCCGTGTAACTATACCGTTAGATAACTTTAATATGTAGTTGACGCAATCTTAAAGAAGCCATCCGTTCCCCTGCTTTATTTAAAATGCCTATGCAACTTGATTTGAACTCAGATGAAGAGACTCGCTCAAATAATAAAATAAGTGGGCCTCCATAATAACGGAATATCTATTTTTACGACCCACTCTACGGTTGATGTAACAGGAAAAGCTAAGAGACTGAAAGTCACTGACCAGTGACCAATAGCGCACAGATGGAGCAAATGTGTGAGGAAGAGGGTTCAGTTAGAGATGGGAGAGGACGTTATTGTTTTGGCATGCACCAGCGCTCTTGTGCAGGTACATTACCAAATTCCGGTCAGTTTATAATTCCAGATGTATAATTGTATTTGAAGTATTTTTTGTATTTTAAGTGTTTTGAAAGGTCTACATATTGTAATTGACCCTGGATAAGTACGACTCTAAGTAAAGCTAGCCTACTATAGAGTGACATGTAAAAATAATTTATTAAAAAATATATATATATACAGTTGAAGTCGGAAGTTTACATACACTTGGGCTGAAGTAATTAAAACTAATTTTTAACCACTCCACAGATTTCATGTTAGCAAACTATAGTGTTGGCAAGTCAGTTAGGACATCTACTTTGTGCATGACACAAGTAATTTTTCCAACAATTGTTTACAGACAGATTATTTCACTTTAAATTCACTATATCACAATTCCAGTGGGCCAGAGGTTTACATACACTAAGTTGACTGTGCCTTTAAACAGCTTGCAAAATTCCAGAAAATGATGTCATGGCTTTAGAAACTTCTGATAGGCTAATTGACATTATTTGAGTCAATTGGAGCTGTACCTGTAGATGTATTTTAATGCCTACCTTCAAACTCAGTGCCTCTTTGCTTGACATCATGGGAAAATCAAAAGAAATCAGCCAAGACTTCAGAAAGAAAATTGTGGACCTCCACAAGTCTGGTTCATCCTTGGGAGCATGAAGGTACCACGTTCGTCTGTACAAACAATAGTACGCAAGTATAAACACCATGGGACCACGCAGTCGTCATACTGCTCAGGAAGGAGACACGTTCTGTCTCCTAGAGATGAACATGCTTTGGTGCGAAAAGTGCAAATCAGTCCCAGAACAACAGCAAAGGAACTTGTGAAGATGCTGGAGGGAACAGTTACAAAAGTATCTATATCCACAGTAAAACAAGTCCTATATCAACATAACCTGAAAGGCTGTTCAGCAAGGAAGACGCTACTACTCCAAAACCACCATAAAAAAGCCAGACTACAGTTTTCAACTGCACATGGGGACAAAGATCTTACTTTTAAGAGAAATGTCCTCTGGTCTAATGAAAAATAATTGAACTGTGAGGGTGAGGAAAAAGGGTGAGGCTGGCAAGCCGAAGAACACCATCCCAACCGTGAAGCACGGGGGTGGCAGCATCATGTTGTGGGGGTGCTTTGCTGCAGGAGGGACTGGTGCACTTCATAAAATAGATGGCATCATGAAGGAAATTTATGTGGATATATTGAAGCAACATCTCAGGACATCAGCCAGGAAGTTAAAGCTTGGTCGCAAATGGCTCTTCCAAATGGACAATGACCCAAAGCATACTTCCAAAGTTGTGGCAAAATGGCTTAAGGACAACAAAGTCAAGGTATTGGAGTGGCCATCACAAAGTCCTGACCTCAGTTCAATCGAACATTTGTGGGCAGAACTGAAAAAGCGTGTGCGAGCAAGGAGGCCTACAAAACTGACTCAGTTACACCACTTCAGTCAGGAGGAATGGGCCAGAATTCCAGCAACTTATTGTGAGAAGCCAAGTTAAACAATTTAAAGGCAATGCTACCAAATACTAACAGAGTGTATGTAAACTTCTGACCCACTGGGAATGTGATGAAAGAAATAAAAGCTGAAATAAATAATTCTCTCTACTATTATTCTGACATTTCTCATTCTTAAAATAAAGTCGTGATCCTAACTGACCTAAGACAGGGAATGTTTACTAGGATTAAATGTCAGGAATTGTGAAAACCTGAGTTTAAATGGATTTGGCTAAGGTGTATGTAAATTTTCAACTGTATATATAAATTACGTAGGGACTTCAAATTGTTGGGGTACTTTTTAACTTTTCTTTCAGTTCCCCTTTGACACGAGTCATGTATCATAATGTTCGATGATCCTTTAAAATAACGAAGGGTTAGCTGAAAATGTAGGTTATGTTAAAATATGAAAATGTGTATTTGGCTCTGTTTATGGAATAACAGTTTCATTCAGTTCACATTTCATATCTGCTGAGTAATTAGTTGCATTTTATTTTTTAATTTATGATGTAGCCTATATCATTTAATATTTTGTGTTTCTAGCAGCTGGAGTTAATCACCCCTTTTCAGCTCTATTTCAATCCTGACCTGATTATAAAAAGGTACCAGGTAAGAACAAACAACCCATGCAATGTTTTTAAAAGTGAATCAGAACTACTTTTTACAGTCATTGCTTTACACAAAAAGGTGTAAAAGAGTACATACTAATCCAAATGATGTATTTATCTCCTTTATCTCTTGCTTCAATAGATATGGCGCCTGGTAACCAACTTCCTCTTTTTTGGCCCCCTTGGATTCAGTTTTATGTTCAACATGATTTTTCTGTATCCTTGTGATATTGTTAACAGTTCACTGAAGCATTTGTTGTGATGTCTTTTTCTGAAGCAGTGCAATCAGAATCTCCAGTGGGTAGCTTGGCAGGAAATTGCTTGTAAAAATGTAACAAGCCCAGTGGTTGCTCATGTATTTTGCAAATTTACCCTCTACAGCAACATCCCACCCCCCCCCCCCCCCCCCCCCCCCCCCATGACCATGGGCAATTTGCATAACAGCCTATATACCCTCTGCAGCTGTGTGTTTCTTTTTTGTTTTTTTTTGTTCCTTGACGGAGCAGATATCGATACTGCCGCATGCTGGAGGAGGGGTCTTTCCGGGGTCGGACTGCAGACTTTGTCTTCATGTTTCTATTTGGGGGGGTGCTCATGACCGTATCCTTCTGGCCCAAGTGCATTTGGTTTCATTACTTCTTTTTTACTGAGGTCCTGCGCCCGGCTTCTCAGTGTAACCAGTCTGCCCCTTGTGCTGAGAATGTCTGAAGCGTACCGTATTGACTTGTTTATAAGTTTGAGCAATTTTCAAGGGCAAATTTATACATTTTGTTAATAACTATTGTTTATTAATTTTGTTAAACAAATTGTTTGAATGTGAACTTGCGCTGAGAATATCTGACCTAATTTTGAGCGTGCACAGTTTCATTTTAGTGTACCTACCAATTATACTGCTGATGTTATATTGCATTGGCTTAATGTAGACAGAGCCAGCCCTAGAGTTTTGGTGGCCTCGAACAAGAATGTTGTTGTG
This sequence comes from Synaphobranchus kaupii, assembly GCA_029718625.1. Lineage (NCBI taxonomy): Eukaryota > Metazoa > Chordata > Actinopteri > Anguilliformes > Synaphobranchidae > Synaphobranchus > Synaphobranchus kaupii. The sequence goes on from CM056376.1 coordinate 6,033,884, forward strand.
GCCCCAAAGTGCCCAAACATAAATCACCCACCACTTCAAAAAAATAAAATAAAAAAACGTGTGTGTTTATGCCAACGGCCGGCTCTGAACATAGGACCCAGTTCTCTGCATATGCTGTGCCTCTGCTTTCTTTGACTGGAAGGGGCTCAGCTGTTTGGTGTCTTTGCCAATTTGTTCTTCCTGGGTCAGGCGTTTACCATCATGCTGGTGTATGTATGGAGCCGGCGAAACCCCTACGTTCGTATGAACTTTTTTGGCCTGCTCAACTTCCAGGCACCCTTCCTGCCCTGGGTACTCATGGGATTCTCCTTGTTGCTAGGCAACTCCATTATCATTGACCTCTTGGGTGAGTGCTTCATTGTCATCCCAAGAAAACCTTTTATGTACGGGAAATAATCATGTGATCAAGTGCTTAAATACATTTCCTGAATAGACAGGCGTAGAGACGTGATTGAGGCTTAAGAATGAATGGCTGCTTTCATTGGAAATTTATCAGTGTGCTTCAGGCTGTCTGTGTAGGGGGGGTTGGGGAATGGTATTCAAGATTGAAGATTTACTTTATTGGCCCCAAGGGAAATTAGTCAAAAACAACACACAATAAACCATACACATTGACAACAACAAAATTGACAACACACTTGTCGACCCACATCTGTTGAATCTGTTCCTGTGGACCTATTGAAAAGGTGGATTGACAGGGGAATAAATTAGCGCTTAAATCTATTTAGCCTGCACCTGGGAACCCTATAACATCAGCTTGGAGGGAGAGGGCATGGGAAGGATCAGAAATTATTTTCTTTGCTTGCCTGATTATGGTAACTTCAAATGTGGTTTGAAGGGGAGGATGTTGCCTTACGCCCATAACCTTCATGGCTCATGGCATAGAGGGGGCGCCACCATTGTCGAGCAGGTGGTTCTCAGCATCTGTCCATTTTAGTGTCATCTTAGCGAAGCTCTAGTGAGTATGTCATCACACAGCCAGCAATTCTGTGTCATCTTCAGCACCATAACTACCAGGTTTTCTGACATACAAGCTGACAATCCCCATTACCCCTCTGCCTTGTCTGTATTCCCAGAAGGCCTCCCTTTGTTGCAGCACTTGGCTAACTAGCACCCAGTATACATGTAGTACTGATACAAAGGAAGTGGGTGGAGCAAGGGTCATATATTCAAGATGTGGGAAGACAGGGTTGTCTTTAAATGATGTACCTGTCACTTAACCTGCTTGGCAAATTATAGACTTTGCGGTAGTTTCAGGAAATGTTTGATGTACTGAGAGATTCTCTTTGCTGTGTTAACACATTTTTTCTTTATTAGTTTTGAATGGTAGTACTGGCAACTTTTACCTTAAATTAAAATGGATACCTTGCCTTATGCACAGAGAATATTTCAACTAAAAAAACTCAAACTAAGAAAAATATGGGTAAGTATACCACAAACAATTACTTTAAAAAAAATAATTATATATATATATATAGATTTCACAGGGCATGAATACTTGTCTAAACATTCTGCCATACTTAAAACTCAGAAAGCACTCATTCTGAATAGCTTAGATTTTGATTATTAATTGTTCCCCAACAGGCATTGGCGTGGGGCACATGTACTTCTTTTTAGAAGATATTTTCCCAAACCAGCCAGGAGGAAGGGAAGCTGCTAATGACTCCGGGTCTTTTGTAAGTACCAAGAAATGTATCTGTAATCAGGTTCAAGCTCTGATAGTCATCAGACTGCCACTGGGAAATTGAGTCACAGTGGTGATGGTGACTCTTGATAGCAGACCATGGTGTACATCAATTTTCAGCAAATTGTGAGATTAGATATTGCTGTCACTCAGCATCCGCACAGTTGATGTATTCCCCCAAAATTTTTACTTGTGAAAAATATTTACCATTGTTCAAACATTTCTTATTAACATGTCCAATCTATGGTGTTTTTGCAAGCTCCTAGGCTGTGTCCGAATCAGAGCCCTATCTACTGTGTCCTGTGTACTAGCAGCCGTATACTGTTTACCACGTACTTTTTAGTATTCGGCATGCAGTATGCAAAAAATATTCTCCATACTATTTTCCAACCATACTGTGGAAGTGTCGTAAGACGTCCCAACTTTGCGCAGCCATGTCACGTTGTTTTTGTTGTTGATGCAGGAAAAAGTCAGCGATGCTGTGCCTCATTTTTAAAGTGATGCTCCACGTCACATTTATGCGACCAAAATGTTCGCTTACTTCTTGAAAAGTATGCTCCCGTATATACTCAGTGAAACCCCGGAAGTAAGTATATAATCCGGGGTTTTTAAGTACACTACATTTAGAGAAAATTTTGCTTAACTAGTTCTAACTAGCTTAACTCATTCAGTGTACTGAACAAGCATACTCAATAGTATGGAAGGGTGCTGATTCGGACACAGCCCAAGACTCCTGAAATGAGAACGGTCCCTCTTGATCCAACAGGAGAGCCCTCTTTGACCCTCCAGAGGAGGACCCAGCTTACTCCCCTCTCCCGGAGGACCAGGCAGGGGAGTCCTGGCAGGGGGCGAGGGATGAGGAGGAGCTCAATCAGGGTCAGGACGAAAGACACAATCACCAGCACGAACCCCAGGACCCTGACGCCGAGCCTCGGTAGGACATCTGCGGCCCAGAAGGTTCTGGAGAGTTCTGGAGAGCATGGGGATCTGCAGGAGCTCTGGACTGTTGGTTACATCATTGCGCATTGTGGGTGGCTTTGAGTAGACGGGGCATCCCCTCCTCAACAGCCCAACCCCCGTCATTCGCCCAAGATCCTCACAAAGAACTATGCGAGTTCCATAAACCCCTCACCACTGCTGTCAAATTAGTTTTTTTTATCAAGGGGGTCATTTCCCCATATATGAAAAGACAAATGGCTGAAGGTATATAATACAGTGCCCAGGGGATACCTAAAAATGGTTTTCCATTCCTTTGTAAGCTTATTTATTCAACGACATGGGTGTGGTTCTAGATTTTCTAATGTCAGAAATCTGATGGCTGGCCATTGACATGTTCTTGTTCGTGTGTGTGCGTGTGTACGTGTACGCATGTGTGAGTGAAATAATTCCCACTGCTGCCAAATGATTAGTTGGAAATCAAATTCAAAACAAAGCAATGATGGTGGAAATGCAGTGTTTTCATTGTTTTATTTCCAAACCCTTTTTTATTTTTCAGGTACTCCCAAGAGATTGGCTTTTTAAGTGCTCACATACTGAAATAAACCGAGCCGTTGTTAACATAGGTGAAATCCAGTGAAGCAGCACTTTCAGTTCATACGAGTGTGAATTTGTGGTGGCAAACTAGCGATATTATAGTCATTGGACACTATGCACCCCCCAAGCTGACAGACTTGATCTGTCGGGGTAATTGTTACCCAGCCCTTGTGTTGGAGGCTGAGAAATCAGCAGTATTAATTAGGTTTCATTGAGCTGTTGACTGAATATAAATCTGGATTTGACCAGAATCTGCAGTTCTTTGTTAAAGGATATGGGCATTTTCCCAACGGAGGTCTTCTCTACTGGGGCAGATATTAACAAAAATGTAACCGCTGTAAAGTATAATCTTTGATGTTGCACAAAAGCATTGCCAAAGAACCATCAGATCTAATATAGAGATGTACTCGACACAATCAATCCTAATAAACAGAAAGAACCAGCATGCAAGTGTGTCCCAGTACCGGAGCTGAGAAAAAGACCTGTGCGTTGTATTGCTGCCTAGACTCATTCATAAAAGTGCCGACTGCCTGAAATTCTGTTCCCAGGAGAAAAATGCAGAGTCAGCACTTCACCCTCACTGCCTTTGTAGCCAAAGCATCGTTACCAAAATAGAAAGCGCTTACCACGCCAGTGGCAAAAGGGCGGGGTAAAACGAGATGGCGGAAGAGCAGGAGAAAAACCGGGACACGGATTTTAAAAAAAAGTTCTGCGGCTTCATTGTCCAAAAAAACGAAACAAAAAAAACTAGAAAAAATGCACTCAGTAGAGTGCAGACCTCCACCAAGGCACAGAAATCTCCCCTCACATGACTGAGCACAGCAAATTTTGTCTGTAGAACTTACAGATCAGATTTTAAATTTGACGCTAGAGGAAATGCCAGGGGCTCACCAATATCGATTGGTTCTTCCTCTCGGGAACGTGAATGTGGACATAAAATTTCACGGCAATCCACTCATTGCTTTGAGATATGTTTGGCGTGATGGTGGCGCTAGATCAGGGGTAGGGAACCTTGGTCCTGGAGAGCCGCAGGGTCTGCTGGTTTTAGTCGTTACTCCCCACTTAATTGATCAATTAAAGCAGTTTATTACAGTTAACTCACCTCACCTGGTTTCTTTGGTTTAAGTAGTTGCTGTATGTATGGTGAAAACAAAAACCAGCAGACCCTGCGGCTCTCCAGGACCAGGGTTCCCTATCCCCGCGCAAGAGGAAAGGTCACGGGGTCACCAAAATCAATAGGTTTCCTCCTCTTGGGAACATGAATGTGGACAGCAAAGTTTTTCCAGCTTTCCAGATATGTCTGTCACAGTTGGATAAACAGATGGATGTCATTGCTTAACCTACTTGGCAGATAAGTACAAAAAAATATTTTTTAAAAATCTGGTTTCTTTCTTGAACTAACCAATTTTTCTCTACTTGGCAGAAATATTTGGCCCTATTCCACGATTTTTTTGGAAATACATACTTTTAAGATACACCTCCATGCATTATGTGCTTTCTTCTGAAATCCATAGGGGGAAAAATCTGACTCCAGTTGTAAGGGCAATGTCTTCTGCCAATTCTCAGTTTTTCAATGTAGTAAATGCACTTACACATAACCACCTAACTTCCATCTAGATTGGTACAAATTAAAATTGATACCTTTCCTAAATCTCTGAAAGATGCTTCAGGCTCAAGGCTTGACTATAGGGGAACCAGGTGTTTTTACCTGTATGGATGACGACAAATATTAAGTGTGGACTTTATTATACATATTTTCTTAAAAAGAACAAAGCAATCACTTTTACGAAAAGTGCACAGGGCACCTACACAAAACAACCTGACAGCACAATATAACAGTAATTCTTCTACAAAGGATTCAAAACTTTGCATGGGTGAGTCAAAACTAGGGCGCCACTCTGAATGCAGGGCATGGATGGGAGCCACAGATGTTCTATACACAATCCAGATGTTTGGTTCCAGTGTTCCTTCTGATCTCTGCATTCTAGGGAGGTTCCATTGCCTTGTTTGTTGCAGCACGTGGTATATGGATGCTATGTCTTCAACCTTGCATGCTTCAGCTATGAATATTAACAGTTAGCTGGCCATCCCATAAATGTACAGAAGGTCTGTGTGGGAGTGATTAGCAGTACTGAGGACAGGGGTGATTAAGGTAGCAGTACTGAGTACAGGGGGTGATTAAGGTAGCAGGCCCGAGTTTGAGCCCTGCTGGGAGAGGAAGGCCAGCCCCAGATGCCCAGTGGAATGTCTCGTGTCCGTTTGTTTTTCAGCCGAGTCAGTTTGAAGCACCGCAGCAGGTCCCAACAGTCCGTGTTTATAAGGAAGTCTAAAATGTCCAAGAACTGGCCAAAACCTTTATTTTCTTCGTTTCTTATCTGTTTTTAGTTGTTTTTTTTACCAGGCTGGGGCTGTGTTTGCAAGTCGTCTCATGCGCCTGAAATGTTAAAAGCACACAAACATTAAACAACATTACTCTAGTAGAAGGATGTAATATTTCATTACATACATTTACTTTCCTAACAGAATAAATATTTTTGGTTATTATTAAAATGCTGTCCCTGAGGTACCCACCTGGTGTTCCTGTCCTGGTCCCGAATCTTCTTCTCCATCTCTGCGTCTGTCAGCGTCTCCAGTAGGGGGCACCACTGGTCAGCGTCACCCGTGTTCCGGATGGCGATCTCCACCGTGGGCAGGGGGTTCTCACTACAGACAAATCAGCACAGCACACAGTCAGCAGAACAAAAGCAACCCCAATGGGACATGACAATTTTACAGGCAACCAACCAGGAGAACAAGGAAAAAGAATGTGAAGTCAGCAGGTTTGTGTAACACAGGCAAAAAAGCATTCAAACAAGTGCTTTATATTCTTATAGCAAAAATAACAAATGACATTATTTTGGACACTGGTAGTCATTCAACCAACTTGTGTTTTCCATTGTATTAGACAATGTAAATACTTCTGTGCACTGGTCTTGCCTATCCCACTGAAGTGCTCTACTGTTAACAAAATTGTTTACATGCCCCTGTCTCCAGGATTAATCTGGAAAGTGCATGTAAGGCAAAGCTGTCTCTCTAAAAAAAAAAAAAAAAAAAGTTAAATAAAACCAAGAACATTTCGTGTGTTACAAAATGTTCCAGAAGTTAAATTCCCTTCTGCGTGTGGACAGATTTTAACACAGCAATCCAACTTGGATAGAGTTGAGACTGTCTGTGCAAAGGCTCCAGGAGAACATAGAAAAGCTGTTCATTAGACCTACATGTCTCTTTATTCCCCCCCGCCCCCCACCTCTGCACACAGAGAGAGATTAAGAGTGGAATGTCTCCGCTCTCCTGATTCAACCAAAAACAGAAGTACATCATTTTCACATTTAGGGACTGGCCCTGCAACATCACATGGAAAAATGTAAAGTACTCAGCTTCCCAGGACATGAAGAGAGAACTCAGGAGGGGTTAAGCTTGGGGGTTCAAGAAATGCACAAGTATATTGACCTGAAATCAGACCTATTGGAACAGACAGCAAGGAAAGGGAAAAATTAGATTCTTGAAAAGGCAAGGCACAGAATTTTTAAACCAGTGAGGAAAAACAAAAAAAACAGCATTCAAAATGTGCCTTTGCATGGAATAGATGACGTGAAGAGATAACATTCAGTAAGCATCACTCAAATATTAAAATGAAGGGGCGTGTGGATGGAAATGGCACAGCACAAAATTGCACACAGCATGCATTTTCCAGTTAATGCAAAAACTAAAACAAGGAGAGAAAAACACAATGGGACTGTTCACCCTTTGAAACTGCAAAGAAATAATACTTCAGTACAGTTAATACATTGAAAAACAGGTCAGAATAGGAAAAACATTACCACAAGTTTGACCTCAGCTCTATGAGAAAAACATGGTTAAATATTTAATTCAAGAAGGGGGGGTCCTTATCTGTGTATGGTGTAAACAGGATGTAGATTTAATAAGAGTGTCGGTTGGAACAAAGCTTGAATCCTTGTTTGAGAGGCCAAGCTGGTGAGTCATCCACACAACTGCTCTCATTTTGTCTCAGCTGGAACCCCTGCCCTGTGTAATGTGCTTAGTGTGCATGCATGCATATCCTTGCAGTAAGCCTTACATTTCTGGGGTTATAGTGGTCAAAGGCACTGAATGGGCGAAGGGTCAAGCTTGTCCAGTGGGTTTTTTTTTTTACCTGAAGGCGTACGTCCTCTGGTGCCAGCTGAGCTGCCCACGGATGCTGTAGGCAATTGTGGTGACAAACTCGCCCCCTAGGCCCAGTTCGGAGCACAGCTTCAGGGCGAACTTCTCCGGCGAGTTCTCCTTCTCCGACATGTCCCACTCAAACTGGTCCACCAGGGAGATGTTCCCCACGTGGATGTTCAGCTATAAGGGCAGGTAAGAAAGAGTCCAAAAAAAAAGCCCACTTTTACAAAGCTGTCATAAGATCAGGTACACAATTTTATTTTTTTATTTTTTTAAAACAAGGGAATTAGCTTACGGTCTGAACCATCTTTAAGAACCATTCCATTTTTGCCTGGAAAAGGTTGTTTCTGAAATAAGATACTTTTAAATGTTTGTTTGTGGTTTGAACTGCAAGTGCTCGGATGCACATTAAGCAAGTCGGGATGGGCGATTTTTTTGAGCACAATGGTCCATGTGGTGTATTGCCATTCTTTCAATCGTTTTTTCTTTAATTATACCTGATGCAGTAGCAAACATCCGAACTTCAGAGGCAACATGAAATGCTTCTGGGGGGGGGGGGGGGGGGAACCCTGATATCTATTGAATGTTGATAAGACAGCCAATGAGCAGCAGGATTATGCAGCTTCTAAGTTATTGACAGAAACACATCACATGGAAGCTATACGCCCTTGGTGCCGACTGGCCGTCTTATCAACATCCAATAGATATCAGTGATGATGTTTTTTTTTCCCGGAAGCATTTCATGTTGCCTCTGAAGTTCTGACGTTTGCTAACAAAGAGGTTTGCTACCCATCGCCATAGAGACGTGACCCTGGAGGCACAACACACCTTGATAATGACCCTCTGGTCTGTCTGCTCATCAAGAATGCTGTCCGTTGGGTAGGACTCAATCTGCTGCCGGATGGCGGAGGCAATGGCGGGAACAAAGGTCAGAGGGTTCAGGTCCAGATCATCGCACAGGATCTCCGCAAACATCTCGGGCGTCATGAGCTTCTCTGGAGGGGTCAAAGCACAAAGGTCACTGTTGGCAAATGACAGAGCAGGCTCAAACCTGTGATGTCGAAGGCCGTGCGGCCTTGTGATGCTGAACTGGTGTTGGGGTGGTTCCCAGCACAGCTGAGAGGAGTGCAATGCTACCGTTCATGTTCCACGTGAAGGCATCCCTGAGCTTTTGTCCGTCTATCTCCATGTCCAGTCGGATAGGAACCAGGACCTCAGACTGGGTGGCGTTCTCGTGGATCACAGCAGGATCGTGGTCGTCAAAGCTGCACATCGGAAGGGAATCATCAACCTCTCCACAAAACGATGCATACAAAACGATCAAAAAAGCGTCAAGCATAAATTAACAGCCAAAATGGTATGTTTTTTGTGCACGTACTGTCCGTTTGTATAACAACCAACTAGAGTAGCATCTGTATGGACAATGACAACCCGTCCTGGCATGTAATGTGTTAGTGTGGATTGTTGTCAGGGCCCTAGGACTCATCAGAAAGGGATAGGGTTACAGTCATAGAACAGAATAGAATAACTTTTATTTTCCCACTAGGGAACTTCAGTTGTAGCCCCAGCAACAACAAAAAAGACAGACAGACAGTGGGGCAGACCCACAACACACAAACAAACATATCAAACAAAGACATTCAATATAATCATTGCATTAGTCAAACTAATTAAGTGAATTAAAGTGTAATGGCCTACAGCCAAACGTCATGTTTAAAAATAGCCCCCGCTGTCCCGAGATGTCCAATGTTAGTGTTAGTGTGTGTGTGTGCGTGTGCGTATGCGTGTGCCTCACCAGAGGGGGAAGGTCCTCTTCTTGTCGCGGCCCATGCGGTTGCGGTTGATAGTGGTGGAGCAGGGCACAGCATCCAGATGATGGGAACTGTTGGGCAGGGTGGGGACCCACTGGCTGTTTCTCTTTGCCTTCTGCTCCCTGTGTACATAATAGAAAAGAAGAATAAGCACTACTGGCCATATTGAGTCTACAGAACGGACTACGATACACAAACAGTGTGAGATAACGAAGGGGACACAATGCTGATGGTTCAATCTGTATCATAACTATATAAAATTGCTATTTTTTCAGGATAGGGTAAGAGCACAATCAATGGATACGTAAAGAAGACATTCTATACATACATTGATTATGAATTCAGCTCAATGTGTATTCCTACCATTGTTGAAGCTCAAAGTGTTCTGCTTTTCTGGTTTTATGAAAATGTGCGATAGGGTCAAAGACAGCATCTAAACCAAGCACAACAGTGCAAACAGCACTAGAACATTCTTTCACCAAGAACTTGTTCCTAAAATAGGGGTTGTCATGGCAGGGTTAAAACAAATGTTGCGAAGTACAGTGCCTTAAGAAAGGTTTCACCCCCACCTGAAGGCACTGTACACGTATTGCAATAAACCTAAATTAAACCACCCCATTTGTTTACGGGGAAAGCTTACCGATTTGGATGGAATAAATTAGTCACGGTCTTGTTTTTTTAAGCCTATTTTAATAACCCTGTGAAGAAGAGCACTGGGGATCTCCTTTAACCACCCAGAACTGTGTAAACAATCATGGAGGACAGAAGCAATACACGGTCTGGATACCTACTCTGTATAAAAAATACATAATAATGATCAGACCTGAATTTGGTGGTGTGCTTTCACCGCTCTTCTCCAAAATTTCAAAACCAAGGTGAAGTAAATGTTTTCAACTGCGCTTCTGGCATTACCTGAGGTAGGCCGGCGGCTCTGTGCTGATGGACACGGCTTTGTACTTCTCATCATTCCCTTCAAAGATCTCCTCCACTTCTGACGCCTTCAGCAGTGTTACACTGGTGGCTAAAGTTGTGTAACCATGATCTAACACAAAGAAAACACTGAAGACACTGCTGCCCAAAAGCAGGTTATTTGTGGAATATACAGTGCCCTCCACTATTATTGGCACCCCTGGTAAAGATGAGTAAGAAGGGTTATAAAAAAATGCACTGTTTCACACTGAAAAAAATTGAAAAATCCAACCTTCAATTGAAGTTAATTTATTATGAGGGAAAAAAAAATCCCTCATCAAAAAATAATAATTTTTCACAAAACCATGTATGCCACAATTATTGGCACCCCTGCATTTATATATAGAATAAAGTAATAATTTTTTATATTTGGCCACTTATCCTTTGCATGCCATGACATCCTGATGTCTGTGACCCAACATCAAAATACTCTTGATATCTTATTTCCTGGTACGCTTACAAGCGATAATATAATGAATGGATCTCTATGGGAATTGGGGAGTGGGACTAGATTTAGCTGTAAAGCACACTGGAAGAGTATGGAACACATGGTTGGCTAAATGGCTCTAAGTCATCAAGGGTCTGACGTATAAAACAAGCCTTAAACCATCACTCTGCTGCCAGAAATACAGTAGATATGGATGGATAACTTGAAGGGTTTCTTCTCCTGACTTATTTTTCCATAGAGTTCAATTTTACCAACCATGTATTCCATACTGTTCCAGCATAATTTACAGCTAAATCTAGTCCCACCCCCTAATTCCCATAGAGATCCATTCAAATGCAGACGTTATAGTATCGCTTGTAAGAGTACGAGAAAATAAGATATCAAGAGTCTTTTGATGTTGTTGGGTCACAGACATCAGGAAGTCATGGCATGCAAAGGATATACAAACAAATATTAAACATTTCTATATATATTCTATATATAAATGCAGGGGTGCCAAAAATTTACTTCGATTAAAGGTTGGATTTTTCTCATTTTCTCAGTGTGAGATTAAGCTAATTCACCAAACGGCGAATTTTTTATAACCCTTTTTACTCATCTTTACCAGGGGTGCCAATAATAGTGGAGGGCACTGTATTTGGCTAGTATTTGGCACTACCAACTTACTGCTAACTGTAGCGCCTGATGTTCGCACTAATTGAAACCGTTGTGACATCTTAAAAATCAGTTCTAGGGCAAAAAGAGGAATCTGACAAAAATTTCACACTCACCGTGAGATGATGCTACAATTTTCTTCCGTTCTTCTACAGAGGCTAATCGCCTGCAGAGTGATGGGTACCTCTTATACAGGGAGCCTCTGAACATGCGCAGGTAGTTGCCAACCTAAAATGCATTATGGATAAACATCAAGAACACAAAAGACCATGTCTTATGAACAGGGATACCGGTTTATCTTAACAACAACAGAAGAGTATTTGCAGACCAAAACAACGAGGGTGAATCATGTGTATTGCAGATGAAAAAAAAAAAACAGTACTGAATAGTGCATGGATGTCACCAAGAGACTTCAGTGTTTTTGAGTGCGAACATTCCACTTTGAAAAGTTGATAATCCTATAGACCAGGGGCCACATGTATAAAACTTTCTGAGTAAAAGAATGCGTAAAAGAACGCTCAGGATGAAAGTCGGAAATCTGCTTTAAAAAAAGTTTAGCATTTTCTACCTCTGCCTTTCGGTCACGGTGTCGCCATATCACACGGACTCCAAACATTGCGTACGTATGGTGTCCATCATGTGCAGAGGTACGCAGATTCTCACGGCACGTGTTATATTATACATCTGAATTTCTGCGCGGAAACTTGCTTACGCGGGTTTCTGAGGGCATTTTTCTGCTCAGCACTGTTTATACATGTGGCCCCAGGGGTGCACAACAAGGTCCAATCCATTTAAGGATTTTGTGACAACTTCTGCTCTTAATTATTTAATTAGCTCAATCATATCTTGATCTGGAATTTTATTAGCTACAGCCGCAAACTACAAGTGTATCCTAAAGATTTTACTGTGCTGTTACAGGAGTGAACCAGTGTAGTTTATAAAGCTGTCAGAAAAACTAAAAAACTTGAACCAAAACCAGCCCTCCAGGACCAGAATTGTGCACCCCTGCTATAGGCATTTAAGAAAATGTAGGGATATTCTTCAAAAACTACTTTGGCAGAAATTTTATTTGTTCTGCAAGGGAAATCAATTACATGCAATTTAAAAGGTATTCTTACACTGTGTACCACACAACCTGCAAAGGCTTGATGCAAAATGCAGTTCAGTTCACATGTAATGCACACAGTGTGTCACGCGCAAGTGGCATTTGGCCCAACAATTTCCCAAAAGCTGACAAATTTGTTGGAACAGTCAAAGATTTCCCAGCATTGTCTAAGCAGAAATTTTTGCTACACAGCATTTCTAAGTGGTGTAATAGAGCAAGGCGGGTCAGGCTTGACCATAAAACTGCACAAAACGAAAGCTGTATTCCAGGATTTGACAAGCGCTGTACTTCTGAACAAGTCACAAATTATTGGCGTGAAAAAAAAGGCACTGTATTGACACTCAGTTCTGGGACAAAGGGAAAAAAAATCATTCCAGATATTTCCAGATGGAAAAAGATACGTGTCCATTCCAGCCAACTCTGCTAATGCAGAAAGATGCGTCTCTTGCTATGGACATGTTTACCGTAAGCATCTCCAAAAGAATGACAGAACTTACCATGATCAAATTTAATCAGAGTTTAACCCTTGAATTTTTATTTCATTTATTTTGAGTTAATCGAGTTCTTTTTAGCCCTTAATTTTTTATACTCCAACACTGCTGCAAATCATTTAATTGTTATGAGCATTATTTAACTATTTCTGTGCATGTATAATAATGTCATTTTTTTAGGTCTACTTCCGATTCCCTCACTGCCGCACACTATAAAAAAATGTTGTGGTGGTGACATGGAACCGTTTGTGCTTAATTACTGGATATACTGGGGAGTGTCATTATGATTATGGTAATGAGGTTATGATAATTGACTGAAAAGAAGGCTCTAATTAATTTTTGTTGAGGGATGAGTGAATTGCAGGTGAGTAAAACTGCTTATGTTGTCGGACACAGCATGATAAACAACATGAGTTTGAGAAACGATCGTATTTCAGGTATTCTAGTAGAATTCATTGTTGAGAATTTATCCTTCCAAAAATTTAAAAACGTTCATTTGATGATCGCTCGACTCTGTATTATGTTTTGATACTCACATAGCCTACATTTTTTATGCCAGGAACCATTTGTTTAAATACAACGTTAATTGATTGAGACCATTAATATCACTAACGTTAAACAAAATGATTACCCAGTGTCCACGTCTGATGTGTATTTGGGATTAAAATTTACAGGCTAGGTACCGTACACTACATGCAGACGCTTGCCGATAGAGGTGCTTAGGCCTCAATGCAATGGCTGGACAATGCACAAAATAGCCCACAATTAAACGTGCAGATAACACATTTTATTTCGACACGGGTGGACAGACGACGAGAATGCAACCAAGGAAACAATTGAATTCATCGATAGCCTACAAGTAACTATCTAGTTGGCCAATTAGGTATTTACTCTTCCCTTGAACGCTAACATTAGCTAACGCTAGCGAACAAACCTCAGACTGATAACGTTACGCCAATGTTCGTAACATGTTCGCAACAAGTTTGTGACGTTTAAGTTACCTGACTGATAGTAGTGAAACGACCACGGTTAGCTCTCATGTCATCAACAGTTGAATCATTAATTAGTCAGTCGTCGCCGAACAATCGCCAGCTAGTTATTCGCTAACGTTAGCGTTACACTATGGGCCATTTCCCTAGTCAACTAGCACGGATGAATTTAAGGTTAACGTTACGTTTATGATACATTCCCCCTACTGTAATAACGTTAAATCGAATATTGCAGCCAATTACACTAGTTGTGTTATTAGTCCACAAGCAAAATCTGACTTGGGTTCATTCAATCAACACGAGAGCACAATGAAGACTGCTAGCAGTTAGCTAACGTTTCTTTGAACTGTTATTCAAATACGGCTTGCCAAAATAGCAAAAAATAGACCACCGGATTGCGTATTTTTTACACAAGAAAGTACAGACCTCTGAGCCAATCATGTAAAAATCTCCATCTTCTTCTAGTTGAAATTTCACCGGTTTTTGTCCAAACGTTTTGCTTAACGCCATCTTAGCTGCAATAACAAAGCGTTGTAATGCGCACGCGCACCCACAGTACTGCTTTTTCTTCTTCTTCTTTTTTATTTTATGGCGGTTGGTAAACAACTTTAGTGGTGTATTTACCGCCACCCACTGGTCTGGAGTGTGGACTGGGAATCAATAATATCCTTGCTTAATAATAAAAATTAAAATACTAATAATAAAATTAAAATATATATTAATAATAAAAACTCATTCTGTTTATTAAGCCTGTTGAATGTAAATACTCCAACAGAAATGTAATACATGTATCCCCTGTTGATAGATTAAAAATTCTGTATATATTAAGTTGTGCCCCCACTTCATGTCGATTGGTTTTTAGTCTGCAGCTGTATACTACATGCATTACTGTTTCTTGTTCACCACAAAATTCACATCTGCCATCTACATGTTTGTTTATCAAGAAAAGTGTACAATTTAGACCTGTGTGTCCTAACCTTAACCTTGTGATAACCCTGTCTTCCTTCCTATGTCCCCATCCAGATTGTGTATTTCCAACCAATGGTTTTCTAAATAAATGCCGACCTTTACTTTCCCTGGTCCATTCATCTTGCCATCTCTTTTTAATTTAATTTTTAATAACCCCTTTAACCGCACCCACAGTAAAGAGTAGACATGCGCTAAAGCTACTGAACTCTTCTTGTAAAACTTCTGAGACCCTGCGCCCTCAGACGAGGACATTAAATTGTGGCTTCCCTGAGCCCTACATATAATTTCTCTTAACTTACAACTGTTGTACTCAAATGAGGATGTTTGGTACTATTGATTCCACTGCTGTTCTGTTTGAAAACAAGATGGCGTGGATCACAGTGAACACATTTTATGGGAGTAGTTCAAATGGTAAGAAACTGCATCAAGATGTAGAAGTCTGTTTCTTTACAATTAGAAATATTTGTTGTTTGGTTCGGCATGTAAATTAGACACGTTTTTAGAGATAAACCCTACTTCAAGCCCTAGGGGTCACCATGAAACTTAGATTTTCATTTAAAGATGGATGAAAAAATATTTATACATAATCAAATCAATAAAATAATATATGACTTCAAACACATTTCTTCATATTTATGAAAACTGTATTTCCAAGAAAAAGTCTAGAGTCTTGTGAACATATTTGGGTCATCGAAAATCACTGACTAACACTTGCACAAACCCTATTCCTAGCTTCTAAACATAACCCTCAACCCTAACACGACCACATACAAACGGGTACGGTTTTGTTTGGACATTTTGTTAGAAATGTTATGTGCTCTTTAGTGCCTTGAAGTGGCTAATCTGCACACTATTTTATGCGCCAACAAGCCTACTAAATTTGGCAAGCCTGCCTCTTACAAGCTAAACATTATGTGAATACAAAGAGGTAACATAATAAATAAAAGTAAATAAAAGAATCCTAACAAAAAAATTGGTTTCCAGTTGGTGCTTGGACCCATAAAAGCCCACTAGTTGTATTATTAGGTTGTTAGGGATTTCTGACAAGATTGTCAGGAAAATCAAGGAGAAAGTCTATGCCTTCTGCACATATGTAATTTCTGACGCATAAGATATTATCACAGATTTTTATATAAGTTGTATGATCCATTTAACTATGTGTGCAAAACAGCCAATTCTTTGGGGGGAAAAAAACCATAAAAAATATTTTCCGACAAGACGTTCATGATTAGTTACACAATGCACTTAAAGGTTGTATCAGCGATTTTGGGTGGAAACATAAATGATTTTTTTTTTCCTCACGATCCGCTAGCTGCCCGCCCCATAAGCAGGCCGTCAAAAAACCGCGTCTCTGTAGGCAGCCTATGCTCCGAGATCGTACACAAAAACAAATGGTACTACCAACTACTCAAAACCAAAATAAACAGTATTCCAACCAATCACAATGATCTGCACAAACGCTAATACTCTTATCTCGCTGAAATCTTGACGGATTTACAAACGGTTTGGTTTCTTACAAACGTTATTAACGTGGTTATAATTCTGGATGCTTGAACACTATTTTTTAAAACATAACATAATTATTCATAAGTATGTTTGTTTGGGATTTCGCTTCAGAAGTGACGTCACGTTTGTGCAGATCATTGTGATTGGTTGGAATACTGTTTATTTTGGTTTTGAGTAGTTGGTAGTACCATTGTTTTTGTGTACGATCTCCGAGCATAGGCTGCCTACAGAGACGCGGTTTTTTGACGGCCTGCTTATGGGGCGGGCAGCTAGCGGATCGTGAGGAAAAATCAGATGAATGTGATCATTTATGTTTCCACCCAAAATCGCTGATACAACCTTTAAGATGTTATTTGAGACAGGAGCCAGCTGCAATGCAGCTGTGGTGACTGCCATTACTGTTTATGTCAGCATGTGGTCATGTTTTTCATAAAGCCTAGTGCCCCCTTGTGGTATTGCTCTATCATAACAACATTTTCTGTTTTCCTGTTCCACTCCAACGATCTCCATGACCAAACTTCCATAATGATGCCACCTACTCATATATCCTGTGCCATTTAATTGCAAATATTTTAGATTTATCTCACCATTTTATGCTTGCATTACTAGAATGGCTGTTGTTTTACTAAGAACACAATTCCTTCACTATAAACATGAAATTTTGAACTACAGCGCTGCCTGTGTCTGGCTTATCATAATTTCCCACCAGAAACTATAGTTAAGCTTGTTTTTAACAACTGAATTTTTCCTCACAATACTCCCGTCATCAGTAAGATAGTTACACAGTTATAGAGTTGCACAGTTATAGAGAACAGTGCACTAGAGAAAAGAAAGTTATTCTCCAATACTTTAATAAGTTCCTGCTGATCTGGAGGCCCAGGCACAAGCTGGCCATCTAGCACTGCAGTTTATAAAATGTAAGCCTGGTGACAAAAATGAATTGTGTTATGTAACCAATGAAACAGGTAGGTCACATAGAAAGTACTTGTTTAATTCTCTATTAGTGCTGGGTTTAATATTTCTGCAGTATTTTATCAGTTTATGACCAGGGTTTTACGTGCAATTCTTCTTCTGCCTCCCCCGGGAAAGTGGCCAGTGAAATGTGACAAACTGTCATAATAAGGGTTGATTGATTATTTCATTAATTGACAGAATAATACTTTACATGAAAGCAAGTATCATAAAAATATGCTGGCATTCATTCACAGTGCTGTACAAACAAGATGTGGACACATTACTTAATTACATTGCAGGTTTTATTAGATGGGTTCCTCTCCTATATCATTAACAGTGCTTTGAAGGAAATGATATCCAATCACTCCATAATACAAAAGACATAAAACTGGCAAGGAGAACTCAAAGCAAGAGGGACTGAGGAAAAAGCTGAACCCACACTTACTGTTATAAACTTAGTGTTTATATGTACATATATATATTAATTTCTAATTACATTATGTAAGGAAAAAATGTACAATGCTACACAACAACACTATATACAAATCAATAAATAAAGCCAGGAAACAAACAAAAAAAAAATCCAAAGGGCATTTCATCATGTTCTTTTATATAAAATAGAAAAAAGAAATACTGAATATAGAAAAAACAAAAACAATTTGCAATTCATAACAATATCAATGCCATTTGCTAGAAAAAGGTTTTGTTTTTCATTGTTGCAGAAGAAAGCAATGGCACCGGATTTAAGATAAATGTTTGCAGGAAAAAATAAATGGCCACATGTTCCTGAACGGACCGGCTGGGTTTCCTGTATGTGTGCCTGTGTGATGAAAAGGTGAAAGGCGTTTAAACCGAGGGTGAGCCCATCTTTGGTGAAGGCTGAGACACACAGAGAAAGCTGTTAAATCATTATTAGGACACTAACGCTAATGACTTGTGTGTGAAGTTGCTACCATGTACATCTACATCAGCAACTTAAAACGAACGACTGCTCCAAAAAATACACACTGACAAATTATTATAATTTTCTTTCATAATGGTCTTGGACTATAATATGCGTAGAGGGAGGTCATTACATCTAACCTCAGCTCAGCCAAAATGTCCTCGCAAACACAGAGTTACCAACAAATGCATGTTTCTTTCATTTGTCCTCAAACACATAAGCACAGAGCACAGAATGGTAATAGGTTGCACAGATGGCAGAATGAACAAACTGTGCACACCTGAAAAGGCTCCGTCTCATTTTAAAGTGAGTCATCTTGCCAGTCACCGACTCAAAGGTTTTCCGCAGGAGCAAAGCGCAACGGCAGTACTTGACTGTATTTTTTTTTTTATAAAAGGAAAAATACTCTTGTGTTACTGTCAGGTGTGTAAGTGCTTAGAGCCGGTCGCCCTGTCTGAAAGTGGGGCGGCTGTAGAGGAAACGGTGTCTGATAGAGACACAGGTGCAGGTGGGAGAACAGTGTCACGGTCCGCTTGAAAGGGGAACTTCAGGTCATCTTGTGAACTCAAGTGAGCTTTCCTGACTGCCTGTTCCCCCCTCACCCCCCTCCCCCCACCCCCAGACCCTCCCTGGTCTTTGGCACACGTAGAGTAAACCTGGCAATACCCACTGTGTACCCGTCTTCCTGGAGAACAAGTGGGCTGTATGATTTAGGCACATGATGTGGGAGTTTCTCTCACTCATTATACAGGTACACATTCAGCAGTGTGCAGGTATGTGCTGCAGTAATTAACTTGTTTCTCTCTCTCTCTCTCTCTTTCTCTCTCTCTCTCTCTTTCTCTTTCTCTCTGTCTTCCTTTCCTGAACACCGTTAGCGGACCCTTGCAAATCCAGCACTCTCACACCCCTGCTTTCCACATATTTCACACCAGCATCAATGCTTTGCCATCTAAATTCCTTCATTCACTCAAATTACTTCAGCACAACGTTATGAATTTCCATATTTCCATATAACTAAACAGTTCTGTTCTTTCTGATATCTCTCATTTGGGCTGTTTGGCAGCCTCTCTAGGGACTGGAAATTTTTAAAACCGCTGAGTGTGTGTCTGCGTTTTTGTATACACGTGTCACCCATTTTAAATTTGGCCTTAATGGCTTGACAGAGCCAAGGAGAATAGAGGGCAGTGTAGGCCAGCCAAGTGATTTGGCATTCACAGTGCCAAATATACTGGGGAACAAAAGCAGAGGTGGAACGGGGAAGGGGTGTCATGTCAGCAGTCTTTTCATTCATTTTACATTGACGTTAAAAAATACTTTAGATTTAGCATCACAACAGCACATACAATCGCATGGCCCATTTCACAACCTATAACTCATTCCTTTCCTGCACCCCCCCCCTACACCCACCGTGTCCCTCTTCCAACTGTCTGTGTTTACAGTCACGCAGACGCTTCAAGTGCATTTGGGGTCAGGCAGACCGTTTCTGTTGCGGGATGAAAAAGGCGTGCTCTCCTCATGCAGGCACAGTGACTGGAGCCTGACTGTAGCGGGGATCCATCAAACAGCTCCTGCTGGCTGCCAATAACCTGAGAGCCAGGTACAGGTGGCTAGCATGGAAAACACGGGTCTTGTCCAAGGGCCCTTCCAACACAAAAGGTGTTTTTTTTTTTGTTTTTTTTGGGAGAAAGTACGTCACCCGAGATGCCTGCAGCAACTGTCATCATTGAATCTCCGAAAGGCCACCTGCTGCTCCAGCCACACACCGCCGTCACAGGAGAGCCACTCTGTCCCTAGAGTTCACATAACTTTCTGCCACCCAAAATCCAAAGTTAGGAGACAACAGGGCTTAACTTTGACCATGGGGGTCTGCCTGTTGTTTATCCAATGTCTTTTAGCACCACTTGAGTAGAAAGTAGCAAAAAAACAATACCAATAATTATACCAGTAATAATAACAAAGAGTAATGGTTAATTTTTTTAGTTACTGAATGTTTTTTTTTGTTTTTTGTTTTTTAAAGGACACATTTCAGTCATTTGCTTCAGCATTCATATCCTTCACAAAGAAAAAAACCCCGTCAGGAATAGGGTCTGTGTTTCGCCCCCTCCCAAGATTAACACACAGGGCCACAGGAAGTGACCCAGACGTGAGGACCAAGGACGTGTCCTTGGTGAGTTGCTCCAACCTCCCTTGCTGTAGTGGTCATGAACCAGACACTGAGATACTGACTGTGGACTGGAACAGAAGGGACCTACACCCCCCCCTCCGCCCCCTGTGTCTCTATGTCTGTGTCTGCGTATTGAAATTATGTAGACCGTGATTGTTCCAGAGTCTCGGGGGTTAGGGGGTTTGAAGCGGCAGTTTTCAGGCTTAGAGTTTAAAAACGTTTAGTGTTTAGAAAACAGGAGGGTCTCCACACCTCTCCCCTACTGAAGAGTTCAAGGCAAAGAAAAGCTTCAGAAGAGGCAGGCCCTGCTGATGCCTCAGGGACCTGCCACCATCGCATTTAATGGCCTCCTTTCTAAGGCTCTGACTCCTTTATCTGTCACTTTGGACAGGACTCCTGGAGAAGCAGGACACTTTGTTGCCAAGCGACACCAAGGGGACCAGGCCGCTGTCTGTTTCCCCCAGAATGGTGAGGTGATTCTGGGTTCCAAATTCTGGGCTCCTGGGACCTCGGGTTCGACCAGGGAAGGGGAACCGGCGGGAAAACAAAGCCAGCTTCCATCCGTGCCACGGTAACAAGGAAGTGCCACAAACTGTGCCGCTGCTTTCCTCGACACAGTCACAAGTGTTTTTCAGCACCAACCCAGAGGGCCTCCTGTGCAGAAACAGAGGGTTTCAATGAAGCCGGGTGACTGGGTGGGTATTTGTAGGGGTGTGTTGATTTGGGTGGTGATGCGGGGGGGGGGGGGGTATTTCAGAAGATGCCTTTTGCTATTTTGAGGCCCTTCTGCTTCATGCGGGG
Source organism: Synaphobranchus kaupii (assembly GCA_029718625.1). Lineage (NCBI taxonomy): Eukaryota > Metazoa > Chordata > Actinopteri > Anguilliformes > Synaphobranchidae > Synaphobranchus > Synaphobranchus kaupii. The sequence continues at coordinate 6,055,108 of CM056376.1, forward strand.
CAGGGTGGAGCTGGCCACGTGTTTGGTGCGCCCCGCCTTCGGGAACCCCCGCTTCTTCAGCACAAAGTCATAGTTGGCGGAAGAATTCATGGCATAGAACACATTGGCGTTGTCTGGAATCTTCAGTTCTGCGGAGGGCATAGAAAAATGCACTACTTAATGACTGTGAAACAGTAAAGCTTGGCTGGGTGGAATGACAGACATTGAACTGTATGTGTTATGTAACAATACAATAATGCATATTGATATACTGTGCATAGTATATGACAGGAAAAACAACGGAGAACTGTTATATGAACAGCTGTGTCATTTCAGTAAATGCAATTTTCTGTGACTGACCTTTTTCCTCTGAGATCTTCTGCAGGAGCTCGTAGTCCTCCGGCCGTTCACGGTCAAGGTTATGTTTGACCATGGCTTTCCTGATGACCGCTGGGGTCTTATCCTGACTGGTCACCTGCATGAAATCATCAAGCAATAACTGACAATCCATCTTTGAAGCCACTCTTTTATTATAAGCACATATAACGTATCTCCCGTCCCTTTCTTTCCTTTAGATTCTACCTGTCTCTATCTCTCGCACACTAACCTGAAATTAAAATTTTTAACATTTCTCTTTTCTCCCAATAATTGAATGCCCAAGCATATCCATGGGTTTCTCTCATCAGTAGAACAGGCTTAATCGGGAACATAGCTTTACATATGCAAACACAGGTTCAACCATATATTTGACCACAGTAAAACATTTCAGATAAAAATAAATAGCGAAGTCATTGGGTGTCATATAATTTTACCAAAAATATCATATTACATTACTAGGAGAATTTCCCCCTCACCCATATCCCATCCCTCTCACTCCTAACCCCCCCCCCCCCCCCACACACACACACACACACACTCTCACACACTCACGCACACGCGCACACACACACACACACACACACACACACACACACACACACACACACACACACACACACTCTCACGCACTCACGCACACGCGCACACACACACACACACACACACACACACACACACACACACACACACACACACACACACACTCACCAGGATGCTCTTGTACAGGTTTCCATTGTCCACATCCAGGCTGACGCGGATGATGCAGCAGTCATCCACCTGCTGGTTGTAGAGTGGCAGGGAGAGGGAGGAGTAACTGGAGACCCCTGAAACAGAGCGCTTGTGGGAGCGGGAGGCCGTGACGGGGGTGGAGGACATGGAGGAGGAGGAGGCGCTGCTCGAGCCCGAGCCGGAGCCCATCCCTGAGGTGTCCAGAGACGACAGCGAGGTGGACTCCCAGAACTGACCAGCAGAGGGCGACAACCGAGAATAGAGAGAGAGAACAGGGAACAATGAGTTACCAAAGCCAAAGGTCAGAAAACCGCAGTGTAGTTTGATTAATGGTTCCTTTGGGGTCAGGGTTCTGAGTTATAGCTATAAAAAGCTATTGCATGTATAAACCATCAGGAAATAGTGCATTACGTTCCACAGGATGAGATCAACCTGCAATACAGATCATTTGAACATTGGAGTTTTACGTTACTGTGGCATGACTCAACTGGTATTGAAAGATGTGTTACTGATAAATTAGACTAGAATTTTCAGCCAACTGCCAACGCCCAACATGCAGGCAAACTGATTAAAATGGAACAATGGGTTGAACTGTGTAAATGTGCCTGATGGGCTTGAGCTTTTGCAGAAGATTACATTGAACAGTAAGTCGTAAATGAGCATGTGTGCAGCGAGTGTCTTCCACGTGCAACCCAACACCACACAAACCTAAAGAACAAGACGGAACAACACCAAACTCACAATAAAATACATAAATTCAATGAAAAAAAAATCATTAAAACGGTCACAAAAACCCAGCAAGCAAATGGGAGTTGATAAGGTAACCGTGTGCGCTTCAACCTTACTGTCCACATTTCCTCTCCGATATCACCGTGCATTAGCACACATGGCTGCTTTACATCTGCACTAATCTGCTGAACCTGTTGTGATGAACAGTGATGTTCGGGATGAGATCACACAGTGCAAGGGGACGATGGCGGAGGGTCGAAGGGAGTGAAAGAGTTGATAAAAGTTGATAAAAGTTGAAAAAAGCGTAAGTACCGTGGGAGTGGGTTCTGGTATCAGGCCTCCCTTCCCTAAGGTAGAATTGGAATGTTTTACTGTAGGCGTGGAGGTCTACAAAAAGGAATTAAAGCTACAGTCATCAGACAGTCACAGTCAAGAGCAAACCAGCCATACCTGTTCTGTACAGCCAATCACAGCACAGCTTCTTACCGCCTCTCACAGACTTAATTACCGCCGCCCCCGAGAGTAGATAAAGAATAATAAATTATAAATTGAGCAAGAGTTCTAATAATGCATCGGAGATACAAACATCTACACAGGCCACCACATGAAGCTTTTGGATACACTTTTTTTTTTGTAGCTTTTTGTATTGTTTTTTAAAAACTTTTTTAGAAGTCAAAGTGGCTTGTCAAAAATGTAAACAACATAAGTTAGTGACAACATAACAATTTGTTGGGACATTGCCTTTAATTAACTGTAAATTAGACATAATATCCAGCAGTATAGATGCCAGTGCTAACGGTGCTACGTGGGCTAAAGACCCAGGTGACTGCTGCTCCCTTTATCTCAGCTTAAAGTTTATCATATAAAGGCAATCATGTTGAAATATAAGCAACTGTGTGCTGCTCTAGTCAAGTGCACCTGCTAAGATCATATATACTGAAATGTAATGTCAGTGGTCCAAAAATAAACTTTGGTCCACTTCTAAATACCTCGTGAGGCAGGTTTCGTGCGCAATGCCTGAGATCAGTGACTGGATTCCACAATGTGATCTCAACATGAATCTCCAAAGAGAGGAAGCCACACTGCACACCTGTACTCGAAGGGCCTAATTTACTAAGACCTTTAGCGTGTGCCAAACCTTTCAGCACACGCGAAACCAATAACATGGCAAATGATTGGTCATGGTATTTGTTTTGCACCAATCATTCGTTGTGTTATTAGTTTTGCATGTGCTAAAAGGTCGTCGGTCTTGGACACTGGTTAAGCCCCATGCCCTCTGGTTCTCTAATAGCCTGGTAAGGATGATTCACATCTCCCTGCTCCTCCCCTGTCCCCTTCTCACCTTCTTCTCATGGGTGTCTGGCGAGTCGGAGATGAAGCTGATGTTGACCTCCTCTACATCAGAGCTGCTTGAGCCAGCGGAGGTGACACTGAGGGTGTCACCCCCGTCGCCGCCGCCCGAACTCCCCAGGACAGATCCGTAACGCAGCTGGTCGAAAGACTTCGAATGGGAGCTTCCTGCGCTGCTACAGCTAGCCTCAGCATTCGCTGGCTGTCGACTGGGAGAGAGAGAGAGAGACAGAGAGAGAGGGAGGGAGAGAACCACAAGGCCACATCAAGACACAGCATTTAAATAGAAAGCACAAGCACGCACGCCTACACACCAACACATGCATACATGCACGTCCACGCGTGCGCATGCATACGTAAGCACATGCACGCACTGGCACAAGCACACACAAGCACACGCATGCACACACAACCACACGCATGCACACGCATGCACACACTGCACAGGCATGTGTATGAATGGCCAAAACCCCCTTGTTCTTTAATGAAAGATATTATAAAATTGTTTGCAAATCCTTAACAGTGCTACAGCGATTACTTTGCCATGTACAAATGTACTTGCATCAAACTACTTGGTAAACGCAACAGCAAATACGCAAATTACATATTTCTCAATATGAGATACAAATACAGCCGTCTCAACATTTCTGAACTCTCTGGTGTGAAATTGCAGTGTCTGTACTGACCTAGACATACTGCTGAAAACAAGAACACAGAAGAAAAGTGAAGTAAAAAAAAAGGACAAAAAAAAAGAACAGCTCAAGACTCACTCGCTCCAGCGCTTGATAATTCCAGAGTTCTTCTTTGCTTTGAGAGTGTTGCTGGCAGATTCCGACAAAGGCTCAATTTCACACGACTGGCTGTAGCTGTGAGCACAACAAGTGTGGTGTCAGCATGGGCCTTTCTGTGCTGTTGCTATTTCAGCTCATTTATCTAATGCACACCTCACATCAGAACATTAATTAACATTTATACCACAGCTTTATTAAATATTCAATTCTTATTGATTGATTATTTTCATATAACCTGTACAGAGATACTGTATAACAGTATAATACACAGCTATGAAGTTGAATTAGTTCCAGTGAAAGTAACCTTATCACTGTTCCAAATGAATACACAAACCTATTAAACATTCTAATTATACAGCTGTGGTATATGTGGAATAAACCACTTTAGTGGCATATTTTTAATGTATTTTCTTGCCCAAATGAAATGCATCTTCTTGTCACAAACTCCACCCCTTACCTTTCGGCTTCGGTGAGCTTGTCCACACCAGAGAACCACTCTCTGAGGTGACTGTCACACGTAAAGCTGTAGTTATTACAGGCCAGCTGCAGAAGCTTGATCTGGGCGATCACCTCAAACTCCTGTGCGCAGGGAGAGGGAGAGAGAGCGAGAGCGAGAAAGAGAGAGAGAGAGAGAGAGAGAACAAGTTCATTACTGCAGCACATACCTGCACACTGCTGAATGTGTACCAGTATAATGCTGAATTACACCTGTACCACATCATTGCTATAGACACTGCCTGGCCAAAAAAAAAGTCGCCGTTGCACCCGTCATGCATAGTGCCCACTGTACAAACCTCTGGAGGTAGTGTTAAGATCTGGGGTTGCTTCAATTGGTCAGGTCTAGGCTCAGCAACGTTATGCAGCAATAAAATGAAGTCAGCTGAGTACCTGAATGTACTGAATGACCAGGTTATCCCATCAATGGGCATATTCCAGGAAGACAATGCCAAGATTCATCAGGCTCAAATTGTGAAAGAGCGGTTCAGGGAGCATGAGGAATCATTTTCACACATGAATTGGCCACCAGAGTCCTGACCTTAACCCCATTGAAAGTCTTTGGGGTGTGCTGGAGAAGACGTTACGGAGTGGTTCGACTCTCCCGTCGTCAATACAAGATCTCGGCCAAAAATGTATTCTCTGGACGGAAATAAATGTTGTGACATTGCATATGGTTGTCGAAACAATGCCACGACGAATGCGCGCCATAATGAAGGCTATAGGCGGTCCAACGAAATATTAACGTGTGCAACTTTTTTTTTGGCCAGGCAGTGTATCAACAGTACCTGTGTAATACTAAATGATACCAGTCAACATCAAAGTGTTTTGAGAGCAGAAAATGAACACTCACCTTTCTTCTCTTCTCAAAATTGATCAGCCCCCCCTGCATCAGAGAGACAGACAAAGAGCATGCAGTGTTGGTTCATTCTATCTGACACTTTATAGGGCATAAATATATTATATATTTTTTAAACACATTCAACACACTTAACAAAAAAGAAACAATGTTTTGACAATGAAAAATACAATTCTGCAGAACAGGTAGCAGGTTTTGCACAGCTAGCAGTACCCTGAAAGCAATATGCAGGCGGATGAGACTTACATCCATGAAGTCCTTCATGGCGGTATCCATCATGACCAGGTCAGTCAGGAAGGTGCCCAGGTACGGAATGGTCCCCTGCATCACGCCCTGCAGACACAGAGAGGTGAGGAGGAGGAAGAGGACTTAGTCATGCCTTGGTGTGCAAAAGGAAAACGGACATAATCTACATCTACAGATTGTATTGTATTGTATTAAAATAATTTAATTAGTGACTGAATCAGTTCATCCAGTGAAATAACACTGTGAGGAATGAGACAGTGGCATTCTGATTGACAGACTGTGAGCCCAGCGCTGGGAGGCTTATCAGCAGTTGTAAATGCTGAACATCACAACATGAATGGCATTACCAGCAGGCACTAATGCCAGACACACAAAGAATACTATGTAGGGACATGCATACACCCTGATACAATTACAAAATTAATGATAAACAGAGGTAATTATCAAGGATCTGCATACTGTATTCAGCTGGATAATTGCTATCATTATCGTGTAATTACAATTTCATTATAATCTGCGTCTCATAAGATGCAGTTTTTGAACACTGGCTTTAGAGGGCACCAAACGACTTCATAAAGCTGCAGAGCATCGTCAATTCCATACAACGTCCACTAGGAGGAGCTGTGCATGACACACGACGCACAGAGAAACACATTCAGGGCTTTCATTCAGGGTATTAATTATGCTAATTTGTTCCCCCAGCTGCTTTCATAAAGAAGAAAAATAACATTATTATTACATTGTGCAACGGTTTAAGGAGCTGAGTGTTTAAAAACAGAAATAACTGAATGAGTAATCACTGATGCCACGTAAATACGAAAGCGGGACTGAGGTGAGAGGCGTTTAGTGTTGAAAGGCTGTTTGTACTCATTAAGGCCATGCCTTACATGCCACAGCAGCTACTTCAAGCAAAAGGGGGAAATTATGTTAATATAGAGAATGAAGAAACTAAAAATAAGTGTGTTACCACAAGAAATAATTCCAAAAAGGGACTACTGTTGTCATAAAATAAGAGCACCGTACGTTTATAAATAGTGACAGCATTCATTCTAGTATATAACTGACAGGATATATTCAAAGCAAAACTTGACCAGTTATACCTGGTACCTTTGTTACCGAAGGACAAATATTGTGCTGCATAACATTAAATGTCTGCTTTAAAAATGTGTTCTGTGTTCAGAGTTCTATTTCCTGCCAAAATTCTATTCTTTTTTTTTTGCATTGCTTATTGTGCTAAGCGCACCGAACGGCCGCCTTTACACACTGGAACAGTTCCAGACACACCCTGCCTGTGACCTCTCCCTCTCCCACTTCTCCCCACTCACTCTTTCACTTTTTACTGTTCTTACCAGATCTCTCTGCTGCTGGTGCCTCTTCTGCGCTCGTTTTGGGTTGATCTCCAGGGTGGCAAATTTGGAGGTCCCCTCCTGAGCAGGGCGGAGAGCACAGATAAACCTGGGGTGAGGGGGGCAGTTCACACTGTGCAACTAGGCCACAGCATGAGCCTGTTACAAAAGAGACACTATCATGTGCAGGTCATTCCATTGTCTATTTCCCCTGGGGGTGGAAACCGAATAATCACTTTAAGATGATATCATTATATTTTTTAAAAGATTGTGTACTTTTTCTTTTTTTTTTTTTTACATGCGGTCTTAACATTGCCTTATAGGTCAAATGTTTTAATGTCAGCACACCTGGGGCTTAGGTATTATATTGGAACAGGAGCCCCTTTGGGAAGGCGATTAGAAGCCAAAAGAATAAAGTAGAGAACAGCCACGCCAAGCCAGGCTTCAGAATATATCCACAAAGTCAGTGTTTTCTGTGTCTGATGCAACAGCCGGGGTGATCCCTCTTTCTGTGTAGAGGAACTGACGTAAGCCACGCTGCTGGGCGTTGACCGGCCCAGAGAGATAGTACAAGAGAACGAGGGTGCGACTCTGGGGAGATCCCTCGCTGGCACAAACATCATAAAAAAAGAGAGCGGGGGGGGGGGGTTCTTATCACTCCCACCACCTGCCTCTGATGTCAACAGGGATTCCCTCCTCAATCCCCTCCCCCAACACTTCTACCGAACTCTGGAAAGAATCTAAAGAATGTGGAGCTGGGGTTCTGAGAAAACACGTCGGGAGGAGAGGCAGGCTCGTCTACGTAATGCCCGTTCAAACGTTACGGCCGCTGCACGGTTCACAGGGTCAGGAATGTGCCACAACTGGGGAGGAGCACTGAGAGCTGGCTCCACTGCATCCCAGCCCAAAGCTCCCGTCCACTCCACAGCGACGTCGCTGGAACTGCAGCAGCGTCGCACAATTGGGTTACAGTTATTTTCAGGGATTCTGAGAGGAGTCAGCGTTCCTCTCCAGGTGAACTTAATTAAGAGGAGTTGCTGAAGGCGGCCATCAAAGTGGAAAATGAATAGCTGGCAGATACAAGAGCTGGTAACCGGCCCGCCTTGCTGACAATGTTCTGACAAAGGGTAGAGTGTCAGTCCTATGTTACAGAGGCCCGTGATAACCCCAGTGCAAGTGAATATCCAGTGAACTGTGACCTTTACACCAGCGGGCGAGAAACGTGACACCACGCCACAGCGTAAGAGTGTGAGAACCTCGACTTCGGGCGCAACCAAGCACTGACTAATCAGCCCCCCCCCACCCCTATCAATATAACGAACCAAGGCTCAAATGTTTTTGTGGTTGTTTGCTGTTGCTATGGAGGCACAGTAACAGACGGGAGGCGAGCTGCACCCCAGCTACGCCCCCTGCTTGCCGTTCAGCCCCTGTGACAAGTGCAGCAGGTGGGTATCCACTTCCTGTGTCACAGCGCTGCCGTTTCTCAGAAACCTCTGGTCGGCGGCGGGTTTTGACTCAGCACTCTCAGCTTAGACCCTTGCAGCTCAGAGAGACCTGCCTCAATTCAAAATGAATGAATCTAGATCACATTCGCTAAGACAATCTCCTGCAGGTAAAGACAAGGCTCTTCAGCCGCAATCTGACTGAATGGTACCTGACGCCCTGCTCACCTTGATGAGGAGCTCCCGGCTGAGGGAGTGGTTGTTCTCATCCGAGAAGATCTCCGACAGCTCCAGGAAGATTCTGAAGTTCTCTCTGCGAGAGCCCAACCGGAAGAGAGAGAGAGAGAGGGATAAGAGAGAGAAAGAGGTCAGCGACATAGCTATGAAAAAAACATTATGACTCATACCCATCAAAAACCACACACTCTTCCCACAAGCCACACCCTGTGTACCCCACCTGGACACCTCATCCCATGTCCTCTTCAGCCGGTGGACTGAATTACACTGCAGGGCAGAGAGAATGGCACGCAGGGAGGAGAAGTTCTTCAGAAACCGGCACTCCTGTTCACACAAGTAAAAAACGCATATTCATTTTTAATTTTATTTTTTTTTAAAACAGAGAAGGGAACAAAGAAAGAGAGGGAGAAAGGTGCAAAAGTGAGTGACACGCAGATGACTGACTACTCAGGACAGGACAGGACAGGAACCCCTCCCCCTTTTTGCATCATTGAATAGGAGAGGTCATGTTACAGGGCCTCACCCTTGCCACCTCGATCCAGCGCTCCACCAGCTTGGCTCGCTGCGTGGGTTTGAGAGAGCGGTCGCTCAGGCAGGTGGCGATGACGCAGTTGGTGACGCAGTTGAACTGGGCCACGGTGGCCCGGATGGTGGGAGCCAGGTGCTCCTTCCCCTTCTTGTCTCTCTGGGACCAGATGCTCCCCAAACAGTGGTACGGGACCACCTTCTTAAACAGCTCCTGCAGGTTCAGTTCAGAGTCAGGGAAAGGAGGGAGGGACGGAGAGATGAGAGGAAAGGGGGAGAGGGAGGGGGAGGGTAAATAAATCAGGCCGAGGCCTTCTGATGCTGGGCAAAGCAATTCCTCAAAAACAGACCAGTGAAAGCAGGAAGTGCCTCCTGGTGATGTTCGTGAATGATTGCATTGTGTGGAACGATTGTCCTCAGAACACCTCCATGAAATGGAGCAAAATAACAGGCCTCAGCACTACGGCAGGAAATAGCCAGGGGGGGGGTTTTGTCGGGGAGTGAGTGCAAGCTGCTGCAGCCTCTCACCGCATCCATGAGCGTGAACTGCTCCGCCACCACAGCTGGGTCAAAGGACAGGAAGTCCGGGCGTTCGTCTTCGTAGCCGTTCTCCTCCAGCATGGTGAAGGTGCAGGTGCTGTGGTCCAAAACTGGGGGGGGGGGGGGGGGGACGCCAATTGAAATTCACAGTCAAGATGATATCACAGGTGACATCGTGATGACATCGCTTGCCTTTGAGACAAATGGCGCATCTATCTCCCTGAGAGCATGTTATCTGGTCTGAAGGGGATGCGGTTTTCAGTCTTTGAGCTCAAGTGCCTGACCTCATGTCCACTGACTCACTTTGCCGACATCGATTTGGCTGTCGTTCAGATAGTTATCATGCCTAAAACCAATATCCCGTCCCCTCGGCCCAGCCCCACCCGCCTTCAATAAAAGACACTCCCCCCTCGTATAACACCACTTCCTTGATGAAGACAGTGAGTCGAAACACAACCCAACTTCCCCCCAGATGACTCACCCTCCTGCTCTGGATCTCGGTGCCGGCGGTGGAACTGGGCCAGCAGGTTGCAGGCTCGGCGCTCCAGGTCCGATCCCGGGAAGTTGAGGTGCAGGTAGGAGATGAGGCGCCGAAGGCAGCTGTACTCCGGAGGCTTCCAGAAATCCTCAGAGTACTGATCCAACCAGGCTCCCAGGATGGACGAGATAGTGCTGCGGCAGGGACAGAAAATAATGAACGAGGGATAAAAGGTTCGGCGAAAGACACGGAGAAGAGGGGAATGTGCGGCACAGTGAGGACCGCAGCCTGGATGCATCAGGCCTTTGGGTGAGACGATAAAACAAGGTGCTGACACACTAGTCATCTGAGATTACAAGACACTTATTGCACATAACAGTGGGTTCCCCCGGTGTCCAGGCCAAAATCTCCAACCCTGGTTTCTCAACCAGGGGCCACATGTATAAAACTCTGAGTAAAAGAATGCGTAAAAGAACGCTCAGGGAGAAGGTCGGAAATCTGCTTACGCAAAGTTTTGCATTTTCTCCCTCTGCCTTTCTATCACAGTGTCGCCATATCACACTGTCTCCAAACATTGCGTACGCATGGTGCCCAGCGTATGCAGAGGTACGCAGGTTCTCTTATGTTATACATCTGAATTTCTGCGTGGAAACTCGCTTACGCTGATTTCTGAGGGCATTGTTCTGCTCAGCACTGTTTATACATGTGGCCCCTGGACTCCCAATCATCTCTCAGTTTTGTTTTTAGTTTCTCATTTTTAATGATGAAAGGTACTATATAAATGCTATCTATTATTATTATTCACACACTCTTTCCTCCTTCAGAAACTCACTTCTTCAGCTCTGTGCGGTCATCGTGGGTCATTCTGGGCCCCTCTGCACTGGAGTGATGCTGCAGCTTAGCAAACCTGTGAGACACAAGAGAGGGAACCTGAAGATCCTACCTTGAGCACCTTGAGTACCAGCAATGCTACACCAGAGCCACTGCGCCGTACGGAGTCCCCCCCACTGCTCTGTACCTGTTCAGAAGCAGGTCCAGCACCTGCTTGGCTGTTGCGAAGGAGCGGTAGGTGCAGAGGAAGATGGTGACGTAGGTGGAGTCGTTGCCTTGGAAGGCGGACACCATGTACTCCACCAGCTTCTCCAGGGTCCCGGCCTTGATGGTGCGGACCTTGCAGGTCTCGTATAGACTGAGGGCGGAGTCCGTCTCCACCCCGAGCCACCGCTGCCCCTTGCTGGCTGTTTGGTGCACCTGCACCTTCCGCAAGGTGATGGTGTAGATGGCCCCTTCCTCCACTTCCTCCCCAATCTCCTGGGTCGAGTTCTGTGCGAGGGGGGAGAGAGATACCAACGTCAGACACCACCAACCGTACACTCCTATGACCTTTTCTTCCTTTTTCAGTCAAAACACACACATGATCCTCTGCTGTTGTGCATTTTGAAGTTGTTTCAGGATAATCATGGTGCAGTGCACGGGCAATGCTACAGATCAGGAGCATTGTCATGTTTGGTTTGCCGAAAGCCTTTCTGCCATCTGCATCACAACCCCAGCTGAGAGGACCTGCTCCTCCTCAAAAAGAATGAAAGAGCCTGAACAAGCAACTGTAAACACTTCAACATAAATTCATTTTTGATTTTCCTGTGCCGATACCTCAAAATAAAGTTGTTTTTGATTTGCGGGAGGTGTGGACAGGACCCATGGTTACAGCTTTGAATGAATAAGATGTGTGAGTAAGATGTATGTGTGTGTGTGTGTGTGTGTGTGTGTGTGTTTGTGTGTGGAAAGCCATGGGTCCCGTTGTGACCATACATCACAAACATTTTCTAACCCCCAGGAGAAGCAGAGCCACAGTTTCAAACCTGAGCTCTAGTTTCAAACAGACAACAAGAAACACAAGGGCCCTTTTACACAAAAGACAGCTCTGTGCGGCTGAGATCCAAGTCAATGTGTTCTCCTATTGCTTTCCCTATCTCTCTTCAGAATGGATAAACAGGCAGGATAAGGCTGTCATATGACCTGCCAAAAGGGCCGTGTGCTTTTTTGAATCCAAGTCCTTTCTTCCCCATGAAGAAAAATACTGTGTTCCTGTACTTCTGAGTGTCCTCGCTGTTGCACAGTCACATTTGAAAACACACATTTGTTAGAAGGACAGGATATCTTGAGATTAATTTAGGAAGGAGTGAGCTGTGATTATAAGCAGAAGGGGCTTATTGACTGTGTTTGTGAGGACTGCACGGCCTGGAGAAGGAGAAGGAGAAGAAGAGATAGACGTGGTTGGCTGAAAAGCAGAATAACTGAAGGACACAAGGGACAGATGCCGCATTGTTCTGCTTAGCTTCCCTGCTGGCCTTTCTCTGGCAGTGCTGGCATCCCAGCCAGCACCCATCTGATAACACTGGCACCCACCCAGAAGCAACTTTAGCCAAGGGGTGAGAGTGAGAGGCCTCGGCCAGCCCCCAACGAGGCTGGGGCACGGGAGTTCCAGAACCCCCGACCAAAGAGAGGGATTGTGGGTGATTAAACCTGGCAGGCCTTGCAACGTGCCGTGGGGGTCTTTGCAGAAAGAGGAGCACTAAGCGCACTAATCTCCTATACTGAGAGTGAAAGCGAAAAAAGGGAAAAGGATATCAACAATTGCAGAAATAAACACAGTTCTATTTCTGTTTCGCATATTTTGCTGGTTAGGCAGGGACGCTGCTTAGGGGAAGCCCTACGTCGGGAATCTCCAGAGTTTGACACACACTTCCCCTCTCACTCTTTCTCTCTCTCTCTCTGCCTGAAACACACGCTGAGAGACGGTCTCTCAGTCTCTCCCTGGGTTAATTCCTCTGAGGATGCACAATCCCATTAAATCGCATTCTTTACTCTCATTCACTACGCCACGTCCCTGGCTTAGACATCCAAGCACTCGGCACGCACGCATCCGTCATGCGTTGAGCCGAACAGCAAAAAGGACGGCTCCTTTTCGGCGGCCTGCTCTGATCTTTTGCGGGTTCTCGCCCCACACACACAAAATGGACAACCTTCGTCCACACTGCCGGGTCCCTTTACAACTTCAAGGCACCTCAGGGTCATTAATGGAAACGCGTGTGTCTTTGATGAATGAAAGGCCCGTGGCAGTAGCCATTCTCCCCGCCCGTCTCCATGGTGTCGAACACTCACGGCAGAAACACTGCCGACAGCCACCGCCGGTGCAATGTCTGGAATGCAAATCTGACCAGTTTTCAATGCGCCTTCTTATCAGCGGTTTCTGTGTCGAGAAAGGGAGCAACTTCGCCTCTTTGTTAGTCAGCAATTCTGTAAAATTTCGTTGGTTGCGCCACTGCCTCCATCCCACTGATAATGAAATACCAGGAATAAACATCACTTTACACATGCAGTTTCACTCCCTGCTATGCTACCAGGAGAAGACATGTAGAGGTAGTAGTGTGTTAGCTGTGTGTGCATTTGAGGACACAGAAGCAACTCAAGTTGCCGTTCTAAACCTCTCCTTTTTGGTCAACTGTTCTTTTGTTCCCCAGCAGCATGTGTTTCGCTGTGAGCACCACGCACGTTGCTACGAGTGCTCCAGCGTCCTTTACGGTGGCTTCTGTAAATTTTGGGATCGCACAATGTGCCATTTCATTCAGAGTCACAAGGTTGTTCTCTTGTCAATAATACAGAGATCAGTCAGAACTGGAGTTTAGAAGCATTTCCTGCTCAAAGAGCTTAGTGGGGCTCTGGGCCGCTCCCCGGCGTGCCTGCCCGAACGCAGCGAAATGCCGAACGCAGCGAAATCCACCGCACGGACCGGCTTAACAAAAATACAAGCTGCACTAACCTCTGAGGAGCTCCAGAGACACATGACAGAGCAATGAGTCATTGCCCCTATGGTGTTGACCTCCCCTGTGGACTGCATTTAAGGTACAGTGAGCAATCCCCATTACCTGCATCTCTTAGTCACATATCTCCGCAGCTCCATGTGTCAGTCCATTACAAGTGGCTTCAGTGCGGTTTCCATGGTGAAGGGGGCTCTTATGTCAGCGGCTGGGTGAGGCCAGGAAGGTGATACCCGGACAATTCCCCCTGCTTCCTCATAGCTCCCCAGCACGGGCACATGGCCAGAGAGAACCTTACCCCCTGTGATTACACGTCAAACCCTGAATCCAATAAAAAAAAATTAAAAATCTCAAAAACCGACACTCCATTGAAACCGGGGGCCATAGTAACTTCGGTGGAATTATACGCAGTCAAGCATTTGCATGAATGTCATGAATGTGAGGACCAGCGAGGTTTATTCAAATGAAAATAAGTTCTAACTGCGCTTATGAAAATCCCAGCTTTGACTCACAATACTCTATTCTTTTTCCTGCTGTCCATATCCTTTTCTGTTTAATGGTGTACAAGTAAACTGGTACTCTGAGTGCCAAGTGATTTGTGATCCTTGAGAGGATTGGTTCCAGGAGATTATATGAAGGATTTGGGGGATTTGGGGACAGATTGATACATTTGCTTTTCATGTTGCTTTTGTTTGTTTTTCTCTTTGTCTGTTTTTCTCTGTCTCTCTGCAGTCGTGCTCTTAAAGCAGACCTTGAATGTGAGGACAGGCACCGGAACGCTAATCTGCTTAGCGGCATAGACTCCGCTGTGCTATCGTTCCCAGCCCTGTGGGCGGCCGGGGGTGGGGGGGGGGGGGGGGGGGGGGGCTGGGCCCCCCTTCAAAAGCTGGGGTTACACTGCACTCTGTTAGCCTGCCTCCTCCACCAAAATTACAGGGAAAAAAAGATTGCAGGGGAGGGGCAGATCACCCAAAGCTATTCTCTGAAGACATTTCACCTAAAAAAAAAAAGCACCAGTCTACTTTCTGTTACTCAGCCTTGTTGGTGCCGGTGAAAACTAAAAATGGACAGGGGGTGATGTGGAAAGGACGAAGACACAATCAAAAACTATAGCGTACTGTAAAAATGAATAAATTAACAAATGAATATATAAATACGGGATAAAAAATCCAAAGGATAACAAAATCGCATGGTGGTCCCCTAACTTTCCGAAGCAGAAATATACCTGTGGCTGACCACCGCCTGGCAGAAGGCCAGCAGTGGGTCTATTGGGTGTGTTTCCATGGCAACTAGAGGGAACTCCCAGGGAGGCAGAGGAAAGGAAGGGAGAGTGAGAGAGAGAGCGAGCGAGAGAGCGAGCGAGCATGCCAGGGTCAGGAAATAGCCCCATTAGTGATGACTGTCACTCACTAGGCCTCTGTCTGAGTCAGCAGTCAGTCATCAAACTGGATTCTTCAAATAGAGAGTGTTCTCATGGTTACGGTAGCACATAAACAAACAGCAGCTAGCCTAGCAGCGGCTAAGTTCCCGTCTGCCCCTGAGGAAGTTCTGAGGCACTAGCACAAGGGCACAGGGAACCCCAGGTCTCTCATTACAGGAGATATAATCACACCCATGCAAACACAGAAATACTCAAGCTCAAACGTGCGCATGCACACACACTTAAACTGAAGTACACAAAACACACACACACACACCCAAAGAGGTACACGTGCACAAACACACACCGACACGCACACATTCCTGCCCAGCTGCTATCGGTCAGCGGATCAGACAAAGCACGCTGATGCTAGAAGGAACGAAGAGGAGCAATTTCCAGGGCCAGTGAGGAGGAAGGCCGAGGCAGAAGCCAAAACAAACAGGGCGGCTTGCTCGGGGGCACAGGGGCGGCCAGCTGGCCCTCGACCTCCCATTGTCTCCCCCTGTCTGCGCTGTGTTTACTCTGGACCGCATCTCCCAGAGTGCCTCACTCCCGCAGAGCCAGCCGTGCCTATTGTGAGCGGCGGGCACACTGTCTCCACTCCCTTTCTGACTCTGCCGCCTTCATCTCTCATATTACATATTACATAATATCTCTCATATCAACTCTCATATTACATATCTCTCATATCGTCTCATATCCTTTTTTTCAATTGTTACCTCTTTTTTTCCTTTTTCTCGCCCACTGCTTCTCATGTTATTGTCGTGCCTGTGCCACCCGACCCGAGCGTTGCGGCTGGAGACACGTACACGCACAAGCTCATAGACACGCACGCTCACCTTACACGCGTTTCCACACGCAAGCACGCTCACACACACAGAGGGCCTTTCTCCACAGCATCTGCCAAAAAGCTGCTTCCGTGGACCCGAGGTCCACAGAGGCCCTCTGAGCCAATGCTTCACACTCATCGGTCACATGACAGTAAAATAATCTAAAGCTACACAGCGGCTCAATTTGCGTGTGCTTCTGTTGCTGTACACTTGAGTCCCCTTTATCTCTGTAGCGTGAGGGCGTTTGCCCCCTGCACTCACAGCTCAATCTCGTCCTCTGGCCCCCAGGCAAGCATCCCAGCTAATTGGACAGGAATTCCAGAGCACGGGGTCTAGACAAGGGCAGCGAGCCCCTAAGAGGGTGAGTTTAGTTTTGCTTTTGTGTGGTTATTATCACTAGTCATCAATAGACATTCCACAGGCACTCTGGCAGCTTTGGGCAATGTAGAGGAGGGATTTGAGTGGATTTATCATGCCAGCATACACAGAGACAGAGGGACTTAACATACAGATTCAGCAAAGAAGAGGCCGAAATACAAGACCAATAACTTGAGGAGAGAAGGCAGGGGGCAGGAGGCAGGGGGCAGGGGGCAGGGGGCAGGGGGCAGGAGGCAGTGAGGCAGTGGTGAAGAGGGTAGGGCCTTGATAGAGGACAATTCATCCATTTCCTTCTGGGGACAAGACCTAAGAACTATTGCCAGCTTTAACTCCAGTATTAACATGCAGGCTTAGGCCAGGAGGTTGAACAGCAGGAGCTAAAGTTTGCATAAACTGAAGGAAGGAAGGCAGCACAAACAGTGACCATGTTTTTACAGGAAGGGCGACCATCAAACCAGAGAAAGCGGAACCCCGACAAAGCCCGTCTGCCCTCTGCGGCCCCAACATCTGTCCACCGTGTCCCTGTCTGTCACCCTGCCTGTGACTGTCCACCGTGTCCCTGTCTGTCACCCTGCCTGTAACTGTCCACCGTGTCCCTGTCTGTCACCCTGCCTGTAACTGTCCACCATGTCCCTGACTGTCCACCATGTCCCTGTCTGTCACCCTGCCTGTGACTGTCTGTCCTCCAGGCATTTAGGACAGGAAAGGGAGAGTAAAGGGCTGTCTTTGTCCAGCAGCATTTCGACAAATACACAGGCACACACACACATACACAGGCACACACACACAAACACACGGCGCACACAAACACACACGCACAGCTAGTTGCTGCTCACGTGAATAAGGAGAGGCATACTGTTGGGTAAAAAGATGAGAAGAGGAGACAGCCCCAGCCCCAGCCCCAGCCCCAGCCCCAGCCCCAGCCCCAGCCCCCCCCCCACCACCCCCCACCCCACCCATAGGGCACAGAAACAGACAGGAATGAACATGCTGACAGACACTTGCTCCCTGTGCTAATCACTACACTGTGGGTTTGCAATAAGGCACGTGCACCAAGGCAAGCACAGGGCACTGAAATAGTGGAGAACAGCGGGAGACTACAGTGTTGCTCAAGAAGGGAAACACGGGACACGTGTAGGAAAGCGGAAGGACAGGGCAGCGGGTCTGTGGCCTGCAGCGGCCTTCGCCGATTCAGAGCTGATAGAGGAGTGTGGTGGCGTTCAGCCTGGCCCCGCCCCCAACCGCCAGTGAGCGGGAAAGGGGAAACAGAGTGAAGAGAAAAGATTCCATAAATAGAAAGAGAAAGGGAGGGGGGGGGGGGGGGCTGAAAAAACCCCCTGATTAAAACCACAAGTAAGCACATTTGAGTTTTTATAAATTACCACACATTTACTTTCGTACAAACACCTTTGAGGAAATTCCCCTAGCCAAGCGCCCGTGACCTCAGCCAGCCCAAGAATGCATCAAATTGGTAAAACACGCTCGCAAGGTTTGATCGAGTCTGAAGTCGCGCACAGAAAAGCATTCCTGCATTTGGACAGTGTGTTAGACTGACTGCCACTGACAGAGAGACCAGCTGATGAGAGAACAGGGCTTCTCTTGAGAAAGAATGGCTAAAACAGAGCCCAGATGAGAACGCTGGAACCGGTGCTGTCAGCCGGTTCTAAATCCAGCTTCGTATTATTCCATGTACCGCAAGGACTGATTGCACCCAGCAATGCAAAGTTACAAGTTACAGCATGCGGTCACAGCGCATGCAAACTCACATTTTCACACACAGGCTACAGCAGTCCCGGTTCACCTCAAGGAAACCGTTGGCAAATGTCCTTTTACGCTCAAAGCAGTGAAGCTCTTTCTCTACATTATAATGTGTTTAAAATTTATGGTGTTTTTT
Source organism: Synaphobranchus kaupii (assembly GCA_029718625.1). NCBI lineage: Eukaryota > Metazoa > Chordata > Actinopteri > Anguilliformes > Synaphobranchidae > Synaphobranchus > Synaphobranchus kaupii. Next base: position 6,073,572 of record CM056376.1, read on the forward strand.
TTTTGGTTGTTTGTCTAAATGGCGCCTCAGGCTGTTCTCTGAATAAGTGACTGGTACAGGAGCTGATCTTACAAAATCCTCTTTAATATTCACAATAATGTTCCTTTTTGTACTGAATTGGACCTTAAAAATAACCGAATATGTGAAAATGAACTCCAGGGAAGTAAACCAAGAACGCAGAGTAAACTGTCTCTTAACAAGGCAGATTTACCAATATAACCCATGTCCAATGATAAAATTTCCCTGCGGCTTGTTTCCGGCCTAGTGCCATCCAAGGACTGCTTCAATGTACTTTCTGTAAATGAACAGTGAGGCCTTTTACTTCTGCCATTCCCCCACCCCCTGTCTGGCCTATCCAAGCCTTGACTTCCATGTTTGCGTAAATCAGTGATATTGCCCGTGCATCATTTTGTTTTTTTCCCTTTTGTTGTTCTTTTTCATTGAAGGCTGTTTAAAATCCCTCCTCCAGTGTTTTGACTGCAAGATTTCCCTGAGAACACCCATCTGTTCCTGATGTTGTGATTCCTCTTTTAGTGTGAAAAACACACCACCACATTTTCAGGAATTGTAAGAGTTAACGATCCCATATAATTACAGGCAAATTCAAAGCTTTGCGAGAAATAACAAGCTTTACTGTCTACATTGTTCTGGCGCTTGTAGTTACCCTGGTTATTTTCACTTTGGTGTTGGTTGTCATGATGGACTTGGAAGCTACTTTTAACAAATGCATCAGCCAAATCAATAAATGTAAATGTAGAGTATTTCAATTCAATTCTATTTTATTTGTATAACGTTTTCTTTTTTTTACAGAGAACTGTCACAAAGACGCTGTACAGAGAAACAGAAGGAAAATTGAGCAAAAACCCCAACCAGCAAAATGAGGTAAAGACTCCCTGGTGGAAGGAAAATGTATTTAAATGTACTCTCATCTGAAAACCATGCCAGGATAGCAGGATCCATTGAGCAGTGTTGACCAGTAGCAGTCGTGAGCTGCTGCAGTGTGGGAAACCTTAGGGACACAGCTGCCAAAATAAACTTGACTTTCTGCTTAATCAAGTCTAAGATAACAATGTATATCGCAGGTGCTGATAAAACACTTGATGCAAACCCTTCAAATATAACAAATGTTGAAGCCAAAAATCAAATAAAAAAACATTATAACGTAAAATATATTGAATAATATTTGTTCCACAAGTCAAATGGGAAACCGGGCCACTATTATGTTTATGGTTTTCTGAGCACAGATATTCTTAAGAGTCGTATTTTAACTGTGAGTAAACATCTACAAGAACTGATATTCATGGACTCGTGCTTTCAAACAAGGCAATGTTTGTGAACCTTGATCTGCTTGTTGGCTGGGCCAGCAGGCTGTCCCAATAACATCCAAATGTTCAGTAACTAACGGACAGGACCATCCCAGGGGAGTATATGCAGCTAGTGCCGATAACAGAGTGGGTCAAGGACCCCCTCATTACGGGGGAGAGTCGTTTCCTCAGAAACAATGGCTGTTGGAGTCCTGCAAGAGCGCGTTGCCAATTTAGGCCCATGCAAACCATTTAATGTGGTCCCTTCCTCCACAGGTGCATCCTTCTCCCGCTCTCAGAAAGTCACCTGAGCAGCTGAGCTCTGGCCAAAGCCCAGGTCTAGAGGGACCAAGCTCCTAGTGATCCTGGGCGCCATCACTTTCTCTCCATCTCACTTACTCCCACCGCCTGAAAATATTTAGCCTGGAGACATTCAAGCACCGCGGTACAACAATGTTTACAGTGCTTTAGTGTTGAAAATATTCTACGGCTCCAAGGTTGAATATTCAGACAAACAAATCCTGCTTTTCATCAACAAAGCCCAGCTCTTTCTCTTTTACGCAATAGTGACTCATCGACTCAGTGTGGTCGGAGCTCGACCACACTTTCAGGCACAAAGACTAACACAATTAATGAATTACGATCTTAAATTCTCCTTCGCTAAGACTACAACTCTGGTTTATTTTTGTTGGCTAATAGGCATTCAATTCCTAATTAACATGGCAGATCCGTAACCTCTGTAAATTTCTTTTTGAATAAACAAATATCTGACCTCACCCCTACTTCAGCGGCCTTCATTCTGTCATACACTAAAATGGCCTCCTTAGAGGAGCTTGCTTCAGGGTTTTAATTAATTTTATAATATTCTGCTCATTTTTGGGGCCTTTAATGAGCTCCCAGCCATTCCCAGGCTTCGTCTCTCTGCAGGAATGCCGCCGGTCTGTTAGGGGGATATAACCCTACAAGCTGACGCATCTGGGAGCATCATGCCACTGGAGGACTGAAGAAAAGTCACACTGTGTCCTTGGGAAAGATCAGGAAGATCTAACTAAAACAAAGGAATCCAGTGGCAAACACGCCCAGTGTCTCATCATTTTTGTATTTAGTTTGTTGTGGTAGATTCTTTTTTATTTCATGTTGCTACTTCACTGGAATGGAATATCTGAGAAATCTACTGATTAGATCAATACTCATGATTCCTCCTGTTCCGAAAGAGCCCTTCCATTCAGACACAAAGCCCATACTCTTTGCTCCAGAAGGCATAATCTTTACACCAGAAGGTTGTAGCCTATGTTATGTCTAGCATAGAAGCTAGGTCGACAAGTGCAGGGTTTTGTATTCGACTTGCTCGATTCCTGTCTCTTTAAGCCTTCTTCCACTCGGGAAAGATGCCGGCTTGTGCAGACCTGGATCCGAATAGCTGGCGAGCAGATGTTGGCATTGACATGCTGATTTTAACAACAGCAAGTTATGGTATGTTAAACTTCAGCTCCCAGCTGTGGCATGGCCACTTTCTTTATCACAGAAAAGAGAACTGGCCATTAAAAATCCAGCTGACGATTTATTTTATTTTTTTTTGCAATGAAGCACAGAAAATGCTGAGTGATTTCTTTTTGCCTTATTTTCCACACATGGGGCAATACAAAATCTGAAAAGTGTTGTCTTCCAACACTCAAAAATCTTCATCATTGCACCAATGGCCCGCCAAACTCCCAATATTCAAAGCGAATCTCTCAGGTCCTCCGAATGCGACAGAAACGGCCTCTTAGCAGCTTTTTTCTGACAGGCAAATGGAAAAAAAGGCATACGGAGTTTAAAAAAACATCACTGCAGGCTGAGTCGGCCTTTACTGGGACGATATGTGTCCAAGCGGGTCCGTAAGTATGCCAAAGAAGAAAGAGATTAATGTGGGCTTCGCTGCCAGACGACTGCAAAATAATTAATCGAAGACAGAGGACAGAGCCGCAAAACATAAACACACACTCGCATATACTACAGGAGACAAAACAAAACTAGGGCAGACAGGACTATGTGTGTTTTTTATCGTGTTATGGAGCACTTCGTTTTCTGTGGAGAAGTGGGTGGCGTTTAACAGAGCCATGTGAGAGAGAGAGAGAGAGAGAGAGAGAGATAGGATTACAGGCTGGTCTTCAGCTCAAACCACTGGGCCCCTTTTTACTCTCTGCGGCCCAGCAGAGAAGGGGAGGCCTGGGACCAGCAGACGCTGCTTTGGGACACACACTGGAAAAAAAGCGGCCTGCATTTTCCAGGCCTGGGCCCTCAGCATTCCACAGAAAAATCTGTTTCTCTCATTCTGTTTCCTGTGGACGGGACCAAATGAATAATATGCCACTCTGTACTCTGTAACAACGGTAACACTACAGGACTAAAGGGAGCAGGGAGGGGTTCATACTCTGTACTCTGTAACAACGGTAACACTACAGGGCTAAAGGGAGCGGGGAGGGGTTCATACTCTGTAACAACCATAACACTACAGGGCTATAGGGAGCAGGGAGGGGTTCATACTCTGTAACAACCGTAACACTACAGGGCTAAAGGGAGCGGGGAGGGGTTCATACTCTGTAACAACCATAACACTACAGGGCTATAGGGAGCAGGGAGGGGTTCATACTCTGTAACAACCATAACACTACAGGGCTAAAGGGAGCGGGGAGGGGTTCATATTTGCAGAGTTCTCCCTCTTTCATTAATCGAGTGCTTCCCGTTCCCAGACCTTCAGAGGTGGAAGACGGCATTACAAAAGACTGCCGCGGTGAAAACAGGCGATGTGACGATGCCAAACCAGCTACTGTAAATTCAAATCCACCGTGAGATCCCATCTTCACAGCTAGGCACGCCAACCACTGAAGAAGACTTCATCAACAGGAGGAGTAACAACCAGAAGACCTGGTCGCAGCCACAAACCTCATCATCAAAAACACCCCTGCCATCTCCGCACCTCTATTGCAACTAAACGTAATGATTTCTCATCTCAACATCACTGTTTTAATCTTTCTCCCCTCACCCCTTTTTTAAATTTTATTTCTTCCATGATCCTTTGCGTTCCTCCCTCGAAGGCAAATTCAGTGGCACAGTTCTGGGAACAACATTTCTGTCTCCATCTCTTAAGCTCAAACCTGGATTCCCATTACAACACTCAAACCTGGCTTCTGGCCAACAAAAGCAATATTTAACTTGAGCAAAACCGTGTAAATAGAATCATCAAGGGCAAAACATCAGCAGAGTCTTGTTGTGTTCCTGTGAGAGTCAATTTAACACGATCCTTTGTCCCACCGGCATCCCATCTATTGTTCTGCAATGGAAAGAAAATCCCTGCTGTTGTTTATTTTTAGTTTTTTTAGCTAAAGTTATTTTGAAACGTCCTTAACCCTCCTACCATGGTGAAACTTTATGATGCCTTTTATGTTTGGTGTCAAACTGACCACAACAGTTTGAACTGACACATAATTATAATAGAGGAATTTTTGAATTTTGACAATTTGTGTGTCGCCTTCTTAATGTCTCCCAGTTGACTAGCCTTTTATCCCTAGTTATTGAAAATATGTGATAAACATCTCATTTTAGAGCCAGAGGTAAGTGAAAGTCCAAAACCTGTATGGGAAAGTACAGAATCACGCACAAAAGAAATCTGAGACAAAAAATAAAAAAGGTTGTATATTTTCTTGTTTCATACAGCTACAGAGCCTGGGGGTCATGTCAAATGACCCCACAAAACACCTTTGTGTTGGTACAGGACCTTTTGAAAACAGAATTATGTTTATTGCATGGAATCAAACCAAATGAAGTCATACAAGACGACAAAATAAGGTTAACTGGTTTTTTAAGAGACATCAAACACTGAATGGGGTCAAATTTACCCCAACGATAATAGGAGGGTTCATGCCCAAACCCTGTGACACAGATGAGCTTTTCGAGGTCAGGTACCAACAGTACACAATTAACATGACAGTACTCAACAGGAACCCTTGACAGTAGCGTATAAACAGGCCCTCCGTTTTTGCAAATGGTTGCCCTGGTTATCGAACACTGAGGCAAGCTGCCCTTAAAAAAAACCTGAAAACAAGCAAGGCTGAAGCATGAAGTTACCCATGAGCCTCTGCACAAACCAGCAGGCAGAATTTTATCAGACCCATTTTGTTTGCGCGTTGTTATAAAGAAAGAAGGTTTCTGCATGCATTTATTTCCGTCTGTTTAAGAACCTGCGTAACTGTAGCAAACCTAAAACCATTTAAACACCCCATGTACAACCACACTTTAGCATCACAGCACATTAGCTTATTGGTCACAGTCGGTGGTAATGGGACTTTAAGAGGCACTGTCTGCAACATGACATCATCCAGAAAATTGAATCAATCTAACTGTCTTCCCTTCTTCCGAATGCATCCATGAGACACCTAATTGAATCTTACAGAAGGCAGAACGAGACAGAGCCCTGCAGTGTAGCACTGGTGCCAGCACTGACCACTGCACAGAAGCATAGTGACACGTTACATCCTGTACCCCCCCCCCCCCCCCAACCTCACATTTCCCACCACCCACCTCTGACACACAAATGGCATCTCTCAACATACGGAAACACACGCTCAGGAAATCAGTCCTGGGTTGTCACAGTGAGTAGCAGCACTGAAAAAACAAGTTATTGAAGTTGAGGAGTGAACAGTGCACCTATATTTGCATGGATCACTCCAATACACAAACACCAACAGTGCTTCATCCATCCATCCAACCATGCACCCATCAATTTTCCATAACTACATACTCAGTAAGCTGGATTTGAATCCAACAGGTACAGGGTGTTTGGAGAGAGTCAATTTAATCACAGTGTCCAAACATGCACACATACACACGAGCACACTTCCACTAAGACCACGGGAAATATGAGGATGTGAACTAAAACAGTACCATTATGCAAACTCCACATAGACAGAGCTGAAGTTAAGTCCTGTACCGTGAGGTTTTTGCATACTGTACTGTGCTGTGAGCGAATCAAACCCAATCCCCTGCACCATGAAAAAAGATTTCTGCCTCAACCATCCCTCAGAAACACAAATGAAAAGCACTTCTCTTATGTAAATATATTTCTTTTTTTTTTATGTTCCCATTTATGCTGGGGAACAGAGGCCTTGAATTGTAATTTGTGCTCCTGTACACCATGTACACTGTAATTCAAAAGTAGGTTCTGTAAACACAGCGAAGTAGTCCTCCAGAGCTGGGGGGAGGTTGGTGGCTTACGAAACAAACAGGGAGGCAATGGAAAAAAAAGGGTTTGTTCACATTTCTAGGTATCTGTCTCCAGCCCTAACTTGTTGAGTTTTCACCTTTATTGCTGAAAAAAAGTGAGAAGTAGTCATTTGCACCACAACAAATCCATGAGCAGAACTAATCTAAATCATTAACGAGTCCAAAGAAATTAGGAAGTTGGGGGGTTTCCACGAGAGAATAAGTCCCTACTGCACTGATGTATGATTTGAATCGCTGGGAGCTGAAACTTTAAATAAGATTTGGGGCACTAGGTGAACAGGAAGGTTTCAACATGGCCCACAATGCTTAAGTACCCCCATGGAATGCATCACACATCTGGATATTCCCTTCCCTACACAGGATATCTCGAAGTGGAATAGTGCGTCCTGCATGCAATGCCACAATGAGGAGAGATGGGAAGTGAGAACCGTGAAGTGAGAAGGCGGATTAGCCTTAATTTGCTAATTGGGTTATGGGAGAGAGGATTAGATTTCTTGAAGACGGGGCAAGCAGGAGAAGAGAAAGCACTGAGCCATGTTTGCTCAGTTTGAGACGCGCATACAGGAAACACATTCTCTAAAGATGAGCCATCATCCCAAATGCCTTTCCTTTTTATATAACTACGTGGTTTGTTCCCAAAAAATCAGAAATCTGCAAAGCTACAACAGCCAGCTTGTTCAGCTGGGAGGAGGGGGTCACTTTACAGAGGACCCATTAAACATCATAATAGGCAGTTGATTTATTTTTTAACATGTTTTTTTTTGTTTTTCAGGGGTGAAGACAGTTCACCTTCCCTATGGATTGTTTCACTCTATTCAGACAGGGGGAAAGCAGAGAGAGCCACAGATAGAGACTGCTGTGGCTGCACAGGGAGATTCACATATAGGTTGAGCGTCAGCTTCCCCACACCACACGATGTGAATTTATTCTTACTATTTTATTTTATTTTTTTAATTGAAAGGTATCTGTCAAAATGTTGTCGTTGATTATAGAGACCACAGACTGACTTTAGTTTTTAACAAGAGGTGTAAGAAGAAAAAATGGCCTGCTGGTTGCACCAAAGTAAATATTCTTACATAATAAACCTACCCACCCACACACGGTCATATGCAGACACTCGCAGGCAAGCTAAAATGAAACCAACGTTTGCACCAACAGCAGTTAGATAATATAACCAAATTATTGCCATCGTGTAGCACTGAAAGTGAGAGGCTACCACTGAGGAGTATCAATCACTCTTGTCCTCATCGGAGCTTTTAGGGCCTTATGTAAGAGACACGCAGATTTTATTATGCACCTCCATTACTTTGCTGCCCACTATCTGATCATTGTTGAAGACCATCTGAATAGCTGGAGTCAGTATATACAGTACATCCTTTACTCTCTGGAGCTGCATTTCTCAAGCACAGCTGACAGCTGTGGCCAAGAGGCTGCAACACTGATATCATACGGATACCGTGTGTCCAGAGCTTCGTTTTCTGCCTCTGCATGTTGTCATCCATGTTACTGACTCCAAACATCAAGACTGATATGTTGCATCCTGTAGATGCCATAAAGCAGGTCCACACAATAACGTGAGCCGCTATTGTGAATTCCTCTTAAAGAGTCACAGGTTAATAAGCTTCACCTGGACTGTGCTGGTGGATAGGACATGCAGACCACTGCCAGTACATCCCTCAATACAAACAGAGGCAGGTGGGCTGTTCCAAACCAGGCTTGACACCAAGCCAATACTCCAGAGGCCAAGGGTCCCCAACTCATGACATTGGTTTTTGTTGTTACACAACAGTTAAGCAGTAAAAACAGTTCATTACACAGTTAACTCACCATATCTTGTTTACTGGGTCTAGACTGGTTGTTGATTTGAAGGCAAAAACAAAAACCAGCACATCCCGTGCTCTCCAAGATGAGATGGGACCCCTACTCTAGTGTGTATTCAAAAAAATAGCTTTTATGGGTTGAATGGCTCATTTTCATCATAAAACATTCCTTACATTCTTAAGTAAACACAAATGTTTGTAAACATAGGGTTTTGAAATTGCTTTATGACAAAAAACTCACAAAAACTCTCTGAGCTTGAAGAAGGAAAAGCTTAAGGAGGCAATGAGCAGATGTTACAAAAGCTAACAGAAACACAAATGGAATGATGACATCAATAAATTTAATCTGGAGAAGATGGCCAGAGTGCGTTATAAACATCTCCCAACACCGTGTGACTCAAGACTGGAGTTATAAGGCTCTTTTGTGCATACACCAATTATACAATTATATTGTATTCATTTCTTATGTACAACACTATTTTATATAGGTTACTGTTTTTTGTAACCAATTGCATGCTGACCACTTGACCAGGTCTCTCTTGCTAAAGAAGAGATCTTTATCATCTCAGTGGGTACCTGAGTGGTCAAATAAAGGCTAAATTTAAAAATATGTGCTTGTGCAATTTATCGCTGAGGCATGAAACCATATATTAATATGGAACCAAAATATTTAGATTACAAAATGTAATCCTTCAGTATATTTTGTGAGTTTAACAGTATTTTTTATTTAATCTATCACTCAGATCACAGAAACTGCGACCCCTGTAGTGTATAAGGGAGAGGTCCAGTGTTCTGGTCTTTTTTACACACTGGGCACCAAGGAGCTTGTCATTAACAGATGTGAATAATTAATCACATCCAGATCTTATTGCACAAATGTTACGGAAGGCTCTAGAAAGACACCATTTAGCATTTGGCATCTGCAGACCTGATCTTCCTCCCACACACACACATAAAAATATTCACACAGCTCATGACAACCCACAGCACGAAGCTCAACTAAGGAACATTGAAATGGTGTTGGGGAAAAAAACACCCACCTACACTGGCAGCACACATCTCATGGGCTTGTCTACAGTTAAACTTGCATAAGTCACCACAGATGAAGAACAAACAACAAAATAGGTGGTTAAATTAATACCAAAGCCATATATGGTACATCTAGACAAAGAAAGAGTGTGACCCCTGGAGCTACTGGCATGGTCATGCAGAGGCAAAGAATCAGAGGCAAAAATACCCAACCAATTATTGGCCGGAATCTGGTTGAATCACTTTCTAAAGAGAGGAAGAATAAGCCATAACATTTAGCCTACCTCCATCATCACACACATTTAGAGGGACTAGGACCAACAACCCCCAGCAGAAAGGCTACAACCGAAATCCTCATGTTTCTTTCCCTTAAACCGAACCCAATTTTAATACACACAAACCAAAGGAAAGGACGGTAGGCTACATGAACTACGAATAAAATGTTTTGATTGCTCGATAGATTACTGAGTAAATACAAAAACAGAGTACATTTACACTTCAGCCTTTACAGAGAACCTAGAATATGCTATACTTGGTATCAATGACAAAAAATAATCTGTCAATTACTTAAAATATAAGTAAGCAGATGTGTAGTTCTTGACAGTATAGCATATGTACAAGCATATTATGCATGTAAATATATAATATTGAGTTGACAGAACAGGTAGCATACAATTATTTGACGTGAAATTCATCGCAAAACATATAGGGTACAGGACCAGGTAGCTTAATGCTTTTCACCACATTATGCCTTTAAACGATGTGTTAAATAAGGGACCAGTGAAAAACAGGTCATCGTTACGGCTCATAACCCAGTCTTGTCGAAATTTAAAAACTAATAAAAGAACTTGTCTGAAAACAGAACAAAAATTCTTAAAAATGACAAATCGAGTAAACCACAATAGCCTATGTTACGATTTATACTAGTTGGGTAACGTTATTCATTATAATGAAACAAAACCACCATTTAGCACGAAATGGTTGCAAGTAGCATAATTAAATCGCAGTCGCGCTTGGTTACTCATCCACTGAGACAGCACGCTCAGAAAGCAAAAACTTCATAGCTCCGAAGTAAACTTACCTCCAGCAGAGGTAGGTCCGGGTCCAGCTGTGTGAAGCTGTGGAGGACAACCGGGCTCGCGTCCCCGGCCACCTCCAGCCTCACCCCATCCCAGATGCTGCGTACCCTCCATGTGCTGGCATCAAACATCACATCGAAAGACCCAGATCTGACTGTCTGCGTCTCGGACTGCATTCCCATTAGGTAAACCATTGGTCCCTTGACACCTTTACGGGAGCACAGTCAGAGAAAACCCAACCCGGTGCATTCTATCCATGTTTTAGATCGTCTCGGATTAAGCAGTTGACTCGGTCAAGCTTTCGTTCTGTAAAATAACGGCGTTCGGCGTTTAGAAAGGTATAAACCGTATGGGGTGTTAACTGCTTTCTCGATTTGCCGCTAGCAGCTAGTCACACCGTGTAGGCTACAGTGTGAGTATACTGTTTCTTTCGAGCGGAAAACCCAAGCTTCTTTAGCTCCTCCCGTGATTGACAGAATGCCCGCCCCCTTTTACAACCATGATGTAATTTTCACCAGAGGAAAATAAAAGTTCCGAGCAACAAAAGGCACAATTACTGTTCGAATATTGTTCAGATTGGTTTTTGGCGGAACGGCCCAGATATATTTCCCTTTCATGCCCATGATGTCATTCTAGAACCCATCTCTTTGTTCTGATCTGAAAGCACATTAGACTCAGTCACCATTGACTGTGCAGATGTGACTGGACAATTCCCATATGTGAGGGACTTCGTATTGGCACACAAAATAATACAGTCCTTGTGCTTTAAAAATGAGCAATACTTAGAATTATTATTATTTCAGGAGTATTGTTTTATATACACAGAAAACAGACGTTGGTATGTGTATAAAACTTTGTTTTCAAGTATAATCAAAGTAAGAGAAAGAAGCATCTCAACATTTTTTCACAACTCTCTCTCCCTCCCTCTCTCTCTCTCTCTCTCTCTCTCTCTCTTATTTTGCTGTTCCACTTTCCACATATGTTTTGTGTTAAGCGTGGGCCGAGTTGTTCCACTCACTGCCAGTAAGTGCTGGCTGAAAACACTGCCAGGAAAACTGAGGAATGTGTGAGGGTCCCAACAAGGAGGGGGCTGAAAGCCCTCGAAAAGAGGGCCTTACACCTAAATTTGAGTTTAGACAGTTTACTCAATTGTCTACTCATTTGGATCTATCCTACCTAATGAGACCGTCCCCAACCACCCACAGAAAATGCTACCGTGCATTTCCAATGCAGTGCGACCATGCCTTTGCAAAGAATGACTCACAACTTAGCTTCTCAGCTTTTTCTTGGTTTTTTAACATAGAGCAAAATTATCTGTTCTTCTGAAAGCAAAAAATCCATGTATTTTGTTTTCGTGTCCATTTTCTGCTTGCTATGTCTTTTAGTTGAAGTAGGTATTCAAGTGTAGCTTTCATAACACCTTAATTAAGTGCAATAATATGTTTCACAATCATTGACTTAAGGATACATCAAGGTAGATGTAGACCTATGTATCCTTAAGATAGAAGTTGGTTTTCATATGATATATGGTGTTACATCACTGATGTCATAATTCTTAATAATATATGCGTCATAACCTTATGACAAGAGCTATGGCCGTATGTTTATGACAAGAGCTATGGCCATTATCAGGAGCTAATAAAAGTGGTTGCAATTGTGTTCACGCTGAGGTAAGCCTAACTCAACACACCCAACCACACAATATTTAGTCTTAAGAATCCCCAAATGCATATATCTGCGCATATATCAATATATAGGTACACTGCCAAATGAGTTAATAGGAAGAGAAGGAAATAGAGCTCAAATAAATAATTAAGCTGATCAAATTTTTTTGCACTATGTAGTATGTAGCTACATATGAAACTAATACAAATATATTAGTTCAAGTAGAACCAAGTACAAGCGCCCCTGTTTTTTTTAAAGGACAGCAGGATACCTCTTTAGGAATTTTTATTCAGACAGGTAGACGGCAGAGAGGGTAACAGATAGAGAAATGACTACAGCTAAGAAAATGCCACAGCGGTGATTGAACCCCTACACGTGCAGTGGGGTTTGCATATGGCTCGAGATTCAGCTCCCCCTACAGACTGCACCACATCTCCCCAAGCCTCTCTATTTAAAAATTACTACTTCATAAAGCAACTGAGAACATTTACACTGCCCTTGACTAGTAACTATAGAGGAAGCATGGGGGATCTGTGCAAATATTGGAATCCAATTACAAGTGTCTCTCTCAGGACCAGGCTGACACACTGACCTCAGCACCTCAGTGGGACCCCCCCCAACCCCCCCCCCCCCCCCCCCCCCCCCACATCAACGAGGACACTTCCAGATGTCAATGATGTCATTCTAGAACATATTTGTTTTTCCCTGAGAGCACATAGAATCAGAAAGTCACCACTGTCCTCCAAAAGCTAGTACTGCATAATTATCATCACCCCCTGTTTGAGATCAATTCACCCAAATAAATCAAAAGGTCTTTCAGTCCTCCTTTGCTCTTCAAGCGCCTGCATTCGTAAAGCATCTCAGGTTAAGAGTGCTGATCCAAGTTTAGACTTTTAGCTCGTAGTAGTTAAGGCCGGGACACGGACAACAGTAACCTGACTCTGATTGGCCCTCTTGCTGCCTGTTTGTGTTGCAGCACTAATGAGGGAACACTTATGTCTCCAACCCACCCGATCCACCGCTCGCTCCACACACCAATGGCCTAACTTTGTTCGAACACCCGACTTGTAACACCGAGCAATTGCGTGGCTCTTAATGTAAAATCACAAAAAAAAAGAAAAAAGAAATAAAGTACAGCTGCAAAGATGGTTAAACAAGCACAGAATCCCAGACAGATGGACAAAAACAAAACAAGCGGCCTTGGGGGGAAAAGGAAGACATGGGAAAGAAAAACAGACCTTTCAGAAACTATTTGGGAACAGGGTGTCTAATGGCCAATGAACCCAGTATACCTCGGCGAGTAGTGCATTGTGGGGAAACATGATTAAAGTGGTCATTACTTAACCCTCTCCCTCCAGAAACACGCTAGTTGTGTAACCCATATGAGGGCCGTTTAATAATGATTCACTCCACTGGGTGAATCTCACGGCTGGGAGCTGGATTTAGGCCTGAGCTCCTAATCCGCATGACGGGGGGGGGGGGGGGGGGTTTACCTGAAAATGAGACGGTGTGATTGAAAAATAGGGCTCCGCATTTATAACCACCAGCTGCTTTTTTGTCACACAGTTACACGATGTGGCAGACCCAGAGATGGTCCGTCAGCCAATGGGTATTAATGAACTGGCACACTCACGAGGGGGGAATCCACAGGCCTGTCTCCCAGCTCATCTTTCAAAAGGCTCACGGCTGTCATCTCCCGTCCTGCGCACACCAGCCTCTCCTCCAATCTTATTTAGTCAGAAGGCTGCGTGGGAGCGAAACCGCGTAGGGATTTCCAGCACATCCAATGATTCACCTCACAACTCCTCAATTTGAGGATTACCACGCAACAACAATTTGAAATATGTATCTGTGCCCTGTTCTTTCCTGTTTCCTTTCCGCACCAAAAACATTTCTGCAGGCTTACATTTTTTAAAGATTCACACTTCATGACGATGAATGGTGACCTCCTAGCTTACCCCTCTGGCACCCCTCCTGCTGGACGTGTTGCTTCACGTTTTATAGCCAACAACAGCAGAAACATGTTCAATACATACAGACCACCCTACTGACCCACCATAAGAGTTACCTGAGATAGAGTCGATGCAACAATCACTTTGATGAGTGTATTGACAACAGAGAAAATTGATCTGCACCAAGTGTTCGGCCTGGCTGAAAGAGGCATCCATTGGTATAGTTCACATGTTAATAATGGAAACACAGTGTTTACCGAGGGTCAGTTAACTATTACATTCGGCAAAAGGAGTCCAAACAATTTGGCACTTAGAGGTTAAGGCACCGAACAGTCTGAATCCCAGGTGAGATTGCCCCTGCGCAATTTGAAGTTTTGTTAAGTCTGAATTAGAATGAGGGAAATTGTAAACCTTGCCCTTGCCAAAGTCCTTCTAACTCCTGATGGTCAGCAGCACTGTGTAATGGCCATCATCTCTCAAGTGATTATCTCAGTATAGACTCTACAGAAGAAGAGCAACAGCTGTGGTTGTGGACAGGGTTCTTTTACACCTGCTATAATTTGGGAGTTGTTTCACAACGTCATTCTTCACCCCTCAGCCCCCTCTCCCCTCTGCTTCTCCCTATCAGCTTCAGAGGAAAGGAGATTAGCATTGCTCCCCCGCTTCGCTTTCAAAAACCCAGACAGGCAGGCGGGCGGGGCGGGGCCGCGAGTGGGCATGGAGCTGAACAGCGCTCCTCCGCCCGGGAAGACTGCCGCTGCCAACCCTCATTTCTCACAAACCTCTGTCCAAAGGTAGCTGTTTATAGAGTATCTGTGTAGTCTCTCTCTCTGAGGCGGAGGGAAATCCCACTCTTTCCCCTCCTTTCCCAACTCCTTTGAATCTCTCTCTTTCTCTCTCTCACTCTGTCTCTCACTCTCTCTTTCAACCTCTCTCTCACCTCTCTCTCTCTCTCTCTGTCTTTCTCTCTCTCTCACTCTGTGTCTCACTCTCTCTTTCAACCTCTTCCTCTCTCTGTGTCTCTCTCTTAAGACTGCGTATAACAATATTGCCAAGGCATTTATCAAAATAAG
>CM056376.1:6089255-6116845 GCA_029718625.1 Synaphobranchus kaupii
AATTAGCAGTTCAGTTTCCCCCACCGTGGCAAATTCCACATGGCTCCCGGGGTATTTATGCAACATCAATGCAAATATAATAAATTCGGGAACAACACCTCTCCACCAGAAAAACAATATTTTAACAGCAGGTTTAGCAGTGATCATATTCCCAAAAATAACAGCAATACCATAATAACGGTAATATGCTGTAATAACAATGGTCTCACGCTATTTGGCAGAAAGCAAAGAACACACACGGCGGCCCCGCCATCCCACCGACCCCCGCCCACCCGCGCACGCGGTTCAGAAGAACGCGCTCTGTTACCCCTGCAGCATACAGGGAGGCATGCACCCGCTCCCACACTGAAGCTGGCGGAGGTGGCTGTAAAGTAGCTGCAGTGCCCAGGAATAATTTAATTGGATGGCCACTTCCATTTTACAAACTGCACCAGCGGGATCAATAAATAAAAGGTAGGACTATCCCACAGTGACACAGCCCGCTGCCCAACCTCCAACACCATTTACTGCTCTCCAAGGAGGCTGACATCATCTGCAGCCCCCCCCCCCCCCCCCCCCCCCCTTCCAACAGCCCGCCCCACCCCCACTTCAGACTGTGACCAGCTGGAGACTGGAGTGCAGGGGGGACTCAAGTCAATATAAACGTCAATACCAGCGATACTGAGATTTACAGGCCACATACGGCCACTTTACCGTTCCGTATGGCCGTTCACATGTCTCAACTGTGAAGACTGTGCAAATTAATCTTCATTAGGCAGTGAGACTGATAACATGGATTTGACTGCTTACGGCTCTGTGCCACTCTCTAATCTCAAAACATTCTCGAGCATCAGGCCGGTGACGGCGGGGAGCCATGAATGACGAATGACACTGTAGACAGGGAACAGAAGGGCAATACCTCCCAGCATGCACACAAACCTGCTGCAGCATTCTTTGCGTTCTTAGAAAAAAATAAGCATATCTCAGAAAATGCAAAGTAGATTCCATTTACCGGCAGGAGGTGATTATCATGTACAACCCTGCTAATTATCTGGTGGCGGTCCATGGTATATTGTCAAGCGTTGCATTGATTCCAGGCAGCATTTAATGATTAGACAGTGGCTTTACTTCCCTAGGTTCCTTACTGTAGATTTATGCTAGCATGATGGTAGCATCATCCTTTTACCAATACCTTTCCCGTTGTTGACGTAAATTTTTCTGAAGGCTCTGCTGCTCTGTTCCAGCAGCAAATCTCCCCCGTTTCCATGGCAGTTAATTGGGCACAATCCATGATGTCATAACTAGTCAGAAAGTACAAGAGGCACAGACACAGGATTCTGCCTCCCTCTGAGAGAAGCTGCACTGTGAGCAAGCTATCCCTGTGGCTCCTTTTTTGACTCACTCCTGAGTGGATGCCAGAGCTTCTCTGCTGTTTTTGAACAGCCCATTTGCTCGCTGTTGCCCGACAAAATAAGATTTTTTTTTATTCTAATTAATCCCTTAAATTCCCCTTTGTTCTCATCTAATAGTTATCGCTGTAAAACAGGATAATCCTTCCTGGTGTAATTTTGGGTAATTCCCGCTTCCTTCTTGCAGTGGCTGATGGGAAAAAAAATCAGCCTCTCTCTGCCCTTGTTGAAAACTGGGAGCCTGAGGGGGTTTTCAGTTCCAGCTGCGTTAGGCTCTCTTGAGGCTCCCCTATTCTCACCTCCATGTGAACAAACATAACCAGGGGAATACCCACAGAACTACCTTCTATCTCAGCAAGTAGGGGGCTGTGGTTTCAAGGCACCCCAAAAAAACTGTAAAAACAATATTCATTATGTTGCTGTTGTGAGTGACACATCATCTAGCCATATCAAAAGGGCTGAGAATGTCTTATTGTATAATAAAGTTTCTACCAAGCCCTTGTTCTCAAAGCTATACTGCTGTACAGCTCATCAACAGAACTTGTAGTGAAAAACTGCACTGGTTATTTAACTTATATCGATTGCATCAATTTACACTTGGACTTTTACTGTTTTACAATTGTCAGCTGGTACTGTCTTATCTTGGTGCTTGGTGCATCAAGGTTCTTTGCATGGTTATTGTGGATTTAGTGTGTGTGTGTGTTTACATGTGTGTGCGGGTATGAGTGTGTGTGTGTGTGTGTGGGCGTGAATGTATGTGTGCGTGTGTGTATGTGTATATGTTTGTGCGTGTTTTTGAGTTGGACAAGCCTGCGATTAGCATAATACCCTGGGACAAGCTTTAAAAGATGCAGCATGAGATTCTATGGTACTGCTCACAGGTTGACAGAGGCCAATTCTAAGTACAGCGACCTACTGCTGACTCACGGGGATCATGTGACGCCCAGGTCAGTGCATAGGGGTGAGGGGTTGAGTCACAATGCTGACCCAAGGCCTTCGCTTATCACTGAAGCCAGAGAAGTCACAAACTGGCCTCTTCTCCAGAGGCCTAGGGAACAGCACGGGACATCTATAGAAAATCCATATTTGTATGAATATGTTAGTGTTGACGACACAGAGCTAACTACTCATTTCATAAATGTAATCTGCTTGTCCCAGCATCGTAAGCACTGAGGAAAGACCTTTCATGTATAAGCAGATCTAGCCATCTTGAGGCAGGAGCGCTTGGTAGATCCCTCTTACTAGGATGGAGGTACTGCTTGCATCAGAGAATCAGCTTTCCTCTTTATGGACAGTACTATTAGTCATTACAGATTTTGGCCAGTAGAGGGGGTATTTCAGGTCTGCAGGGCCCAAAGACACAGAGCCAGAAGGATACATTTCACCATTACGGCCTGAATGAATGTGCTTACGCCTGGTAATCTGAGACTTTATTAACAACTGCGTGAAAGGCTCCAAATGAGTAAATCCTGCATAGTCCACACTGCTGAAGTTAAAATATATTTAGCATGTGATCGCCACATGCGATCACCACACCACACTCAAATGGAAACATATGATTTAAGATACACAAGCAAAAACAGCAACAACAAAACACATGCAGAGGAAAGCTATATGCAAAGATTCTGGGCTTACGCAATACAAGCAAAGAAGTGACAGCACTTCAAAAACCCATCACATCCACTCCCACACAGTAACAGAATTATACAGTGGCAGAAAGCACACCACTGCTAGAAGGTTGAGAGCAACTGCTCTTCAGCGAACACGGGCTCTGAAACAAATTCAATATGACAGGGAGTGACGCTACTCTCCTTTTGAACCCACTCACTTATATGTTAACCCCAGCCCAGAGCAGCGCTCATTTTCAGATGAGGATGTTTTAGGTGGGTTTTGAGGAACGGGGTGATGGGAAATCCCCTCTGGTTAGAGTACAGAGCTGAGGAGGAGAGCCGTTGTTATACGGCATAGGCCATGCCTGAGCTTCATAAACCGCATCATCAACACCCACACACACATCCAATACAGCTGAACAGCTATGTAATGGCACCCTGAATGAGAGAGTATAGAAAATTTTTTAATTCTGTTGTAACATCCGCCGTTCCCTTCCAGCCCACCTTCCTTTCGTCCTCCGTGTTTTCCCCCATTCCTCTTGTTTCAAATGTTTTTCCGTTTACCTTGTCTGTCTCTCCGTGTTGTGCAGGCTGGGCGTGGTTCCCCTGTTTAGTTCCTCATTTTCTCCCCATCATTTCCCAGCCAATCATTCCCCTTCCCCCGCTCGCATGCCGCACTCACACTCATTACCTCATTTACTCTCACTCACATTCCTCACGTCCGGTTCATTACTCATCTCCCATTCACCTGTTTCTCCCCTTATTTATATCGCTCTCTTTGTTTGTTCTGTGCCAGTTCGTTCCGTCAAATCTGTTGTGTGTTTGACGTGTTATCCGGCCTCTGTTTGTTTGTTTGCTAATTGTTCAGTCTGTTTTCAGTTCGCCCGTCCAGCCTGCTTTCCCATTCCAGCCCTCCTGCCTGTTGCCCAGCTCCTGCTTGTTGCTGCCCCGTTTCCTCATCTGCCCTCTTGTTACTCGCCAACCCTGTATCCTGACCATCACCCAGCTCCCCTGTTTGACTGCTTGTCTGTCCTCCTCAATAAATTCACTCCTTCGTGGAGTTTTTGCTTGAGTCTGTCCCCGAGTCCTGCATCTCTGCCCGCCGCATTTTGGATATCCGCCGCAAGGGGCACGGTTACCAGTACCTGGTGGACTGGAAGGGCTACGAGCCCGAGGATCGGAGCTGGATCTCCTGCCAGCTCATCCTCGACCCCTCCCTCATTTGGGACTTCCACCAGGCTCACCCGCACAAGATCTGGCCAGGTGGCACGCCTGGAGGCATTCCTTGAGGGGGGGGTACTGTAACATCCACCTTCCTTTCGTCCTCCGTGTTTTCCCCATTCCTCTTGTTTCATGTCATGTTTTTCCGTTTACCTTGTCTGTCTCTCTGTGTTGTGCAGGCTGGGCGTGGTTCCCCTGTTTAGTTCCTCATTTTCTCCCCATCATTTCCCAGCCAATCATTCCCCTTCCCCGCTCGCATGCCGCACTCACACTCATTACCTCATTTACTCTCACTCACATTCCTCACGTCCGGTTCATTACTCATCTCCCATTCACCTGTTTCTTCCCTTATTTATTACTCATCTCCCATTTCACCTGTTTTTTCCCTTATTTATATCGCTCTCTTTGTTTGTTCTGTGCCAGTTCGTTCCGTCAAATCTGTTGTGTGTTAGACATGTTATTCGGCCTCTGTTTGTTTCTTTGCTAATTGTTCAGTCTGTTTTCAGTTCGCCCGTCCAGCCTGCTTTCCCGTTCCAGCCCACCTGCCTGTTGCCCAGCTCCTGCTCGTTCCTGCCCTGTTTCCTCATCTGCCCTCTTGTTACTCGCCAACCCCGTATCCTGACCATCACCCAGCTCCCCTGTTTGCCTACTTGTCTGTCCTCCTCAATAAATTCACTCCTTTGTGGAGTTTTTGCTTGAGTCTGTCTCCGAGTCCTGCATTTTGGTCCATTCCAGTTTTGGTAACATCTGTACCGTAAAGGGAAAACGGGAATGAATCTGAGCTCTAGCAATGCACCAAGGTGGGGCAAAGTACTGAAAAGCTATGCAAAAGGTTTTTGAAAATCCAGACGGGCGATTCAAGCTCCTCTGTGTCGCCTACATGGCGGCTTTCTCAGCCTTAGAGCTGGTCAGAGCGGGACAGGACTCTGCTGCACACAAACCTAGTTCTGGTTCTGGGCAGGTGCTAGTGCCGGTTCGCAGTTGGTTCAACTTGCGAACCTTCTAAGAACCAGTTTGCTTTTCCACAGGCTAGAGAGCCATGTCATTACATCACTGTATATGTCTGTATACTTCTCCGCTTTCTCAGCAACGCTAGCGCCAACTTCAAGCACAGCTTCAAACAACAATGGAGGACTACATGGCATCTCTAGTGTTGCTCCTGGCTTTGCGAGTCTACATTGGCATCCAAACACGACTGGTCCAACGTATTTGTGTTGCTCGTTATGCTGAAGCTCTGTTTTTTTTTAAATGGTGATCACAAAGTTTTAGTTAGTCTTGGTTTGTCACGATAATCCGCCCCCAGCCCCTGACCTAAGCCCCAGACGTAAGCGGTTCTTGGTTCTAGACAAGCTAAGTGTTGGTGCCGCTCTGGAACAAGTTTGGCCGAGAGCTGGTTCTTTTGCTGTCGAAACGCGAATAACTGGTTCAAGATTAGGCACTGGCTCCGAACCGGACCTCAAACTTGCTTGGTGGAAAAGGGGTAACAGACATGAGCAGAGGGCTCAGGGCTAAGTTCCGCTGGCCTGAGTGTTACAGTAGCACGGTCCAGGCCCAAGTCAGGGCTGTGCTGCTCACAGACATTTCTGCCCGGACACATTAATTACAGTCTGGGCAGTTAGTTCTTCATGTCCCTGCTCTGAAATGCAGCTCACTTAGGGCGGAACTGAGCTGAGGGTGGCTTCGGCCCAGTCAATGCCGGCCTTGTTGTTGCTGATGGTTTTGCCAGGGTTACTCAGAGAGCCAGGGCCACTTGGAATTCTTAGCGCATTGGAGGAGACCCTGACAGTAGCTGTTCCTTGCCAGCAGTGGCGATTGGGGCCTGTATGTGTGTGTATGTCTATATAGAGTATGTGGTGTGCCTGTGTACATGCAAGCGTACGTGCATATGGATATGTGCGTGCATGAGCATGCGTGTGTGTGTGTGTGTGTGTGTGTGTGTGTGTGTGTGTGTGTGTGTGGTGTGTGCATGCACCCCAACCTGTGGAAAGCCCTGAGAGAAGGCTTCTGCATCACATCCACTTGCCATTATTTACTGCTACTGTGGCAAGAGAACAAAGAAACAGTAGTCCTGCTGTGCACTTGGGCCTGTAGTCCATCTGGAGAGCTTTCCTCAACTACAATAGCACTGTAATTGCTTTTAAAGTCAGTAACACAGGCAGGTTTACATACAAGAAAAAAATAGCAGACGGATTTGTTTTTCAATGACCTTTTCCCCTAATGTGAGGAGCCGACAGGAAACAACTGCAAACGGATGTCTTTCAACAACCGCCCTAGACGTTCAAGATAAAAAGAGACAAGCACACCCTTTCAGGCTTTTAAAAACATTTTGCCAAGCAGAAATATGTCGCTTCTCTCATTACCAGAAAGCTAGATTTACTTGGTGTTGTTTTATTTTTTTGTTCTCACTGGAATCAACATGAATATTCAGGAACACTACCAGCAATCAGAATAAAGCCCTGATTATAGGCAGAATACGTTCCTATGAGTAGAAAGAACACTGTTAATCCATCCTTATTAACAGTGAGGACTGCAGAGACCTGAAGTGGACTGGCTTCTGAGATCTAGCAGTATTCTGTGCTCCTACACCCTCATTATGGCCATCAGCCCTGCCTCTCCAGTCCGTCAGAGACTCAAAGTCACATTAATTGTTGCCGGGGCTGCAGCAGAGGAAATCAGGTCATAACAAAACACAGCTACGGTACATTTCCTGAACCCCCTCAGTCGCCCAATTATAAGACTGGCCTGCAGGTCCCTCACAAGAGTTCCAGGTCCACCTGCATGAGCAGAGGAAGGCAGACCAGACGAGCCAGAGGTTTTACTTGACTGGGATCTAAGCAGAATTGCCAGCACAAACTGAGATTTGCGCAGTCGCACACGTACAGCAGTCAAGAGACCTGTGCAGTCATACCTGTGCTGCAGCCATCTGTCCTGTTGAAACTAAGCCGGGAAACATCCGTGTGCCTCCTCAAGAATTTTATTTTTTTTCACAACATTTACTAGACTAAACGACACAGATATTCAAGAGCTTATTTCAGTCGAGCAGTTCTAAATACTCTGCCATATGTTCCTGCAACTCATGGACCAAATACCAGGAGCTAAAAGTAGTGCATGAATGTTTCTATCCCTGCGGAAGCTGTCAGTACACGGCGCACACACACTCCTGCCCACCCTTACAGAAATGGAATATACCAATAACATATTTAAATAAAATATATTTTCAAGATATTGCAACAATATAAGGGTAACAATACACACACACACACACACACACACATGTTCACACACACACACACACACACACACACACACACACACACACACGCACATACGTCGAGATCAGTAAACAAAGTTGAATAAGAGGGACAAAAATAACTGTGGCAGGCTTTGAAGTTGCACTTGCCTGAAGAGTGCTGGATGACTTCCCTTTAGGAAGTGGGCCAGTTCCACACACTTGAGCCCTGAACACAACGTCATTTCCTGTGACCAAGACACTCCCGTTACACCCCGTCCTCTGCCTAGGACAGGATATGGGCCTGCATCTTTCCATAGCAACACCAAACAAAGGGTCCTCAAATCCTAGGGTCCTCAAACCCTATACATCTGGGGCCCAGTTCAAAGTAAAAACAATAGAGGATGTCCCGCCCCGACTTCCACCCCCAATCGACCCAACTAGGCCTGTCGCAGTGTTCAGTTTAACTGGTGGCATATGGTCCGCAAGCCTACACTGGTGTAGTTACCTCCACGCCATCAATATAAAACAATAACATGATTACAATAGAAATATTACAATATAAAAATAAAATAAAAGTTAAAAATAAATAAAAGTGCATCCGCAGAGCTTCAACATTGACATTATTAAATGAATATAAGCACATTATATTACATTCACATAACACTCAGTACCATCAGATATAGCCAGTTCTCCTCAATTAGGCTATTAGGCGAGTAATAAAATGATTTTTATTTGCATCGCAAAATTGTGCACATTTTATCGACATTATTTAAAAATTGTGGATACATGTATACTCTTCGTTCTCCGCACTCACGCTCCAGTTTAAAGGGAAGTTTCATACCGGTAATACCCCCCCCCCCAGCCAGCTCAGTGCTATAATAACTATATAACTGTGAGAATCTGGGTGAGGTGTGTTTGGAGTGGAGATGCCAAAAAGGCAAGGGGTATGTGTGCAATCCAAAAAAACCCGCTCTATTTACAACCACTGTCCAGAGGTCAAAGCCTGCTGGGCTCAATGTCTAGTACATCATGTGCTACTCGGACCAAACGCGTGGACACGGACAAACAGTCTGACACAACCACAAAACGTATCATCGTTAGTGCGTCACCACAAATCTCTCTGCCTCCATCTGATACAGCACCGTACACCGTACACACAGCACAACATAATAATAATAAACACTAACAGGATATGATTATTCAATTAATTCAGCTGTCTCATTATGCCCAAGTTATTAAAGTACATTAAATCCCATTATATTCCCCTTCTTCAGCCCAGATCTCTCTGTATATCCCTGGGCCAGTCTGGTAACCCACGGTACACTCAGGGAAGCAGCAGGGGTTTGCTTTAAAAGAACAAAAGCAGCAAATGAGCAGATATAAATCAGAATCTAAAGTCAAAGGGCAAAAATCGACTGAGGGGACACAGCGAAAGATGCCGTTTATTAGATTTTGGTGATGCAGTCACGCCATTCCTTCTCTTTGCCCTGGAGCGATGACTCCTACCTGCCTGGCTGCTGCTCTATGTCTCCATTTCAGGAAGGCAGTCCAGCACACTGTCTCATTCCAACAGTGACCTCCCCTCCGTGACAGTCCATTAGTCCCAAATGTGCACAGCATGGCCGCCCCCAGCGAACAACATAAACCCACTGTTCAGAATTGGAAATCCTGCTGGTAGAATAGATCAGGGACCACGGACACCGAGGCTAGGAGGAGGGGGGGGGGGGGGGTGGGCACAGACCTTTCTCTTCCACTTCCTCCCTGTCAATGACACCAATTACCATCGGCCCCCCTCTCAAAGCGACCATCCAGACCCACTCCCACAGGTATACACATTAACAGCAGTGTCAACAGAGTCCAGGGACAGACACAATAAAACATTAACCTCCTCTGCCATATTTAGACGCACCTGTACCAAAGAGAAGACAGTGTTGCCCATGGTGGCTACGGGCCGAGCTGGCTGTGGCATATCCCTCTCCTGCTACAGTGGCGAGACTGTTAGCACTGTTAGATGCTCCCCATTCTTAAAGGCACTGTCGGAAAACAATTATTGCAAAAAGCCAGATTCCGAAATGATTTTTTTAGGAAGACTTTGGCCTTCCCAGATAAAAAAGTTTTACAACACCAGTGGTAAATTACGAGTGATGGTCACTTGGCGCCTGACAAAATTATTTATTTATTATTTATAACCAAAGTTATAAGTTTGCAAAGTAAACAAAGTTATTTAACGTACCGTTAACAATCGCAATAGGAGAACGGCAGTGTATAGGTGTGTATAGTTTTTATTGGTGCAACTGTTGCCAGAGCAACCGAATCAAAAGGGAAAGCATGCCTGTGGGGCTTCTGAGGGATTTCATATTCTAGGTGAACTGCTCAGATAAGAGATCGGAAAACAATTATTGCAAAAGCCAGATTCCCAAATGATTTTTTTAGGAAGACTTTGGCCTTCCCAGATAAAAAAGTTTCACAACACCAGTGGTAAATTACGAGTGATGGTCACTTGCGCCTGACAAAATTATTTATTTATTATTTATAACCAAAGTTACAAGTTTGCAAAGTTTGCAAAGTAAACAAAGTTATTTAACGTACCGTTAACAATCGCAACAGGAGAACTGCAGTGTATAGGTGTGTATAGTTTTTATTGGTGCAACTGATGTTCATTAAGCGTACCCTTGACTGAAAGTTTTAACTTAAAGTAACCTTTTGTTTTTTTTTCCCTTTTTCGCCTCAATTTGGAATGCGTAATCATGCAAAGCTCATCACAGCCTCTGTTGTCAATTCAGGACAGTGCAAAAAAGCATATACTATTCTCCGAAGCACGTAAGGTCAGCTGCCACTTCTTATCACACCACAGTTCACAAGTCAGGCTCGCATACACGTGAGTCACACTGAAATCCTCCCGTCCCGAGGTGACACTAGAGCCAATTGTGTGGTGCCTTGCAGGTCCAACTGATCATAATTTAGTTGTGTACTCTAATGCTTTAGTGTCTGTAACAATCATGTAAAGGGTGAATGTTTTCATTTATTTGGCAGAATTGTGGTAATGTTTTATGCCTTTATTTCAGTAAAACATTGTTTTACCAGCATAGCATTGCATAACTTATTATACCCTCAGTTTGTAAATGCTCTGTTGATATAATGGCTGTGACAACTAGAGTGTTGGCCACCGGTTGAGGACTTGAGGGAGTGTTCGTTAAAATGTTATAAAAATGAGATCAGGGAGATTGGCAGAAGACTAAAGAGAAAGACATGAGCCTCCACAGTATACAGCTGAGACAGTGTATACAGCTTTTTGTGTAGTGAGTCACCTTACGGTTTGGCCAAAATTTGACCATGCCAGCGCACTACGGATGAAGGATGATACTGCATTGATTAGACATACTCACAATGGCAGAGCATGGGGGAAAGCAACACGCTCGTGTTTGAGTAGCTTTTCACTAGGATATCCGACCGGTACAGTTTTTCCAGTGTTCATATATATATGACGCATAATCATGATTTGAAATTAATTTAAGTCCAAATGTAAGAAAGAGGTTGATTTTATTATTTACCACAACATTTATTTTAATTGCATGTGACTGCAAATTGGTCAAAGCTGACCCCGATGTTTCTCCCGTAAAATTGCTGCTAAAAGTTCATGGTTTTGTTTTGTAAAGATTCACTACAGGAACAGTGATACCGAGAGGCTGGATTTGGGGGGGTCACGGCCAACCCTTCAGCTCACTGTGAAGAGAAATGGCCTGAACGGGCAGAAGGATTTACGGCCCGCCTTTATTTGAAGAAATAGTGATACTTGTGGAGCTCCCCGCCTTGGCTCCGAGATCGTTGGCATTTTAAAGCGCTTTCTCCAGGACCAACCCAGAGACACAGAAAATCACGTTGAAAAGCCTGACCCGTCAAAGTCAAGTTAACAGTCACTTTAGTGGGAAACCTTGTACAGCAGAAGAGAGACGTGTGGGATCTCTTGCCCTACGCTCGGGCTCAGGGCTAATCAGACTCAGGCCCTGGAGGATATACTCCCTAACCTTTACGACAGCATCTGTCAAACCTGGCCCGTGTTACAGATATTCTGTTTTGTGGTGCAGGGAATATAAATTATAGTTTAATAGTTTAAGTTAAAGTGGAAGGACCACACATCTGTCCGTCCTCCACTCTACAGATCAAAGCTCGCACACAATGGAATCACCAACCAAATGCTATTCATTATTAGCAGTCCCACTGAATTGTTTTGTTAAATCGATTGTTCCGAAAGAGCCCTGGTGTGGCCCATATCTCATGAAAGGACAGCCTTCCTTTCTATCCCGATCTGACCAAGATCCTCATGGTTCGAAGTATGGTCTTTTCATTGTGAAAATAACAGTCATGTTTTTAGGGACCATTAGTACAATGTGCAGTACAATGTGCAGTACAATGTGCAGTACAATGTGTCAAACCCCTTTTTCTCCCGTTTTAAATGACCGACCGTATCAACGCTGTGTTACCCACACCTGAAAACGGAACCCTGAAACTGAGTGCGTGCAGTCCTCTGAGGCTCACTCATGAACCAGCGGCTATCTTCTGCACTGCACAGCAGGGGAGCTGGCCTATAAGCTATAAGAACAGAAGCTGCAGCTGTTACCCAAGGAACAGCTAAAATGAATACCCGATGAGAAAAACCCAGTTGGGTCCCGCCACCGCAGACTCCCAGTCACAGTCGGCATGCCGTGGCTCAGTCTAAAGCTACTGACTTCTAGGTTATGGGGCTCAGTCAGTGCTTGGAGTGAGTCTGTGTTAACAGGCCAAGGCACCCGGGAGCTGGATCCTGCACATTGCTACACAGCAGTTAGACACGCACGCCCCTTTCTCCTTGTGTTGCAGTACGAACCTGTCAGAGCTGAGCTACAACGTGCTAACGCCAGCATGGGCTCGGGTTCGCAAATGGCAAAGAATCTGATCGCAGAGCAGAAGTTTATGGCGTAACCACGGCGATGCAGGCCACTGTGCACATGAACACCCTGCACTGTAACAGAGTGGGCTAACAGGGAGGGGGGGGGGGGGGGGGGGGGGAGCAGCCACAGGATAGAGCAGTGCTTCTCAAACTGGTGACAGAGGGATTACTTCGTTTATATTTCCATATTTTGTAAATTATGTATTTTGAATGTCCAGGTAAAATAAATATATCCTCGGTAATACGATAATACTGCGATCATTGCAATGATTGTGTATTTATATTGTACTAAATACATGTTTTAGACAGATCCGTGACATAATGACATCATGATTTAGACATGCTTCCATGTACTATGTACTAGCTAAAACGCCACTGTATTGCAACCTGCAATGGGATCTGAGCAACCATTTTAGAGAAGTGGGGGTCCTTTTAGGGGTCCTTGAAATAAAAAAAAAGTTTGTAAGCTCCTCCTCTATGGCACCCAGAGACCTGCTGCAGTCACTAAACAGAAAGAGACACTCCGCAATGAGCTCAACATATCTGCCCAGCTGCAAAAGCACTTACAAGATGCCAAGCGCAGAGCTCTTTACCGTAAATCTCATTTTTTACCCATCTTGGCAGAGTATTAAAGGCAGAGCGGGGATTGTCTGACAGTCACCTGCATGATCACGTTTAACATTACAGCAGTTTAAAAACACGTATGCCGCACTGTGCATGCAAACACACACGCACGCACGCACACGCACACACACACATACAACCAAAGCCATGACACACCGTGTGGTATTCTCACACAGCGAGATGCTAAAAACACCTGAACGGCGACAGCACACATGTACGAGCGCACACACACACACACGCACACACACATGACGCTAATTCCCCAATGCTTCTACGGGACCCACAAAGACGAAGAAAAACGCCTCATACATGTGCAGGCTTGCTTGCTTACCAGGTCGTCCAGTATGGACACCGGGAAGTCGAACATGCACATCTTCACCGGTTGAGCCAGGGCTTTGTGAAGGCTGAAGACAGACTTTGCTTCCATGGTTCTTGATGGCAGTGACAGGAGCAGAGAGCGGGCTGAGGGCCAGTGCTGCTGCACATGGGCTTTACATACAAAATGGCAGCAAAATAATAAAGAAAAAATTAAAGAAAAACAAAAAGCTCTGCTGCTACGGTTTCTCCCACTGCTGCTGCTGCTGCTTCTGGAGACGCAGAGATATCTGAGGCTGAGAGGGTAATCCCACTCCCCTCCTTCCTCAGCTCCTTCGAATCCCGCTCTCCTTCTCCCTCTCTCTCTCCCTCTCTCTCCCTCTCTCTCTCACACACACACACTCTCTCTCTCTCCCCCTATCTCTCTCTCTCTCTCGCTCTCTCTCACACACACTCTCTCTCTCTCTCACACACACTCTCTCCCTATCTCTCTCTCTCTCTCTCTCTCTCTCTCACACACACACTCTCACTCTCTCTCTCTCTCACACACACACACACTCTCTCCCTATCTCTCTCTCTCTCTCTCTCGGTGGAGGAAGAGGGAGGAGTGACTTCACAGAGGGGACAGTCGACGGCCTCAGCAGCTGTCTCCGCTCCTCCGTCTTCGGCTGCGTCTCGAAGGCGCTGATCCTGAAGCGTGCGGCAGCAGCGTGTCGCTGCGCATCAGCCTCTGCTCTTTCGCACTCAGGGCCCCTCGCAACAGCGACCGTCATCCGCGGGGGAGCGAGCGCGGCACGCGCGCCGTCCCCTCTCTCCTGTCCTCCTCTAAGCGCTACGGCAGCCGTCGCCGTCCGCCGTCCTCGGAGAGAGAAACCCTACGCGGCGCGGCGAAGGAGCAGCGAGCGAAGAGACATGTAAAAACAGGTACTGCGGGAGGGCAGATGGTTATCGGGCAAACGCGTTTCTACTTCCCGTCGCGCTCTCTCTCTCTCCCTAGCGGCGTTTCCCGTGGCCCTCCTCTATTCCCCATGTCCCTGGCGATGCTCTGCCAGTGCGCCGTTCTGTCTGTTTGTCCACTTAGTCACGTACTGCTACTGAGGGGGGAAAAAAAAGGAAAAGAATAGGCTGGAATGAATGAACAATACATTCAGCTCTACCCCACCTCTCCCTTCCCATTGTCGCCTGACTGGGGGGAAACTGGGTCTCCTCTGGACCAACAAATTCAGCGCCACCCCCGCCAGCCAACCCCAACAACCCGAACTCAGTGGACCGTCCCATCACATCCACTCTGCCCCCCTCTCCTGCACTTACCCTGCACTACAGTATGGCTCCGGGGGGGGGGATGGGGGAGGGGGAGGAGAGGGTGAGGGGGGTGTTTGGCAGGTCTATTAAACAATGCTCAGGGCCATGGCTGATCACAGAAAGCGCTGTTCAACTGTTCAATGGAGACATGAGGACAGAATGTGGGTCACAGGGCTTTTTACTTTAAATGCCTCTGAGCCAAAAAGTACTATCCAACAATGGGGGAGAACAATAAATAAATTACCACAATCAGAGCAGGATCACCATCATCTCTTAGCAAACTGGGCCACAAAAACATTCTTTGCCAACACGTCGTATATTTTCCGAAATGTTCTCATTTTTTTATTTCAGGAACTGCTGAATGATTTTTTTTTTTTTACCATGAAATACAATACTGTAATTAAACATCTCCTGCCACAGGCATGGTGGACTGTAATGTTCCCCTCCCCCCATCCACTCTTCCAAGGAATATGGCTGAGTGGCTGGAGGAGAGGAGATTGAATAGAGAAAGGAGGGAGCAGTGTTGAGGAAGTATCTAAACACTGAACTGGATACAGTGAGAAGCACCGGTAAAGCAGTGCTCGCCTCCCCGTGAGGGCTTAGCCCAAGATCTGGGCGCTGTTTCACAAAAAGAAACAAAGAAGAGGGTGGGGGCATCAGGACCCCGCCCACTACACAGGGTACATATTGCCCACTGGCCCACCCAAAACTGGAATAAAGATCCATGCTGTATTCTCTGCCTATGTATTCCTCTGTGTGTCCTGATAATTCAGACCAAAATACTCAGCTACAGGTTTCCTGTGCAAAAGGTCATTCTTTCCTTACCCGTTATATCATTTTAAGAAGCACTTACATTCATATGGAACACATTTTGGTACAAATACATAATGATACATAAATGAGTAAAATTGCATCGGCTCTTCCTGCTTTTTTCTCCTGGCCTGAAACGCTCGGATGTGTTTATTTGTCCATCCCGTCGCCGCACCGTCAATTTGGGAGTGTTTGCAGCACTTTCCGTAATTTATCGGCGGTCCCCGACAGTAAATAACGTGAAACGGCAGAGGTGCTTTTCGTTTGGCCCAAGATGCCCGGGCTGCGTCACGCGGACCTGACGCGCCTTCCCATCATCCGACACGTCAAAGAAAACATCGCTCAGAGTACTGAATGGGCAATCTCCCATCAGTCATTTTGCTGCATTCTTCTGTCCGTCAAAGCTAAAGAAAGACAGTGTGTATTTCACACCGGCTACTTCACTTTCCCTCCCTGGCAGCTGCTCTAGGGTCTCTGCACCAAGACACAGGGAGAGGGCGGATGGAATGACCAAAAATGGAAAAAAAGAAGAAAGAGATGGAGATAGAGAGAGAGAAAGGGGTGCAGTGTGGGGGGGGGGGGGGGCTGCAGAGGAAGGCACAGACAGAGCAGAGCTGTATTAGGATGCAGAAGAGGCAGTCCCCGCACCATTCCTGTGAACATTGTGCAACCCGTGGTCGCCATGGAAACTGTAGAGCCGCCCCCCCCGTTGGGCACGGGGCCCTTCTGCTGGCCCGGCACACCTTGCGGAAACGCGGCTCAGAAACACCGCCCTCATTGTGCAGACGGGAAACGGGAAAACACAGTCGGCACTCGGGTCTGCCAAAGGGATTATCTGATGCGGAGCCACAGGTGAGTCCCCTTATCAAGGGGATCACCCAGTGCTGAGCAAAGCATACGCAGTGGGATGCTACGAGTCCTCCGACCTCCCATGCGTACAATCGGGGACCGGAGTTCACATTCCCTGTTGGTGTCCTGTCTTTGGCAGACATGCAACTGCATTCATTTGCATCATAGAAAAAAAATAATAATAATAAATGTCCTGATTATAAAAATTGTGGAAAAGCAAAATATATATTTAAAACTGACGGAAAGCGATCATCATTTAAAAAATGCACAGGAAATTTAAATAATTTTTATGGTTCACAACAACAAAAGCAGAGTCAGATGGTTAAATTAAAGACAAACAATAATTTCAAACAATAGTTTCAATTATTATGTGAGGTGGGTAATACCAGATTGCTCTTCTAAAGAACATAAACAAGATTCAAGTTTTTCATAAAGGAAAGAACCATTTAATAATTAAAGCTTTTGCTTGTGTTTTGGGGGAATTTATTTCCCAACATGCTTCGGACGTTCTCCTGACAATTTCGTTCTTTCTGTCCAGTATGTACTAAGCAGGCTTTATAAATTGGCTATTTTGGCCAGAGACGCTAATTAACATTACGTAAAATATATACGTACAATAGCAATATGCATATCACTAGTGAAGCCAAGACAAGCTGTGGGAAAACTATGAACCCAAGACAAACGGTAAACATAAAACAACAGCTTATTGTTCCAGATTTCTAATTAGTGTTCAGCAGCCAATTTAATTCTGGCCCACATGTGAGAGAGAGCAGATGCTCGACTGACAAGGACGACCTGCTGCACTATGTGCCTTGGTTCCCCCTGAGTGAATGTCCCTTAGGCAATCAAACGATCGCACACCTGCAAGAGTCAATTAACACATACAGGGTAGCTGTGACAAAAACCCCATACACATGAAAAAGCAAAAAAGAGTATGAACAAAGAGAATTAATTTAATTGTCCCTGATTTTGTAAGGACATAAGGAACTCAAAACCTATAAAACATTTAGTCATCGCTGGCTATTGTATTTATTTTGGCAGCAATATTTTGTGAGCGCAATTCCCAGATAGATAAACTGCTAAGCTGCACACATACACAATTTGTGCTCAAAATTGTGTAACAAACTGCGGATACTGGTTGTATGGAACCAAAAAGAAACCAAGACAGGCACCACACATTCTGAGGAGCACTATCATGGGCGTGGCATGGGTATTATTTAATCTGAATTGACGGATGCATCAATTTTATGCTCTCCTTTTTAATATATGACTGGCTCCTACAGTACTTGAGTGATATTTTCTGCACATGTCTGTCAATGCTCAGAACAATGTCCTCTATGTTTTATTATTATTATTATTATTATTATTATTATTATTATTAATAATAATAATATCAACAAGATCACTTATTATGAATTCATTATGTGAGCGCTCTCTCTGTTATTAACTGTGTAAACTTTGATATTTTAAATGTTTCTTGTTTAATAAGAAGAAGAAGAAGAAGAAGAAGAAGCCTGTTTTTGTTTTGTCCTGCACCTGTTGGTCTAGCATTACTAACCCTAAATTAGCCATTGTTTCAGCAAATGCAGTGAGGACACAAATTTGCTAAGTGGACTATATGTACAGTGTCCAGTACAGGATTCCCACAAATGAAACATACAAATGCAAAAATTTAATAACACATGTGGGTGCTTTTAATGGATCCAAAATTATGGAATAAACATAGTGTATATGCAACTTCTGTAGACAAGAATGCTTTTTCCCACCTAAATAGACAAAAGCAGGTTCCAAAACAAAAATGCAGTACTCTAATAGTACTATATAGGCCTATGTTATACTGCCGTATTTTTAAAAATAATTTGGAAATATTTTTTACATTTAGGTTAAGGGGTGGCACGGTGCAGTGGATAGCACTGTTGTGCTAACAGCAAGAGGGGTCATAGGTTGGAATCCAGGCCAGGGGCCTTTCTGTGTGGAGTTTGTCTGTGTGGATGTTCTCCCTGTGTCCGCGTGGGTTTCCTCCGGGTACTAGTTTCCTCCCACAGACCCACAAAGACTAATTTAGGCTAATTGGAGGCTCTAAATTGCCCGTAGGTATGAGTGTGTGAATGAATGTGCCCTGCGTAGGTATGAGTATGTGCCCTGCGATGGATTGACGACCTGTCCAGGGGGTAGCCCTGCCTCTCCCCCAAAGCATGCTGGGATAGGCTCCAGCACCACCCATGCAACCCTGACCAGGAATACGTGGGTTAGATAATGGATGGACATTTATTAAGATTAAACTCTGCCATCACCAAGGTGTAAAATAACTAACCAAGGCTGTATTTCTGAATGTCGTTTTGATGATCAACTAAGAACATTGGCACAATTAAAAATAGTGAATGATAGTTGGTCATGATGTAAGTGACTGCAGGAAGAGGAGTTTCACTGCACTCACACAGTGCAGAGAGAGGAGACAGTAGTCATATGAATGGAGAGCAGGGAGCTCCTCTTGGACACAGAGTCCAGGGTAACACGGGACACACATCAAAGGTTCTCCCCTGGGGGGATATCTCGGCTCCTCGTCTGTATCCATCAGGAAGTACAAGGCACTATGCAAGAAAGGGCTCTGTTAGGGAGCCAACGCACCAAGCTGATGACTCCAGGTGCAATGGTTGCCAGGACCCAATCTGGCAATGTAATAGGTCAGCTGGAAATGAACAAGAGATTACACAACCTATACGTAGAATCCTGAACACTGATCAGGGAATCCCATAGTATTAATGTATATGTATGTATATATGCGAAGGGGGGTATAATTTAAACTTGGGAAAGTTAAATCGTAAAATTGAAAATAAAATATAAGCAGAACAAAGCAACTGTAGTCAGAAAATCGCTTCAGCAAGCCCGTAGTTTGACTCTGTGTTTGTTTGTTTTTTGGAAAAAAAAAGGCAAACATTTGGACTGTTGATAAGGAACAGGGGTCAGAGGAAAAATCGGTTATGCAATGTAACAAAAAAGTTATTTTGAGACACAAAGTCCAACACGTGGTGAGAGACTGAAATTAGTCTGGGAATAAGTGGTAAACACATATGGTTTTGTAAACTACTAAAAAAGTTACAGAAAACAACATTTATTTAATTTTCTTTTTAAATCAATGCCACTGTCCCAGTGTTCATTTGGTTTCTCTCATGCAGCACAGTGGTAAGACCCCTTGGGACTGTGCAGGTAGATATAATATATCCATCGTCAATTAATTTGCCAGTCAAACTGCCAACCTGTCGAGTTTCCACTTGCCAATGTTAAAGACAGTGCCATAGTGCAGCCAAGGAGAGGTCTGCTATCTCCTGTCCATTTTCATACTGTCATCTGCTCCCCTGTCTGTTGCTTTCTTGATTCAGAAAATAGTATGGGATATTAAACTTTGACTTTGTGTGAAATGGGCCACAACTGTGTCTGAATCACACACCAAATTACAGCATTGCTGTGGAGCTGCTATTTGAGCTTTTCTCTCTGCTCGTAACAAAAGAAAACATATTTGCATACCAGTTAAAAAGGCTTTGTCTGTGAATGATGGGCCATATCCTTGGGTTTTGTATAAAATTGCAACAAGATGGAAGGAAGCCCATGGGCCTTGTGCCCGTCAACTCAAACGTCAGCTCCACTTCCTGGAAGTCACATGACAGCCTGCCAGGAAAGGATGAGATATTCTGACCATGGGACTAATCCTGAGTACCAGCATGGCTTTGACAAACAGCTCAATTATCATTTATGTACAGAGAAATTGTGCGCACACACACACACACACAATACCTACCAAAATATATGTATGCTTCCTCTGATACTGCCATATCTTTGGCAGTATGCATGATAAAACAATGTAACGCATATTATAAATAAATATTTTTAACAAGTTATTTTTCAGTATTAGTTGTAATAATTATAAGGCAATTGTTCCATCATGTACTGTCTTGGCTGTTCAGTAAAGCCAATCAACAGTTAGAAACATATTTTTCTTACATAATATATGTTTTCAAAAAGACTCATCAGGGAAATGAAAAGCTTGTCAGCACAGTCCTTTTCTCAACTTCTGAAAATAGAAGGGAAGCACATTCAAACAACCCTGAGAATTGTGGCCAGGGAAGGTGAAAGGTCAGAAGGCAGGAAGGACCGTAGACCTGTAGTGATGCAATGGCAGGACAGTCCAGTCCCTCAGCACAATAACATCCTCGACGCACCCATCCCTGTGTTTGCTGCCAGCCAGGTGCTGTTGCCACAGCAACAGGACCAGGTTTTCCTGTCCCTTGCCTTAAACAAAAGGAAGTGCCCTGTCACATGGTCAGGGAGGACACTGTTGAGGTAAACAAGACTCTCTGCCAAAAAGGAATTCTGAGAGGTCATGCTTTCTAAGCTGGTTGTTTTTTTTGCTTTGTTTATGGTTTCTAAGATTCCTTAAAGAGTTTGAAACAATAGGATGGGAACACCCCTAACACTGGCTCCTTCTGCCAAGGGAAGACCTGCAGGACTTTTCCAAAAACCCATTTCCTGCTTAATCCAGCCAACAATATCTATGGTGGCTATTGTTATTTCTACTTAAACTATTTTTGCAGGGGAGGAAAAAAGTAATAAACAGAGCCATGGAACAGGGAACAAACAGGTAGTCTGGCCTGAGAAGTTGGAATGCATTTGTGTGGTTTTCCATTTATCCAAAAAAAAACTCTTGGCTCTGTGTGCTTTTCCCAGTGGGTGAGGGACCGAATGCTAAGCACTGATCAGCTGACCCCCTGTGCAGGTTAAGCTGGACACTAATGCCTGTGGCAGAAATTATTCCTCCTGTAAGGCCACAGACCGAAATAGAGCAGCCAAACATACCTAATATGCATACACCACACCTGGTCATCAGAAAAAGGTGCTTCCACACTCATGAATAGGTACAGGGCCAGGCCTGATTTAGCCCAGTTAACATGAATGCATGCTGAACCAAAATATCTAACATTGGCTGTGTTATATAGTATAAACACACCAAAGGGCAGCTAGTGTATATGAACCACACATTGAAAAATATACCCACCTGGTTTACAGTTGCAAGGTGAGGTTACAGGTTGATAAAATGAGCAACAACATTGTAATGGCCTAACTTGTGTTAGGTTTTCCGTTGTGGTCTGAAAACGCACTTTTTCAGACTCCGCCTCGACTAAACTAGTACTCGCGTCCTGTTTTTTGCTTGTTTTCTATTTAACTTGTGTTTTTGGTTATTTTATAGTTCAGAATGTATAGCTGACTGTGTGTACTACTCATGTTTATTACTAGGGATAGCTCCTACGCTGTGAGAAAGTTGTGCTTTGTTGGATTAGCTTTGTAGTCGCGTCAATGACCTTCAATATGCACTTATTGTACGTCGCTTTGTATAAAAGCGTCTGCCAAATAATTGTAATGTAAATGTAAATGTAACTATAACATCAAAGCTGAATTGTGAGCTTAGAGGACACAGCACGGACAAGGAAAGATCAGCTAAAAAAAAAGCAGCAACACCAGAATAAGATAAGATGCAAAGAAAGATGATTAAAAAAAATTGATTAAAACCCAATCACATACCCATGTGTGATTTCTGCTAAATCTAGAATGGTGGAAACTATTGGCAGTAAATGATCTGATCTCAGTAGGATAACTACTGGAGATGCCTAGCCTTTGGTCTTGCAGCCTAGGCTCGTTCTAAACCCCACAGCGCCATATAGTTTCCACAAGGCGGGTGTTCACCACACGCCAGACCCTTAATGCAGACGCACAATCTCGTCTTCTGCAAATTGCATGCGAAAGTGTCCCCTGGAAGGAGAGGGGGACGGAATAACAATGAGAAACGCGGCGGCTCGTTTATGCGGAGATATGAAGCCCTGGCAGCCAGCAAGCTGACTTCTAGGGGAAAAGGAGGGGGGAGGTGACCTTCGAGGCATGGACGCTTCGGTGCCGTGTTCGGCCGAGGCCTGCCGATGCCAGAATAGCACCTCCTCCTTCCCTTGGCTCCTTCCCAGCACCTCCGAGGATAATTTACAGCATACATCCCTGCCTGTGGACAGTACAATCCATCATGTCTCTGCTGCTTCTCCCGGATTTAGTCTAACCTCTGCACATTGAGTTCAACTGCCCATCTATATCACAGGCTTGCCATGGCAAGTATGGGTGAATGAGAGGCATAGGTGGGACTCAGAGGAATGGGCTTCTGCCCTGGCCCGCGTGTCCAGATTGCCGGGTTCCTCCCACAGCTTTCAAAGCGTACGTACGCAAGTGAAGTGTGTTCAGGGCGTGTTATCAACCACTGCAGCCTTGGAACCACACTTAAATCTCACCGCAGGTTCTTCAAGGCTGTGCTCTTTCGGTTACGCAAGACCCGTAACAAGTGCGGAACGCCGGGGGCCGTGTGGAAGTCAGAGGGCCTGGCGCCCGACAGCTGCGGAGAACGCATCCCAGAAAAAAGGCCAAAGCAAAAGAGCGGGGGGGTTAATATCCTTTCGATATTGCTGTCAACATCATCCCATCCCCATGGACCGATGCCGATGACACTCACCTTCCTTCCTTCCACCATTCCTCTTCTCTTTGGGAGGAAAGAGGATCCTTTGTTCAGAAAGGATGAGTGCACCCCCCCCCCCCCCCCCAAAACCCCGCCCCCAATTCAGGCAGAGGACACAGTGTTCGTAGGACAGCGGCCAAATTAGTTATAAAGGATGCAGATTTATTGCAGCTTTCCATACAAGGGAGTGAAGCCTTAAATGTAAAAAGACCGGGGCCTTGCTGTGACAGGAACATACTGTGACCAAGTATAGTCCAGGCTATTACAACTGGTCTTTCCACACTGATAGATCATGCAATTCAGAGATACAGTTTGTTCTCACAGAAATAAAAATAAAAAAACAGTTGGAAGAGCGCTCTGTTCATAATCGTAGGAGGAATTTGGCACCAGCCGCCGCCAGGCATTAGCACTGGACACATTAGTGTCTTTGGTTAACTCTTCCAATCACAGGCGGAAGTTGTGAAAGAAGAACGTTTTCCAGAATAGAATGCATCATTGTGTCAAGTGATTGAGCGTCGGTGTCAGGGTCGGGTTGGGGTGAGGGGTCTGAAAGCATTTCCAGTAAGAGTAGCTCATTACATCACTAACATTATTCAACATTGCCTGCAATGCCTGGTTGTCTCACAAATTTGCATAATTTTATCCTAGAGGTCTTTCAATGTAGTTATTCTTTCCCTCGGCAGTTCTGAATCCTAACAATGCACAACGGTACATTTTCCGTTGATTCTGATGTGATAATAGACGCACATTCTATAGTTAGCAATCGTATCAGAACAAGGCGAAAATCTATAATAAGAAGCCAAACAATTAACCACATATAGAAATGTACACAGGCCCGCATGATTTCCATCCTCTAATCTCCAGACCTTAGGCCGTGCTTACATGTTATCACCATGGTAACTGTACTGCTTGTCCATGCCTGCTGTACTGTGTGACTGATAGAGCAACCAGGCATAACGAATCAATCCAACAGCCAAAGGGGGATAGCTCTGATCATCCACAGCCACAGAGTAGACCCCTGAGTGCAATATGGGGCACAAAGAATAAATACCACTGCACAACAGCAGTGGCTTGAGGATAATGAACAGTGTGAGATGTATGTCATGTGCATTTATTGGTCCTGCTGGGGAAAAAAAAAGAAACATGTACCAGTCCAGCACGAATACAAAACGATGGCAGCGGGAATCTGAGAAAACTCTGGTCCTGGGGTCACATCTGGTGTTGCCGAGGCCAGATTTGACAGTCCATAGCTAATTAGCCTAAATTAGAGGAGATAAACAGTGCTCCACCTGTACCAGATCTTTCCTCACACAGACTCCCAACGTTGTAAGGAAGTAGCACGGCGGTCAAAACCCGTGGGCTTCCTTCCACCAGGTGCAAACTGCCATCCTACAAAATTAGGAAGATGTATTCACAAATGAGCCCGCACTTCAGGGGGAACAGCATTCCCGATCGTAAGGACGTGGGGGGGTCGGGGGAAGGGGGGGGAACGGGGGGCAAGGCAGAGGGGAGGGTAGTGAAGAATGAATGCTTTCCGCAGCAAGCTCTATCTCAGACATTGCGCAGTATTGGAAATTTCACAATCAAAAAAAGGGTGGTGGGGGGGGTCAGAATGACTCCAGATAACCCAAGTTAATTAGCGAATGCAATGCTGTTCACCGGCGCATGCTGTCCGTTGGCTGTCTTGGCCGCTTTGTAGTTGTAGTAACACTGAGAGAATGCCCCAGCCTCTGAGAACAGAGGAATATTCACAGTGATAAAGGCCTCAGGCCTCAGGGTACGGTGCACTGGAGACCTTGACTCCCCCGATCAGCCTGATGGTCACCCAAGGCCATTCGTAGCCAAATTTGGTGGGGGGTGTAGAGTGTGTCTCATGAGTCTGGCTGTCTACCCACTAGCTTTTTGTTTTGGTGGGGGGGGGGGGGGGAACAAACGCTTTGCTGATGTGCCGTGACACCAAAAGGCCTTACTGACTCTCGCACTCACTCAACACAAAAGCGCACACACACGCGCGCGCAAAAGTGGGCCGCCTCTGTCACAGCGGTGGTGATCCAGACTGAGCACTCAGCTGCATAGAGAGCGCTTTTCAATACCCCATTATCTCCTGCCACAGGACACCCCCACACTTCCTGCTGCTCACCTACAGTTTAAAACAACGCCCTCCCTGCTTTGTTTACGCCCTGTTTCTGCCCTCAATGCAGGTGAAAAGCAATATCTTAATTAGGCTACGACCCTCTGTGAACAATTATGTGTTCCCCTTGCAACTTTCCCTTTGTGCACAACAGAATGGGGAGTAAATGACCTGCTTAGAGGATTCTTGGTACAATTTGTGATCACAGGGTTTCTCAGGAAGGTATAACGAGGTAACAGCTGTCTACCCGAACAGTGCTCTTCTATTAAGCACGGTATAGCTTGATTGGTTGCTTTTTTTTCGTATCTGAGGACAATGCACAAAAGTAAAATGGTTTCACTTCATGACTGACTGACAGTCTGTCGGTTTGAACGGTAGTTTCAGCCGGTAAGTCTACGTAAAAAAAAGACAAATCATTTGATGGAATAATACCGAAAGGCACCTTCACCAACAGGCAACACCAACAGAAGAATAATAACCATGCATAGCTTCAAGCCTCTCAGACTGGAATAAACAGCCAAAACAGAAGACCGACTAAAGAACAGGTCAAGACACAATGGTTTCTGCTGTGACAGGAGCAGACTATGTAAACTGATGAAATGTACTGGCAGGGGCAGTTTAAGGTTAATTTACTTCATACATACCAGGGGAAACTTTTTTGGATTAGTTTATTTTGAATACACCAACAACAATGCAAATAATTGCATTAGGTGATTTTCCTTTTATTAATGTCCTCGTTACTTTGCTAGTCCATTTAACAGGTTAAAGAAACTGACCTTCATCACAGAAAGTTAAAGGAAGCAGACTGGACACACTGCATGAACACGCTGGCTGCCAGCCATTTGGCAATGTTTTTTAAGAACAACATCGCCACCTGCTGAAACACTGTTTTTGTATCATACCAAAAGACCAAATTGCTATTTAAAGGCATGTGCATGCTGCACTGATGTGGTAATAATGGACTACTTTTTCCACTTATTTGTTGTTTTTTATAGTTGGTGGCCAACTATGTTGGCTGTCTGCATTACAATAAGAAAACAGAAGAAGAAGAAGAAGAAGAAGAAGAAGAAGAAGAATGAGAAGAAGAAGAAGAAGAAGAAGAAGAAGAATGATGAGAAGAAGAAGAAGAAGAAATAATTTATATAGATAATTTACTATGGAAATGTCTTTTTCAAAGATGCCCCACTCTTACAACAGTTATTCCACTATGAATTAATTCAAAATCTCTGTGAATGGCTAAATCCAACAAACAATGGCTGATCTCTAATAACGTAAAACACATGTTGTCTTAGAAGTCATTGGTCCACCACCCACGCTAATGATAAACTGGGAACCTTCCTGGTGGTGGGCCCACGCGTTGATCCCCACATAGTCTTTTTGGGCTGAGTGCAGCCAGGTGACGCGGGCTGCCTGGCCACCAGGCGCTCGCCTGCGAACAGCACCCCCAGGCGGGATGGGTCCCACTGACCCTGTACCAGGCAGTGTAAAGACTTCTTAACCCTTTAATAACTGCTCAACCGTTTGGTAGAGCACGTTTTGAGTCTTGATATCTTGTTGAAAAATATGTTGGACTTAACTCCGCCTGATTGAGCCTAATCTCTATCGGTGTACGTGGTAGAGATGGCTCAATCAGATGGAGTTAAGTCCAACACATTTTTCAACAAGATATCAACACACAAAAGAGTGCTCCACCAAACGGTTTGAGCGGCCATTAAAGGGTTAAATTTGTTCACCGTGGTAGGGACCCGATTGGATCATGTACGTTTGGGTCTACACCCCAGACGTGTTTGCTTAGACCCTACTAGGGGCATAAAGCCCCCATCGACATAGCTCTGGGGATCATTAAACCTCGCAGGCCCTTCAACCACAACCAAGAGGTATAAGAAAAATGGTGGATGGATAGTTTTATGGGACATCTTGTGCTCTTAACTTACTTTGTTTCTGGTGAAAGTGTGCCTGAAGGGCTTTGTGATACTGACAGAATCTCGATACATTTTTTTTTTTTTTTTTTTAAACTTCAGATGAGAAAGTTCAGTGCTGTCTGAGCATCTTGATATCAAATCTCCCACTGCATTATTCATTGTTGTACATGGACCTATAACAGCAGTGTTCTGCATAACCAATCAAACCCCAGGGAAATGATAGGAAAATGGGTTCAAAGGCAAACAAAAATTCCGAACCAGTGTGGCGGATAAACTCATCAGGCCTCAGCATGCCGCTCCACGACACGCAGCTGTTTTCACGCTGTGCTGCGACTTCCAGGCTAGTTTTATTGCTGCGATAATTTTGTATAGTCAGATAGAATGTAGTATATCGAACTCCATCTCACAGACAAACAAAGCACTTCCCAGATGAAAAAATACACTTTCTTTCCTGTCAGTTTTTTTCTTTTGCTTGCTTCTGTTGTTCATTTTCACTGCAGAATATAAAATTACAGAAATATAATAGCTACATAGCTACATACAGTTGAAGTCAGAAGTTTACATACACTTAGGTTGAAGTCATTAAAACTCATTTTTAACCACTCGACAGTTAGCAAACTATAGTGTTGGCAAGTCAGTTAGGACATCTACTTTGTGCATGACACAAGTAATTTTTTCCAACAATTATTTACAGACAGATTATTTCACTTTTAAT
>CM056376.1:6117345-6414845 GCA_029718625.1 Synaphobranchus kaupii
AGATGCTCGACTGACAAGGACGACCTGCTGCACTATGTGCCTTGGTTCCCCCTGAGTGAATGTCCCTTAGGCAATCAAACGATCGCACACCTGCAAGAGTCAATTAACACATACAGGGTAGCTGTGACAAAAACCCCATACACATGAAAAAGCAAAAAAGAGTATGAACAAAGAGAATTAATTTAATTGTCCCTGATTTTGTAAGGACATAAGGAACTCAAAACCTATAAAACATTTAGTCATCGCTGGCTTATTGTATTTATTTTGGCAGCAATATTTTGTGAGTGCAATTCCCAGATAGATAAACTGCTAAGCTGCACACATACACAATTTGTGCTCAAAATTGTGTAACAAACTGCGGATACTGGTTGTATCGAACCAAAAAGAAACCAAGACAGGCACCACACATTCCGAGGAGCACTATCATGGGCGTAGCATAGGTATTATTTAATCTGAATTGACGAATGCATCAATTTTATGCTCTCCTTTTTAATATATGACTGGCTCCTACAGTACTTGAGTGATATTTTCTGCACATGTCTGTCAATGCTCAGAACAATGTCCTCTATGTTTTATTATTATTATTATTATTATTATTATTATTATTATTATTATTAATAATAATAATATCAACAAGATCACTTATTATGAATTAATTATGTGAGCGCTCTCTCTGTTATTAACTGTGTAAACTTTGATATTTAAAAATTTTAATAAGAAGAAGAAGAAGAAGCTTGTTTTTGTTTTGTCCTGCACCTGTTGGTCTAGCATTACTAACCCTAAATTAGCCATTGTTTCAGCAAATGCAGTGAGGACACAAATTTGCTCAGTGGACTATATGTACAGTGTCCAGTACAGGATTCCCACAAATGAAACATACAAATGCAAAAATTTAATAACACATGTGGGTGCTTTTAATGGATCCAAAAATTATGGAATAAACATAGTGTATATGTAACTTCTGTAGACAAGAATGCTTTTTCCCACCTAAATAGACAACAGCAGGTTCCAAAACAAAAATGCAGTACTCTAATAGTACTATATAGGCCTATGTTATACTGCTGTATTTTTAAAAATAATTTGGAAATATTTTTTACATTTAGGTTAAGGGGTGGCACGGTGCAGTGGATAGCACTGTTGTGCTAACAGCAAGAGGGGTCATAGGTTGGGATCCAGGCCAAGGGCCTTTCTGTGTGGAGTTTGCATGTTCTCCCTGTGTCCGCATGGGTTTCCTCCGGGTACTACAGTTTCCTCCCACAGACCCACAAAGACTAATTTAGGCTAATTGGAGGCTCTAAATTGCCCGTAGGTATGAGTGTGTGAATGAATGTGCCCTGCGTAGGTATGAGTGTGTGAATGAATGTGCCCTGCGTAGGTATGAGTGTGTGAATGAATGTGCCCTGCGTAGGTATGAGTGTGTGAATGAATGTGCCCTGCGTAGGTATGAGTGTGTGAATGAATGTGCCCTGCGTAGGTATGAGTATGTGCCCTGCGATGGATTGACGACCTGTCCAGGGGGTAGCCCTGCCTCTCCCCCAAAGCATGCTGGGATAGGCTCCAGCACCACCCATGCAACCCTGACCAGGAATACGTGGGTTAGATAATGGATGGACATTTATTAAGATTAAACTCTGCCATCAC
Source organism: Synaphobranchus kaupii (assembly GCA_029718625.1). Lineage (NCBI taxonomy): Eukaryota > Metazoa > Chordata > Actinopteri > Anguilliformes > Synaphobranchidae > Synaphobranchus > Synaphobranchus kaupii. The sequence goes on from CM056376.1 coordinate 6,118,987, forward strand.
CAAGGTGTAAAATAACTAACCAAGGCTGTATTTCTGAATGTCGTTTTGATGATCAACTAAGAGCATTGGCACAATTAAAAATAGTGAATGATAGTTGATCATGATGTAAGTGACTGCAGGAAGAGGAGTTTCACTGCACTCACACAGTGCAGGAAGAGGAGTTTCACTGCACTCACACAGTGCAGAGAGAGGAGTTTCACTGCACTCACACAGTGCAGAGAGAGGAGTTTCACTGCACTCACACAGTGCAGAGAGAGGAGTTTCACTGCACTCACACAGTGCAGAGAGAGGAGTTTCACTGCACTCACACAGTGCAGGAAGAGGAGTTTCACTGCACTCACACAGTGCAGAGAGAGGAGTTTCACTGCACTCACACAGTGCAGAGAGAGGAGTTTCACTGCACTCACACAGTGCAGGAAGAGGAGTTTCACTGCACTCACACAGTGCAGAGAGAGGAGACAGTAGTCATATGAATGGAGAGCAGGGAGCTCCTCGTGGACACAGAGTCCAGGGTAACACGGGACACACATCAAAGGTTCTCCCCTGGGGGGATATCTCGGCTCCTCGTCTGTATCCATCAGGGGAGTACAAGGCACTATGCAAGAAAGGGCTCTGTTAGGGAGCCAGCGCACCAAGCTGATGACTCCAGGTGCAATGGTTGCCAGGACCCAATCTGGCAATGTAATAGGTCAGCTGGAAATGAACAAGAGATTACACAACCTATACGTAGAATCCTGAACACTGATCAGGGAATCCCATAGTATTAATGTATATGTATGTATATATGCGAAGGGGGGTATAATTTAAACTTGGGAAAGTTAAATCGTAAAATTGAAAATAAAATATAAGCAGAACAAAGCAACTGTAGTCAGAAAATCGCTTCAGCAAGCCCGTAGTTTGACTCTGTGTTTGTTTGTTTTTTGGAAAAAAAAAGGCAAACATTTGGACTGTTGATAAGGAACAGGGGTCAGAGGAAAAATCGGTTATGCAATGTAACAAAAAAGTTATTTTGAGACACAAAGTCCAACACGTGGTGAGAGACTGAAATTAGTCTGGGAATAAGTGGTAAACACATATGGTTTTGTAAACTACTAAAAAAGTTACAGAAAACAACATTTATTTAATTTTCTTTTTAAATCAATGCCACTGTCCCAGTGTTCATTTGGTTTCTCTCATGCAGCACAGTGGTAAGACCCCTTGGGACTGTGCAGGTAGATATAATATATCCATCGTCAATTAATTTGCCAGTCAAACTGCCAACCTGTCGAGTTTCCACTTGCCAATGTTAAAGACAGTGCCATAGTGCAGCCAAGGAGAGGTCTGCTATCTCCTGTCCATTTTCATACTGTCATCTGCTCCCCTGTCTGTTGCTTTCTTGATTCAGAAAATAGTATGGGATATTAAACTTTGACTTTGTGTGAAATGGGCCACAACTGTGTCTGAATCACACACCAAATTACAGCATTGCTGTGGAGCTGCTATTTGAGCTTTTCTCTCTGTTCGTAACAAAAGAAAACATATTTGCATACCAGTTAAAAAGGCTTTGTCTGTGAATGATGGGCCATATCCTTGGGTTTTGTATAAAATTGCAACAAGATGGAAGGAAGCCCATGGGCCTTGTGCCCGTCAACTCAAACGTCAGCTCCACTTCCTGGAAGTCACATGACAGCCTGCCAGGAAAGGATGAGATATTCTGACCATGGGACTAATCCTGAGTACCAGCATGGCTTTGACAAACAGCTCAATTATCATTTATGTACAGAGAAATTGTGCGCACACACACACACACACACACACACAATACCTACCAAAACATATGTATGCTTCCTCTGATACTGCCATATCTTTGGCAGTATGCATGATAAAACAATGTAACGCATATTATAAATAAATATTTTTAACAAGTTATTTTTCAGTATTAGTTGTAATAATTATAAGGCAATTGTTCCATCATGTACTGTCTTGGCTGTTCAGTAAAGCCAATCAACAGTTAGAAACATATTTTTCTTACATAATATATGTTTTCAAAAAGACTCATCAGGGAAATGAAAAGCTTGTCAGCACAGTCCTTTTCTCAACTTCTGAAAATAGAAGGGAAGCACATTCAAACAACCCTGAGAATTGTGGCCAGGGAAGGTGAAAGGTCAGAAGGCAGGAAGGACCGTAGACCTGTAGTGATGCAATGGCAGGACAGTCCAGTCCCTCAGCACAATAACATCCTCGACGCACCCATCCCTGTGTTTGCTGCCAGCCAGGTGCTGTTGCCACAGCAACAGGACCAGGTTTTCCTGTCCCTTGCCTTAAACAAAAGGAAGTGCCCTGTCACATGGTCAGGGGAGGACACTGTTGAGGTAAACAAGACTCTCTGCCAAAAAGGAATTCTGAGAGGTCATGCTTTCTAAGCTGGTTGTTTTTTTTGCTTTGTTTATGGTTTCTAAGATTCCTTAAAGAGTTTGAAACAATAGGATGGGAACACCCCTAACACTGGCTCCTTCTGCCAAGGGAAGACCTGCAGGACTTTTCCAAAAACCCATTTCCTGCTTAATCCAGCCAACAATATCTATGGTGGCTATTGTTATTTCTACTTAAACTATTTTTGCAGGGGAGGAAAAAAGTAATAAACAGAGCCATGGAACAGGGAACAAACAGGTAGTCTGGCCTGAGAAGTTGGAATGCATTTGTGTGGTTTTCCATTTATCCAAAAAAAACTCTTGGCTCTGTGTGCTTTTCCCAGTGGGTGAGGGACCGAATGCTAAGCACTGATCAGCTGACCCCCTGTGCAGGTTAAGCTGGACACTAATGCCTGTGGCAGAAATTATTCCTCCTGTAAGGCCACAGACCGAAATAGAGCAGCCAAACATACCTAATATGCATACACCACACCTGGTCATCAGAAAAAGGTGCTTCCACACTCATGAATAGGTACAGGGCCAGGCCTGATTTAGCCCAGTTAACATGAATGCATGCTGAACCAAAATATCTAACATTGGCTGTGTTATATAGTATAAACACACCAAAGGGCAGCTAGTGTATATGAACCACACATTGAAACATATACCCACCTGCCCACCTGGTTTACAGTTGCAAGGTGAGGTTACAGGTTGATAAAATGAGCAACAACATTGTAATGGCCTAACTTGTGTTAGGTTTTCCGCACTTTTTCAGACTCCACCTCGACTAAACTAGTACTCGCGTCCTGTTTTTTGCTTGTTTTCTATTTAACTTGTGTTTTTGGTTATTTTATAGTTCAGAATGTATAGCTGACTGTGTGTACTACTCATGTTTATTACTAGGGATAGCTCCTACGCTCTGAGGAAGTTGTGCTTTGTTGGATTAGCTTTGTAGTCGCGTCAATGACCTTCAATATGCACTTATTGTACGTCGCTTTGGATAAAAGCGTCTGCCAAATAATTGTAATGTAAATGTAAATGTAACTGTAACATCAAAGCTGAATTGTGAGCTTAGAGGACACAGCACGGACAAGGAAAGATCAGCTAAAAAAAAAGCAGCAACACCAGAATAAGATAAGATGCAAAGAAAGATGATTAAAAAAAATTGATTAAAACCCAATCACATACCCATGTGTGATTTCTGCTAAATCTAGAATGGTGGAAACTATTGGCAGTAAATGATCTGATCTCAGTAGGATAACTACTGGAGATGCCTAGCCTTTGGTCTTGCAGCCTAGGCTCGTTCTAAACCCCACAGCGCCATATAGTTTCCACAAGGCGGGTGTTCACCACACGCCAGACCCTTAATGCAGACGCACAATCTCGTCTTCTGCAAATTGCATGCGAAAGTGTCCCCTGGAAGGAGAGGGGGACGGAATAACAATGAGGAACGCGGCGGCTCGTTTATGCGGAGATATGAAGCCCTGGTAGCCAGCAAGCTGACTTCTAGGGGAAAAGGAGGGGGGAGGTGACCTTCGAGGCATGGACGCTTCGGTGCCGTGTTCGGCCGAGGCCTGCCGATGCCAGAATAGCACCTCCTCCTTCCCTTGGCTCCTTCCCAGCACCTCCGAGGATAATTTACAGCATACATCCCTGCCTGTGGACAGTACAATCCATCATGTCTCTGCTGCTTCTCCCGGATTTAGTCTAACCTCTGCACATTGAGTTCAACTGCCCATCTATATCACAGGCTTGCCATGGCAAGTATGGGTGAATGAGAGGCATAGGTGGGACTCAGAGGAATGGGCTTCTGCCCTGGCCCGCGTGTCCAGATTGCCGGGTTCCTCCCACAGCTTTCAAAGCGTACGTACGCAAGTGAAGTGTGTTCAGGGCGTGTTATCAACCACTGCAGCCTTGGAACCACACTTAAATCTCACCGCAGGTTCTTCAAGGCTGTGCTCTTTCGGTTACGCAAGACCCGTAACAAGTGCGGAACGCCGGGGGCCGTGTGGAAGTCAGAGGGCCTGGCGCCCGACAGCTGCGGAGAACGCATCCCAGAAAAAAGGCCAAAGCAAAAGAGTGGGGGGTTAATATCCTTTCGATATTGCTGTCAACATCATCCCATCCCCATGGACCGATGCCGATGACACTCACCTTCCTTCCTTCCACCATTCCTCTTCTCTTTGGGAGGAAAGAGGATCCTTTGTTCAGAAAGGATGAGTGCACCCCCCCCCCCCCCCCCCCCAAAACCCGCCCCCAATTCAGGCAGAGGACACAGTGTTCGTAGGACAGCGGCCAAATTAGTTATAAAGGATGCAGATTTATTGCAGCTTTCCATACAAGGGAGTGAAGCCTTAAATGTAAAAAGACCGGGGCCTTGCTGTGACAGGAACATACTGTGACCAAGTATAGTCCAGGCTATTACAACTGGTCTTTCCACACTGATAGATCATGCAATTCAGAGATACAGTTTGTTCTCACAGAAATAAAAATAAAAAAAACAGTTGGAAGAGCGCTCTGTTCATAATCGTAGGAGGAATTTGGCACCAGCCGCCGCCAGGCATTAGCACTGGACACATTAGTGTCTTTGGTTAACTCTTCCAATCACAGGCGGAAGTTGTGAAAGAAGAACGTTTTCCAGAATAGAATGCATCATTGTGTCAAGTGATTGAGCGTCGGTGTCAGGGTCGGGTTGGGGTGAGGGGTCTGAAAGCATTTCCAGTAAGAGTAGCTCATTACATCACTAACATTATTCAACATTGCCTGCAATGCCTGGTTGTCTCACAAATTTGCATAATTTTATCCTAGAGGTCTTTCAATGTAGTTATTCTTTCCCTCGGCAGTTCTGAATCATAACAATGCACAACGGTACATTTTCCGTTGATTCTGATGTGATAATAGACGCACATTCTATAGTTAGCAATCGTATCAGAACAAGGCGAAAATCTATAATAAGAAGCCAAACAATTAACCACATATAGAAATGTACACAGGCCCGCATGATTTCCATCCTCTAATCTCCAGACCTTAGGCCGTGCTTACATGTTATCACCATGGTAACTGTACAGCTTGTCCATGCCTGCTGTACTGTGTGACTGATAGAGCAACCAGGCATAACGAATCAATCCAACAGCCAAAGGGGGATAGCTCTGATCATCCACAGCCACAGAGTAGACCCCTGAGTACAATATGGGGCACAAAGAATAAATACCACTGCACAACAGCAGTGGCTTGAGGATAATGAACAGTGTGAGATGTATGTCATGTGCATTTATTGGTCCTGCTGGGGAAAAAAAAAAAGAAACATGTACCAGTCCAGCACGAATACAAAACGATGGCAGCGGGAATCCGAGAAAACTCTGGTCCTGGGGTCACATCTGGTGTTGCCGAGGCCAGATTTGACAGTCCATAGCTAATTAGCCTAAATTAGAGGAGATAAACAGTGCTCCACCTGTACCAGATCTTTCCTCACACAGACTCCCAACGTTGTAAGGAAGTAGCACGGCGGTCAAAACCCGTGGGCTTCCTTCCACCAGGTGCAAACTGCCATCCGACAAAATTAGGAAGATGTATTCACAAATGAGCCCGCACTTCAGGGGGAATAGCATTCCCGATTGTAAGGACGTGGGGGGTCGGGGGAAGGGGGGGACGGGGGCAAGGCAGAGGGGAGGGTAGTGAAGAATGAATGCTTTATCTCAGACATTGCGCAGTATTGAAAATTTCACAATCAAAAAAAGGTTGGTGGGGGGGTCAGAATGACTCCAGATAACCCAAGTTAATTAGCGAATGCAATGCTGTTCACCGGCGCATGCTGTCCGTTGGCTGTCTTGGCCGCTTTGTAGTTGTAGTAACACTGAGAGAATGCCCCAGCCTCTGAGAACAGAGGAATATTCACAGTGATAAAGGCCTCAGGCCTCAGGGTATGGTGCACTGGAGACCTTGACTCCCCCGATCAGCCTGATGGTCACCCAAGGCCATTCGTAGCCAAATTTGGTGGGGGGTGTAGAGTGTGTCTCATGAGTCTGGCTGTCTACCCACTAGCTTTTTGTTTTGATGGGGGGGGGGGGGAACAAACGCTTTGCTGATGTGCCGTGACACCAAAAGGCCTTACTGACTCTCGCACTCACTCACTCCCTCACAACAACACAAAGCGCACACACGCGCGCGCAAAAGTGGGCCGCCTCTGTCACAGCGGTGGTGATCCAGACTGAGCACTCAGCTGCATAGAGAGCGCTTTCAATACCCCATTATCTCCTGCCACAGGACGCCCCACACTCCCTGCTGCTCACCTACAGTTTAAAACAACGCCCTCCCTGCTTTGTTTACGCCCTGTTCTGCCCTCAAAGCAGGTGAAAAGCAATATCTTAATTAGGCTACGACCCGCTGTGAACAATTATGTGTTCCCTTGCAACCTTCCCTTTGTGCGCAACAGAATGGGGAGTAAATGACCTGCTTAGAGGATTCTTGGTACAATTTGTGATCACAGGGTTCTCAGGAAAGTATAACGAGGTAACAGCTGTCTACCCGAACAGTGCTCTTCTATTAAGCACGGTATAGCTTGATTGGTTGCTTTTTTTTGTATCTGAGGACAATGCACAAAAGTAAAATGGTTTCACTTCATGACTGACTGACAGTCTGTCGGTTTGAACGGTAGTTTCAGCCGGTAAGTCTATGTAAAAAAAAAAGACAAATCATTTTGATGGAATAATACCGAAAGGCACCTTCACCAACAGGCACACCAACAGAAGAATAATAACCATGCATAGCTTCAAGCCTCTCAGACTGGAATAAACAGCCAAACAGAAGATGACTAAAGAACAGGTCAAGACACAATGGTTTCTGCTGTGACAGGAGCAGACTATGTAAACTGATGAAATGTACTGGCAGGGCAGTTTAAGGTTAATTTACTTCATACATACCAGGGAAACTTTTTTGGATTAGTTTATTTTGAATACACCAACAACAATGCAAATAATTGCATTAGGTGATTTTCCTTTTATTAATGTCCTCTTTACTTTGCTAGTCCATTTAACAGGTTAAAGAAACTGACCTTCATCACAGAAAGTTAAAGGAAGCAGACTGGACACACTGCATGAACACGCTGGCTGCCAGCCATTTGGCAATGTTTTTTAAGAACAACATCGCCACCTGCTGAACACTGTTTTTGTATCATACCAAAAGACCAAATGCTATTTAAAGGCATGTGCATGCTGCACTGATGTGGTAATAATGACTACTTTTTCCACTTATTTGTTGTTTTTTTATAGTTGGTGGCCAACTATGTTGGCTGTCTGCATTACAATAAGAAAAAGAAGAAGAGAAAGAAGAAGAAGAAGAAGAAGAAGAATGAGAATAAGAAGAAGAATGAGAATAAGAAGAAGAAGAAGAAGAAGAAGAAGAATGAGAATAAGAAGAAGAATGAGAATAAGAAGAAGAAGAAGAAGAAGAATGAGAATAAGAAGAAGAATGAGAATAAGAAGAAGAAGAAGAAGAAATTATTTATATAGATAATTTTCTATGGAGTGTCTTTTTCAAAGATGCCCCACTCTTACAACAGTTATTCCACTATGAATTAATTCAAAATCCAACAAACAATGGCTGATCTCTAATAACGTAAAACACATGTTGTCTTAGAAGTCATTGGTCCACCACCACGCTAATGATAAACTTGGAACCTTCCTGGTGGTGGGCCCACGCGTTGATCCCACGTAGTCTTTTCGGGCTGAGTGCAGCCAGGTGACGCAGGCTGCCTGGCCACCAGGTGCTTGCCTGCGAACACCACCCCCAGGCCTGGCTCCAGGGATGGGTCCCACTGACCCTGTACCAGGCAGTGTAAAGATTTCTTAACCCTTTAATAACTGCTCAACCGTTTGGTAGAGCACGTTTTGAGTCTTGATATCTTGTTGAAAAATATGTTGGACTTAACTCCGCCTAATTGAGCCTAATCTCTATCGGTGTACGTGGTAGAGATGGCTCAATCATGGGGAATTAAGTCCAACACATTTTTCAACAAGATATCAACACACAAAAGAGTGCTCCACCAAACGGTTGAGCGGCCATTAAAGGGTTAAATCTGTTCACCGTGGTAGGGACCCGATTGGATCATGTACGTTTGGGTCTACACCCCAGACGTGTTTGCTTAGACCCTACTAGGGGCATAAAGCCCCCATCGACATAGCTCTGGGGATCATTAAACCTCGCAGGCCCTTCAACCAAGAGGTATAAGAAAATGGTGGATGGATAGTTTTATGGGACATCTTGTGCTCTTAACTTACTTTGTTTCTGGTGAAAGTGTGCCTGAAGGGCTTTGTGATACTGACAGAATCTCGATAAATTTTTTTTTTTTTTTTTTTTTAACTTCAGATGAGAAAGTTCAGTGCTGTCTGAGCATCTTGATATCAAATCTCCCACTGCATTATTCCTTGTTGTACATGGACCTATAACAGCAGTGTTCTGCATAACCAATCAAACCCCAGGGAAATGATAGGAAAATGGGTTCAAAGGCAAACAAAAATTCCAAACCAGTGTGGCGGATAAACTCATCAGGCCTCAGCATGCCGCTCCACGACACGCAGCTGTTTTCACGCTGTGCTGCGACTTCCAGGCTAGTTTTATTACTGCGATAATTTTGTATAGTCAGATAGAATGTAGTATATCGAACTCCATCTCACAGACAAACAAAGCACTACCCAGATGAAAAAATACACTTTCTTTCCTGTCAGTTTTTTTCTTTTGCTTGCTTCTGTTGTTCATTTTCACTGCAGAATATAATATAATATAATTACAGAAATATAATAGCTACATACAGTTGAAGTCAGAAGTTTACATACACTTAGGTTGAAGTCATTAAAACTCATTTTTAACCACTCGACAGATTTCATGTTAGCAAACTATAGTGTTGGCAAGTCAGTTAGGACATCTACTTTGTGCATGACACAAGTAATTTTTCCAACAATTATTTACAGACAGATTATTTCACTTTTAATTCACTATATCACAATTCCAGTGGGTCAGAAGTTTACATACACTAAGTTGACTGTGCCTTTAAATTTTTTATATTTGGTCGCATATCCTTTGCATGCCATGATTTCCTATTGTCTGTGACCCAACAACATCAAAAGACTCTTGATATCTTATTTTCTGGTACTCTTACAAGCGATACTATAACGTCTCTGCATTTGAATGGATCTCTATGGGAATTGGGGGGTGGGACTAGATTTAGCTGTAAATTACACTGGAACAGTATGGAAACATATGGTTGGCTAAATGGCTCTAAGTCATCAAGGGTCTGACGTATCAATGCTTGCACATGCCCACGCATATAAGCCATGAATATGTAAGCACACCATGAATATGCTACGCATGTGGGCTATTCTGTAAATGTACTGTAGGAGACAGAACAGCATCTTAGCTTTTTCTTTATTTTATTTCATGAATACGTGAAAAATATATATTTTGAAAGTACTATCAAAATTCAAGATGAAAAACAGAGAGGACATAACATACAGAAATCAACCTACTTAGACAGCACATCAAATGTGGGAACAAACATGATGTTTAAAGGTGTCTCCCAGCTGAAGAGCGGTGTACACAACAACCAATGAATAAGAATCGCCACATTGCCACAATGAAATATGCACAATCATCACATCAATGATGGTCACATGAATTGTAACAGCCAGGAGGGGATATTAAAAGTGTAATAAAGACAGGAAGTTATAAATGCCATAGAACAGCGAGGCAAGAGTAAAAATCCTGAGAATTTGGGAGATTTACCTCGTGCACAAAACAGCACAAAACACAGCACAGTACGGACCTTGATTGAGATCTGTGTCACGGAAAGTCACACAGCACCATGCCTGAATCTGGGTCTCCTTACGGTGACAAAATTTTAAAAGGGATTCCTTACTGGTGCAATAAACTACTGCAGATAGTGGAGAAATTTGTGCTATTATACAAATTCTCTAATAGATTGCAACAGTCGTGTTGTGTGCATTCATTGTTTTCTTCCTGACCCACACAAGCACTCAAGAATGTGGCAGTGGGGAATTTACTCCACTCCCACTGTTGCCTATATTCAAACAGATAATAATTGTTTCCAAACGCATTCAAATTCTGGGCCAACATAAACACAATAGATACCTGATACCCATTCAACAAGCCAGCTCTGTGGTGTGGTCACATGCACACAATCTAGGGAGTAGATTGACTGCAGTTTACTCGACAGAGGAATCAGCTAAAACACACACACACACACACAGGCCGAAGTGAGTATGGCATGGACTGTGTGGGTATAATCTTTTTCTGATCCCTACTGTCAAACATGAAACAGAATCTAACATGTCGCTTTTCTGCTAAGACTTACTGTTCTGTACTTTATTACCCAAGTTTTGGTTTTTGTAATATTGTTAAGTTATATTGTTCAAATGTAAAAGATCACACACAAATATACAGGAAAGGGATCCTGGCCACTTTTGTCATTAACCAATGAAATGTGCTTTCCAATACAGATCTGTTAATGCTCACAGGTAGACTGCAGATTTGCTGCAGAGGACTGCAGTATAAATGTTAGCCTATATAACAGTGATTGTTATTTTAAAAATTACAGAAACGGAAGACTACAAATAAACAGAGAGAGACAGTGATAACAACAGAAAGTCCCTGTTATATTGATGGAATTGGGAAGAGTATTCCTTGTGGGTGCAGTGATCAATGGGGTGACAAGACTCTCTCACGCATTCACCTCACCCTCTCTCACAGGGCACCTCATTCATCCCAGGGCATGCACCCACCTGCCTACTGTATACTGTACGTCCATACCTCATCCTGGAACCTGAAATCCCTTCATATGCAGGTGACCGCTAGAAGCACAGTTTCTGCTAATGAGCATTTGTGTAAAATCTGTCAGCGTGACTGACGGTAATTTAACGGTTTGCAAGGGTAACAAACAATGTGAACCCATTATTACCAAAATGCCGAGAGAGAGAGCGAGAGAGAGAGAGAGAGAGAGAGAGAGAGAGAGAGAGAGAGAGAGAGAGAGAGAGAGAGAGAGAGAGAGAGAGAGAGAGAGAGAGAGAGAGAGAGAGAGAGAGAGAGAGAGGATTTTTCGTGCCCCAGTTATTACTAGCAAGTCGCGCTGAGAAGCGTCCGGGCATTGCGCGTAGCCTCTCTTTTGCTCTGCCCTTGCACCGCGTGCCATGACAGTCGTTCCATCGAAAAGAGCCAGGTCCATAATCTCTTTTGTATACACAATACATCAATGCAACTCTGCCTCGGGCAATTATTTGAACAGACTTTTGTTATGGTAATTCATTTTAATCCATTCTGGTAAATGCATTTGAATCCGCCTCTGTTTGTCGACTATCATTATTGTTATGTGTTTCATATTGAAGATAACAAAATGCTAATCTATTTTTCCATGTATAGGCCTATCTATTGACAAACATTTATTGGCACCTTAAGCAGTCTAACTACTTGACCATTTTTGACAATTTAAAGATACACTATAATAAAATTAATAAAACACAAAGTAGGGCCTAAGCCAACAGGGTAGCTATTTGGCTTAATTTAAAACGAAGAAAAGTTCACAATGGCATCGTAACTGTGTAGAAAACAAATGGTCTTACCTGTGTATCCAGCATCATCAACATCTCAGATTCATAGCCCCCTTCGCGTCCGTGTCCAGGCAATTATCGACGAGCCGAGCTCCCCTAAAACACTGTTTCGCACATTTTTGGCAACATAGCCAAAAACCAACAGACACTGAATTAGGAACGTGTCGAATTCCTGTTAAATACAGCGTTTCTGAACGGGTCTCAAAGACCACTATAAAATCTTCAGGGCATGACACCGCTGCCCAGCTGTGTGTCATCAATCCCACCTTGGTAAAATGTCACTCTTCTATAAAGCCAATTTTGAACGAATGGCTTACATACAATACATTTTCCCTTAAAAACACCACACCATTGTAAAAAATAAAAAAATTAAAAAATCACAGTTCTGTTAGAAATTGTTATGTTGACATCCATTCACTGAGACTATCCTACTTATCGACTGTCAGACTGAAATCCACGAATGGGCAATGAACACCGGCTCAATAATTTCATTACTAAAAAACATAACACGGAACAGTCAACATCTTAAAATACTCGTTTGGCAGTCGACATTGGAAAATACAAAAATCCATCGTGTTCTGACGAAAACACACCCATCCAGGAATCCAACGACCAAGCGCAGGGTCGATAAGCACAGTACCATTGAGCAGGTCCACGTTTACAATAATATTCACTCCAAATCCAGTGTTCCGTCGAATGTCCAACCAGCATTCTCTATTATAAAAAGATAACTACAAAAAATCGGTCTTCACAGAGTGCTTGTTATTCTGGCGTACCCAATATACTGACTGGAAAAGCTTTCCCAGTGTGTTTTACCCCAACAATGGGTTTATTTATTTATGAAAATCTAAAGCGCTGTACACTACCATTTAATAAGACATAGCCTGAATTTCCTTTCAAAGCCGACAGTATGAAATGCAAGGTACTATTTAAAATAGGTCGTCCTGGTTCAAATGCCAGATCATGAAACGTAGCTATAATCCTCCATAAAATGGATTCTTCGGTAAAACAGCTTGAGGTTTGAGACACTACTGGCATAGTGATCCACATTTCTGGGTCATCTTCCCAATGACTTACATTTTAATATCCTGCCGTTACTGTAGAGCCGCTGTATGGTATCCTAGGGAAGGCTATATGCATGTATATTTCGCCTTACTATGTAGGTAACACGTTAGATAGCCTACAGCAGGATATTTGATGTTGGATATCCTTCAATAATTTAGAAAACGATAAAATTTTACGATTATGACGGCACAGCAGAACTATGGCAGCTTTTGCCTCCTCGAGAAAATATCATCAGACAAAATGGATGTCTTGCTGTTCAAAATTATATAAGAGTTCTGTGCAAATTCTCCTTCATGTGAAATCAGTGTCTCTGGGGTCACATCCTTGTTTTCCGTCAGCCGCTGGCTGCTCCTTCGTCAAGAAAAATAACGAGCTGGCAACTACAAAACTACACGCACTGCCCACTGAAGACAAAGCACTTTAAATACACAAAACACAGTAGGCTAGCCAAATAAAGATATAGGCCTAAGAACAAAAAATAAATAAAAGTAACGGAAGACAATGGCGATATTATAATCACACTCTCCTCTCCGCGATGGGGTTAGGATTGCCTTTGACGGCAGCACACAGCCTCTAATGGGTGAGCGGTTTATGCAGTGGAAGCGCTTTCTTGCCCGGCTTCAATGATGCCGCTCGTGCTCTGGGCTATCGGGTTTCTCGAAGCTCCGAAGAGTGCTATTTTAAGTCACTATTTGACCGTTACATATAACTTAGTAGTAGGCTACTTAGTATGCTTGGTAAATGAGATGGGAATGAACGTCATACGATGTAGGCTAGCCTACTTAAGAATACAGTAGCCAATTCTGTTACGGAGTTCTGTTATTATCCATGTTTTAACAATAGGTCTAGCCTACAATATTACAAAACGTCAAACTATTCACATCTCTGTGTTGTTATAGGCCTTTGCAGCCTACTTTCGGAACATGTACAGGCTACATGTAAACCATACAAAATACCATTAATGTGAGCAATTACATTTCACATCACATGTAAACTGACATCTTTGTAGGCTAGCTTTTTTTTTTAGGCCGTGTACAATAGAAGAATGTCTGTAAACCAGTGTAAGGCTACTCTGATGTTGCCTGTCATTTAATTTGTGGCCTTAATTTACATATTCAAATGTCAGCGAAAAATCACCCTGGGTATTTCTACGCATTAGCCTAAATGAATTTATCCTGCCAAACCGATTGTGATGCCTCTCTCACTGCCTTGCCATTAGTGATGTCAGCATACCAAAATTATTAATTTGGAATGGCAGATGATGTCTGGGGGACCAGAAGTGTCTGATAATTGCCTAATCAAACCGTGGCCAATCCCCACTCCCAGGGAAGCACACACATAGAGGCTTTTTACTAACGAAATCTAAACATTAATCATAAGCATGTATGAATATATGAAAGAAAAAAATCCATCATGTTTGTGCAAGGCATTTTTTCAGTTTTTCCAGTTTGTTGTTAGTGATGTAGGGGCCCACTCCCAAACTATCATGACACAATGACACTATCTCTGGAGCTAGTCCATTTAACAAGCAACCCGCCACCCAGTCTCGCCTGCAACTATACCTACCCATGTGTGACACAGTGGACAATAGCGTCTATGTGTGAGTTCATAAAAATATTTTTTTTACCACCAAAAATTCGTATTCCATCATAGCAACAAGATAATGCCAATATTAACTGGATCGTATGTCAAAACAGCTGTGAAAAGCCGTGCTATCTCAAATGCAAAATAAACGTGAAATTCTTGTGTAATTATACCATGTAGTTCTACTATCAATATCTGCTACAAAATATTAAATAAATCCCCAATCCTACCATTGGTTCTTCTTCTTATTATTATTATTATTAATGGTGGGACGCAAACCAATTTTGAGGTGCATACCGCCACCTACTGTACCGGAGTGTGTAGTATCATGCCAATTACATTATTGATTTATATTCTGTTTATTAGTTAGTCCTGTATTATGTAAATATTTAAATAAAGCCCTCTTTTATTCCCATTGTTTATCCCCTATCTCCAACGATCCTTTGATGTTCCATTCTCTGCCAATTTCACCCATCCTAGAACAAAGTCTCTCTTTCTCCATCATATTTCTTATATTCCATCAGCACATGTTCTACATTTTCTTTGCATTTACATAGTTCACAATTGTCAGATGTTCCCTTATTCATGAGAAATAGTGTTAACCATTGGATTTACGCAAAGAGATGTCCCTTTCAAAAGTCAGTGATCATTAATTGTCTGGGACAATCCGTTTGAGAAATACACAGCATTTTATAACGCTATTATACTAAATCTAAAACGTTGACGCATAATACCCCCCACGCTCTGCAAACCTGTCTCATTCATTCCAGTTCATTCTGATTTCATTGATGACTCTTTTATCCAATATAGGACATTATAACCTTAGCAACGATGTTTGCAATGTCTTATTGGATGCTTTGAACAATAAATTACAGTCGGGTGTAACAGCATTTCTAGTTTTATTAGTTTCGTTTTACACAAACAAATATGAATGTGCATTCGCTCACCAAGGCGTAATAGTTGTTTCCTGTTATTTTTGTAAGTTTTTACTAATTTACTAACTTGTCAGCACAGATAGAGCACAGAATACAAATGACCTTTGCATTGCATTTTTGCCAAGATTTCTTTGCATTTGTGGCAGTTTATTTTGACATAATGAAAATAAATGCATCTAAGTTAGTATTGTAAATGGTACAACTGTCTTGTTTAATTGAAGCCATTTTCCAAGTTTCTGTGATGCTCACACCTGGAAATATAAAGCCTTAAATATAGCCTTAAATATAACACCCAATAAATAGGTGAGAATTTACCAAATTTGGCATCTGCGCAAAGGGGTTAAGGACATGAATCTAGATCTATAATAGGCCTAGTGCATAACAATGTGCTTTCAATATGGTTAGACCCGCAGGTACAGTAAAGTCAAATCAATTTGGCATGTGCATCAGTGAAAATGAATGCATGTGAGTGTAGATTTATTTTTATTTTTTTTAAAAGAAACTGCCGTTTTCCTGGAGGAGTAAAAACTTCTAAAGGGGGGAGTATGAGCTGTGATCCATGCCATCATGCTTAGTGATGGAGTCCGCCATTCGAGTAGTCTGCTAGGCCCTTGTTTACTATTCTGGCCAACCCCCCCCCACTGCATTGGTGGTACCCATTGGTGGGATCAACAGAAGTGGGTTTGTGGGTCTGAACTCACATTATTGAACAGGGCGATGCTGGCTGTAGACTATCACATTAAGTTGTGCTCAGAGGTGATGATCAACACAGTAGTCAAACAAGTGGCTCTCAGGGCATTCCCTGCGCAGGCGAGACTTGGACCAGCACACAGCACACCGGGTTACACGATGCCAGTACCAGGACCGGTCACATTATTTCTTGCATAGAAGACATACACAATTTCTATGAGCATGTAACAGGACAAATGTCACATTTAAACAGCCATAATAAGGGACTTTTAGAATTGAAAGTAAAAATTTAACTAAATAAACCCAGTGCCTGTCACACCATTTCGATGGCAAATTCCTTCAGTTGCAGAAAAAATATGAGACAGGATTTGTGTTCCAGCTGACAATGTGCAATTCATTGATTGCCTGGATCACAAGGTTTTAGAAACCACTTCTATATTCACAGGATGTAGAAAAAGAAAATAATTAGTTGTTAAACAGGAAAGATGGGCGGGGGGGGGGTCATTTTCAGAAAGATAAAGAACAGCCTCTCAACAAACCTGTCATGGTTTTGCTATAGCTTTCTGGGACCCAGTTCAGGCTGTGCTAAAGTACATCACAAGCACAAGGCACAATATACTTTTTTTAACCACCCAAGGCCATTTGCGGCTAAAATTAGAACCAAAAAATGGGTCCCAAAGTACATCTTCAACAGGAAACGGTCGTCGTCTTGAAAGTTCTCACTGAACTGATACGACAGGCCATTTGCATCAATGACTCCTTACGGTACCACCAGAAACAATGTACTCAATTTAGCCATGAATTTAAGTTGAAGTATCCTACTCACCAACTTTTGTTCATTATCAGTTTAAGTGCGTAAGAACTGTGTTATTGGCAAAAAAAACAAAAAAAAAACAGAACACATTTGAATATTTTCATGACATTTATTACATAATTGCAAACACTGTAAAAACATTTTATATACTAAGAACTACGGCTACCTAAATAAAATTGTATACACATGCAAAAACAGGAACCAGTATTGTGTACATGGGCACACACACTCGAGCAAAAAAATCAATGCACATGTACGCACGCATGCGCACAGGTACACGCACACACAATCGAAAAAGAGACAAGAGACTTTTGTAAAATTATGCCATTAAAGCACAGTATGTGTTAGAAAAAGCATGTGGACACTGCTGATCAGTTTTACTTAGTCCCGGTAAAGTTGCTTAGGTGCTTTCCGGAACCCTCTGTAATGATTATAATTCAAATTAGACTCGCCATTTTACATGTAAGTTGCAATTCAACCAGACAATAAAAATGATTGACGTTATTTCAACAGGAAGAAACTCATTCAAAGTATTGTGCTCCAGTTGGATATCTGAATATGCAAGTCCATCTTCCAGCACTACATCCTGAACCCAACAGCAATCTTATTTTTATGCATATGTTTACTTTGACAAAGCTTATTCTTTAAACTGCACTACTGACCCTCATCAATACCACTGAATTGTTCCGCATCTGGTGACGGTCCAACCCTTTTTCCCCCGTACAAGACACCCGAGTGTTCTCCTGTGGTCCATTCAGTTGACACATCATCTAGGCAGCTTAAAATTAGCTTCATGTTGCTACACCGACTCGTTTTGTAAACACTGCAACGGGACTCTGAGAAATTCTACAACAGCAACCTAATAATTTGTTCTGTATTTTTTGAAGATGTGTGGAGAAGTCCCTGCATTAAAACCTTTGTGATTTAAAAACCTCTAATCACCCCCTGCCCAAGGAAATGCCGCCACCACCACAATCACGAGTCTATCCTATGGCAATCACACAGGATCCAGGCAATACGAAAAACCTTCCGTTTTATCATATAGAACAACAGGAAGCCTGGCACTTCTGTGTAACTCACAAGAATAGACTAGGCTATATAAAATCTTTAGATACCAATGCATTATGTCTTGAGCATACATTCACATATAATAGTATCAACAGCTCTTAAGAAGTGCCTTTAAGTGCAGCCAGTCTGGGAGAGGATCCTGTCTGAACTTGCACTGCAATAGTGAGAATTAATCAATCAATAAACCGGAATCTCACCACCGTGACTCCACAGTACATATACTCTCCGCCTTATTAGTGTTAACCCAGGAACACTGTCCCCTGCACAGTTAGGAGACGGAGACTGTGGGTTTGCTTTGAATGACATTGGGCTGTTCTCTCTGACCTTGGGCTGTTCTCTCTGACCTTGCCCACTGCTCCTTATCTTAGCACGTGTTTTTTGTAACAAAAGTGACCACCAATGTGCAGTACATTCAGAAAGGTCCGATACATTTCTGGCAGCACTTGTTGGGGGTGGAGATTATAATTTCTCTTTACTTTTCTGAACTGGCTGAATTGAATGAAGCACACACACTGATGCAAGAACGCACAAGCGGTCTCTCTCGCACGCACGCACGATTTTAATTAGAGGTATTATCCAGTAACTATCCCACCTAATGCACTCCACTCAGCCCAACATGTCCATCTTCCCACAGATACAAGGCCACTCGTTACCTCAATAAACTTTAAAAAAATAAAAATTAAAAAAATTAAAAAAATCATCAAACAAACACATGGTGACATAGTGTAGAAAACAGGGCCGTACATGTATACGTCTCACACTTGCATTTGAAACGGTATTCAGGATTTCTAGTATTAAAAATGCTGAAAGTATGAATATGCTTTCAGGGATTCATAATCATAACAATAATAAAACACACCAAGCAAACATGATTAGGGAGAACAATGCTGAAACAAATTTTCCTTCATGTCATTTAAAAAATTTTATTTTAGGGTGTGATTACTAGGACATAACTAAACAAAAGGAAACCATTGCCATGTTATGTATGGTTTTGACATGTCTGCATCAATCCAGGAAACACAATAACCATTATTATAACAACGGTGCCAAGCAACAAAAACAAAAGGATGCATGCAGCGTTATAAGTAATAACCTTTTAAAAACAACCAATAGTACAAACATAGCTGTTGAAAACTCAACTAGCCGTGCTCAAGCGGCGCAGTCGATACGCAGTTTGACAAGGCACGATCCATACAGTTTCAGTAGGTTCTGTTAAAATGAGCCGAGATCAAACAATGACCTAATTGGCAAAACCTGCACCGGATCTGATGTAGCCGCTGTGTTAAATCTCGCATATAGACATAATAAAGCCTCTTCAGGACTTTCTTGCATGTCAAAACATTATTGTTTTCCTGGACGGCTTTATTAAGGATCCAAATAATTAGATTTTAACTGAGAAGGAGCTCATAGCAATGCACACGCAAAGAGACAGAGTCACTGCTGCTTGCAACAGTTGCTGGAGCTTTTGCAGCTCTGTGACATCATAGAGGTATGCAGGTTAAGGGAGGACCTCTGGAGAAGGTGTACGAGTGTGATTGTGTGTTGGAGGGGGTGGAGAGTCCCTGCCTCCCTCTGTACCCCAGGGTGGGGGGGCAGGTAAATCCTGTGTGGGCTCAGCAAACAGGGACAGCAGCAGGGGGCGCCCACTGGCAGACTGGCGTGTCAGATCAGCTAAGGAGAGCCTTAGCCGGGGCAGTTAGCCGCACTGTGTGGGAGTGTTCCCGCTCGAGGCAGGCCACGTCAGGGAGCCTCCCCTGGACTGGAACCCCAGTGATCTCAGTCAAGGCGCGGAGAAGGAGCAGGGGAAATGGGAGGGAAGAAAAAAATAATAATAATAATCAAAAATTAAAAAAAGACAAGAATTTTGGAGAAAGACGTGGAAAAAAATAAAAATAAAATAAAATAAAGGAGAGTGGGGACAGCAGCAGGCGTGGGAGGCAGCGTGACTCCGCTGGCTATGGAGTTTACTATTGCGGTGAGACTAACTGGCCACTGCAGAAAGAGCACACGAGGACAAGAAGTCTTTAAGTTCATCTTGAACACAGGCTGAAAACGCTTGCCTAAACAGTACTTTAAAAATCCCAAAGGCCTAAAATATGCTGATATGAAATATGTGTTAACTTATTTAACACCATCTTCTGTAGATTATCTCCCCTGTGCGTTTGATCTCTGGGTGAGTTTGGAAGGTTATTCTACCACCATATTACCAACATACCACAAAAAAAAAACACAAAAAAATGAACTGATCATGTTAAGACTTTAAATGGTAAAAAGGCTTTGCAAAATAGTCATATCCACGGTTGGTTACAAAAACGAAAAATCAGGCACACAAACCCAAAGACACCAACATTTACATGCATCACCAATCAAAGATTCCTTCATTATTTCAGGGTTCCAAAAGGTACAGCTTTGATTTAAAATAAAGAAATAGGCAGAACACTTCAGAGAGCATCCCCGACTTCAGTAACTACTCAGCGCATAATGTGCAGTACTGTTTTCCACCCTAACTCCTTTGATTCCTATTCCCTCCCAGGACAATGAAAAAGTAACTGAAGATCCAAGAGAGGAATATATTTACATTACTGTGCAATCATACTCGAGCCAATGTCAGGGTCATATTACTGTATTTAAAAAAGAAAAAAAATCTCTTCATCAACTGGTGACTGCATATGTGGCATACACACCAAAACACACAAGCAACCCTTAGACTTAACCCTTAGGTTTCCAATACAATAATGCTCATGGACCTGGGACTACAAAGTGTTATAAGACAGAAAGAGTTACCTCCTCTTAGTGGCAAATCCATCAATTTCTAGCTCCAAAGCAAATCAACCCTTGACACACAGGAAGGAATTCTGCAAAAAAAGTAAATGGATCTCAAAAAAAAAAAAAGATTTAAAAAGAACTTGCATGTTGGAAGCACAACCATGTGGTGACAAAGTGGCTTAATATTGATGGATGATGTACAGTTTTACTGATAAAAGAAAATATGAAATTCAAGATCTCAGAGCTTATCTCATGTCACGGGACGGCAAATCCAAAGAAAACAGCTCCAGCGTAATTCACCTTGTTGCTTGAAGGTACAACTTCAGTAACACAAAAGCACCCTCCTCTCCTTTCTGTAAGTCCACGAGAGAGAATAGGACAAACCGGTAGAGGTTAGTAAAACGCCCGTATTAATAAAACGCCCTGTGGGTAGCTCCTCAGACTGTCCTGCAGATCTGAGGTCAGTTTAAACAGTCACAACTGTACCACTATATGTACACAGGTCAGTGAATTAGAACAGACCACGAGTAGGCTATAATAGGCCACACCCACAGGTTAAATTTTAAAGAGCCCAGACGGGGCCCGAAAACCCTCCTCAGTTTTGTCACTGACAATAAAAAAAAGAAGACTTAGGACATTCACTTTCCCCCACACGCACAACAGCACAGCATGCTCTGGTCTATACGGATCCGATTAAAAAAAACAAACAGAAAACAAATAAAGAATTACTCAAGAACATCAAGATCCTCAAAGTCCAGCCGGTCCTGTGAAAAGCATGGCGGACAGCTTGCAGGCTGGTTAACTGAATATCTGAGTCGCCATAATTTTGCTTGGTAGAACACACCAAGATGATTTTATAACATCCTGCATGTCCCCCACATGTAGCACTCACCCTGCAAACTGTGGACAGGGGCAAAATGCAGACTTTCCCCAGCTGAAGGTGTTAGGGTCAAGATATGGTCTGGAATATTCATGTCATTCGGATTGGGAAGGAGGCAACGTTGGTGTCCACCAAATGCCCACTTGTTCTTTTGATATATAAATAAAAAAAGCAGTATTCTTTCATATCATGATTAAAGACTGTTACAAAAGAAATACTACAATTACATTTTTTTTAAAAGACAAAAAAAAAAAAGAGAACTAACTAGAAATACTAGCCATGGAGTGTTTTATACTTATTACCTAGCTACTGTAGTACTGTCCTGTTTATCTTTTTTGTGTCGATTTTGCTTTTGGTTTCAAAGTCTTCAGTGCAAAAATAAATGGCTTGAACAGAATACCGTCTGCAGGGGGTGGGGATTGACAATGCTGAGAGGAAGCCTGTGGACACAGTTTTTCCCCCACAATGCACAGCAGTGTGGTATCGTCTCACAGGTTCACAGGATCACTGCTGCCGTTATCCATGCTGCCAGTTTGTGATTTCCCAGAATGCCGCGGCAGAGGAGGAGAGGGAAAAGGGCTATGCTCCATCCTGGAGCTCCTTGGCCTTCCTCAGGATTGTGTGCACATCGGAGATGGGGTAATCCTGCGGATGACCAGGCGGAGGGGAAATGAGCTAACCTGCGCACACAACACACACCCACCAAGTTGCGGCTAAGCCCGCACTCCAACTCCCACTCCAACTCCCACTCCCACTCCAACTCCCACTCCAACTCCCACTCCAACTCCCACTCCCACTCCAACTCCCACTCCCACTCCCACTCCCACTCCCACTCCAACTCCCACTCCCACTCCCACTCCAACTCCCACTCCCACTCCCACTCCCACTCCCACTCCCACTCCCACTCCCACTCCCACTCCAACTCCCACTCCAACTCCCACTCCCACTCCAACTCCAACTCCCACTCCCACTCCCACTCCCACTCCCACTCCAACTCCAACTCCCACTCCCACTCCCACTCCCACTCCCACTCCCACTCCCACTCCCGTTCAAGCGGCTCAACAATTTACAATAGAGAAAAAGTGGCCAGAACCCCAGAAATTTGCCAACAATAAACCACAATTTATGAGGGAATCAGAAACCGTCTCACTATTTTCCTCTAGACTAAACAAGGACTAAACCAGCCTAAGGAATACTGCCCTCCTATCCTCTCATCGTAATATGATCTTATCTTGTTCCTCTTATTGCCATTAAGCAATTAAGTTTTATCTCTTCACATGCACAGGACTGTATGTTTACTTAACAAAGTAGCCTTACTTCAGTACCATGAATGTCTCACCTTTAATATTTATTTCACTCCTTGCAACTGCTTTTCTTTCTGCTAACACTACATATGTGCTCGGTGGCAGAGCAATGTAATGTAAAATATAACTATAAAATATAAAATGTTTTCATGACTTCATAGATAACACATCAACGCACAATGGGAAGAAGTGCTATTAAATATCTTGTCATTTAATCTTTGGCAGTGCTGCATGTATGATGACGAAAATAAATAAACATAATACATTTATTTATCTTAGATCTTTCATGGGAAAACATTTTGCAGCCTTTGTTTATTCTGGCTTGATGGTGAGCCGTTTGTAGGTTTGACAGTAATTACCATTTATCGAATAAAACAAAGAGAGCCCATTACCTGAAGCAACCTCATGTTCACTGTAAAGTCCCCAGCCAGCAGCTGATCCCGGATCAGACTGAAATCACAGACAGAAAACAATCTGAACCAGCAGTAAGAATAAAAAACACTGTATTCACCGAGCATGAAGGAAGGAATGCAGGAATGCATGATGCACTTCTATAGTTGAAGTCGGAAGTTTACATACACTTAGGCTGAAGTCATTAAAGGAAGGAAAATTATGTGGATATATTTAAGCAACATCTCAAGACATCAGCCAGGAAGTTAAAGCTTGGTCGCAAATGGCTCTTCCAAATGGACAATGACCGAAAGTTGTGGCAAAATGGCTTAAGGACAACAAAGTCAAGGTATTGGAGTGGCCATCACAAAGTCCTGACCTCAATCCAATCGAAAATATGTGGGCAGAACTGAAAAAGCGTGTGCGAGCAAGGAGGCCTACAAACCTGACTCAGTTACACCAGTCCTGTCAGGAGGAATGGGCCAAAATTCCAGCAACTTATTGTGAGAAGCTTGTGGAAGGCAACCCGAAACGTTTGACCCAAGTTAAACAATTTAAAGGCAATGCTACCAAATACTAACAGTGTATGTAAACTTCTGACCCACTGGGAATGTGATGAAATAAATCATTCTCTCTACTATTATTCTGACATTTTACATTCTTAAAATAAAGTTGTGAAACTAACTGACCTAAGACAGGGAATGTTTACTAGGATTAAATGTCAGGAATTGTGAAAAACTGAGTTTAAATGGGATTTGGCTATGGTGTATGTAAACTTTCGACTTCAACTGTATGTGCCCATCTCACAGACACACACACATAAACAGGTAGTATAAACAGGCCACGGGTAATGGCAGGATGAGGTCTCACATCAACATGGCGCAGCACACCAGGATGAGGAAATCGAAGCGGTCCTTGTCGGAGAAGAGCGTGTCCCAAATGCGGATTACGTCCGGCAGCAGGAATTCCTGGGACAGCAGGAGCGTGAGCCAGCGGAAGGTGAAGTACTGCGGTTTGATGTTCTGCTCTTGCTGGGGAGACAAGGGGGGAAAGGAGAGTGTTTCCATGTAAACGCCTTATACCCAGATGACATCACTTTCGGGGTGCGGCCCCATTTTCTTCCTTGTTGGCTCAAGTACTATAATGTGACAGAGTAGGAATGTGACAGATATATTGTTCTTAAGGTGAGGACTAACATATTAAGCAATGATTCTTGGCTGGAGTTCCCCATTAAGAGAGGACCTAACTCCAGAAGGACAAAGCGGACTTCAGGAAAGACGGAGAACCAAATAGAAATGTTTCCACAGAGGCCTGCTGACCAGTTTGAGGTAGAGCTCCATGTCCCTCTCTTTGAGTGTAGAGTAGACACTCTCCATCTTGTAGGTGATCCCACACTGCGAGTCATCCAGGCTCTTGATGAAGTTGTCCCTGTTCTCTGACATCAGGTTGGTGAAGCAGAAGAAGGTGTCTGCCTCAGCATGTTCTGACCCAAGACAAAAGCAAATTAAAGTGTCACTTCATTGCATTTCCTATCCAATATATTGCCCCGTGCATCAGACTGTATACAAACAAAAAGAGAAACGCACACAATTTCAGATAACTATGCGGGTACGGCTATAACCATCATAATGCAGAGCATGTGGAGCTATTCCAGGTCTAACAATAAGCAGGTTAGTCTACTAACAAAAGGTGGCTTCCATTCATTTCCCTAACCTGCTCATAGTAGACCCCGGGCTGCAATGTATTTATTGTACTGCACTCCCACTCGTTGCCAGCAGGGGGAACAGTGCCTACAGATAACCCATTTCTTAACTGTTAAATTACATCAGTGAGGGCTGGAGAAACTGTCCTCGTGATGAGATTAGACCAGTCAGACAAATGAGTCAGAGCGTGAAAGTAACATCAATAAGTGCCCTTTGCCATGAGCACTTTGGTGAATCCTGGTCGCTCTATTCCAAGATGACAGGAACGTGACAAAAACGCAGTGCTCTCACCAGCCACACTTATGACTGGTCATTTAATTTTATGCAGGAAAACTGAGCCTGGGAAGCATTCCAGCAGTGCAACGCGGTAAATGTAAAAAAGTGCACCTAACTCCACCCATGCATGAAATATATGTAGCTGTATGTCAGTATATGCATTTTGACTATGGTCCTGGTTGTCTGCAGCAGTTTGCATACATTCCTGGTGGGTAATGACCACCCGCTGCTTACCAGGACAGTTTAATTGAATAATTTGTTCATTTTGAGTTTAAACCTGCTCCTTTGATTCAAATCGAGGACCTCACGTTAGTTAATGAAGATTGAATGAGTGCTGGACTATGGGAGAATCCACACGCTCCCAGGGTATCTATGGGGGAGGTGGGGTGTGTGGTGTGGGGTGCACAAATACCCACCCCAGTCACGGCAAACATGCCCGTGACAAAAGGTCACGACAAACACGACCGTTTCTGGGCACGTCGAGCGCGACATCACAAAGTGAGGTGAGAGAGACCTGTCCAGACTTGAATCAAGGTACTACTGGAGGCAATGCGAGCAAGGAGATAACCCCAGGCCACACTGAGGCTAAATCAATGCTAGCTTAAAACACAGGGCAGAGAATGAGAGAGAGAGAAAGGAGGGGTGAGCTCAAAGGGCAGTCATGTGACGCACAGAGATCACATGCTCCATCATGTGCTTCACTTCCAACACAGACAATAAAACGGGATATTTATTTTTACAACAGCAATCGTGCCCCTAACCACAGAACGTAAGAAATGGGGGGAAAACTAACACTTGCAAACCCAAGTATAAATCCCTTTGTGGTTAGACTGAATCACACTTAATAAATAACTGCTTTGCACTGTAGACCTACAATAGGGAAGGCTCAGTGCTTCGCGAGATTCATCTTATAAAAATAGTATTTGCTGTCATTGGGTACCGCTGCACTGAAAACGGCAGTACTTCCCATTTTCAACCCAATTTACCAAAGCGGGTTTTTGGATTCAGACTGAAGGATTCTGTATTGATCTTTCAAAGACCCCCCCCCCCCCAATATGTTTACAGATGTCTGTAAAAAAACTAGGTGCTCAAAGTACTAAAAACAGGGATGCCAATAATTCTGACACCAATCTTTTAGGGAATTAAAATGATTTGTTAAAAAGAATTTGCTGAGCAACTATAGTAATACAAAAGAATATAATGGATTCTAGAGCATACATATACGTATACCTCATTACCTGTGTTGTTTATTTTATACAGCCCTTTCTTGGTCATCGTTATCAATGGTGCCTATACTTTTGGAAGGCACTGTATATTATTATAAGTTATTTTAATATTTTAATGCACTAACTAATAGCTTGGGCCAAAATGTCATCTTAATTAGCCATCAAGTGGGAATAAAAAATTTTAAACAGAGTTATCTGCCTACCTAATGTACCTATAGCCTGAATGGAAGGCTGTAATGAATTCTGAGACTGAAATTGCTTGAATTATGCAGTTATTAAAAAGGGTGTGAAATCCCTAAATTTATCCTGTAATCTACATAGTGTGTTCCCCAGCCATGGAGAGATATTCTGCACCTTTCCACTGACTGTTGGGATTTGTGGCGAAGGTGTAGTAGATAGGCCCCACAATCTCGTTCATGCCCTGCACATAGGCGATGCCCGGATTCAGCTTGGCATAAATGAAAAGGATTCGCTCCACCACTTCCCAGTGTGCCTCGCAGCCATTGGGAAGAACTTCATACTCGTTAGACGGGTACAGGTTCTGGGCCTTCCCAGGGGAGCTAACCTGAGGTTGAACAGAGATTGTACACATATCAGTCGGAACATTGGAATGCTATGAACAAAGGCTCAATATTTCAGAACTCTACAGTTACAAAGCAATAAAAGTCGATGTCAGACAGGATTCTTGCCCCATATTAGAGAAAATATCTTATTTTGTTTAATTGTCTCCCTGCACTTTACCAGAGTATTACAGGACCAGGAAAAATAAGGACATCAGCACACGCGCACACACACACACTCACACGCACGCACACACAAAGTAAAACACATGTCAAAGAATGTGTCAAATTTTTTTTGAGGAAGTTCTGGAAACATGCAGAACATATTCACACAACAGTCTTCTACACCAAACCACACACCATCAAGGAAACCCCATTTTACTCACAGCGTTCCAAGCTTCAGAGCACTGATCAGGAAAGACACTTATCAGAGTTCATAATACTGGACATCAGAGCACTCAGATTTTTAAGTTTAGACAATATCAGAGTACTGCGTTTCATCTGTCCAAAATGTTAAAGTTGTATACATGGATTTTCTTAATGTTGTATGTACGTGTTTCCTTTGATATATCCCTGCATGCTGTTTGAATGCTGAATGTTAACATGGCTGAATTGTACTTGTCTCTTTAAAGTTTTATACATGTTTTTATTTTGTTCGCAGGTCTCTCTTGTAAAAGAGATCTTGATCTCAGTGAGACTACCTGTAAAAATAAAGGATATATATATATATAAATAAATAAAGCAGAGCGGAGCAGTTCTTTTGGCGACCAAATCTCGAAAAAGAAAGATGTGACAACATTATTATTATTACCGATCAGCATGGTGGAAATAGTTCTTAAAAATAGGTCCAAGTCAAATAAAAAAAGGGAATTAGCCTATAACAGGATGAGCCACCCAACATCCCCTCATCTACCTTTACAATATAATAGGTACTCTGGATAAGAGGCGTGTCCCCCAAATCAAATGGTAAATATATGCAGAAAACCCAGACATTTTTCAAATTCACAACAGAAATGTCTAATGTGCCTCTGTCTCCTTTTACTTGACTTGATGATAATTCCCTGAAATAATCTAAAGACCTTTAAAAGGCCAAACATGCAGGTGACGAGCGTGTGAGGGTTCAAACTCAAACTCAGTGTCCACACGGTCCCTGTAAAACTCACGTTGGTCACTCCGCTGCGGTTGCGGTCGACAGTCTGCGCTTTCAGGGTGGTCTGCTCCACTCGCCGCCGAAGTGTCTCGTACTCATTCTGGGGGTCCAGGATGAGCAGGCAGGGGTACTCTGTGGGCCTCTGGAAGAAGGCCATGTCGGGGTACAGGCGTCTGCACAGGGAGGAACAAGGGAGGCCGTTGGAGCTCGAGTTAGGAGCGGTGCCCTGAAACACTGACCGTCCAAGGAGCTCCAGATCAATGTATGAGACTATTAGAGTTACAGTGAGAGTAAATGTATTGCATTGTAGAAATATAAAATGTGCTTTCATGGTGCAAGAATCAGAACATTAAACCAACAGTTACAAATCAGCATTCACAGCCATTACACAATAGATAGAATGACCATCAAAAGTAGGACTATTGCACCAGGGGGGGTCACCAAACAGTATAGCCATGCCACACCCTTTCCCATGAACTCTAATGGAGTTCATTATTTATGCTATATAAGACTACATAGTTCCTGGGAACTGACTATGTATGCTACTTTCAACTGCAGCTGAGCTATCACTTAAGGTTGAAGAAGCTGTTCAGCGAATGAGTTTTGCAGAAAGAAATGCGCTGTTGGGGATGTGTTCTCCTCAGCGTCCCACCTGACATCTTTATCGATCTGCAGCAACACCTCATTGTCCTTGAAGTAGTTATTCCACCTACTCTCCGGGTTGGGATTCAGAGGCTGCACATGGAGAGATTATTCAGTTTCCCCCCAAAAGCCCATATAAAGACAATACAGCATTCTACTTAAAACATATTTCATACTGCATATGACAGCTCTTTCTGAAACACTGCTTTGTGTCCTGCAGAACTTTAGTGAACTGTTTTGAAATTTAGAGTAGAGAGGGATGAAAAGAGACAGACCCAGAGGGAGGTGGGGTGCAGGGGTTACATACATGACTGAATGCCAAAAAAAAAAAAAAAAGATGAGAACAGTTTTCCTTTCTATTAATATGGTAAGTGGCAGCTGGAGTCAGAGCTGATGAGGAACTCACGTGGTCCTCCAGGGTCACATCCTCCCTTGAGAGACCCAGGTTTGCCTTGGCAATGCCTGGTTGAATAATCATCTCCTTCAGGAACTGAGAATACACCTCCCTGAGGAGAAAACACACACACACACACACACACACACACACACACACACACACACACACACACACACACACACACACACACACACACACACACACACACACACACACACACACACACACACACACACACACACACACACACACACACACACACACAGTGAGGCATGATGGGACTTCAACAATAAAACAGGGTCAAAACAGCCTGGTTTGTGCCTCCCTCCTCCAGTTTACTTTACTTCCCCCACAAACAGCTGACTAAATGAAAAACTGACCGTGGCTGAGAGAGCCTTTCAGAATGAGTTCCTGTCATCATACTCAAGTCACAGGGGTCTTTGCTGATGCTGTAATAATTATTCGATTTGTTCATCTGCAATGACTTCAGTGACATTGCTTAGCTCCCTGTCAAAACAGCAAATGGCTTCCATTTAAAGATCCAAGCAATCTTAAACCTGAACGCTAGTTTTGGCAAATTTGATTAAACGTTTTGTGCAGAAAGTTCAAGAGCCTTTGGCGGACATGCGTGTCCAATTTATGGAGAAGTGATGAACATGAATGAAGTTCGGAACAAACAGCAGCGCTCTGCTATCTCCAAATGAAGACCAATTCAAAGTGAGAATGAATGAAGGTCAACACCTGCACTTAACAAGCTGTAATGGGTAGTGAGCCGTCAGTGACACACAAAATAAATCACTTCTTTGGCCCAGAAGTTCCATAGAGTGGTGCATAATGACTCAGTTCAGTATTCTCCACCCCATATTGCACAGCAGCAAAGGGACTCTTACACTAGCAAATGGGCTTTCCAAAATGTAGGAAAATAAAAACAAGAGCTAACTTGTTGTTTTTAAAACAGCGCTTCCTTGATAGTGCCTCAGGCATCTGTGACAGAAACTCATGTGACAGATCTCGACCAACTGCACACAAGAAGCAACAGTCGGAGCATTCTGAACAGCAACACATCCTTGGGGCTCTGTTGCTAAACCACAAATTGACACTCGGTGCTGCAAGCTTTCAGCTAGCACTAACTACGCACAAAAAAAAGTAACATGCAAACTCACTGCAAAAAACAACAACCAAAAATTATAATCTGCTTTCAGAAGCTCATTGATGGCATACTAACAAATAGAACACCAATGTGTCTGTGAATGCCCTGGTTTAAGGAAACCCATTTGGGAAAGATTTACCTCTGTTTCTTCAAGAAGGAGTCCCATAGCGTCTGCTCCAAAGGCAGATAGTTCAACAGAATCTGCAAGGATCCAGGAATAGCCGTTAAGTAATACGGATAGGCAATAAAAAGGGATTACAAGTTTTAATCCTGAGGCAGACACAGCTGTTGTACCCTTTAGAAAAGTACTTGAACTATGTACACTGCTTATGATGATATTCACCTGAATAAATAAAAAATATTTTAGCTATACGAGTTTTTCTCGATCTAGATGTCTGGTAAGAAATTATTAATATTGAACGTAATATAGAACATTGCAGGTAGCTCTGCATGCTGGCATGCAGTTAATCAATTAGGCCTTGACAGATACATTCAGAGAGCTATTTGGATGCCTTTGGAGGATAGACTGAGTATAATAATTAATTTGACAGACATCCTGAAACCGAAAAGTCTCCTTGGGAAGGTTTTTCAGCTGTAATCAGAACACAGGGTGCTGGCAGTGACATTCAACCCCCTGCCGCATATGGATTACTGTTGGTGGTGGGGTGAGTGTTGTTACTCAGTGATTTCATATAGCAGGCTGGTATAAAAGGGGGGAGGGCTGTTGGGGAAATGGAGAGCAAATGGACTCACTTTCCAGCACAAGGCTCGGATTCCTCCTTCAAAGGGGACTCCTGTTTCAGAGGTAAAGGATTATTCTTCAGCAGCTAAATAAATATAGTCTTATATAACATAAATAGCAGCAAATCAACAAACCAAACCGTTCAATCGAGGCTCAACCATAGCAGGAAGAGTAAGGTTTGCTAAATGATCTATTCATTTTAATACACGACTTACCACTGAAGCAAAGTTCACGAAGTGCCTGTAAGTTAATCTTCTCCTCTTTTAAGGCCACGTTAAATTCCTGAATCCTAAACAAATAGGATAAAAATTGGATACCTAAAAATCATTGCAGCATATGCAAGCAGCAGCCGGTATACCATCGCCCATGCATAGCAACACTAGCACTTCTAAGGGCGGACATTGCAATTTCAAGCCACAGACAAAACATTATTCAACAGACAAATTCACTGCTGTTCTTATTGTCAGTCATTTCACAATGTTACATTTTTCCTGTGAAATTATCAAACAGTGACAAAGGGCATGGCGTATTGATTAAAATACTCAAGGCTGCTTAACTAACATGGGCTGCAGAAAGCAAAGAGAATTCATGCATCAAGAGCCTTATGAGTCACATTCCAACGGAACCTCATTCCGTTTGTGTCTGAGCAGCATGCTGATATTAATAAAACTAGTGTGGGTGTTCTCAACAAGAACAAGAGCAGGATTCTTCCATTCCGTGACCAAAGGGGAGGTTAAAATCTGTATTGATTTAAAGGATTTTACATAGCAGACAGTGGGGGAAACTGTCAGAACTCTAGCCCAATTCTGATTGTTTTCAAATCTGATCAGTTTTTGTCTAACTGTCCACACTATCTTCTAAGTGCCTTGTGTGTGGCCCTGTCTGTTAATACACATTATAATTTGAATGGCCATGCTATGAGTTATGAGCATTTATACACTCAGTGAGGGAAATAATATTTTGTTTCATTATTGATACAAATCTCACCTATACAAGATAATCAGGACTGTGTAAGCATAGCCTATAGGCTATAAAACTCCAGAGCATTCCTGAGCTCCATTGTGCACTTCAATTATTCCATATACAACACCTGGTAAACTTCACTGCCTGCAAACACAGTCTCTCAGCCATACGAGAATGAATAAAGAACACCGTCTGACTGTCCAGAAAAGGCCACAATGTTCAACTATTAGGACAAATTTTCTGCCCTGAGAGGGGGCTGGATCCATCCAAAAACAACCTTCTCTCTCTCACTGGACTATGCACATGCTGCTTCCTATTCCACCACTTTCAAAAACTGCACAGTATCAGCAAAGTTGGCTTCCTGGAATTCAGTGGGAAAACAAGGTGCTCAGTTAATGTGTATGTAATCAAAAGTTCTACAGCCAAAGTGTGGACATTGACCTTGACAAGTCTGGCTATGGTAAAATACACAAAAATAGCTGTGTTACCACAGTCAATTGGTTGCCTTGATTGGTCTTATTCAAGCTAACTTCTGGACTTTTCCCCAACTTGGAGAAGTCAATCTGAGGGAAGCAGTTTTTCTTCGGTTTCCCTTTCCTTTGTCACTTCGAAAGCTACCCAGTGTCATGTGCTGTCCTTGGAACAGTTCCACCATAATATTATATACAAATACAGTTATATATGAATATGTTCATGTCCAGAATAGACAAATCAGTCCCTCTTTTTCTTCACATATATAGAAAACTATTTACTTTATGCTTCATCATCGTTGGCTAAATATTTCAGATAAAGTAATGCATTAAAATATAAATTTGAGCTTAGAACATGTATAAGAGGGAGTGGGGTTACATCATTTGATTTTTTTTAAAATCTTTTTTTATTTATTGTACCCACATGCGCTTCAAATACAAGGCAAAGCATTTAAAATATGCAATCATCTAAAATAAATGTCCACAGCGCCGGAAAAGATAACTGACAGCCAGTTTCGTTAATTTGATAAGAAGGGAATGTAGATGGGTAGCTGACCATGCATAATTCAATTTAAAGTCTGCAAACACTGTCCCGGTAATGTGCTAACTGCGAGTGGTAAAACTACAAAGACTGTTCATACTGCAAGCTAAAATCTATGGGTTTCTATTTACGCCATTTAGAAAAAAACCATAAGAAAAGTTTAAGTGGGAATGCTGTTTGCTAATTATCTTACAGTATACAATATGAACTAGGTAAATATGCAGCTGGTATTCCTGCTGACATGCATGCAAACGTATTCCGTTTCAAGCAAGCTAAGCTAGCCACAAGCTTTGTCCAAAGAATTTTTAAGAACAGAGCCAGGTTTTTACTAGCTAAGACTATGTGCCATTATATCTGTTGCCCAATTCGATTTAAAGCCGGCAGATCCTCTCTTGAAAACTGTTAACGTGAGCTAGAAGTGTAACAAGCTGGCTAAAATTCAACATCTTCTCATACTAAAATGCATGTTAAGAATGCTCGCGTTAAACGTCGAAACAATCTGAAAATTCAGACAAACAAGCTACCATTGATTTGATAGCGAAACGCTAGCTGGTTTTAAGACGTTTAGCTTGCTAGTTAGCCAGCGCTCGTGTTGGCTATAGCACAATAGCTAGCAACCGAGGTTTAATTAATATATGCCAAGAACAATTGAGTAATAACACGTACGGTCTTGGATACATAGCTGCATAATCAAATCATGCCAACCGACTGGCAATAGGCTTCACCAACACAGTCAGCAGAAAAATGCATTAGCTAGCTAGCTAGCATTCATTGAAACAGCGGCCAGTAAGATGTGGGCGCAGCTGCGCTATAGAAAACGTTAAACTTTACAGGAAAACTAGAAAACCAAAGGAAAATATGCAGCCATGGACAAAATGAACACTTTCCGTTTGCCCCAATGTTATCACAACCAAGTTAAGGCTCAAACAAAAATGTACTGTGTATTTTATTTTCTCACCTGTTTCTGTACGAACTCGACATGTTGACTTCCTCATCAAAAACAGCAGGAACTCCGTGTTGCAACAAAAATACTCCGATTGGGAAACAACCTTGGTGGAACGTAACATATAGAAAAGAAAAAAATTTGCTTTTACCCTTCTGGTTTATTGAATTAAAGCAGCATGAAGTTAGCTATGTGAAGTGTCATTCGTTTTGATTTGTAACACAGAAACAGATCGTTTTCGAAAAATACTGTTATACATTTTGAATTTTCATTAAACTGCACAGAATATAGCCCATATATATCGTTGAATGTGTTAGTGTTGCATGCAAGGAGAAGTGCATGGGTTTCCAGATGGTCCGTGGTGCGTAAAATAGGCAGAAAACTATGTGTGTATAAATTATCAGGTTTTGGGGTACGGGTTCAAGTCACATGGAGAAAAAAAACATCATGCGGGTGAGTGACAATTATGATAAAACAAACTTTTATGCAGCCATCTATCGACTGAGTTTGGGCAGGTACTGTACACTGATGTGTGCATCTAACAGCAGATTACTGGGGCCTAATAGGCCAAAGCAATGAGGGGAAACCATAAAACCAGCAATGAGATGAAACCACGCCTACATGGGATACACAGTCACAACGATATAGCCTATCTACTTTACATCTGACCACAGGAGCCACCGCATAGATATGTTAATTCCCATATGCTTTTGTCAATGTCTGAGAGGATGCTTGCAGCAATTTACCTGATATCTGGTCCAGATTAAATGATTGTGTGAATTGTTGGCCATGGTCATTTCTACACCTAAATGTGTGCACAATTCAAAAATCATAGGAAATATTTTCTTGGGAAAAATTAACAAGAGGAACTCATATATATTATTTTTTTCTTTACAGAACAGACTCAACAAGAACAAAAATGAGAAAAAAAAAATCTACGTCTATTACATTTTTTTATCAATTACCAGTCTACAGTGACACCTGGTGGAATTCAGAAGGAAATACATTTCCATGCAGGGGATATCGAGGCCCTGTCCCCCTAACCACTCAGCTGGTTTGAAGTGACACTCAATTTGCAATGTTCCTAAAAAAGAGTTCTCTAATTACATTTGGTACAAATAGCCCCAGTTCAGGGACATACCCTATTCATGATCACTTTGTGTTCACAACTACGCTGTCAATGAGATGGAATCTTGTCCTGCTGTTGCCATAGTCACTGCTTTCACAGTGAATTCTTGAAAAACTTGCACCAGATGTTTCTGCGAGAATAAGAGGCCTTCGTTTTATTGTAGCTTGACATTTGGTGGAACCAGCTAGTTAGACAGTTAAAAACAGCTTTGAGTGTCAGCTGCATGTCATTCAAGATGTAACAGATATATTTTAACAAATAAATACAAATATTCCACACAAAAAAAAGGAATAATCCCAAATGATGTGCATTTAAAAATAAAAAAAACATTATAAATGGCAGGGCAATTCCATCAGCTAGATAGCTTTGACAGAAGTATGTGCTGCAGACAGCTGCTTTGTATAAAATCTAAATTAAAGAATGAATTAAAACAACTGACAGTAATATCTGTGGTCCCAACTGAATCAACAGATGGGATTGAAAATTATATTATACACATTAGATTCATTCTTCAAGGAAAATTGATCATAACTGATATGACATTTTCCTTGTTCATACACTGTGCCTTAATACCGTGAATTGATCCTCAGTGGTGGATGGCATCAAGCAATACTTTTAAGGATTTTAAGATTGATTTTAAAAATGTGACTGCATTTGTGTTCTCCAATGCAAGTTAAATGTTAAAAACATATAAAACATCCTTAAAGCGATAGTTGGGTCATTCCAGGGTAAAATGGACGCTTTTTAACCTTGACCTCTCAGATATTTCTCATATTTGGCATCCATAATGTAACCTTGGAGTAATGACCATTGTTATATTTTTAAGGGAAAAAAACACAAACCATCATGAAGAAAATTAGGTCAATTTTCACTCCATTTTTAGCCTACCCACCTCTACTTTCGAGACCTACAGTCCTACAGACCTAACAACGGTAAATGGTAATATATATATATATATATATATATATATATATATATATATATATATATATATATATCTTGGACTTCATGGCATTATTTAATTAAGAATCTAAATTAATTTAATTATTTTAAAACTACTTCCATTTTTTTCTCAATTTATACAGTCCAGTGTATACATATGCCAATTTACAGAGCGGGATCTCTTGTACTTTTTGTTTTACAGTGCTAGTTGTTTTTACAGGGGTAAAAACAGCTTTTTGTTTTTACAGGGGTGATTGACTGGTTAACAGGGGTGCAGAGCTCCGGTCCTGGTTTTTGTTCCAACCAATTACCTTAGTCTTAGCTTTCTGACAGCTCTATAAAATACGCTGGTTCACTCCTGTACTTAAGCAGGGTAAAATCTTTGGGATCCACTTGTAGTTTATGGCTGTAGCTGGTGCTTATACAAATATCAGCTCAAGATATGATTGAGCTAATGAAATAATTAAGAAGTTTGCACAAAAGCCCTTGTTGTGCACCCCTGGGTTAAAGACACAGTTAAAACTTAAAGATTTAATATTTTTTTCTTACTGACAGGTGAATCCCCCATGGCAGTCTACTAGTTATGTGTCCATCCAGTCACATTTGTTCCTCATTATTTGGCTATTCTGGCATATCTTCATGGGATTCCTGTGTTTTTAGCTGTTCTTGAAGCTTTTTCCAGCAAGTGACACAAATTTCCTTTGTTTTGCCCAGGGCTGCACAAGAAAGGCAGATTCTTAATTAATAATATAAAGAATGAAATCAAAGCATGCAAACACTACCCATGTTGTAGAGCAATTCTTATGATTACAATGAGACAGAATTATTGTTTTTACCGTTTACAGTTGTTAAACTGTAGATCTCGAAATAGGGGCGGGTAGGCCAAAAATGAAATGAAAATGGACACTTTGTAGTTTGTCCCTAATTTTCTTAATGATGGTTTGTGTTTTTTTTCCCTCAATAGTATAACAATGGTCATTTCTCCATGATTGCATTATGGGTGTCAAATATGAGAAAGATCTGAGAGGTCAAGGTTAAAAATCATTCATTTCCCCCAGAATGACCCAGTTCTCTTTCTGGATTTTTAAAATATTATTTAAGTTGTGTTATGTTTCAAATTGGCCTAATTAAATATTGTCCAATGGGGAGAATTAACGATAGCAGGACTGGACGCAAGAAGAAGAAGAAGAAGAAGAAGAAGAAGAAGAAGAAGAAGAGAGCAAAAAAGAGTAAAAAAGAGTGGTTGTGTAAAGTTGTATCTGAATTATTTGTGGTTACATTAATTCAGAGGGTATAGAAGTTAATGTCTGTAAGGAGTGAGAATCTGTGTTATTTTCTGTGGGAAGCCCTGAAAGGTGCCAAACTGTCAGCGCTAAGGAATTACTTGTCATTCCAAGATGCATTTCATCTCATTGGGCCCAGGCCCAAGATTGCTGATTGGCATAGAGCTGCATAGTGGAATCACAAGCTTGCAGGAAAAATGCATTGTTTAAAGAAGAAACAGTAAACTTGCACATGAAGCCACAGATATAGTGTATATAATACAAAAGAACAATGTTGTAACACTGTAAAAATATACTATTGAAAGTTAGTTTTTTAAGTTAGATTGATTCGAAGTGTGGTTATTACTGTTAACTGTACATAACTGGAACTAATGGAGCATATTTGACCACCCACTTTCTTTTCTTCGACCGGTCCTGG
Organism: Synaphobranchus kaupii; assembly: GCA_029718625.1. Taxonomy (NCBI): domain Eukaryota; kingdom Metazoa; phylum Chordata; class Actinopteri; order Anguilliformes; family Synaphobranchidae; genus Synaphobranchus; species Synaphobranchus kaupii. Next base: position 6,157,022 of record CM056376.1, read on the forward strand.
CCATGGTCCTGGCAAAGGAAGCAATTCTTCCTGTTACAGCATGGTTGAACCGGAAGCACAGTCGGTTTTGTTGACAGCAGAGGAGAACACGAAAAAACGAAAGGGGAGGAAAATAACGAAGTAAATAAAAATTTAAATCAAATTAACTGTAACAACCATCTGTCGTTAACGTTAAGGTATGAGGGTATCTAATAATCTGTGCACTTGAGCAGGGATGACAGATAGTGTAAACAACGAATCTCCAAAGAGAATTGGTTAGCTAACTAGCATACAAGCTACCGAGCTAGCTTTTACTAGCTAGCGCTACATGACTAGGTATGAATAACAAGCGAGCTAGCGAGTGCGGTAGCTTGCTTGCTGCATACCTGGCTATCGGTGTAAAATGATCTGGCTGACGTTACACTATAATGTATAGTAGCTTGATCGCGGATAACTAGTCGGGCTTTATTGTGAATTATTACTTATATTTGATTATGTCGACTAACGTTGCCTTAATGGTAATGACTGAGTCTTGTTCTTCACTCCTCAGTTGACAATTTATTTATATATAGTTTGCTAGCTAGCTAAGTTACTTATCGACATACAAATATCAGAATCGTTTACCCAGCAATCTACTCTGTTGGTAAACTGTTATTTTGTTGGTTTTGAACAACTTGTTGTTTCAACCAGTCAGTTTTTTATACTCGTTGGCGAGAAACATAATATTTTCCTAGCTGGTTTGCCAGTTGGCGAGCTAACGCTAGTTAACTAACGTTTGCTAGCTACCCAAGCAGTGAGCGAACTGGACAACGTAGTTTTGTTTTATTTTTTTTGGACGTAGCGTTAGCTAGCTACGCTCTATTGATTTATACATTTTAATGTACAGAATAGTTACAGAAGGCGTCGTGTTAGTTTTTGTAGCTTACGTTAGACGATTATCGCCTTGTTTAGATATTGATATCACATTTAATAATTTGATCGTGTTGATACAATTGTATGTATTTCCTATTAGCTGCGTCGCTTTCAGTATCTGTTGCTAGCTAGCAGTGACGCTAAAGCAAGCTATCGGCGTATGTGTTTCTTGACTTGTCTTTATTTTTTCGTTCACAGTTGCCTGTCGTGTGTCGGGGTTGGGTGTTTTTAGCACTGTCCCTATTTGGAGAACATCCCGATGCCGGTGTGAAAACTTGTGTTCACCACCAGGCCAGTTGCTTTTCCCGTTGTTGACCGCGTCGGGCGGAGAGAAGCTGCCATGGCGGCGAAAGCGGGGGACAACCCCGAGTCCCTGATGGCGCTGAGCACCGTCTACTGTCTCCGGAACCTCAGGAGGACGATGTGCTGCTGTCTCGGAGACAAGAATAGGCTCCGTCTGAACCCAGATATATTTCTACCCAGTGAGATCTGCGATAAGCTAGTGAGCGCGTAAGTGGTAGCGAATATGCTTAAATTGTTAATTTGGACAATTGTGAATTTTCCTTGTAAATTATGCACATATGGACAAAAGCTACCATAATTCATTAGTCAAATGTGTATTTGCTGCACGAGAGGCAACATCTAAAACTATGACAATAAAGCAATTTGATGACAAGTTTAGTTAGGTTATTGCCAGTTTATGTATGGTAAATTAGAATACATTATCAGTACAAGGTTTTCTGATAGAGGTATAATGTTTTTTTTTCAGTTACATGGAGCTGGTTCACACAGACAGCAACTTTGAAATGCACGAGAGCTTCTTCTTGCTGTTCTCGGACCCTTACAGCACCAGGCTCACACGGGTGCAGCTGAGGGAAGACACTGTGCGGGACAGAGACTTAGAGGCTATTGGGAAACAGGTGGGAACCACAAGACATCCAGCACAAACTTTCATCTCAGTAAAATGCTGTTTACAGCACAGTAGATAAAAAATATTACATTACATTACATTACAGTCATTTAGCAGACGCTTTTATCCAAAGCGACGTACAATAAGTGCATACAGAGACGTCATCAAAGTCACTACAGAACAGACAAGACAAAGCACATCCTTCCCATAATGTAGCAGTTATCCCTAGTAATGAAAAATGAGTAGAAATATGTTAATTTGGAGAATTTATGCTATGGTGATTTCTGTCTTATATTAAATGTGTCTGGTTTCCAGAACCAAGTGATCATATTTCACAGTCTTTTTAATTGCTAGTATTTACTGTTTACAGTCAGCTGTTGACTCAGCAGTATCTAAATCCTGCAGCATTGGATCAGGATTGTCCACACAGGTGCAGGAACAAAGATTGAACCTGTTATTGCAGTTGCAAATCCTAATCTAATCTAATAATTTCATTGTTCACAAAAGCAGGTTATATGGTAGCATGTATACAGTTTCTGTCTGGATTTGCAGATCAAAATGTAGAAATATTGTACTGCCAAGAGTTGCAGGAGCTTTGGAGGTAAGCTCTGACACACGTTTGTATCTCATTTGTATCTCAAGTAATGATTTCGGTTTTTGTCTTCGCCTTTCCCTCACTGTTTTAGGACCTGATCGAGCTACACCTCACCAATTGCAGCAACCTGACGGCTCGCAGCCTGAAATCTCTCTGTAACTTCAAGCAAACCCTGGTCTCTCTCAGTCTGTTCGGCTGCAGCAACATCTTCCACAAGAGGGGCGGGGCCCCGCTGGCGTGCGATGACGAGGACCGACCCTCCCGGCATATGCTAGATACCGACTTTAACTTCCAGGGCTTCAACCGGCTGCGCCTTCTCAACCTGGGCAATCTGACAGAAGAGGTTGATGTGGAGGCCCTTCTGAAGCCCCTGCCCTCCCTCACCTCCCTGGACCTCTCCTGTGTCCACCTGCCCAAAATGACTTTCTTGTCCCAGTGGAAAGAACGCCTGGCCTCTCTGGTGCTGTACAACGTGGACCTGTCAGAGGAGCACATTCACACCATTGTGCAGATGGCCTGTCTCCGGTGATTACATGGGGAGGCTGGGGGGAGGGAGGGTGGTGATTTAGGATTTTGCCTCTTTTTTTAATGATTTAAAATGATTTAGACAAAGGACTTAATCATTCTTTGTGTTATTTTCCTAGGATCAGGTGTTGAGTGTGCATGTTTGTTTTTTGTAAGTGTATTCCAGAAACGATAAGGATCATTGCGCATGCCAATGTTCCGGTTTGTCTTTCAGACACCTGGACATCTCGCGTGAGAGCCGACGTAACTCCAAATTCAAGATGACCAGGAAGATTCTGACCGCAATTGTGCAGAGCCTGGTCAACTTGGTCTCCTTGGACATCTCGGGTCATGTCATGCTGGACAACTGTGCAGTCCAATATTTTGAGGAGGCCATGGGACGTCCCAGGTGAGAAATCTTTAACATTTCACTTCCAGTTCATATTAGGTTCCCTCCAAGATAAGATTTTCGCAAATATAAAACTTTGCCCTCTGGTCCAATCATGTTTAATCATACTGGGTCTCAGTTTTGATGCAATAATTGCTGAAGGCAAATACTTTATAGCATAAACCCATTTCCTACAAATTAAAATCTTGACAACTGTGTGACTAAAGAGAATTCCAGTCTGACCTTTAATGCAGTCATGTCATAAACTGGCTTACATTTTTCAGCACAAATTTATTTAAACAGGTTTATTTAAACAGGTCTAGCCACACACCAGACTTGGGAACTTTTAAGACAGGACTGTTCAAATGGACCCACAAACAATTCCTGCTTTACAGGTTTTATATAATTAAATGTTCATTCATGAAGGCTTTAAAACATTTACAATGTGGACAACAATGCTGTTTAAAGGGGCAGCTCACTCAAAAAGTCAATTTTGATATGTTTCTACATACCCGGAGTGCTCGCTAGTTTTGTAGATATCTGCTGCAACTCACCCTGACAGCACCCCTAATATAATGGACCTCAATGGGTCCAAAGTTTGTGGCGGTCAAAGCGCCAAAAAGTTACATTCGAAAAAATCGACAGGAAGGTCTTTTTCAAATACAGTGAGCACCATAATTCAGTGGACAGTGACCCATTTTTTGTTATTTTGGTTCTGTACTCTAGCACTTTGTGTTTGAAAGGATACAATGACAATGCGGTTTAAGTGCAGACTGTCCGCTTGTTTCTCCTGACAAATTTTCCTATTGAACTCTATGGAAAAATAAGTCAGGAGGAGAAACCCTTCAAGTTATCCATCCATATCTACTGCATATCTGGCAACAGAGTGATGTTTTGAGGTTTGTTTGATACCTCAGACCCTTGATGATTTAGAGCCATTTAGCCAACCATGTGTTCCGTACTGTTCCAGTGTAATTTACAGCTAAATCTAGTCCCACCCCCCAATTCCCATAGAGATCCATTCAAATGCATAGAGGTTATAGTATTGCTTGTAGAAGTACCAGAAAATAAGATATTGAGTCTTTTGATGTTGTTGGGTCACAGACACCGGGAAGTCATAGCATGCAAAGGATATGTGACCAAATATTAAAAATGATCACTTTATTCTACATTATGTTTAACTGTCCAATATTTTTTGATGCCCAAAAATGGAGGGGACTATGTACAAAAGGTTCTATAATTTCTAAACGGTTCATCAGATATGGATGAAAATACCCTCAAATTAAAGCTGACAGTCTGCACTTCAACCTCATTATCACTGTATCCTTTCAAACTCAAAGTGCTAGAGTACAGAACCCAAATAACAAAAAATGTGTCTCTCTCCAATGAATTATGGTGCTCACTGTATAATGACACAGTTACTCACGAACATCCACGTACCTATTCACAGTGCGCCCGAGAATACTGGCATGCTTTGGTTGGTACTTTGCGCTGATATACACAGTTGGCATACTTCGGTAGAAAGTAGTTTTCCGAAAAACCATGCACAAGAAGGTCCGTGGATGTTCGTGAGTAACTGTGTCAATATATTTGGAAAGAGACGTTTCTGTTGGGTCTTTTCCAATGTACATTTTTGGCACTTTGAGTGCAAAACTTTTGGACCCGTTGAGGTCCTTTCTATCAGGGTGATATCGCAGTGAGCTGTAGCGGATATATAACAAAACTAGCGAGTTCTCAGCTAAACTACATGGATATATAGATAGCACTCCGGGTATGTAGAAACATATCAAAATAAAATTCCCCATTTAAAAATAAAAAGGCTACTTGAACCATACAAACATTTTTTTAAATAATATTTTTCCTGTAGTATGGCTGAAGTAGCCATGGAAGACCCTGACGTGCTGCACCATGCATGTCTTCGTTGTTGTCTTCAAACTGATTTTGTGATTTCAAGCAGCTCGTGTGAATGTGAGAGAAGCGTGAATCACATGCGAGCGCTACATTATGGTCTTGGCCTGCTTTGCCTTGCAGCACGGAGCCTTCCAAGAGCAGCATATACCCTTTCCAGGAGCTGAAGAGGCCGCTGCAGTTCCTGGGGCTGTACGACACCACGCTCTGTAACCTGACGCACATTCCAGCATACAAGGTAAACAAGTCCTTCCCAAGGAAAACAGGAATACCAGTGTGAGGTGGTGGGTTTATTGGCCTGTTAGAATTCATGATGAATTGGGCTGCCAGGTGGCATATACACTTGAGCAGCTTATTCTGAATCGGCGCGGTGATGTTCCTAATGGTCCAGATCAAATTCTGACTATTTCAGTGCCCCCCAGCTCAAAAATATATTAGGCCATAGTGTCACCCAGGCAGGGAGCTCATTGGGATGGCAACTGTGACTCCTCTGGTAGGCCAGCCGCCTGCCATCTCCCTGTGCCAGTTACAATCCTCCACCACAGTAACTGTACTGTAGGGCTGGTGAGCTGCAGAATAAACAGAGGCAGCTGCTAGGCTTGGGCAGTATCCTGGAAATACTATGTGCAGTATACTGGGAATATAATGGGCAGTATACTGGAAATACCATGAGCAGTAAACTGGGAATACCATGTGCAGTATACTGGGAATACCATGTGCAGTATCCTGGGAATACTATGTGCAGTATCCTGGGAATACCATGTGCAGTATACTGGGAATACCATGTGCAGTATACTGGGAATACCATGTGCAGTGGTATTACATACTCTAGCCTACAGGTCATGGAAAGAAGCCTTGGCCTAATTAGATTTTGGGTCAAATTAATTGTAGAAATAATAACTGGTTATTGCAATAACGTGCAGCTAATACAGAGTGTGGCTGATGTTGGGTAATCATAACTGCCCGGTGTGCAGCTAATACAGAGTGTGGCTGATGTTGGGTAATCATAACTGCCCGGTGTGCAGCTAATACAGAGTGTGGCTGATGTTGGGTAATCATAACTGCCCGGTGTGCAGCTAATACAGAGTGTGGCTGATGTTGGGTAATCATAACTGCCCGGTGTGCAGCTAATACAGAGTGTGGCTGATGTTGGGTAATCATAACTGCCCGGTGTGCAGCTAATACAGAGTGTGGCTGATGTTGGGTAATCATAACTGCCCGGTGTGCAGCTAATACAGAGTGTGGCTGATGTTGGGTAATCATAACTGCCCGGTGTGCAGCTAATACAGAGTGTGGCTGATGTTGGGTAATCATAACTGCCCGGTGTGCTGCTTAGGTCACAGGAGCCAAGAATGAGGATCAGATCCTGAACGCCATCGAGGCCTACACCGAGTTTCGCCCGGAGGTGGCGCACCGAGCGATCAACCACCTGTTCGACATCGCCAGGATACAGCACTGCAACCAGCTGCTCCGGGCCCTACAGGTGCGGCAGGAGCACACCTGTCCTTGGGGGTGTGGGTTGGGGGAGGGGGGGGGGGGTCATGCATCCAGTCCAAAATGGCCTATTTATTACTTTGTGGATTTTGACGTGGTGCTTTTTTCCACCAGATTGCAATTGCAATGTTGTGTCCATTGGTGGGACTTACAGCTTCCACAGCAACCAGAATCCAACTGTGCAGACGTAAGCATGATGCAGGTAGTACCTTGGGGGTAACATATTTGGTGTCCTCACAGCTGGTGATCTCAGCCCTGAAGCTCCACAAGTATGACAAGAGCATCCAGGTGACCGGGAGTGCGGCGCTGTTCTACCTGACCAACACCGAGTACCGCACCGACCAGAGTGCCCGGCTGCGCAGGGAAGTGATCCAGGTGGTTCTGAATGGCATGGAGCAGTACCAAGAGGTCACGGTGAGCAGAGGGGGTCAAAACGGGCTGCTGTTCTCCCCGCCACGCCCTGTCCCAGGGATCCTCCGTCGCTGTGTCGGCAGGCTGCGCTGCCTGAGTTCTGTTCTGTTCGCACGCTGCTTTAATTGAACCGCATTGTGTTAGTTTCCTAGTCCTGAAAGTGTTAGGCAATTACCCCACGTTTACAGTGTAAGTGTCCTACATCTGAATTTTCGATGTATTTGTACAGATATGTTTTCATAGACCTGCATTATCCCAGTGTTTGAAGGTCATGTAGAATATGATATTTTCAATTCCTATTTACTGTACTTGATATTTATCCATTTCAGCTTGAATGCAACTTGTGTCTGTGCATCTGGGTTGGATTTTGTGCAGGAGCTAAATTAATTCAATTTCATTTAAGTTTTCATTTTCCATACAAATGGGAGTAAAAGAGCCAGAGGTAAACAGTAATAATAATAATTACATTACATTACATTTATTTAGCAGACGCTTTTATCCAAAGCGACGAATATGAAGCGAATAATGAACAGTAATAAACTGAATGCAGTCAGTGACTGCGTAATGTTGTATTTAGTCTGAGCTATTATTTTAGTTATTACTGTAGAGATCCAGTGTGCGTTTCAGCCTGCCCCCTGTGCTCCCTCCAGGTCCAGAGGAACTGCTGCCTGACGCTGTGCAACTTCAGCATCCCAGAGGAGCTGGAGTTCCAGTATCACCGCGTCAACCAGCTGCTGCTTAAGATCCTGGAGCCGGCCCGGCAGGACGAGTCCATCCAGCGCATCGCCGTGCACCTCTGCAACGCCCTGGTCTGCCAGGTGGACAACGACCACAAGGAAGCTGTGGGAAAGATGGGCTTTGTGACGGTACGCAGGGGAATCCGGGAGTTTCCATGATCCTGTAGCTCCTGCAGCCTTGGGAGCCATTTCCATGTGAAGTGTACGGTGTGATGTAGGAGAACTGTCTTGCTTACGGCTGATGTTTCATAGGGACGTTTCATATTACCTGGCTCTAATTCCTCCTCTGTTCTGCAGACAATGTTGAACCTGATACAGAAAAAGCTGCATGACAAGATGGTAAGTTATAACCCATTAAGACTAAAATACACATGCACGCATTCAGGCGCACACACACACACACACACACACACACACACACACACACACACACACACACACACACACACACACACACACACACACACACACACACACACACACACACACACACACACACAGATGTGTACTCAGCAGGTCCCTCTCTCACTTGCTGTTATCTCCAGTGTGACCAGGTAATGGAGTTCTCTTGGAGCGCTCTTTGGAATATCACAGACGAGACGCCCGATAACTGTGAGATGTTCCTCAACTGCAGGGGAATGACGCTTTTTCTGGAGTGCCTAAAGGTGAGACCCAAGCTCACGCAGAGGGCTTTTCCTTACTTTGTCACCCAACATCTTAGATTGCTGATAGATATTGCATAAATAATGTGGAGGGAAGGGAAGATTCCTCCACTTCCCCCAACATTATTTACGTGACATCTGTGATACTGAGTATGGATCTGGTATCATCCCATTTACTTTTCTATTAAATTACAAAAGGCCTAAAAATAACTGCATTTACAAGTGAATTTGAGCAAGATAATTGTCTACCAAAACTTAGCTAACTGTTGTTAGGTCGGTTGCTTTGCCACCTTTACACGTGCAGGTCATGTGACCAGCGTTTTCTGCCTCTCTCCAGGAGTTTCCTGATAAACAGGAGCTGCACCGTAACATGCTGGGGCTTCTGGGTAATGTGGCGGAGGTGCGGGCTTTGAGGCCGCAGTTACTGACCCCGCAGTTCATCACTGTTTTCAGGTGAGAGAGGGGGCACGCAGGCTCACCTATCGCACTAAAATTATTACTTTCTTCCACACCATTCCTCTGTGTTTCTCTCTGGCTGTGGAAGGCCATCATCTCATGAAGACCATTATGTTAGTAGTTGTGTTTTGTGCACACCTTTTCACTTTTTTTTAGTGAAGTTAATGCCAAGCGCTGTGTTATTTGCAGACAAAAACAGGCTATTCAGCCCATCCTGGCTTTTTGTTTGTCTATATTTAAATAATAAAAATATATTTTATTAGATCGTGGAGGAAGGGAAAGAATCCCTGTGATTCGCCAGGCTCAAAGCAGCGTATTTCTCCATGTCCCCATTCAGTGATCTCCTGGACAGCAAGGCGGACGGTATCGAGGTGTCATACAACGCCTGCGGTGTGCTCTCCCACATCATGTTCGACGGGCCGGACGCCTGGGGCATGGAGGAGCCCAAAAGGGATGCCGTGATGGACAGAATGTGGAAGGCCATCCAGAGTTGGGACGTCAACTCTCACAGGAACATCAACTACAGGTGAGACGTGGTTGATGTTCTACATAAAATGGCAGTTGTATGCAATTATATTTCTATTATAGCGTTATTTTTTTAATGCTTTCTTTCAGTTGTGTTGCACTTAATTTGTACCTGTACTATGTTGAAAGTTGCTCACTTATGGGTATGAGCATCTGCGAAATGACAACATGTAAACAAATAGGAGGTGACAGACAGTCCGTGGAATCACTGATAAGTCAAATACTATATGAACTGTTCCTCCACAGGTCTTTTGAACCAATACTGCGCCTGCTGCCTCAAGGCATTGCCCCTGTAAGCCAGCACTGGGCCACATGGGCACTGTTCAACCTGGTATCTGTCTACCGTAAGTATCTTGTACACCAGATGCTGGTACACGAAGTGCAACCATGGCATGGCTTCGGTGGTCTCAATCTTTGAATCGTCAATGGATGATGTACATTTTTATATATTTTTTAAATTTATTTTCTCTCTCTCCCCCTAATGCGTACATCAGCAGGTAAATACTGCCCCCTGCTGATCAAAGAAGGAGGAATCGCCCTCCTGCAGAAGGTGCTAGAGTTAGACACGTCAGACGAGGAGACCAAGGATATGGCACGGTAGGTAGAGAATCCTTCCCCCCTCAGCAATGCATCTATGTCCCCATGCCCATATCACCACAAATATTTAACTCTTATGTAATAATCACATTTTTGACCTGTCCCTAAATTCCACTTTGGGATTTACAGGAAGGTGATGGAACACTGTGGGAACTTCAAAGAGGATCCCATGGACACTTCAAGGTAAACGGTGGCAAGGAGGACAACGCTGGGAGCTACAGAACCAGAAGAAGAAAAGAATGTTTTTTTTTTTTTTTTTGGTCTCTCACCAGGAATTGTCTGCAATTGGTTTACTGTAACAATTGTGACGAAAGGAACCATTCACAGCTCAGCTGAGTTTCTCGAAGGAACCTTGCTGTGGGACATTAGTAAAAAGAAGCTGCATAGGACGTGTTATTTTTCTTTTGTGTTGCACAAGAGGCATACTACTTGTACAAGTTATATGGTTGTGTTTTGTTTTTCTGGTTTGCTCCACTGTGTGTGCGTTTTATGGAACAAAACATTTGGGAGGTGTTCTCTACGTAATAATAAAAAATAAAAAAAAACCGAGGAGTGCTTCCAATGGCCCCCCTTAATGAGGGTCTGGTCTTAGCTGAAAGGCTTTGTCTGCATAGCACCCATTGTCAGAGAACTCAGTAATGTCCATTTCTGAATGTTACTGTCTGTCTCCCATAAGGGATCTTTTTTTTTTGGAATTCTGCTACAAAGACATCACAAACCCTTGAGATCAGGGGGTGGACTGTTTGTGTGAGGAATTGTTTGTGTGAACGGTTGTTATTGCAGGGCAGCGCAGTCATGTCTCCCTCTCTCTTTTAGTTAAGGTTGTATCTCTTTCCTCTCTCATTGTGTGGGGTGGACACTGACTCGAGAGCAACAAGGTTAAAAAAACAAACAAACATGGTCTTCCCCCGCACTGTGGAGACTGTCAACAGCAAGAAAGACATTAGATTGAATTGTACATACTTGGGAGTAAATTTCTCCTTTTCATTTGTATGTTTGTTTTTAACATGGTTATAAACACTCCTATGATTTCTTGCAATAGATCTTTTTCTGGATCAAAGAAAATGTCTACAAAGCTATAAAACCACACTCTGAAATGAAATGGATAATTAAGGAGAGAACTACAGTGTATTAAACATTTTTGCTGTACTGTGCATTTCAAGTGTTGGCTCGTTGCACTTTTTTCTTTACTGATGTTTTCTAAATAATAGTTAATTTATATTTTTAAAAACTCATGAAACACATCACAAATCCATGTCAGCTGTAAAAACAATGCTTAGAGCCGATTTTAAAACTCAATATTATGTGTTATTTCTGTTGTCAGAACCTTGTATTTCCTTTCTTTAAACAATGAAGTATACATTTTTATCATTGTATATCACAACTGCCTTGTTGAGTTATGGAAATAAGATGTCTTGAATAAAGAATCACATTATACTGATGAGCTACAAGTCTTGCATATCAGGATTTGGTTGCCATTATCGCAACTGACACATCTCATGAAGGTTAACAAGACAAGGTTTTTTAGAGAATGTAATGATAATGATAGTAAAAAATTATCTTTTTGAAACTTAAATTTTCACAACCAATGAAAATTGATAATGCGTTTCTGAGTTAATGGGTTTGAACTTGTTTATGTGTGGAGAAATGTTCTCTGTGGTTATGTTAAGAAAAACACGTTTTATCTATATTCCCATTAATAGCATACTTGGAATAGAAAATTGTTAATAACTTTTATTTGGAGATGTGCTATGAATGTGAATAGTCAATTCACTTAGGGATTTTTTTGCCATCACATTGGCCCAGGCAACAGTGATTTAGTGAATCCTGTTTGATTTGTTTCCTCTCTGCTATAATCGTATCTGCATGCAGATATGTATTTCTATTCGCCAGGATGCCAAACTGAGTAGTAGAATTAGCATTAGGAAATGTTTCGGCTCTAAAAATGCTTAATGTTTTTTTACTGCTTGTTTATGCCTATCTGAACGGTAAAGTCGTATGTGTAGTTTCACAGTTGAGGGACTTTTTTGGTAGTTTCACAGTTGTCCACAGAGCCACACAGTTTAGTTATTGTTAATATTACATAATTGATCTGTGCATATTATAAATCTTGACTAAAATTTAAATAAAAGCTTACAGGGTTATGCCTTTGTTTGTACTTTTTGTTCTTGCCATTTCGTGTACAACAAGAGTCATCATTTTTAGTAAGTCACAGAACCCCTCGTTTTTTACTCAAATTTGTGATTTGAATTTTTTAAAAATCCCACATATATTATTTTATAACAGACTGGTGGTGTATTCAAGTGGCCAACTCGGGTCGATCCATAGAGGGTTGATCGTGCGTGATGTTTGGTGTAACGATGGTCCCGTTCGTCACGATAAAGGTGTTCAAATGCTCAGTGGCAAAAAAAACATGGACGCCCGCAGAAAGCTGACGCTTGTTTGGCTGGCCTCTGAGCAGCATTTGCAGTTCCAAAGGTTTTACATTGCGTATGCGAAAACGATTGAGGATGACAACAAACACAGAAGGTGAAAGACTACATGCACCACGCAACGGGGGTGCGTCCCAATCCAATAGTCGAAAAATGCACCCTCCCTTCCTCCACTACCACCTCCTCTCCTCCGTGCCCCGGAAACAGATCTTTGTTTTAACCTGGAAACTGTTGGAAACTGAAAATTTAAAAACCAATAAAGACAATTTTACTAATGTTGATGATTACATCTTAATTACGTATTAATGGTTACATACTAATTATAATGTCATGACGCAAACCGCAATGTCAGGTACATTGTATACTGTACATGCAAATATTTGTACTCAAAACGTTCAGGCAGTTTTGCATATTTCTGGACAGGAGAGGAGTGGTAGCAGAGACCCTCCCCTCTGGTGGTAGTGGGGGAGTGGAGGAAGGGAGGTGGGGAGTGAAGAATATTGGGACGCACCACAGAACTATGGAACGCACCCATGGGAACCCAATGCTACGTCATATTTTTTCAGCCAATCCACGTGTAGGCTACTTTCGTTTCCCAAAGAATTGTGGGAGATTTATGTAAAGGCAAGATGGCAGCCGCCTGTGCAAGATCGCTGGGTCAGATCGGGCGGCATGCTCTCCTGACACAACGAAGTAACACGGGGAACTTTGCAGCCCTTGCACCTCGAATATCTCGGCAGGGGGGCGTAAAGACTTACGGAACCGGTGGCACAGGGTTCAGATCTAAACTGATCAACGTTGCCCCACTAAGAGGCGAGGGCCGAACACTGGGATGTGCTTTCTTGTTGGGAGGTGGTATCGGTTTGTACCAGGCGATCAAGTTCACCTTTCAGCGGCATTTCGCAGAGCAGAAGACAGACGTAAGCCTAGAAACATGGACTTTTGGACGAGTGAAACGTGCCGCTGTGGTGTTATTTCTGTTCTCTTTGAAATAATTGCATTAATTTGTCCAGTATGTTGCCGTAAATGCTACATAGCTCGCCATAGATGAAGCTACACTATTTACAGTTTTCAATTTGGTAGCTACATTTTAAGTTAAGCGCATGATTAAAGATGCATATTGGTACAGTAACTATCTGACATTCCGTACACTTAACTCCTACCTGCCTGTGTTGTTGTGGGTCCTACAGGCACCCGAGACGGAACCTAAGTTGACCCTGTATCAATACAAGACCTGTCCATTCTGCAGTAAGGTGCGAGCCTTTCTCGACTACTCTGGACTTCCCTACCAGATTGTAGAGGTGAACCCTGTCATGCGTCAGGAGATCAAGTGGTCAAAGTACAGGAAAGTGCCCATCCTGATGGTAGATGATACTGTGGTAAGAGACAAACGCATGCACGAACTGAACGTTAATTCATAAACATTAATCAAATGATTCATTGAAGAAATGTGTGAAAAGGGGCTTAATGTAATTAATTTTTTGTAACCAAAGAAATGTGATTCTTCTCCCTCGGTTTTCCACTGTCCATCTGATTGATTAATTCCACTGATAACTCAACTGAACAGCAACTGAACGATTCATCTGTAATAATCAGTTCTCTGAAGACATTCTTGGTCGGCAAGTAAGTACAACTAACTGGAAGGGAGATTTTGTTTGTGTTCAACAATTACTACAGTTCCTGGTGTTTGCTTTTGTATGCAATTCACTAATATTATAACCGGCTTTAGACATGTTGTCCCGATGTTTTGTACTCTGTCTATGCAGAGAGAAGACTATTGCTGAGATCCTTATCTGCTACCCAGAAATGAAGTCCACAAATGATAGTGGAAAAGAGGTGATAGAGTACAACAACAAGTACTGGCTCATGCTGAGTGAATGCCAAGCAGACCAGCTCTACCCTGAAAAAGAGTCAAGAAAGTATGTTCTTATTCTTCTTCTTCTTGTGTTTTATAGGTGGTTTACATTGGTAACCGTTGTATTACTGCCATCTTCTGGTCTCAAATAAAACAAAACGGATAAAAACACTAAAACACAACAAACAATAAATAAATAAAATAAACAATGTAATAGAAAGTATATTGATGTCATGCTTTTTTAAATTTCTGCTTATAACAGTAGTTTAATTATTCCAATGTCTTTCAAGAATACTGTTGGACCTTGACAGTAGAGTTATAGCCAGTAATGTTGGTGACAAATATAGTACTGAAGACACTCAAGAAGAGGCACGTTCTGTTCAAGACAGGATGTCTTGTTGGTGCAGAATGCATTACCTTAACTGCATTGTTGTTACTGTGTTTGGTGTACTTGAACCCTGTTTATTTCAGCATTGCTTCTGTGTCAATTCCTGCCTTCCAGAGAGGAGATGAAGTGGCGCGAATGGGTAGATGATTGGTTGGTGCACCTCATTTCACCAAATGTGTATAGGACCCCCAATGAGTCTCTGGCCTCTTTTGACTACATAGTACGGGAAGGCAAGTTTGGTACTTTTGAGGGCTTCTTTGCCAAATACATGGGGGCAGTTGCCATGTTCCTCATCTCAAAGAGACTGAAAAGAAGGTGGGTGCTGAAAAACATTTCTTGTAATGCTTGCCTGATAATGAACTTCAAAAAAACAATTTTGTGTTTATGTCTGGAAGGAGTGAATGTTCCAGGTTGTGTTTATAACAATTCTAATCATTGAAGGCGCCACTATATTGTGGAAAGTTCTGGAAATAATTAAAGCTGAGATAAATAAAAGGTTTTTAAGCAATCTTGAAAGTGATTCATAACTTATAAACGCCATTTTAAGGTCTATAAGTGTTGAAAAAATTAATTGTACTGATTCAAACTAAACTTAGAGTTAAAAACCAAAGGCTATTCTTATATGATTGTGGTCTAGATTGTGGACATTGCTGCTTTACAGCGCCATATTTCTCCGTAATATAGTGATGTGACATCTGATAAAACAGTGATGATTTATAAGTGGTTAAATCATAGTTTATTCAATTTAGGAAAAAAGTAACTGAAAATACCAGATAACTAAAAGAAACAGCAACATATGTATACTCCCAACAGCACTGAAGGACAAAGAATGTATATTTGTTTTTAATAAACAAAAAGGGAACATGGACTCCCAATTTACTAGGACATCCCAAATAATTAGGTTTATGGACTGTGGAAATGGCATCAGGTGTAATAACCAGGTTTGTAATACATAAACATTTATTTTGAATCCGAAGAGAATCTGTACAATTGCGTTCATTCAAATGTAGTGTCCCTCTCCAATTGCATATACTTTGGGCGTATACAGAGGGGTGTGCAGACTGTACTTTGGGCGTATATACCAGTGGCGGCTCCTGAGCTGAAAATTGGGGAGGCAGAAAACTTCCCTTTAAACTGATTATTGGTCTTAATCATTTTTCAATCAGTTTCCTTGATTAACAATAGGCTACATCAGCGTTTAATTCACCAATTACTCAATGCCATCAAATGTAGCCAGTTCTCCTCAATTAGGCTATTAGGCAAGTAATAAAATTATTTTAACTTGCATCGCAAAATTGTGCACATTTTAATCAACATTATAATTGTGGATACATGTGCTCTTCGTTCTCCGCACTCTTAATTCCGAAAATATCCATGGAAATTAAACGATCTTAAAGCTCAGCTTTTGTTAGATAATTTTTTTAATTATTTTTTTAAAATAATCTAACAAAAGATGAGGTTGTGCTAAACCTGCAATAAAAAAGAATCTAACAAAAGCTGAGCTTTCAGATCGTTTAATTTCCATGAATATTTTCGTAATTAAGAGTGCGGAGAACGAAGAGCACATGTATCCACAATTATAATGTTGATTAAAATGTGCACAATTATGCGATGCAAGTGAAAATAATTTTATTACTTGCCTAATAGCCTCATTGAGAAGAACTGGCTACATTTGATGGCATTGAGTAATTGGTGAATTAAACGCTGATGTAGCCTATTGTTAATCAAGGAAACTGATTGAAAAATGATTAAGACCAATAATCAGTTTAAAGGGAAGTTTTCTGCCTCCCCAATTTTCAGCTCAGGAGCCGCCACTGGTATATACAGAGGGGTTTGTTGAATGGCAGACTGGGGTAAGCAGCAGAGGTGTAAAATCCAGGTTCAGAAAGTAAAAGTCCTCCCCAGTATATTGTTCCAGTCACCTGGATTTGCTAGTTAGCCAATTCTTCAGCCAGGAGGTAGAACAGCCAGGAGGTAGAACAGGGCGGCAGTGTAGTATAATGGTTGAGGAACTAGCCTTGTAACTGAAAGGTTGCAGGTTCGATTCCCAGGTAGGACACTGCCGTTGTACCCTTGAGCAAGGTACTTAACCTGAATCGCTTCAGTATATATCCAGCTGTATAAATGGATAATATGTTTAAAAAAATGCTAAAAAGTGTAAGTCGCTCTGGATAAGAGCGTCTGCTAAATGCCTATAATGTAATGTAACTCAGCCGGCTGAATTCGTGGGTGGAAGAAACACATGGCAGACACCTGGATGTTACACCTCTGGTAGGCAGTAGGCACAAGCCCCACCTTCAGGGGCTCAGCAGCTAAGAGGTGCATGAGACACTGGCATGTCTGTCTAGTGGATGCAGGGCATGGCAAGTAGTGTGTTTGCTGACCCCTAGTTGTCCTGTGTCCCAGCACATATCTCTATGGCTGGTGCCATGACTGCTTTTTGCAACCGGAAGTTCACCCATAGTGCTCCCCTGTTTTCAGACACAACCTGCAGGATGACGTGAGACAGGACCTGTACAAGGCTGTGAATGACTGGGTGTCCGCCATTGGCAAGACGAGGAAGTTCATGGGTGGGGAGAAGCCTAACCTGGCAGACCTGGTACGGGAATAATGTCATATGTTGGATGAGCTTGTGTGGATCTAATACATATTGGCTTATACATTTTTTTGCTATCATTCATTTTATCCACAACACAATGCAGCTTTTCTAATTCTTTTATAATATGTACCCTGCTAAATGAAACCCTCCATCTTTGAAACTGACAAATTATGTGCTGCCCAGCTAGACTGCTGGCCAAAAACGACACACTCAGTCAGGGTTTGATTCCGGACTGTATGGCACATGACTGAACTGAGAGTGAATTGGTGGCACCTGGAGGCACTACCCAACAGCCCCACAAACCTTTTTAAAATCTCTGCTTCCTTCCTCGCTGCACACACTTCCTGTCATTGCTTTATCCCATCTGCAGGCAGTATATGGGGTCCTCAGAGTGATGGAGGGACTACAGTCCTTTGATGACATGATGGAGAACACCAAGGTGAAATACTGGTATCGGCGCATGGAGAGAGCTGTCCAGCAACATACGGGACAAAACGGACATTGACATCGCTGTGTTCAGAACACAGCAGGGCTCATCAAACGGAACTTCCTGCTCCGCTCTGAAACAACTAAATCGGTGTTCTCTGAGCCACTGGGCAATGCTGCAGGGACATTTTTTTTGTTTTGGGGACAAACGTGGTAAAGGAGGGATTTTTTTTTTCTGCTGATGGTCAATTCAGGCAGCGGCAGCGGCAGCTGTGATCGGCCTCTCAGTAGGGCTACTCCTCTGGTTTGTCGAGGCTTAGACAAAGCTTACTGCTCTGTCACATTAATTTAATTTGAAAATGTATGTCTGTAGAATACCTTTGAATTGATCTTTTACAAAAACAATTTGGGTAGTAACTATGCATTTTTTTTTTTTGTTCTTTTTTATTGTTGTTGCTGGGCTGGAACACAGCTTTAAGGCTTTCGGGCAACTTCTAAAGCTTGCATTTTAAGAAAAATATGCAAATTTGTAATATGAGCATAGGCCAACTCGGCAGCAACTGATTCTGTCTGGCCTTGTGGTAAGAAGCGTGTATCTATGGAAATTGACTTGATGTACTATTTCCTGAATATTTATTGATACTTTCCATCACAACACCAAGTCTTATCGCTCTGCAGTTGGGTTACTGTAAAAACAGTTTTTCTCATTTCCTCACAACCATCAGACATGAAAGATTTCAACCTGTAGTTTAATTATTAATTGCTTTAATTGTTAATTCTGAAATATCCAAGGAACAAGCCCGTTGGTATTCTCTACTGGCTGTGACCACATCACTCCTTGGCCTTTTAGTTTTCTTCTCATTACTGTCAAACGGTTATGGGCCTCCAGATGAGTGGATGCTACTCCTGGCATTGTCTGAGCAAACAAGTAAAATAAATCACACTCATTACTTGCACAAATGATCTTTATGAAATATTTTTTACGATACTACAACCATGAACATGTTGAGAGCAACATGTTTTTGCATCTGCTTTATGTATAGTATACAGACGAAAGAGACATGATGTGAAGACTAGAATTGCCCCCCTTTCCCACTTGGAGTGATCCAACGGTATTGCTAAAATGAAGTGATCAAGGTGTGTGAATCTTCGGCAAGGGATGTGATGTTTCTGTTGGCCCTTGTTAATCAAGCCAGCCCTTGCTTTTGGAAACGGTGTTGCATACCAGAACACAAACATTTTGAAATTATTTAAGGGTAAGATCTCATATTGATATATAGAGATACTCAATGAATTTAGGGTTGGAAAATATATCTCTGTTTATGTTTCATATTTTTAAAGCTTTAACCACTTCCTGTAGGATTCTGTTCCTGTGGCCTGTATCACAAAGCAGGATTATGGAGTTAGGTGGATAACTGCACCAAGTAAAACCCAGAACCCTCCCACATCTGGAGCATGGACTCAAGTAAAAAAAGCTGTTCCGGGTTTTACTTAGTGCAGTTATCCTGCTAACTCAGTAATCCTACTTTGTGATACAGGCCCCCAGTATCACAAATACCCCCCGGTAATTTGTGAACTATATACGTGTAGATTCTGAATGCTGTAATTCAGCAATAGTAATTACTGCAGATATATTTGCAAACTATGTTATTAAGAGTAGACAGACCACTCAACAAAAATGCAGTTAGAGCTGAAATGTTTAAAAATAATAATAATTGGGTGATTTTTAATAAATCGATAATGGGTAATGTAAGACATTGGAGCAGTTAAAAATGCAGTTCAAAGTAATTGGGTTTAAATTGCCAGAAATATAACTCGCAGAAAATTTGGTGTTTCTTGATGACGTTAGTGAAATGGTTTTGAGCTAATGTTTTCAACACACTTTTTTTAAGTCTCCCTCATAGGGGGTGGCTTATACCAGTTGTTGGGTTTCATTCTACATTGATTTCCCGCAGGGATTATATGCGTCATCAGACTCCGTGTCCACCCACTATTCCAAAACCACTCTTTTTTTTTTTTATGACCAGTTAATTTTGTTGCGGCTGAATCTCAGAAACCTCAAAGCCCTTGAACTAGTCCTTGTACATCAGAGATGTATGTTTACTTAAGTTGTGCAACATCTATTTGTTTTGCGACCTTGACCTACTTTTCGTTTTTCACGTTTTTGCTGATAACTCGAGAACTATATATCAGATCGGGACAAAGTAAGTATCAACTTGAAGTTTGACTCAAATGACATCTTTCTCAAATGACAACTATAGGGTTAGGGTTAGGTCAGAGGTCAAGGTCATATGGCCAATTGAAAAAAAAGTGTGACAAAAATTGGCACTCAAATTTTGTGGAGGCGGAATCTCAGAAACCGCAAGGCCCTGGAACTAGTCCTTGTACATCAGAGATGTATATTTACTGAAGTTTTGCAACATCTATTTGTTTTGTGACCTTGACCTACTTTTTGTCCGATAGGGCAGCCATCTTAGAAAACACGTTTTTGCTGATAACTCGAGAACTAAACTCCTCAAAAAAAGTTCGGAAACGTTATTTCGGTCGATTATTCCTCCCCTTTAATAATACCAATTGGTATTGTATTTTATATCGCTGGAAAGCCTGATTAGTCACCTTTACAACGAGGTACAACTTGTAAGGATCATGCATTCGTGGAATGAGCAACACAGCTAACCGTGTGGGTAGCGGCCCAAAAAAATGTGCCAAAATCCCCTGCAATATTCTTCTGTTGGTATTCACTCTCGTTTTGAGTTGCTTGGTGGATTGGATGATTGCACTCTCCCACAGTAATAAGGAAAAAACAACACATATTGGCCATTTTTACACTTTATTCATTTTACCCTGTCAGGGACCTCAGTAGCGTGTGGAAGATCCATACGCAGTCACAACAGCTTGGCACCTCCTCCTCATGCTGGTCACCAGCCTGGTCACACTGCTGTGGGATGGCATCCCATTCCTCAACCAGGATTTGCCGCAAGTCAGCCAACATGGTTGCGTTGGTCACTCTGGCACGTACAGCACGCCCAAGCTGATCCCACAGGTGTTCAATTGGGTTGAGGTCTGGACTCACGGCAGGCCATTCCATCCTCTCCACTCCCAAATTCTGGAGGTACTCTGTGATGATCCTGGCTCTGTGGGGGCGAGCGTTGTCATCCTGGAGGATGGAGTTAGGTCCCAGATTCTGGAGATATGGGATCGTCACTGGCTCCAGAATCTCATTCCGATATCTCACTGCATTGAGATTGCCTTCAATGATGACAAGTTTGGCACATTTTTTTGGGCCGCTACCCACACGGTTAGCTGTGTTGCTCATTCCACGAATGCATGATCCTTACAAGTTGTACCTCGTTGTAAAGGTGACTAATCAGGCTTTCCAACAATATAAAATACAATACCAATTGGTATTATTAAAGGGGAGGAATAATCGACCGAAATAACGTTTCCGAACTTTTTTTGAGGAGTTTATATATCCGATCGGGACAAACAAAGTATCAACTTGACGCTTGACACTGGGCACATATGTCTCAAATGACAACTATATAGGTCAGAGGTCAAGGTCCTATGGATACATTCAAAAAGAAGTGCAACAAAAATTGGCACTTTTTGGGGCTAAAACTGTCTATATATACACGTGGTTTGCACTAAATCTATGCCATAGCGCAAGTAGGTGAAATGCATATAGCCCGGTTATTCAATCTGGACATGAACATACTTTCAACATGGATTTCAACTTAACAGCCTAGCAGAATTTACCCATCTCAGTATCCCAACATATCTACATATTTACAAGGCATAGTTCTCCTGTGATGAGTCTTGGGCTGCATTCAAATCCAATTTAACACGCTCTCTTCCCTTGCTGTCTTCCCTCGAGGGAGCTATCTTGTGACGCAATTTGCTACGTGCAGCAAGCAAACTTAAAACGTGCTCTGCAAGGGAGGATTGACAAGAAACAAAAACGGAAACAAACCGCCCTCGCAACATTTCGGAAGTGCAACACCATAGAGTAGAAATGTGACCGCCACATAGTTCTGTGGTGACCACCCACTGTTTCAATGCAGAGCATTGCATTGTGGGATTCCCTTCTTGCCGGAAGCTTGCATTTTATACCCTTGGTGGAAGGGAGAATAAACAAGGGAGCGAGGGAATATAATTACTCCCTCCCTTTTCTTAAATTGGATCCGAATCACACTTGGTGTGGCTGCCCTATTTCATCCTGGCATTTTGGGGATTTCCCCCGTGAAGCAAGGGGAGGGAACGACAGGAAGAAAGGATAAATTTCGGATCCGAACGCAGCCATGGTCTGCAATAAAAAAGGGACTTACAGTCATGTGAAAAAGTAAATACAACCTCAAATGGTAGTTTTGACACAGCCTCAAACCATCACTCTGCTGCCACATATGCAGTAGATATGGATGGATCACTTTAAGGGTTGTTTCTCCAGACTAATTTTCCTATTGAACTCTATGGAAAAATAAGGGAAACAAACCTTCAAGTGATCCATCCATATCTACTGCATATCTGGCAGCAGAGTGATGGTTTGAGGCTTGTTTGATACCTCAGACCCTTGATGATTTACTGCCATTTAGCCAACCATGGGTTCCGTACTATTCCTGTGTAATTTACAGCTTAATCTAGTCCCACCCCCCAATTCCCATAGAGATCCATTCAAATGCAGAGAGGTTATAGTATCACTTGTACCTGAAAATAAGATATCAAATCATTTACATCCTGTTTTGTGCACCAGACATCAATTATATATACATATATTTGATAGTTAAGGTAGGGGTGCACTTACTTTTTCCTCATGAGGAATTAGCATTATATTCATTTCAATTGCTTAAGTGATTCCAAAATCTACTTGTTTTAGCATAATTTGTTGAATTAGTTTACCTTAATGAATCAATATGTTTGAAATTAAAATATAATTGACTGTAAATATTTATGGTTCGAGGCCGGCATAAGCATAACGTAACTTATGCCATAACGTAGCCAAGATAACTAGCAAGCTTGGCAAGAGAGATGAAAACATTCAGAGATCAAATATGGCTCATTTTACATCCTGCTGAAAATGTATTTTCCCATCGTAAAAACTGAAAACCTTTGCCTTTGGTTACATACATCGATCTCATTTGGTGCGGTTACTAGAGCAACGCCAAAAGAAAATAGAACCACAGGAACTATAACAATGAAAGAGATGGGTCGAGTCACACTGTTGCTGAAAAAAACAGTGATTACATTTTTGTACCAAAGTTTCATTCCCGGAACTCTTTCCTTCGCTGCTTTAAACGTTACTCGGAACTCTTCAGTCTAACCAGGAATAATGGATTGGTAAAATAATCTCTTTTTGCTGCTGAAAGAACAAACAAGGCTTGTCACTTCCTCCAGTCAGTAGCCAACAGCCATTAAACATATTTGAATGAGCCAATCGGAAACAAGAAATGAGCGTACCACAAGAGATGGCTTATCAAGAGACTGCAAACTAAGGGAACAACACAGCACATATTTAGCTGGCCGGACAAATAAACTACCGAATGAACAAATATATATAAAGGTTTCACATTTGACTGCGAATGGTAAGAAGAGGCGACATAGAACATTGTCCGGCGCAATAGCCTGGTTGTCACAATGCTATTCTTATATCTTATAAATTAAAATTCAGAACCTCTAAGCAATAGATAAGCTAAACGTTACAGATGTTTAGAATTCTGGTAAGCATCTTGCCAGCTGACTGTTTTTAACGTTGACATGTGGCTAAAGTGAGATGTCTTATTTGCTACTTCTCGTTCTATTAAGTTAGCCTAACTTTAGCCTGTACTTTGTTCTTTAGCTAGCTAACGTTAGCTCGCTGTCTAATGCCGAAATGTCGAATGAATACAATTTGTGGGTTTAGTAGCTAGTTCAGTTTACAGTAACTATATACTGAAAAGTTAACTAGCTAATGTCAGTTAGATCACACATACAGTAGAGATTAACGTTACTGAGCGAACTAGTTAGACGTTAGCAACTAGCAGTCTCGTTGTTTTCTGTTTACTCAAGGAACGTTATCGTAGTGATTCAAGCTACCTAACGTTAACTACAGTTGAACCAAGAGCCAAACTCGGTACTGCAAGCTATATATAGGGCATGCCCGTAACGTTACGCTAGCAAGGCACCACTTGGCGCATGACATACCTTACCATCCAAATAAACATTTTGCTTCTTCTTCTGCACTGAGCTAACGTTATTTCAGCATAAAAAATTACGTGCTGTAATATCTGAGTAACTAACAATTGTCATGCTTCTTTCATTAGTTATCTGTAATGCAAGAAATGTGACAAAATCATGAGACGAGCCCCCTCCTAGACATTTAACTTGTACGCCTCTTTAATTCACTCCACAGGGGAAATTAATGAAAACACCCACTTCCTCACCACCTCTACACGTGCATGTACCAGAGACCACACCGGTGCACGTGCACCTGAAGAAGGGCCAAAAGATGAAAGTGGCAAAGATGAAGGGGGATACAGGGAATCACCGAACCTCCGTTAGGAGGAAAGCAAGGGTGCCTTGGATACCTCCTGGGAAGGGCTCGACACGTGACGCCCTGTACAAGTGGGAGGTACCATAAAACCTAATTTTAATCCCTGTATGATTTAGCTTAAGATTTGTTTTTTCTTGTCTGGTTACTAAAGTTGTGTGCGTGCGCGCGTGCATCTCAGGGACCGACACACCGCCTAGAGATGAGGCCTGCGCCAGAGATGGACCTCTCCCAGTCTGCGCTGCGATTGGCCGACCTATCCAGTGATGAGGAGGAAGCACTGCAAGGCCGCATCCACCAATATGAGAGGAAGATTGACAGCCTTATGACAGAGGTTGGCTCCTTGAAGAATGAGGTTGGTCTTGCTCACACATTTTCTTTGGGACTACGAAATGGCATTTAGTGAGCTCTCAAGTGGCTCAGTGGGTAAAGGTGCTCCGGCTGCTTCCCATAATGCAGGCTGAGCACTATGCTTGTAGATTCTAGACATGTTATTGGCAGGCTATGACCAGGAGTAGTCTGCAGCAGGTCAAATACTTGTCCCAACATGGGCTGGTTGGTTTTAAGTGGAAGTGTTTTGGTTACCAATAAATGAGTTCAGGCCAGGTTCCCACAGGCTACCAGTTGTTGTCAATTGAGCCTGCTCAATTGAACCTGCGTGTGAATTGTGCCATTTAGCAAACCTTGCTTTTTATTCAATATCACGGTGGATTCCAGGTGGAGCTGAGGAAGAAGGAACAGCAGTTGAATGCTTCTCAGAGAGTAATCCAGGAGCAGGAGGATGAGCTGGTGGAATTCACCAAAGAGCTGGAGGTCACTGAGCGTGAAAACACCTGCCTCCGCCACTCTATTGAGAAGATGCGGGGCGACACAGACTTTACCAGGTTTGCCTTAGGATCACACCCACCCAAACCATGCAGGTACCATGTTTGAGGAGCATCGTATTTTTGAGTTATATTTGTTCCTTGCAGGTGCTGCACAAACTAGTGTGTTCACATCCATGTTCACTTTCCTTCCTCTGACTCTCCATATTAGGTCAACTAATTGTTTTTTTAAACGTCTCAATTAGAAATTCAATTGTATGATTAGTCTGTGCTTAGTCTGTGCTGTTGGAGTGCCTATGGGGACCTCTGGAGGGTAACCATCGACAGACAAGTGTATATTGTTTCATAACATTTTATAACTTTTTCGAAAGGATTATGAGGTGTCGGTGTCACAACAGATGTCGTGGCTTGAAATTCAACAAATAAGAAACGGCTGACCCACATTACATTACATTACATTCAAACACTGCAAGGCCAATTCATCACCATGTGCTGGGAAATGGTTCCCACAGCTTAGACATTGTTGTTAAAGACAACTGCCCATCCCTGCAGGCAGGAGACAGAAATGCTGTTGCAGCAGAAGGACTTGCTGCTCAGGAAGCTGGTGGAGGCGGAGACAGATGGGGCCGCAGCGGCCAAGCAGGTGTCTGCCCTGAAAGACACTGTGGAAAGGATAAGGACTGTGAGTGACTAGGGATGGCATTGGGATCAATTCCGTTTGTACCAGACCTTAGTAAAGAGTCGCTATGTTAGGTTTCATAATTTTTCAATGACAGACTGGTGCAGTTTGTGTATAGTTGTGAAAGCTACTGTTCAAAATACCACTAACAATGAGAGAGCTCACAAACTTATGGTTACTTTGTGGTACTACTTGTTGTCTTGAAGATGGACAGCTGTAGGAAAATTTGCGACAGGAATATCCAGAGTGTTCTCCTTCCCTGTACCTCAGCCCTCCTCTCTGGTAGATCATAACCATGCAGAAATAATTTCTATGTTTATAGTTATGTAAATTTCTGCCCTTGGCTGTTTTACCGGAATATTCTCTGCAGGAGAAGCGGATGTCGGGGTCAGACTCGACCCTGCTGAGCAGGCAGAGGGACCTGCTGATGCAGAAACTGGAGACCTTTGAGGGCACAAACCGCACTCTGCGGCACCTTCTCAGGGACTATCACATGCGCGAGGTGAGATTCACTCTGTGTGCGCCCCAGTATTACATCACAATCAGTAATGTGTGTCTATGCAGCTGAAATTCTGGCCAGATAAAGATATGTAGGATTGTTTTTTTTTGGCTGAACAGACAGATGTCATAAGGCTGTCGGAGCAGAAGGACGTGCTTATGAAGAATCTGTCTGACGCTGAGACAGAGAAGGTGGTGAGTTTGGCCACAGTCAGCTCTTGGATAAGGATGATACTCGTCAAATCTTTAGTGATTTATTACTAATAATGGTTATTATTATTCATCCGTCATGCACTCTTCTTACATTGAATTCAGAGGGCTTTACAAAATAAAATAGATGGGCCACCTGGTGATATTCAGTTTGCTGTGTCGACATTAGCACAGATTAGCTTGTAGTGTGAACCTGGCCTTCGTTAGCATTGAGCTTCAGGGGCTCAGTCTGTTAAGACTCCTGTTTTTGTTGCAGAATCTTCTGGTGAAACTCCAAGACAGAGAGAAGGTGGTCAGTCAGCTCACTGTGCTTTTGGAGACTGAGAAGGTACATTCAGAGGGACACTGGACTGCACAGTTTGTTTTGGGTTTATTTTACAACACCATCATTGGTAACTACATAGCGAGCGGTCATCGAGTTTAGGGCTAGGCGAAATGGCGATAACGATAATTATAACATCAACTTTTGTCCTGATATGTTTGACATTCCGTCCATGTGAGATTAGTCTGGTGATTGCGACAGTCCAATGCCTACAGTGCCCCCAAGGGGATTTAGATGATAATGCAAGTCATGTGCCCACTAGTGTATGGACCTAATTATGTAGGTGCATACTCTTGATTTTTATTCAAGTAAAATTTTTGTATGAAATTAAATACAAGGTTAAAACAAAGATATGAGACCCTACTTTTTTCAGTTACCTCTGCTAGTCTCTTGAATTTAATCATGCCATATGTTGTCCAAAAGCAGTTAGTCACATTTTTAGGTTATATTGCTCATCTCTGTAGTTGAGTTAAGTTCCGCCTTTATGTAACTGTAAAGCACTTAAATGAAAGGTGCTATGAATGCGATCCATTATCATTACGTAGACAGACTTTAACATCCTTTCCCTACCTCCATCCCCTTGGCAGGAGAACTTGAAGACCACCACAGAGCTTTCCAAAGCACTGGAGTCGACCCGCGCTCACCTCCAAGGCCAGCTACGTAGAAAAGAGGCAGAGAATAACCGTCAGAGCGTCCAGATCAGAGTACAGGCCCGCCTTTTGTTCTCTGCGTCTTTTCTCCTTGCATCCGACGACACTAAAGTTTAATAAAGTTTTCCTTTGATTCACTGTGTGTTCCTCCTTCTCGTCTCGATCAGGCCCTTGAACAGGCAGTCAATCAGCAGCAAGAGGAGGTGGAGAAGCAGAAGAAGGAGGTGAAGGAGGTGCAGGAGAGTTTGGAGGAGGATAAAGAGGCCCTGACACAGGAGGCGCAGATGCAGAAGCAGCGGGCAGAGCGAGGAGAGGACACGGCCAGGCAGCTTACCGCACAGCTTCTGGAGAAGGTGCGGGAGAGTGGGGCTGAGGCCAACACTGAAACCGGATGCCTTCATTTCCCATCCGGTTTCACTCTTCTTTGCTATATACAGACGGGGGACAAATTAAAGGGAAAACCAACATAAAGTGTCTTAGTAAGGTGTTGGGCCACCACGAGCCGCAAGGACAACTTCAATTCGCCTTGGCATAGATCCTACAAGTCTCTGGAACCCTACTGGAGGGATGGAACACCATTCTTTTGGTTCATTTGGTGTTTTGATGATGATGGTGGTGGGGAGCGCTGTCTAACACGTCGGTCCAAAATCCCCCATAGGTGTTCAATTTGGTTGAGATCTGGTGGCTGCGAAGGCCATAGCATATGATTCTCATCAAACCATTCAGTGACCCCTCGTGCCCTGTGGATGGGGGCATTGTCATCCTGGAAGAGACCACTCCCATCAGGATAGAAATGTTTCATCATAGGATAAAGGTGATCACCTCAGACAAGTGGACCCAAACCGTGCCAGGAAAATGCCCCCCACAGCATAACAGCCACCGGACTCCCTCACTGTAGAGGTTTTTCCCCTTTATTTTGTCACCTGTCTGTATGTACACACATGACTGGTTACATTCTTCTGCATATGTAGTGTACTCGTATGTGGCTTTGCTCCTGGAAGCTTTGTTTCTAATGGGTTACTTCATAGGAAGGTGATAAGCGTGCCACAACCCCTTAATACATTTTGACCAAATATGTATTGTGTAAGTTTTGTTTCCGTATATAAACTTTGAATGTTTTTCCTGCGAAATGCAGCTGTTTAAGTGTGAGCCTAGCCTTTGCCCTTATGTGTTGGGTTGGATTGTGCAGGAGACCCAGCTGGCAGATGCCCTGGCAGCAGTGAAAAGCTGGCATGCTCGACACTCCCAGGAGCTGAAGGAAAAGAGCCAACTGGAGGTTGAGATCACTGTTCTCAGCAAGTGAGTGCTTGAAGCTGTAAGAGAAGCCAGTTGTTGAGTGTGATATTCAGTGTTCTGTTAGGGGAAGCTGGAGGCATTACAGTAACATAATAGACAAGTAAATGTCCTATGCGCATACAAGTGCTTTTTGAAGATTTTACCTTCAATACATTTCTGTCATTCTAAAGCTGCCCAAAGCTCTGATTGTTAGTCAAAAGTTGGTATGACTGAGGTGCGTCTAGCGTGAGATTGCCGAAACAAGAGTTTATTCTGTTTTTGCTGACTTTATCTCTACAACTTATTGGGAGTTTTGAGGTGGATAACACAACAACAACAATAAAAAAATACAGCTTGCTAAAGGCTATCACTTTAAGGTGTTCTGCTATATGTTGGAGATACAGTTGTAATATAGAGTGTACAGTGCTGAGAGTCATGTACTGTTTGAAAGTGTTGCCTGTGTTGTGTCCGTACAGCCAGATGACATCCCTGACTGATCAGCTGCACAGTGTAGAGGACAAGGCCCGAGCTGAGGCCGAGGGGCTGCTCGAACGGCTCCATCGTCTCACGTCCGACAGCACTGCCACCAGATTGGAGAACCAGAGGCTTAAGGTCAGCTGAACCTGCTGTGAATCCTCTTCATCTTTTCTTCGCCTTCTTCAGTTACATCGCTTGCATCGATGTCAAAGGGGTCTTTTGTAGGAATGGAGCTCTGCATTACTGTCTTTGCTGTTTATAAAGGTGTCGGTTTTATCTATGTTGCTCTGTGAAAACTAAAGTGATCGATACAGTTATTATTTGTGATGGCTACTCAAAGAGAAGTGCACTGTCCTTTAGTACCGCACTAAGACAATGTTAAATAATTCAATTTTTGTGTTATGTATAATTGTGTTATGTAATGCATATGTGCATTATTATTTGAGTTTTGAGACGTAGAAGCATGACGTGATTATTTTATTTCTGCTTGTCTTGATTTGTTTCATGTGAGGAAATGATGTATGTACATATCTGGACAATTTGCTTTCTTTGAAGTGACAAGGCTTTAGGACAATTGATGGAGATCTGGCTAGCTAGTTAACATTCTTTTCTTGAGAAGGCAACGCAACCCTTGTTAATCTTGAAGTAGCTGTTAATGATAGATTTGGTATGTCTGCCCTTCTCTGTAGGTCTGCTTGAAATTACAATAATGACATAATTTGACCACTGAAGCTGAAGATTGTGGTAAAAGGAAAAGGTTTTCATTTTGTTTGTGCTTGTTTTTCCCCTTGTGTCCTTCCTGCCAGGCCACTCAGTCAGCCATGGAGGAAAAGCGAGGCTTGTCACAGTCTGAGGTGGAGCAGCTGAAGTCCTCAGTGAAGCAGTATGAGACCCTAGTGGACAGCTATAAAAGCCAGGTGCTTCACAGTGGCAGATACTAACACACCCAAGACCAAACGGCACACAACAAAATGCAAATGCGTGGACTGATTCGTAGCAGGAGGGAACAGAACTGCACTTGCTGTACAGTATCCTCTAGTGGAGAATGCTTCATTACTCTAGAAATAATATACCCAGCAAGCAGACCAATTACACAATTTAGACTTTTAAGCAGTTAAAATGTATACAGGTGGATAGACTTACTGAAGCAGTTCAGGTTAATTACCTCTTTGAAGTGGACAATGGTAGTGGCTCACGTGATTTACTTTAATGATTTAACCTGCTACGAACAACTCTTACCTGCCTGGCACAACACTGCCAATCAAACTGAATTTGAAAATCGTATTTTTCAAGAAAAGCTCATCAAAACTCAATCGACACAAAGGTTAATTGAATCCAGAGCCAGTAGATTCATACTCTTTAGAACAGCACGACCAATGATTCATTTTGTTAATGATTCAATGATTCGTTTTGTTAAAGTTGTTGGGGCTTTTACCGTGTCGTGCCGCAGCTGCATAAGACCCGTATGGAGGTAGACGAGTACCGCCTGAAGCTGGAGCTGGCGGAGAAAGAGCTGCAGGAGGTGCGGGTGGAGCTGGACCGGGAGGTGGAGGTGGTGCGGAGGCAGCTGCTGGGGCGGCTGGCGGAGCTGGAGCCGCTGCCCGAGATGCTGAAGCGCACGGAGGAGCAGCTGTGGAGGGCGGAGGAGCAGGTGCAGGAGCAGGAGAGGAGGAGCTCCGAGCACAGCAGCGCCCTCTCTGACGTGCGCCTGAAGGTGCGGTGCGCGCCTTACGATTTAATCAATAAACCCAACACGTAAACCAACCAAACCAATTCACAATTTTCTGTGCCAGGTTGGGGAGAAACTGGAAAAGTTTTCCTTGTTGACCCCATGAAAAGTGATCAAGTTTAACTGGCAATAGTGAAATGCAAGATGCAAGTTGAAATATTGAACCTAACACAGATGAAAAAAAAAGCTTATTAACAATTTAACAATTAGCACTTAATTAAGACATATTTGTATGGCGCTCACTACCTGTGTGTGCTGTCTGTAGGTGGAGCAGCATGGCAGCCGGATGGAGGCTATCCGAGAGAAGAACCTGTTACTGCTGGAGGAGAACAACCACTTGAAGCAGAGGATGGAGAATCTAGAAAGGTCTGTAACATCACAGATGCATGCTTGAGGGGGGTGTTGCAATAGTTATTTTTCAATAAAAATGACAAAGCAAATTTGCATTGGAGCACTAACAAAATTGCCGGGTCAGGTTACTTGATTGGTTTGCTGGGGAAGCCATAATTCTGGAAAGAGACCATTTAAATTAACATATGACAATGGGTTTAATTTTTATTTTTTAATGTTGTCAAGATGTTTGGGTAAGATTTGTGCAAATTGTGATTATTTAACTTATTTCCATTTACCTCATTTTCAAACATTAGTTCCTCTGTTTCATGCCTACCGTGATTTCCTCCATCCATGACAGGAAGCTGGAGGAGACCAACGGTCAGAACCGAGATCTGGTCCAGGTGATCGCCAAACGGGAGGACACAATCCACAGCAGCAAGCTGCACCTGGAGGAGAAGTCCCAGGAGTGCAGTGTCCTGACACACAAGCTGGAGGGGGCCTTTCTTGATGCACAGCTGCAGGTTTGCTCAGTGAAGAGGAATAATGTGGACTGGACTCGGACTCTGCTGCCCAGTCTGATCTCTGCTCTTTTCTAATGCCAACTCATAAAAGGTTGAAATGCACCCTGGTGCTAGTCTAGACTTCCGACTTGAAGGTTTTCTATTTTTGCAGTGATGTTCTGTTCAGTCAGCAAATTTGTGTTGCAGTTGACACACAGTTTTGAGTGTGGGGCATCTACAGCTATGGAAAAAATGGAGACCACCCCAAAATTTTGAATAAGAATTGGGGTTACTCCAGCAAATATTAATTGTTGAACCCTTCCTAAGCGAACATTGTTATTTTTATTCTTTATTTATGGATATAAACATGATGTTTGCATTATTCAATGTATATTGATATTCAACTGTGTATTTTTAGTATTTTGACCGATTGTCATTTTCTGCAAATAAATGTTCTGAATGACAATATGTTTGTTTGGAATTAAAGCTGGATCAGACCCGGGAACGAGCAACCTCCAAGGAACGGTTAACCCAGTCTAAGGTTCTGGACTTGGAGGCACAGCTGAGTCGCACCCAAGCCGAGCTCAACCTGCTGCGTCGCACCAAAGAGGATGTGAGTGTATCTAAATCATGTCTAACTTGCACAGCAGATTGTATAGAACGATACTGTTTTAGAAGAATTAGGCAGAGTCTTGTTACAAGAATACTCCTCTTACACCTAGTATCAATGACATGCAAAGAGAAGAACTTATCAAACCTTATTAATCACAGAATCCTGACTACTTGAACTTCAGCTCTCTCCACAAAAAGGTCCATGGGCAGGAAAATGCTTATTTTTATTGTTAAAATCTGGCATCTACAGTTGCTTGTAATTGTAAGGTAGTTGTATGGATGACAACTAATTTTTAATCTGTATTAGATTTGGAGGAAAGGAATTTTGATTGAGAGATGTTATACTATACAGTAATTGTATCTAAAATGGTTTTCATATGGCAGTACTGTTTTGAAAATCTTGATGAAAACCAGGCCACAGAGATGTGTGGGGAAGTGTGAATGGATGTGAATTTTGTGTGTGTATGTGGTCATTGGTTATGCAGATAGAACGTCGGCACCAGACCCGGCTGCAAGATGTGAAGGATCGCCTGGAGCAGTCTGACAGCACTAACCGAAGTCTGCAGAACTATGTGGATTTCCTCAAGGCCTCTTACGCTAATGTTTTCCGTGACTCAGGATTAAGCAGCTCCGTTCTGCGGCCCTTGTCCCCTCTCTGAATGGACACTCCCACTTTCCCATTTCTCCACTTGTGGACCCACATCCGCTTCCTCCCCTTCCTTTTTCTTCAGTCCATTATTTTAGCTTGTTAGTCATTCAAATATATATAATGTATTACATTACAGCATTGCCAGTCATACATACTCAGACACATAAATACAAATTCAGAGGCTGCTGGGCGCCTGTCCCGTTAAGGCAAAGTTCTAGTGCATGGATGGGCCCCGGGGTGTGGTTTTGGATTCAGATCATGTGCTGATGCAAGGTGCTGCAGAATTGCCACTAACATTGCCCAGGGAAGTGTTTCAGTCAGCCGGGAATACACCATCTCATTGCTCACTAGCACCCCCCACTGGTTTATAGGGCATCTGTGAGCTGCACATGAAGTGTCTTGCTTCAACTCATGCCTATGCTAGCCAAACTTGGAGACTGCAGTTTGACAAAAAGTGGAGAGCATGCTCCTTGATTGTGGACTTTGCTGCAATGACTGCTGCCTGTGAGTGTGATGTGAACACGCTTTGCAAATTGTGAGAAGGGGGGAAAAGGCATTTTAAAAAGTGAGCCTTGTGGGAGATCTTGCTCTTTGTCCAAGTACTTTATTGAACCAAAGCTATTCATGCAACTGAATGTTACACTCCAGTCCTCTACCTATCTGCTTGGCAATATTTAAAAACAAAATATATAATCTATTGTATGCTATTATCAGAAACTTGTTTATGGGACGTTGTCTGTCATTTGGTGCTTTTTTATGAACACATTTATGATCTATTTTAATTGTGATACCAGTAATTAGGTCAGTTTATTGTTTCCAAGTATATTTGCTAGTCATTTTTACAATGAATGTTATATTGATGAAGGTAAATTACAAAAGGCTTTCAAGTGTTTGTCTTATTATTTTCTAATAGTATTTTAACATAACAAGGATGTTTACAGTAATGCAATTTACACTGTTGTGAAAGTGACCTAAAATGTATACAAGGATGTATAATAAAGCCTTGTAAATTGTAATTTTGACCACGTTTATCAGCACAGGACCTGAACATTTGTTTTTTGCAACAAAACTAAAATTTAAAAATATATAATATTCCAATCTTCCAAATATAATCTTTCCTACTGCCACCTTTGGATAACTAGTCAACCAAATATAAAATGTATTTCACGTTATGATCATTACATTCATATATTTAATTTGGATGGTACCAAAACCTTAAATCGGTTCACTGCAAATACCTTGCATTCAATACCTTGAAGTTGTCGACCCGAAAAATGTAAATAGAGCTAGCCGAAAGTGCCCTTTTTTGGACTGAAATTAATTCTGTTTATACTATAATAACTATCCATCTTTATAAAACCTCTTAAACATTTAGGGTAAAATATTAGTCCTATTTGTAAGGACTGCAACGACCAACTTTATGTACAGTGGATGCAACAATCTTAACCTTTAAATTCAGGAAGCTGATCATACTAGTTGCTCCTTTGATGCAACTCTCCCAGAGCACCGATGAATCGAACAAGGGAATAGGTGGCGTTGAGAGAGGTAAGTTGTGTTTTCTGTCTGCGTGAAATGTGTTATGTATATGATGCAGTCTACTGGTTTGAATGGGAAACATTGGGATTTTTTTTTTTGCATTACCACTTCATACCATTTCCACCTTTTATTTACCACGTCACACTATACCGTATTACCATCTTTCTATACCATTTTCAGAAACTGATACCACTGTGAAGCAACCACACCTACAATCAATTTATTTAGGAATTGTTAATCTATTTTTTTGTTCTACTTTTATACATTTTTTTAAACAACCAACATAAATTTTATCTTAATTTCGAGCAAGCCCTTTTTGTGTCTCAACTCCTGCATGCTGCTTGAATATCAATATAAATATTAATTTATCAAAAGATTGTTCTATCTCAACCCATATCCAGTGGCTAACTGCCAGTTTATAACGTGTATCTTGTGAGTTGTTTCACCATCTTTGGCTGAACCAGCTTCAACAGTGCATTGCCCGGAAACGGAAATAGCCGCAGAATCCCATATTTGGGTTATCGCCGCCTTTTCAATGCGGCACAGTGGTACACAGACAGGCTTGTTTTTCAAGTGTAACCACAGTCCTGTTGTGCCTCAAAAATGCCTGCAGAAAGTCGGAGGTGGGAAACGCTTGAAGCCTTGAAAAATTCCCCGAAAGGGAAACTAAAATACAACACGTATTGGGCTCAAGATGGGGAGGTGAGCGAGAGTTTCTACTGCTTATCTAAGTTAGGTAGCTAGCTAGCTAGCTAACAAGCCGCAGCATGTTTAACGACCAAGTTTTCCAGCTAGTAGGCTAAGTTGTTATTTATTGTTTATAATTAAAATAGCAGCTAATGAATAACAACATTCCTTGTTCACTAACATCTGAGTCTCGAGACGCTCAGTCGTGAGTGAAGGGTAAATTGGCTTAAAACGTGAGGTTCCATTCCATGCTGTGCTAACGTATGTTAGCTTGTTAGCTAGCGTTGCTTATCCAAGACTGACTGTCTTATTACTAGCAAACTTCAAATACCTATAGACGTTACTCATCAATCATTCTGTGACCCCCTCCCCGAGTCCAGTTCAGGTGATTGCCCATAGTCACCATTTGTGACACAAAATAAATTAACTACAGTACTTTATTTGCCCAGCCGAATCAAGGAAATGTACACCGTTTCACCTGTCAGGAACTGTTGATGGAAAATGATTGTTGTCTGGACTGAGGGAAATGTGTGAGTCAGATCACATAGCTGTCATTTCTTCTCATGATTTAACGGACCGGTTTCCCTCACCAGGATATTCTGTCTGAGTGTAATGCTCCACCAAGCCTGTCACCTCTTTCTGGGGTGATCCTGAAACGGCTGAGTACCCGGCCCCTGCAGAAGACCTGTTCCCTCGGCTCTCCCTCCCGTGACTCCAGCCCAGGCCTGTCTGAGGATGTCCTTGTCTCCAGCTCTGCGCCAACCAGCCCCCGCCTCCTTGCCTCTACTCCCCAGTCTCCCCTCGCCTCCCCTCCTATGCCCTCTAGTACAGAGGTTGAGGAAGAAGAGGTGAGATCTGTGGTCTGTTGTGCTTTATGCTGGAAAACACAACTTCAAACCCCCTCTTTGAGCTGAGCACAACACACAATCCACATCTTCCTTGTCCTTTGTTGTCACTGCTAATAGTGCTTATTAATTTAGGCTTTACGTTTATACTTTTGGGGTGAATGTAAAGTAATCAATGGAATGTGTTTTCTAAGCTCAATCTTACTCGCTTTCATGCCCTGATGAAGACCAGGTGTGTTGGTCAAAACATGTTGGCGGTTTTAATTCATGTAGCCAGTTTACAATAAAGGCTTTTTAATTCAGTTTTCCTACCCTTTACCTTTTTGAGTGCCTGTAACTACTCTTCGTGTTAATTATTCCCTTTCCTCTTTTTCATCACCTCCAGCAGAACACACAGGGTCAGGAGACGGTTCGTGGACCCAGCCCAGAGCTCAATGCCGCCCTCAGCCCAACTCCGCCCCCCACCATCTCCCTGCTGTCACCCCGGGCGACTCAGATGGCAGGCTGCATCCGTGTCTGCGAGGAGAAGCATCGTGCTAAAGCCAAGGTCAGGCGTCTCATGCCATTGCTTGTCTGCTGCAGTGTTATGGCTAGTTGGGTTCTTTGTGTAGCTGTTTGAATCAATTTTACCCAATGTGAAACGGTTACATAACTATAAATATCGCTGGGTGGAATTCTCTACAGTCTAGAATTATTTGAGCCAGTGTTGAGTGGTTTTACCCTGTGGATGAATGGTGGTCGAAATAAACTGGTTCAGGCAAATTTCTCTCATTATTAGAGGGAGTATGTTGATTATCTTCTAACTTAGGATTCCCACATGTCCTGGAACACCTGTCATTTTTTAAATGAAGTTTTCCGGTCATGGAAAAGTCATGAAAAATGAGAAAATTGCCAAAATGTCCTGGGAAATATTTTTAGTGCAACTGTTATAACTTAACTTGACTACATGTGTATAGATATCCAAACGCTGTAATTTTGTAAGTAACACCAGTGTGTCTCCCTCTTATGTTGAAAACTTATAAAAAAAGAAAAAGGATTTCTATGACCATAATTATGACCTTCCTCTTGCTGTGTCCCTTATCACAGGTGGAGTTAAGTGCCAGGCAGGAGCTGCAGGAGCGGCTGGTGGAAGCTGTGGCCAGCCGTGAGTCGGAGCAGCTGAAGCGCTTTGAGGAATATATGGAGTTAAAGCAGAGACAAGAGTTCCAGAGCATGCGAGACATGATGGACAAAGAGTAGGCATTGTTCTTGACCACATGCTTTCATTTACCTGTAGATGTGAAATGAGGCGATTTGATTTGGCTTGTTTATCTCGTGTAACAGGACACAGGAGACTCTTGGGCGCCAGGAGAAGCTAAAGGAGGAGCACAGACACAGGATGAAGGTACTGTTGTGAGCAGACTGCTTGTGTTGTGTCCACACAGTTTGTTATGCTCTGTCAGACTGAGTCGGTTAATTTTTTTCTTTAGATCCATCAGTAGTAGCAATTTATCATCGCAGGCTTGTCTACTGTTTTTGAATGCACCTATTTGAGGGCCTGCTGGGCAGCTCATCCTCCTCATACTGGGTTTCATGTGTGTAAAGCATCCCACAGTATGGTATCAAATTCTGACTCTACCAGCACCTGAATATAGTGCACAATTGGATTTAATTCAGTGGGCTCCTCCTAATTTCATTGCACTCCAACAACTCCTATGGTCAATTTGCAATTGGGTGCCTGCAGACTCCTAGTGCAATCTTTGCATAAAGTGCTGTCTTCTGACTGCACAGCTCAGCAGGTGGAAAAAGAAATGGCAAATGGCAGACGGGCTTTGGAGGAAATGTGAACGTTGTTTGCGCTCTTGAAATTTACAGAGGACATTGTTTTGCATTGATAAAGTGGACCTACAAATATCAGTAGACTTTCCAAAATACATTGCATTGTGTTACTGATATTTAGCAGACACTCTTATCCAGAGTGATTGCACAACTTGGTATCCATTTACAGAGCTGGGTATACACTGAAGTAGGGCTGGGCGATATACAACATCGATAATTATCGAATGCAATAACGGCCGTTGCCACCATGTGGGCCGCCTTTCTTTTCGTCTTTTTTTCTTTAAGAATACCCGATATACGGCAGTAAACATCCAAACTTCAGAGGCCGCGTGAAATGCTTCCAGAAAAAAACATCACCGCTGATATCTATTGAGTGTTGATAAGACAGCCAACCAGCAGCAAGGTCGTACAGCTTTCACGTGATATGTTTTTGTCAATCGCATGAAAGGTGCAACGCCTTTCTGCGATTGTCCGTCACAGTAGACAGTGATGGCGGTTTTTTTTCCCCGGAAGAATTTCACCCGGGTGAAGTTTAGATTACTACCGCATCAGGTATAATTAAAGAAAAAAAGACGAAAAGAAAGGCAATACCCCACACGCTGGCAACGGCCGTTATTGCAATCGATAATTATCGTTGCGATATATATCGCCCACCCCTACACTGAAGCAATTCTGTTAAGTACCAGATCAGTGTCCTACCTGGGAATCGAACCTGCTACCTTTTAGATTACAATTTTTATACAGTCTATGATTACAAGCCCAGTTCCTAACCATTATACTATGCAACACACACACTGTTATTTTTATTGCAGTGCCTCAGCTCTTGTCCCAGCTTATTGTGCACTCCTCTGCCTGCAGATCCTCAACTTGCGGTTGCGGGAGGCGGAGCAGCAGCGCCTGCGGGAGGCGGAGCTTGAGAGGCAGCGGCAGGTGGAGGGCCGGGAGAGGCTGCGCACCCTTAATGCCGTCCAGGAGGAGGTGCTGCAGCTCAACCAGCAGCTGGAGCCCTCCACTCCGTCCCAGGCCACGCCCACGCCTGACCTGGTGTCTTACAGCACGCGTGGCAACCAGCTCTGCTCGCAGGTTTCAGAGGTCGTGCGCACCACGGCTGAGGTACGACTTGTGCTCCCCGTTATTCCCCTGTAAATACGTGGTTGCTCTCCAGCACATTGGACCTAGAAAGTACTATTTTAGTTTTTTCTTAAAAAATAATACTAATAAAAAGAATAAAAAGCAGGCAAGGGAATCCTGGGCTTTGAGTGCCAGAGATGTTTCTAGTTTTGTTCCAAACAAGCTCTTGATAGAATATTGGGAGTGACCTTTAAGAGTCTGAGTGGTGAAGTACTTTAGCACAGGGGTTCCCAAACCGGTCCTGGGGACCCCCTGTGTATGCTGGTTTTCGTTGCTACCACAGTTGCAATCCCAGAATTTTAACAAGCTGTAAATTTTTCTTAATTAGGTGCTTTTCATGTTTGAAGGAATTATTCACCCTCTTAAGCCACATTATGTCAGAAATAGCTATGCATGCCATGTAGCATAAACTCCCCATGTTCACGTTGTGCTTATTGTGCTATATTGCAACAATTACATAAAAAGAGGTTACAAAATAATGTATTTTCATTCAAATTAAAGAGTGAAGTGAATCAATAGGCTCCTAATTAGGTTGTTGACCACATGTGTTTAACTCATAATTTTTTCTTTAAGCTTATTAACACAATGCAGGTTTGGCTCGTTATCATTTGCTTTGTGTTTGAATTCTTCATTATCTACCAAATGGTTAGTGTTAGTGGCCATGTGTCCACACTTTTACCAATTAGGAGCCTATTGATTCAAATCAGCCTTTAAATGGATCTGTTAAATCATTTTCTTATCCTTTTTAAATAATATAGCACAATAAGCACAATGTGAACATGGGGTGTTTATTCTACATGGCATCCATAGCTATTTCTGATATAATGTGGCTTAAGAAGGTAAATAATTCCTCTTAACATGACAAGCACCTAATTAAGAAAAATGAACAGCTTGTTAAAATTCTGGGATTGCAACTGTGGTTGCAACGAAAACCAGCATACACAGGGGGTCCCCAGGACCGGTTTGGGAAGCCCTGCTTTAGCACATGGTCATCTGCATTTATTCAGCCAAATAACTGAGCCAATTTTGTAGTTAGGGATTTGAATGGAACAAAAATCGGAAGCCTCTCTTACGCTCCAGGGGCATGGTTGTCGGTCCCTGGTGTAGAGAAGCCAAACCAGATAAATGAGGCCCACCACATGTGCAAATGCAGTCTGCTTTAATGAAGAGCGTAGATGTGAGTGTGATGTCCCTGTGTCTCCGGGTCCCTGGCCTTTATCCCTATCCTCACAGGGGCAGTTTCCCAGCATGGAGGATATGGCTGCGGCCGACCGTGCATTGCAGGACATGAGGGCACTGGTGAGGGCCATGCAGCTGGAGGCCGTCCAGGCCCAGGAGAGGAGGAGGAAGGAGGAGGAAGAGGAGAAGGATCACAGGAAGCAGGCAGAGCTGCAGGCCCAGCTGGAGGAGCAGAAAAAAAGCGCCGCGCTCTCTGCCAAGGAGAAAGCGAGAAAAAAGGGTAGGGGATGTGAGGCGGGATGTGAGGCGGGATGTGAGGCGGGATGTGAGGCGGACTGTTGAGGGGTTGAGAGCGCTCAGATTTCTGAGGGAATTGAAGGAGCGCTTCAGCTCTAAGCATTGAGTTGACACCCTTGGTCTTGTAGGGCTGCAGACAAAAGCAGAAGAAGGCACTCTCAGATGGTACCAGGAGTTGCAAGCCTCTGCCAACCAGTGTGCCCTGTCATTTGAAGACTTCAACAACACCAAAGATCAGGTAGGCTCGAGAGCCCACCCCCCCCCCCATTTCTTTATGATGTTGTGCTAAAGTAAGAGAAAGGAGTTATGTCAATGAAAATGTAACTCAGTTTCAGCCAACGGCTTACTTATGTGTGGATGGTATTTAACCTATTAAGGGCCGAGGGCGACATAAGTCAACAATAATACCAACATTCTAAAGTGCCAAGGGTGATTATGTCGACCAAAACATGTAAACGGTGAAACCTTCCAATCAAAATGCTGTTACTAGATGAGTAAACCATGACATGATGCCCAAACGTTGTCTGTACTGTACGAGCTTATAGCAGAATATTTTTTTGACTGATGCGCGACCTGTCAAGGGTGATGGATAAACAGTCAGCCATCCAATTCAAAGCATTTACTCATGTTCGTCTAACGTTACGTTGACAAGTTTAGAACGACAAGGTACAAACACAACGGCATGCCTATATTAGTACATTCTGCACAGTCCAAGATAAAGTGTGGGCTGACTATTAATGTTGAGTTATGTCTGAATGAACATTCTGCAACAAACTCGATGGATTGCTACAGCTCTGATTTATTTAAATAAATAAAAAACATGGTCTCACTTCATATTTGGAGTAGAAAGACAATATGTGTTTCTGGGTCAAAGCGACTCAAAATGATGGAGCAGGTCACATATGTATTTGTTCAGTTTCATCTACTCAAATATTACAAAGCATTTGTGGTTGTGGTGTGTCAAAACAGATACTGTCAAATAGGGCTGCACAGTTAATCTAATTTTAATCGTGATATCAATATTGACTTTCCACGATTACTTAAGAATAATCGAGAATGACGATTTTGAAGGCACAGTCTGTTTGCAAATGAAACTCACTTTACTGGACTTTCTCTGGTGTTCTATATCAAATAAAGCACTCCTATTTTACCTCCCTCACAGTAGAGGGTTAGGGTTAGAAAATGTGAAAATATAAGCATTATTCTGCTCATTCAAAATGTTAAAGTGCAATAAAAGTATTATGTTTTCCGAAAATCAATGCATTAACGTGTTAAATAATCGTGATCTCAATATTGACTAAAATAATCGTGATTATAGTTTTTGCCATAATCGTGCAGCCCTGCTGTCAAACTGTCCAGCTGTGCCCAACTTAAAATCTCTCGGGCAAGAGCTTATTTTGTTGGAAAGCTTTTCACTGTTACACATCACCAGTGATTAACAGGTAATTTTGTTCTATAGGTAAAATAATGTCTTCCTAGAGGTTCGAACATTGCCGGGATCCATCTTAAAATTTAGAATGCTGGTAGCCATATTGGCTCGGCACTGCAGGGAATCTAGTGTTCTGGAACACTGGCATTGAATGAGTTAAGGTGCTCATTCATTCTGGAACACTGGCATTGAATGAGTTAAGGTGCTCATTCTGTTTTCTCTTATGTCACCCCATGCAGCAGAGTAAAAGGCTAAAGATGGAGCTGCAGAAGGCAGCCTCAATCCCCGTCAGCCAGATCTCCAGAACCTCAGGTAGGGGTGCATGCACTGACGGAGTGTGACTGCACTATTAAGCACTTTGAGATGAGTCACTATGTAACTGCAATCCATTGTTATTATTTATACAGTGGGCGAGTAATAGATGACCATCAGTTTCCTCCCAAAAGTTGAGTTTGTCTGCCATGTAATGCGTTTGTGTCGTTAGGATCCAAGTTGAGGGAAATCTTTGACAAGATTGACAAGCTGCTGTCTGGACGTTCATTGCAGTCAGGGGGCAAGTCAATCTCCGCCTCTCAGCATCCACACGGCCTGGATTTTGTCAGCTACAAATTGGCAGAGAAGTTTGTGGTGAGCTATTCTGTCTACTGGAAAAACATCAGTATGCTTTTCTGGCTAACTGCTGTGTAGGTCTGAAATGATTCAAACTAATCTGCATTTTATGCTTATGGATGTAAAACGAAACTATTCACTACACCCTAATCTCATTAGGAGAGTTTTCACAAGTGCATCAAACTCAGCATTTCCAAATGCTAATGCTAATTATTGTCAACCAAATTGATGGTGCAAAAAAAAACTGCAAGTGCATATTTGTGCATTTACCGTTTTGGAAGTTGGAAGATAAGTGAATTAATAATTTATGGATGTTGGATTTGCTGAGGTCATTGTTGATTGTGAAGTCACGGAGTCTTGTTTCCATGCTTTCTCAGAAACAAGGCGAAGAGGAGGTCGCCTCACACCATGAGGCGGCTTTCCCGATTGCTGTGGTGGCCTCGGGGGTGTGGGACCTGCACCCCAAGGTTGGGGACCTCATTCTGGCCCACTTGCACAAGAAGTGCCCTTATTCTGTGCCCTGTTACCCACCCATGAAGGATGGCACATCTGTGGAAGACTATCAGAGGTGAGAGCTGCATGTTATAC
The DNA here is from genome assembly GCA_029718625.1 of Synaphobranchus kaupii. Lineage (NCBI taxonomy): Eukaryota > Metazoa > Chordata > Actinopteri > Anguilliformes > Synaphobranchidae > Synaphobranchus > Synaphobranchus kaupii. The sequence continues at coordinate 6,200,197 of CM056376.1, forward strand.
CAGCACTCTGTACTCTTTAATTTGGACAACAATGTAATACTTTTATAGATTTATGGAAAAATGTATATCGCAAAGACCTGTGGGATGTTCTGATGCTCTCCTACAGGATCCTGGGATACAGAGTGGATGATTCGGGTGTGGAAGCTCAAGACAGCTTCCTTAAAAGAATGTCAGGGATGATCAGACTCTATGCTGCCATTATACAGCTGAGATGGCCCTATAACAAACAAGGGGTAGGCTTTAAAGGCCCGAGTATACACAGTTGTTTTAATTCTGAATTAATTAACAAGGTGGTGTTACGTGTTTTACTCACTGGCTTTTTGTCCTGTTGCCCACCCCCCCTGCCCCCACCCCAACGTTTTGTGTAGCCCGCTCCTCATGGCTTGAACAATGGCTGGCGCTGGCTGGCCCAGATGTTGAACATGGAGCCCCTGGCTGATGTCACAGCCACCCTTCTCTTTGACTTCCTGGAGGTAGGTGTGGTTTCAGAGACTTTCACTTTCACTCCCTTTACAAGATTGTAAATACCTGACCAGTTCTGCGTTCTGCAGGTGTGCGGCCACGCCCTGATGAAGCAGTACCAAGGACAATTCTGGAAACTCATCCTTCTCATTAAGGACGAGTACTTTCCCAGGTATCAGATATATTTGGGCAGTGGGAAGGTTTGCAGCCTGCACAACTGGCGTGGTCTTCCATTATCAGTCAAAGTAACCTATTTAATATTGTGTGTAGTTTGACTTGCCAGTCTTTAGTCTTCGTTTATTATGAGATTTAATAATTCTCTGAATTCAAAACAAATCTTAGTCTTATGGTTCTGTTAAGCTTTCCTTGGGACTTGAGTCTATAATTACAGCCCACTGTGAAAGAGATGCCTGTCCTGATTCAGATTAACTCTCGTTCCTCCCCTCAGAATTGAGGCAGTGACCAGCATGGGTCAGATGGGCTCCGTGATGAGACTGAAGCAGTTCCTCGAGGTGAGAACCCCAAAAGCCTACTGGCCATGTCTTTTGACTTATTGCATGTATGCTCATTACTCTTAAAGTGATACTGCAATCGCTTTTCTAAGCCCTTTTTAACAGCTTCAATTTGAACTTGGAGCCATGGGTAGGTGTGGTTATATGACGATGATGCCACAAGGTCATATTATGAATATTCATACGGTCAATGAGTGAAAGGGTGTGTCTTGGTGAACTGACTCAGCCCCCTTCCTGCTCTCTGCCACGGAGCTCTCTGCTCACTTTACTAGCCGAGACTCCATCTATTTTTCATGCTAAGGATTTCGGGACATCACGAATCCCCGTTAATGCAGCGCATGGTAAGCTGACACAGAAACTCAGACGACACCCGCTTCGACGCAATATGAGATCTTCGGATAAAAACCGTTGTGTATGATCATAGTCTAACCCAGAACATCGTTTTTCAACGCAAAAAGTCGGTTTTTGACTGCAGTATCACTTTAACTTCCAGTTAGGGATTAAAGGTGTATAACAAATCAAGAGCCAACTTCTCTAATTGTAGCTTTTTTGTGGACCGCACAACTGGAATAATACTATTCAGACTTCATTGCATGAAATTGCAACTTACTGGGCTCTTTATCAGCTGCAAAAAGAATTTCTGGTTGTCACAGCACTTGCAATATTCTGTGCCTCATACTCATGTCTCTCGCTCCCCACAGAATTCTTTGAGGCGCAAAGAGATTCCACCCCCGAAAGGTCAGCTTAGTTCCTCGTTCTGGAGGACTTGAATCGCTGAGGGAGGGAGGGACAGGAAACGCCCATAACTGAGAATATCTGGTCAACACAGCTGGAGGAATGACGCTCCTCATCTCAGTAACGCCCAACCTCCCAGGAGAAACTGACGGTGTTTATTTCCATCCAGAAACGATTGTATGGCAGAAATGTATCTGCAGTGTATATGTGTTACAATTTCTTCATGCAGTTTTTATTTTGCATACACATCATGGATGTAACATGTAGAAAGCCTAGCTCTTGTTATTACTGTGTTTTTTGGCAAGGTTGTGGCTGTGTCATGCATAGAGAATTAACTGAGGGTTTTAAATTGCACTTCATTTTTTTTCTTCTCAGAAGAACTTTGGTAAAAATTACATTTATGTTATAAGGGTGGGGTTGTGTCGGTGTTTGATGAATTACATGAAACTCATCTGACGACGTGAACTTTGTCTTAACCTCAAATTTTTATTCTTGATAAAACTTGAAGTATATGCAGTGCAAGTTTGCTTTGGAATATTATATTACTAGATGTATTCAAAAGTAGGCAATTGCCTGTTAGACCTTTTAATGAATATGTACCATTCGTTCAGTTTGCAGAATATCCTTGCACCCTGTTTTCCTATGTTATTTAACATTTTAATTTTTTAAAAATCGATTATTCCCATAAACCATGGTATTCTCTCTACTAAAGCCATACTGTGTCACAGATTAATACATACTACATCATATCCAAGTATGTTTATTGTGATATAAAGCTGTACATTAGTTATAAGCAATTCATTATGTTATGTAATATAATTGTCCAAAGAATAATTTACCTGAAAGCCTTGTATATAGATGCATAATGTTTTATATATAGTGCTAGAATTAAATATGCAAACTAAATGCATCATTTTCTGTTGAGATTTTTTTTTCTTGCTTCTCTGACTCAGGGCTCTTGTGGGTCAATAAATTGTTCTCAAGGGGGAACGGTCTCAGCAGTGGCAAGCCTTCCTGCACCTGAACAGAATAATTCTGGAATTTAGAACTGGAATATTGATTTTTAGTCAGCACTTTTTTGTGCTATGAGTGCCCTGCGTGACAATACAGGGCTCTGCAGCCTCATTCAGGCCTCTCCGCTTGCTGCTGGCAAATGCCAAACAAAGAACTCAATGTGAAAGAAATGCCTCTAAAGCTTCACCATGCTTTCTCAAATGGAAGGGCTAAGCCACCGGGGCTGGTGCTTGTGTTGTGCGTTAATTTGAAGAACTGAATTCAATTCAATCTGGACTGAGTTTTCCCCAATATCTTATGTCAAATAAGACATGGAAAGGTCACAAGTTAGTGGGTATCAAAAAGAAGTGGGATCCCAAGTAAGAGGTGTGAACTATATCAAGGTATGTCAAAATACAATGGTTCCCATGAGTGTTCTATGCACATATTTAAAACCAGGTGCCAATTCCTAACTAGTTATGTAAAACGGTATAGATTCAAATATGACTAACAATATGTTGCAAATATTGATAATCACTTTATTGTACTGGATAAATAGCAAGCTGGCATACAATTACATTTTTGAACAAATTCCGGTTCCCATTCTGGCGTGAATTTTGATCGAAAAGCAAAGTAAACGGCTTTGGACAAACAAATGAGAAAAAAAAAACGTTTGAGCGCCGTGTGCACTTGGGGTCGTTTCCGCATTGTGCGATTCGGCCGTTTTCGTCAGTGTCCGATTTTCGTTCGGTTCGTTGCTGCGGTGTGTGACGTCACCGTCTCACGCAGCGCAATATATGTGGATCACAGCCGCGCAGACAGAGGACTGCATTCGGGGGTCGCTCCTTTTTGTGTCGTTTACAGCGAGAAAGCTTTCCAGAGTAGGTAAGAATAATTCAATATTTACTTTAAAGCTAGCGCTGCATTGGGTAATATATAATGTATTTTGCATAACCTAATTGCAAAATAATACGGCTTTGAATGTTTTGCTTAATGTTAAATGATGACTGCATACTTCTTACGTCCTTAGTTTCAAGCAATCGAGCTAGCTAACTGGCTAGCTAAAGTAACGCACTAAACTAGCGTTCGTTGGTCGGGTTTAGCTGGCTAACGTTAAATAATGATAATTTGCTTGATTTAGGTAGTTAGTTGTAAGCTAATTTGCGTTATATGTGAGACGCATAATTTAGTTACTATATTTGAATATTGGTTTATGTTCTTGCCTGAAAGTGATGCGTTTTCCTGAGACAGACTTGGCTAGCTAGCAGCTAGATACTACCTAGCCATTGTTGTTCCGTCAAATCTCAGCCTTCGAGGAGCCGCCCAGCGCCGGTAAGAATTTCATTGAACCAAATGGCGTAGACAGCAGCTGCTGACGAGACCACCAGCCTATTCTATTCTAACGTTATTGGTCGTCTAGCTAGCGAATCAGCCAGCAATAACAGTGTGATTAACGTATTTCTTTAACATTTATGCTTTCGCTATTTGCAAATAAGTCACTTTAAAGCAAATACAGCTAGTTAAGAATTCACGTAGTAGAACTAATTCGTTAGATAATCATAAGAGTTAGTATTTAGCTAACGTTAGCTAGCTATCCTGCTAGCAGGCAGCCACCAGCAGTCCTTGATGGCCACAAAATGACCGCAATGGCACAAATACTGCAACGTACCTACACTGTGGCGATACGGCATTTGGTTGAGCAGAGTGGAAACCCTAAACATATCTAACGTTAATTATTTTTGAATGCAGCTAAATAATTAACGTTAGCGCAATGCCACCCCGCCAGGCGCATAGCGGCTCCGCAGGCCTAACGTTAGTTAGTCACTGTAGCTTGGTAACTGTCAATACATGAAACTTTTTTTTTTTGTTGCAATGAGTCGCGGCCATGTGTGCATTTCTAAATGCAAGCCGTAACGTTGTGTTGTAAAAGGGCTCAGTAGCTACCCCGCCTTGGTCCCCTCTCCCCCTGTCCCCTCCTGTAGCTGTCTCAGCCGAGCTCCACCCTGCTCTTCTGGAATGGCAAAAGCATGCACCCAAAGATAGCCATGTGATAGGCATGCCGTGAATTCTTCTTTTTCACTGTACGTCTCCCACTCTTAGTTCATTTTGCAGATTAACTTACATTTGTAGTTCCGGCTTTATATTTTACTACAACATTCTATCTTAATATTAACATTAACATCAATTTGCCATTTAAGAAAAAAAATTTTTTTAATTTGGGCGTACCCAGAGACCCCGTAAAATAATTATTTGTTCAGCCATTGTTTGCTGTATCTGTCGCTTGTCTGGTTGCTTGTTCCTCTGCTTAAGTATTTTGTGTTTGCGTTACAGCGTTGTGATGCGGTGATATCGTCAGTGTGCCTCGAGAACAGTGTGCATGTTTACACTGCCATTTTGTCAAGCCTCTGTCATTCTAAGTGCCCCTGGTTTTGCTCTGGTATACTGCATGCTGTCCTGATGAACAGGTGCACATAGCAGCCGTGGGTGCTGCAGATTTCCAGGAAGATATTTTTATTATAGTGACTTATCCTTGAAGGATAGTATAGATTGATGAGCACCTTAATAATATTGAGACTTCATAATAAAGAAAGTGACGATGCAGCTATTGTCCAGTATTATGTTGGAGTGTTTATGATTCATTTTCAAAATATATCCTCACTCTTCAAGGTATCTGTTATCGAACTGCCAAATCACTGAATGATTCAGTGTGTGGTCATTTTTAGTTTTCATGGGATCATCATGAATGGTACTGGTGTCATTTTTAACATTATTATTATTTTATTTTTTTTGCAACACTATTTGTTCCGTATTTAACAGTGATTATGTTCTGTAGCCCGCACCTGCACCAGTCACCATGCCCTCATCCCGTAAACGCAAAGCAAAGGTACTGAGTATCGCTCCAGAGTGTTTCTGTGTGTCTGTTTGTTGGGTGGTTTTTGCATCCTTTGCAGTTGCGAGAGGTAAGGTTGCATGGAACGTTCTGGAATGCAGAGTAAGGAGTAGTCCAGGGTGGGTGGATAGTCCAGCATGTCAGCTTTCTTGGGAGATGCGTTGGGCCGGACTCGCACTTGGCTCCCTCCCCGCTCTGCTGTGTTATTGCAGGGGCACTGCGTATGCCTCTAGTGCCAGAGATCATGTGCCTGCCTCTCCTGTTTAGTTAGCTTTTTCAGTCCTTTCTCATTTCTATACGACCTTTTTTTTTAGCATTCATGGTCGAATCCATCAGTGCTGCTCTCAGCACACAGGCACTTAACGGGAACGGCTGCTCTGAACTTTGATTATGACAAGCTAACTGCTACTGTGAAGTTCCGGAGTTATTTTATCAATAATTGATTGGTGTGATTTTATATTCGCTGCTATTATCATACAAAATTAATATTGGGCCAGATCTTTTCCCCCTTGTGATTGAGTGCTGCATGCGCGTGTGTGTGTGTGTGTGTGTGTGTGTGTGTGTTCTACGCATCAAAATTTAGTTGCATGGTAATTGAATTTGTATTCCTCAAGTGTATACTTTTACACAAAAAGGAACCGTTCAGTTCATAATTCTTTCTACGTGCTTGAAACATTTATCCCTGGAATGCTGAGCGTAATCGGTTGACCCAACCTCATGCATCTTTACTGCGACAGAAATGCCACGATTGACGTGCTGTCAGTGGGCTCAGTATTGATTGGCCTCTCCTCTTGGGGATCCCGCAGTGTGTTCACGTCTCTGCTGTTCAAATGAAGCCGGGTATACGCCATACGGTTTCTGGGGTTATTTCTGAAACGCCGTATAGGCATGGCCCCTTGTGCACCCCTTTCACTTGGAACTGACCGTTTCCAGAAAATTCCTCAAAGCCTGCGGCCTCCTCTTCGGATCTCTGTTGGATGTCGTATGCCTCCGTGCCCCTGGGAAATCTGGAAGGGATGTGACCTCATCCTTTTCCTCCGAACTGCACCCCGCCCACTGGGAGTGCCGTTATTTCCTCAGCACGAAGGCATCTCATTCCAAGAAGGCATTGTTTCAGCCAAGAGACCCAAGTCACGGCTTTAGTATTGTAGTGTTGTAGTGCCTGCACTTCTTTTCAAGTGGAAATAAAGCAGATTTGGAAATTTGCACGAGCCCTTTAAAGACATAGTTCACCTTCTAGAGTTTTTAAAGATGATATTCCAGTTTTAGTGTATGTTTTTTTATTTTTTTATTTATTTGTTTTTTTTTGTGACATTGAGATATTTAAGTATCTTTGGTACAAGCTGTTTTGGAATACCTTAAAGCATTCTCTAGCTTTATGATATATATAAAAAATAAAAATAAAAACTCCAGAAAGTGAGGTATCTCTCTAAGAAGATCAGTTTTTTCACTGGTGAATGAGAGATTTAGCTTGTAAATTGCTTGAATCTTGAGTTTAATAATCCTTTTTTGGTAGGTGTAGGCCTATTCAGGCAGTATGCCCAACTAAACACTTAACTCTAAGGTTTGTGCTCCAGATGCTGACTTTTCTCCGAAAGCTTATGTTTTCTTAAATTAACTTCTTGTCCTAATCCAATGCAGAGTTTAGAACCGCCTAGGTGCCCAGCCCTGTAGCTGTTGAAATTAATGTGTTAATCCGCCCTTTCTCAGTTTCCCACCAGGTTCATCCAACTGTCTGCAAAGGAGGTATCTTCAGTGATTTAATCAGGGGCCACAGTGAGAGTCTATAAATATCAGCTTCGCTGCCATAGAATCTGTGGCATGTTGTAGTGAAAAAAGGCTAATCAAGACAGGGGGACAGAGCAAGTGACGCCAGTTCTATGACAAACATTCGAAGCATTTCACATTTGTGTTTAAGGGGTGCTGGTACTGCTTCATTTACCTGAAATGTGTGACATGGCTGGAGATTTATAAAATAAATTACCGGTAGTTTTTTGTGTTGTCCTACTGAGTAAAAGCCTTGGGGTCATTATAGACAGGCAGAAGACTCGGGTCGTGCAGCATTGTAGCATAAACATAACGATTGGGGAACTGGGCTTGCAAAACCAAGGGGCTGGGTTCTGCTGTCGTGCCATTGAGCAAAGGTTCTTACCCTCAATTGCTTCTGTAAAAATTCCTCCTTGCCTACCACTGCCTGGAGCACAACACACGCCGCCACCTCTGTGCTGGTCTGAGTCCTGTGGATTGTATTTATTCCTAACACACATGGATAGATGCATAAAACCTAAACCTGAAAGCTCTGTGAGTGTGTAATGGGCTGCATTGTGTTAACAGTTGCTATGGAGCAGAGGGACCAGCAGGCCAGCCGGTATCAGAGTTGCAGTGCTGCATGTCATTGCAATGGAATGTGTGTAGCGGCTATGGGTGTGTTCTTCAGTGGACAGAGTAGGCGAGAGAGAGAGAGTGAGGGGCCATAGTGCACAGCAGACAGAATGTTCCGGAGCCTCTGCGTATGTGCTGCAGAGAGGAGGGGCTGCACTCTGAACTCCAGGGCAGGGTGCCAGCAGTGAGCAGGCAGGTTTTAGAACTCCTGGTTATGGGGTTAGTTTATGATTTTATGAAATGTGTGGGAAATAATTTTTCAAGTGAGTTGATCAGTTAACTCATTAACACCAAATAAAAAAAACTTTGTAGTCAGATGACTATAGAAAATAGTATATGGTCTCAGCTGACAGTCAGCCTTTCCATGTCAGCCTGCCCTAGTTAAAGCTCTGATCGCTCATTCTGCCTCAAGGCGTCGTCTCCTGTGCATCAGTGGGTCTGCTGCACAGGAGCGTGTTACCTCACTCTTAGAATCACAATGTCCAGGAGACGTCTGCAGTTTCTCCCAGAAACTGTGGCCGTGAGGTCTAGGCAAAGTGACGTGTGCTCCCCCTGGTCTGAATCGTGGGTCTGTGTCCTAATTCTTATCACCATGCTGGATCCCAGCTTGGTGAACGCTCGGGTGAAATCAGCGTGTGTCCGGTTTTAATCCCTCGGGAAGCGAGTGCTAAATCCCTAGAGGAATGAAGCTGACTGCAAACTCATGTCACATTGTATCAGGCCAGTCGTGCTGTGGGGTGGGGGATGGGGTGGGGGACGGGACAGGACGGGCGGTGAGGTCAGGATGGGGACGGGTGGTAGTGTTGGTTTGACCTGTTGTGCAGAGAAATAGAACGATGGCTGAAAGAGGGTCTGCTCAGCTTAAATATTTTTTATATATTTCATATATTTTTTCCTTCATTTTGAATGCATTTGTCTTCTGTTCTGTTTTTATTTCCTTTGCATTTCTGGAAGTTACTTACAAATTTCCCTTCGACAGTTGAGTGCATTTACTAATACAACTTTTTTTTAAAAGGTGCAGAAGAATCACCTTTTTTGCTTTCTCCACATGGTAAAAGCAACTGTTGAATAATAAGCAACTCTGGAATAATTAATTGAGCTACAGGTGCTGTGGTACATGCGTTATGATTTGTGGTGTAATTTCCGGAGTGACCCCGCCAGTTGCTGATGTTTAGGGGAGATCAGTTTCATGTCTGTATAGGAATACCCATCTGATCCCTTGCATACATTATTGTTGAGCAGTGAACTGCACTGGTCTGGCCAGCTCTGTTGTATGGAGTGCTTTGGCTGAGTGGAATGTTGCTGCTGTCAGCTGATTCCAGTTTGATAGAGCGACACTGTGACCAGTGAATGGGGGCCTGACTGTGTCCCTGTGCTGCCTCCCAGGCCATCCACAAAGGGGCCTTTTATCCGGCCAGGCCTCCCTGCGGCACGGTATCCTGCCTCTCTCCCGTTGGCCTGCCGAAACGAGCTCGTGCTTTTTTTTGCCCATTTTATTTGCCGTCAGTGGCCTTGGGTTGACCGCCTCTTTTTCAGTAATTGTCTCTTGGTGTCTCGTTTTATATCGCCACCCCTGAAGACAAAGGGCGTGATTGTGTGTTAGCGGGGCTCGGGGTACACTCCCGAGAAAGCAAAGTGTTTTGCTGGAGACCGAGAAGTGATGGGGGAGCCATTTTGTTTTTTTCTTTCTGCCAGCTATTTTCTTTTCTCTCGCAACATTTTTCACTTCTTGGTAACGGGGCGCAGTAACTGTTGTGTAAGGGACAGTGAGGAATAGCTTTAGTTCTTTAACAGTACGCTCTTGTTTGCTTCAGTGGAGAACATAGCTTTTTTTCTGCTTGAATTGGAACCATACGGAACTGACAGCTGTTCTTTCAATTCCACAGCTATGTCAGTGTTCCTGGTCTACTTGCTTGAAGGCATCCTTGTAATGTGATCGATGGTGACTGTGACTGGGTGTGGTTCACCAGGCTGTAAATGACAGAGAGGAGAGTCTGCTCCCTCCCCCACTGTAGCCCTCCACTGCCCCTGTCCCTATCTGCCATGTGGAATTTTGACAGCTGCCCTCTTGTGTCCTCAGCTGCTTTTCAGAGGGAAAAGCGGCTGTAGAACGCATTAGGAATTTACCGTGTGGTGGGGTGGCATCCAGCTTTTCACATGTCCTGCCGTCTTTGGAAACCTCCTGTGTTTATGGTGTACCTTGTGTAGCATAGAAATAAATTATTCATGGTCAGCTGGATTTGCTGAAAACTTGGTGTAAAATACCTCATGCCATAGGCTACAAGATTAAATTAAAGGCTGTCCTTTTTACGATGGAAACCAGGCTAGCCAGGTAGCTTTCAGTATTGTCTGTGCAAGGGCAAAGATTCTTGTCTTTATCAAAATCTAGTTTTACTGCAGCTTGCCTCTAAACACCACTCGGTGATCTTCTGTGCCTCATTGTGGAACTTGAAAACGGAGACTTCATTGGGAGGTATTTTTAAAATGTGTTTTTTATTTGCCTTAGTCTTTTTTTAATAAATAAACTGACATTGTTCCATCCTCTGTTCTGCCGTGTGTGTGTGTGTGTCTGTGTGTGTGTGTGTGTGTGTGTGTGTGTGTTGTGTTGCCTGCGTGCTCAGAGAATGGACACCAGCGGGGTGAAAGTGCTGGAGACGGCGGATGACATCCAGGACCGCAGGCAGCAGGTGCTGGACCGCTACCGGCGCTTTAAAGAGCTGTCCACACTGCGCCGGCAGAAGCTGGAGGACTCTTACCGCTTCCAGTTCTTCCGCCGGGACGCCGACGAGCTGGAGAAATGGATCCAGGAGAAGCTGCAGATCGCTTCCGACGAGAACTACAAGGACCCCACCAACCTGCAGGTGAGAGCCCAGCTCGTTACAGCTCAACGGCACGTACAGTGCACCCCACCAACCTGCAGGTGAGAGCCGAGCTCGGTACAGCTCAACAGCACGTACAGTGCACCCCACCAACCTGCAGGTGAGAGCCGAGCTCGGTACAGCTCAACGGCACGTACAGTGCACCCCACCAACCTGCAGGTGAGAGCCGAGCTCGGTACAGCTCAACAGCACGTACAGTGCACCCCACCAACCTGCAGGTGAGAGCCGAGCTCGGTACAGCTCAACGGCACGTACAGTGCACCCCACCAACCTGCAGGTCAGAGCCGAGCTCGTTACAGCTCAACGGCACGTACAGTGTGCTCACCAGTGTGCTGTCTGAGCTGGCGTACCCATTGAGTTACATGAAGCCGTGGCGGTGATTCAGAGGATAGTGAGCTCTTACCTTTACGAGTGAGAGTGCCCATCCAAATTGGGTGACAAGAAATTGATTTAAGAAGAAGAGATGATAATAAAAAGATTTTAAAAAAGTCAGACGTCAGTTCAGTTTTAAAGAAGTCAGTGGTACTGATGTTAATGTGATTTCAGAGATGTCCAGCACAGAAACAGTAGTAGATTGATGGTTTCTGTGTTGTCTAGGATTTTTGTAATTGAAGAATTCAATAAAGCCATAAAGCAGATCCATGCTGTTTACTCTGTTACCTATAATCTAGACACCTGTAATCTGGGGATTTTGTATGTGATATGATGTGAATAAAGCCAACACAATACAAGTCCCATTTTAAATTAAATCTATCCGATTGCTTTTTACCCCCTTTCGTGCAAGTGACTTGGATGCCTTTGTGAGTACTGTAGGACCTCTGGACAGTGATCACATGCGGTGTTACTCTCCTGCGTCCCCGCCTGGTGTTACTGCGGTGTTACTCTCCTGCGTTCCCGCCCGGTGTTACTCTCCTGCATTCCCGCCCGGTGTTACTCTCCTGCATTCCCGCCCGGTGTTACCGTTCATTTCTCTCCCACAGGGGAAGCTGCAGAAGCACCAGGCCTTCGAGGCGGAAGTGCAGGCCAACTCTGGCGCCATCATCAAGCTGGACGAGACCGGCAACCAGATGATCTCCGAGAGCCACTTCGCCTCCGAGATCATCCGAGTAAGGGCTTCACTTTCAAGCGCTGATCACAAAAAAACAGCAATCACAAAGTAAAAATCCTTAAACACAAAGTGCTGAAACAGTTTTAGTATATCCAATGGTAGATCTATCATAAAGGGCTTGTGAAAGGGAACCTCGCTGCCGAAATAGAGTGCAGATAGTTTGCACTCCTACGGAATGCAGGCAAAATACTCATTTGCTAAACAGACAGCAGTGCATTCCTGTTACAGGATACAGGAAGTTGTAGCAACAGTGTAGGCCGTTTTGCAAATTACTGTTTTGCAGTTCCGTCGAGCTGTGAGCTGCTTTCAGCTGGCTAAGCCGGGGATGAGTTGACAATAAATGCTTTGTAATTTACTCTGCCAGAAGAACAGTAATTTCTCTCAAGTGCAGCCCTTTTTCCCTTACGCAGTATTGTTAAAAAAGAGACCCTTTAATTTGGCAGTAATTGGCCAAATGCACCTGTGTTACAGTGTTACTTCATGAAAGTCAAGTCCAAATTATGTTTGGTGTCTACAGCCTCAGCTCTTGCTGGGTGTGGCTATAGCTCTTATGCAATCTTCAACATTTGTGAAAAATAGTGAAAAGCACAGTGAACTTTTATTTGGTGCATCTTTACATTACGTTCAGGCACACTGCAGTTGTAAAGTGACTAGCTGCTGACATGTTGCAAGCTTCTTGTGAGAGGTGAACCTAACACCCCCCCCCCCTGTGTTTGGACAGTCTTTCATGCCCCACCGGACTGCCCAGTGACCCAGTGTAAAAAAGTGTCTGTTAACGTTTACTATAAGCAAGTAGGTGCTTGGTTGGGTGCTGTCAAAATCCTCTTGTTTCCCGCTTCTGCCCTTCAGAAAGGCTTTCTACTTGCAGTGCCTTATCTGTTATTTACTGTGTGCCCATCAGTTTGCATGCACTGAAGTTTGGAATTGAATAATAACCATGATAATTAATTTTAATGGTGTAGGTAAGATTAATACCTTGCATTTATATAGCGCCTTTCTCAATACTCAAAGCGCTTACAGTGATGAGGGGGAAACTCGCCTCTACCACCACCAATGTGTAGCACCCACCTGGGTGATGCAGCGGCAGCCATTTTGCGCCAGAATGCTCACCACACATCAGCTGAGGTGGAGAGAGAGAGAATGATTATAAGCCAATTAAATTGGGGGATGATTAGGTGGCAGATTGAATGAGCCTGGGTTGGGAGTTTAGCCAGGACACCGGGGAAACCCCTACTCTTTGCGATAAGTGTCATGGGATCTTTAATGACCACAGTGAGTCAGGACCTCGGTTTAACGTCTCATCCGAAAGACGGAAAGATATACACACTTAAATTATTTTAGCACAATGTCCAGGTACATAGTCTTTATTTCACTGTGTCCAGGGAGCTCCTCTGGTGTGGTGATGATGATGATGATGATGATGATGACGCGTGTTCTTGGTCGGAAGGCCTTGATGTTGCGCAGTAGTGGTTAAAATGCGGTTTCTGCTCCTGTAATCCTGTGTCAGAATCGCCTGGAGGAGCTGCACAGGCTGTGGGACCTGCTGCTGCAGAAGACCAGAGAGAAGGGGGTCCGCCTCCAGCAGGCTCAGAAACTGGTGCAGTACCTGCGGGAGTGTGAGGACGCCCTGGACTGGATCACTGATAAGGTGAGTGCGCCGCACACTGATGACACCTCTGTACACAAACGCATCACAGACGCATCACATTGCACACGACACCCAAGGCACACATGGCCAATTCCGCGGTAACGAAATTACAATTCACAGAAATTTTGGCCTTAATTTTACTTGCTGTGGATAAGTCTTAAAGCCTTACTGATTATAAAAAGCATTATAACTTCAGATGATACCCCTGCTATCACAAAATAAAAAATTGGAAACTTCCTGCATGTGGAAGGGTCCAAGACCGAAAGAGCGTTGGTAACGGAATTATGGCAGAAAATTGGGTGTTATTTTTTTAAATTTTTCCTTCCACATGCAGTTTGGAAGGAAAGTTTCCAATTTTTTATTTTGATCTGATAGCAGGAGTATCAGAAGTTCTAAAGCTTTTTATAATCAGTTAGGCTTTAAGACTTATCCACAGCAAGTAAAATTAAGGCCAAAATTGTAATTCCGTTACCGCGGAATTGCCCACATGCAGATGCCACACATGCAGACACACAAGCACACCATGTAAGCGTTTTGTGGGTTACGAATGCAGGAAGCCATCGTCACCTCAGAGGAGCTGGGGCAGGACCTGGAGCACGTGGAGGTCCTGCAGAAGAAGTTTGAGGAGTTCCAGACTGACCTGGCGGCCCACGAGGAGCGGGTCAACGATGTCAACCAGCTGGCCGGCAAACTGGTGCAGGAGTCCCACCCGGAGGCGGAGCTGATCGTGAGGAAGCAGGACGAGGTCAACGCCGCCTGGCAGAGACTCAAGGGCCTGGCCCAGCAGAGACAGGGGAAGCTGTTCGGAGCCGCCGAGGTCCAGCGCTTCAACAGGTACGACTCCTGTCCTCCTGTCCATTGGACCCTCCAACCCTCCATCCACTTGGCTAGCGTTATCTAAGAAGTCACAAGTACCACTTTTTCTTCTTCCTCTTGGAAGATGATTTGCCCTAAATTTGTAACTGCGAAGCACCCACAAAACTAAACACATTTTTCCTTGTTATGAAGTGCACCTCATATTTCCTTTTGTAGTGGCATATCTGGAGTTATGAGAGAGGGCATTTTGCGAAGGCGTGAAATCAGGGCATTGAGACACAGCTGTCAAAGTGTTTAAATGGCAATATTTTAAATAATTAGAGTAAGACTGCTGTGTTATTGGGTAAAATGTTTTATGGAAATGGGGGTTTTCTGATGAGTGTTTTTGGCCCTGCAGGGACGTGGACGAGACGATCAGCTGGATCAAGGAGAAGGAGCAGCTGATGGCGTCGGATGACTTTGGGCGTGACCTGGCGAGCGTGCAGGCCCTTCTGCGCAAACACGAGGGCCTGGAGAGAGACCTAGCTGCCCTGGAGGACAAGGTGTGTGGAAACGCTTCCCTTTCCTGTCATTGATTGGCTGTGTGTGCGTGTGCGTGTGCGTGTGCGTGTCCGTGTCCGTGTCCTCCTTCTCTGCCCTGCTCCCTCTATCAGGTTTATCTATGGCTATGTCTGAATCAGAGCCCTACCTACTGTGTACTAGCATACTGTGGAAATAAGTATATCATCCGGGGATTCTAAGTACTGAACATTTAGAGAACAACCTTCTCATCCTGTGTACTCAACAAGCATACTCAATAGTATGGAAGGGTGTTGATTCGGACACAGCACAATACTTTATTTAGTTCCATAAAATGCTGATTAGGTTTGTTGACCTTGCTAATAGTGAATTTAATTTTCACACTTGTTGGTGCAGTTATGTAGCCTGTCTGTATGTGCTTCTGCATGGATGAGGGCGTGTAAAACGATACCGTTTTGGCAGGTGAACACCCTGGGCTCGGAGGCGGAGCGCCTGCAGCAGACCCACCCCCAGAATGCCTCTCAGATCCACCTGAAGAGAGACGAGCTCATCACCAACTGGGAGCAGATCCGCACGCTGGCCGCCGAACGCCACGCCCACCTCAACGACTCGTACAGGTGAGAGCTGGACAGCATTGAGCCATTATCTGAGAGCCTAGGTGAGAAATTCACAATGCATTTGGATATGTTAAAATTGTATAACTTGTGTAATTTGGATTGTATAATTGTTAATGTTCATTTATTATGTATTGAAGGTTATCTGTAGAAAAAAATCATGTCATTTTATTAATCACCCGTACATTTATACATATTTGTTGTTATAAAAGGGTGAAGATTCATCAATTACGTGTACCCTTTTGCAGACTACATGACATGCTTAATGTACACTTATTAGCATTTATTCTCTGTAGAGGGATCACCTGCATGAAGAAATGCTAATAAGTGTACATTAAGCATGTCATGTAGTCTGCAAAAGGGTACACTTATTAGCATTTATTCTCTGTAGGGGGATCACCTGCATGAAGAAACTGGTTGTTTCTACTTTAGGTAGCGGTTTACTTTTGGCATGGTATATTTCGGTTTGCCTGTTTGTTTTAGTTTGTCCACTACAAAAACGGTTAATATAGTGCAAATCTGTCCCTATTTTTAAAGATGAATCCCAATTTTCCACAGGGCTCAATTCTGATAGCACTGACACACCTTCCAGAACATGAGTACAGTGCTCTCTTTTGCCCCCTATAGGCTGCAACGCTTTACTGCAGACTTCCGTGACCTGACCAGCTGGGTGACTGAGATGAAGGCCTTGATCAATGCCGATGAACTGGCCAATGATGTGGCTGGGGCCGAGGCCCTGCTGGACCGTCACCAGGAGCACAAGGTGAATATCCGAAACTGTTGTGAAGGGTGACTTATCGCATAGCTGAACCAAAGATGGCTGGTAACCTGCATGGCAAACGGTAGCTGAAATGGAAATTTCAAAATGGAGGTTCAGATGCCGGCTTGCAGTTTCGTGCTGCGTCGGTCGTGTGTGTACTCGCCAATCGGTGTTGGGTTTCTTACAGGGAGAGATCGATGCCCATGAGGACAGCTTCAAAGCCACCGATGAAGCTGGTCAGGCTCTCCTGAACACCGGACACTACGCCTCTGAGGACGTGAAGGAGAAGGTAACGGCTTTGTGTAATCGGCACCCTTACCAGCTATTGTAGTTCCCGTATGCTATGTGCATATGTGTACTTGGAACACGGGAACTACATTTCCCACCACCCAGTGGGGGTGGTTAATGTGTCCCCCACCCCTATCTGACCTGGGTTTTCGGGGCTCTCTGCGCAGCTGGGCATCCTGTCTGAGGAGAAGGAGTCTCTGCTGGAGCTGTGGGAGCTGCGCAGGCAGCAGTATGAGCAGTGCATGGACCTGCAGCTCTTCTACAGGGACACCGAGCAGGTCGACAACTGGATGAGCAAGCAGGAGGTGGGTCCCATTCCACACGTCCGCTCAAATACATCTTTACTCTCCCTGGTGGGTGATACATTTCTGAGTGTGGTTAGAGATCGCAACACGCCCAATTACAATAGACCGTTAAAGTAATAATGGTTTGAAGAATGAGCCTATTGATGGGAATAGTGTTTAGTGGACTATTAATGTTATAATGCATGAAGCAATTTTGCAGGGGAAGAATAAAAAAAAAAATATATAAAAAAAAAATAAAAGAAATATATTTTCTTGATTTCTATATTCCCAGCATAAAAGCACAGACAAATATTGCATAATGCAAATATACAATTGGCAAAAATACCACAGTGCTGTTTTTTGTGAAAAGGCACAGTGAATTTGTTTGGTGTCTTCATATTTCACACGCAGAATTCAGAGGCATTTTCTCAATACACAGAGTACTCTAGACATTACATTACATTCATTTAGCAGACGCTTTTATCCAAAGCGACGTACAGTAAGTGCATACAGAGACATCATCAAGATCACTACAGAACAGACAAGACAAAGCACATCCTTCCCATAATGTAGCAGCTATCCCTAGTAATGAACGTTGACTGTAGTTCACAGTAAGCTGTGGGTAAATCAGCAATACTACACTTCTATTCTAAATACTATTATAATGCCTATAGGCACCATTTGCCTACATGTGAAGCGGAGTAACTTGATTGTGGATATGTCTCTTCCAGGCTTTCCTTCTGAACGAAGACCTGGGCGACTCCCTGGACAGTGTGGAGGCCCTTCTGAAGAAGCACGAGGACTTTGAGAAATCTCTCAGCGCACAGGAGGAGAAAATAACTGTGAGTGGGCCCTACTTTGGGTTTATAGCTACTCTGTGGTCCATTTTGTATTGTTCCCCATGGAGATCTGAGTGGGAGGTTTCATTTACTCATAATGTGGTGTTTTGTGTTCCATAGGCCCTGGATGAATTTGCCACCAAACTGATTCAGAACAACCATTACGCCAAGGAGGATGTGGCCACCCGCAGAGATGCAGTGAGTACTGGGAAGGGAAAAGCTTATACCGACTTCATTCATTCATTCATTCATTCATTCATTCACACACACGTTATTTTATACGGTGTGTCGAAAGTTCCACAATCATGAGCAGCAGAAGTGGTCCATGGGACTTCCTGTTGTTAAACGCGTGTAACTTTTCAGCTGCTGAGCCGGCGAAACGCCCTCCACGAGCGCGCTCAGTCCCGCCGCACCGCGCTGGAGGACTCCTTCCACCTGCAGCAGTTTTTCCGGGACTCCGACGAACTCAAGAGCTGGATCAACGAGAAAATGAAGACCGCAACTGACGAGGCCTACAAGGCAAGGGCCGCCAAGGAACTTTTTTTAATTTTTTTTTTATCATTCACACAGACACGGCAATCATACTTATTTTTGTAGATGTTTGGGTCATATTCTGTGTTGACCTTGATTGTTCTCCATCACCCCCCCTTTCAGGATCCATCCAACCTGCAGGGCAAAGTGCAGAAGCACCAGGCCTTTGAAGCCGAACTCTCAGCCAATCAGAGCCGCATCGACGCCCTGCAGAAGTCCGGACAGGAGCTGATCGACGCCAATCACTACGCCTCCGACGAGGTATCTGGCCGCATGGATGAGGTCAGCGCCATGTGGAAGAAACTGCTGGAGGCCACTGAGCTCAAAGGTTAGAGAGACTAACAAGCCATCCTTCAAAGGGGCACAGTGTCTGTATGTTCAGTACTCAATATAAAAATGGCATAATAGTATATACGTTTGAAGACGCTTCTTAATTGCCCCCTGGGGATAATTAAAGTATGGCGGTACAGCGGATAGCACGATCGCCTCACCGCAAGAAGGTCCTGGGTTCAAATCCAGGCCAGGGGCCTTTTCTGTATGGAATTTACTTTGTATTTTACACTTTTAAATTCATATTCAATTCAACTTACAAATGTCTCTATGCCAACGTCTGTAGTAGCAGGTTTTAGACTTGGAACCTGGAAATCCTTAATTGTTCTTAATCGTCCTGGCAAGAAATTTAGTGTGCGTCATGCCCAAAGATTGCACGGATCCACACTCCTGTGCCTTCTCTGTTCAGGCATCAAGCTTCGCGAGGCCAACCAGCAGCAGCAGTTCAACCGCAACGTGGAGGACATCGAGCTGTGGCTGTACGAGGTGGAGGGTCACCTAGCCTCAGACGACTACGGGAAGGACCTGACCAGCGTGCAGAACCTACAGAAGAAGCACGCCCTGCTGGAGGCTGACGTGGCTGCCCACCAGGTATCCGTTTGGGAATCCTGCCAGAGGGGGAGGCTTGGTGTTCATGGAACGGATATTTATAGGCCTCGAGTGTGGATGATGATAATGACTGATTAACGTCACAGAAATGTTTGGAATGTGAACAGGAAGTCATAAATGCGCCTTACAGAAAACGGGCTTGTGCAAGGTCTGGTGGGTGGTGCATTCAGCTTAATGTCCAGGGGCTGTATTACAGAAACATCGTAACTCTGGAATCTTATCTTATCTGTGTAGTAACCATGGTAATTTGAGTTAGGAACTGATTTAGGCAAATAGCCATTACAGAACAAAAGTTCTCAAGTCCATTTTGTTATCTTAACACCGGATAGGAAAAGTGTATTACAGAAGCATCCTAACTTGCCAAGATCCCAAATAAAGTGTCCTCACTTTAGGATAAGTCTGTTGGTGTCGTAACTTCATTATTGTTAGCAGTTGGGATTAAAAAGATAACACTAGCTAGCTGGCTAACTCCATAACGTTAATGGCTGCTCTTTAATTACTTTTGGAAAATGAAGGAAATGTCAATAAGCGGCATTTGATTGTGCAAAGGCTTATGGCACACCCGAACGATGTGTTGCGGATTAGTGATAAAACACTTATTAGCACCCATCACTCTTATAATTAGTCGTTTTTGCTCCATTTTTAGGATAGTCACGGACTCGCAGCGCTTGTTGACATCTCTGCTAGCTTACGATATGATGTTTCTGTAATACGGCCCCAGCTCTTTGTGGAGTCATCCAGCTCATGCCATGGAGTAAAAAGAAGTGGTAGCCAAAGCAGGAGATTACCAAAAACCCAATACCCCACCCTCGACACATTTAAACTACTTGAAAATAAACATTATTCACAGTTAGCACCATTGTAGCACAGCTTGTTCGCTGTCCTTCACTGTCCGAGCCTGTGTTAGTTGATTTGTAAGTGTAAGTGTAGTTTGAGCACCCTCAGACTGAAGCCCGCTCTCCCATCTTACCCCCTCTCCCCCCTACAGGACCGTATTGACGGCATCACCATCCAAGCGCGCCAGTTCCAGGAGGCGGGCCACTTTGACGCCGACAACATCCGCAAGAAGCAGGAGGCGCTGGTGGCCCGCTACGAGGCCCTGAAGGACCCCATGGCGGCCCGGAAGCAGAAACTGTCGGACTCCCTCCGTCTGCAGCAGCTGTTCCGCGACGTGGAGGACGAGGAGACCTGGATCCGTGAGAAGGAGCCCATCGCGGCGTCCACCAACAGGGGTCAGTGTTGCAGAGGGCGAAACCGCGCTCCCGATACATGGCCGTTTAAGCCGTTCCGGGTGTTACTGAAAGCAGGTTAGAGCGCTGTGTTGAAGGTGTTTTTTCACCCCTTCCAGGGAAAGACCTGATCGGGGTACAGAACCTGCTGAAGAAGCACCAGGCACTGCAGGCTGAGATCGGAGGACATGAACCCCGCATCAAGGCTGTCACTCAGAAGGGCCAGGCCATGGTGGATGAGGGTAGGCTCTCCTGTCATCTCCTCTAGTCACAATCCACCCACATCACAATTTAGGGCGTTTATATTAACCACAGGTGTCAAACTGTGGTTTGGTGGGCCGTAGTGTCTGCTGGTTTCCGGGGTGTTCTCGGCATCGGGCATCAGTGAACCACAAAACCCCACAGATACCCCCAGGGAATTTACACCCCTGATATAAACCAACATGCACCTGTTTCCTGTTTTGTTGCAGACCAGTTGTATTAAATACCCTCATGTCTATGTACAAAAGCCTCACAGTAAAATGATTACAGTGCACACACAGAGAGAGAGAGAGAGAGGCCCCTTATTGTAAAATGAAACCCTTCCATGTCATGACTGAGGCATTTGTGCTGAGATGATGTTTAACCCTTTATGTGTAAGATCACAAATATGCGATTATAATTTTCTTAACTGAACATTCTAATGTGATGTAACAATCACTACTGGTATTCAACAGCATTGGAGTTCTAGAACACTGCCTTAGAATTTTGAGAAAACATAAAAAAATTTAAAAAACCTACTCTTCAAAGGGTTAAAGGTTCCATCCCCCCCGTACTCCCCCATTGACCCCCCCCCCCCCCCCCCCCCTTTAGGCCACTTTGCTGGGGAAGACGTGAAGGCCAAGCTGGGCGAGCTGAACGGCCGCTGGGACTCTCTGAAGGGGAAGGCGTCCCAGCGTCGGCAGGACCTGGAGGACTCTCTGCAGGCCCAGCAGTATTTCGCCGATGCCAACGAGGCTGAATCCTGGATGAGGGAGAAGGAGCCCATCGTGGGGAGCACCGACTACGGCAAGGACGAGGACTCTGCCGAGGTGAGTGGGGTGGACGCGGTTCGCAGAAGATGGAAATAACGGGAATGTTGCTGCAGATTGTGATGTCCATTTTAATGATGAATGGTAAAGCTTCTGGTGAATTAAATGGACCGCAGCACAGTTGGGCGGAGGGGAAGGGGGTTGGGCAGGTCCTCTTGTGACTGGCGGTAAATTGAATATGTACACTTGCCCTTCTCGTCCCACAGGCCCTGTTGAAGAAGCATGAGGCCCTG
Organism: Synaphobranchus kaupii; assembly: GCA_029718625.1. Lineage (NCBI taxonomy): Eukaryota > Metazoa > Chordata > Actinopteri > Anguilliformes > Synaphobranchidae > Synaphobranchus > Synaphobranchus kaupii. The sequence goes on from CM056376.1 coordinate 6,221,928, forward strand.
ATGTCTGATCTTAGTGCTTATGGGAGCAGCATCCAGTCCCTGAAGGAGCAGGCCCAGTCCTGCAGGGTGAGTCACTGTGGGTCAGGGTGGGCTGGGGAATCAACCAAACTAAAATTCCAACAAAACGATTGCAGTGTAATTCGTCAGGGGGATGGAGGTGGTCTCTGGATTGTGATGTCATACTCATCTTTTTATGCTCATACATTTTAAGAGTGAATACTTTCTTTCTTATGGAATAATGCATTCAGAATCCAGTACGTAATGCAAATACCCAGATAAAAAAAACATCACAAGATATAGTGTAGAACTGCTTAGAAGATGGATGACATCTGCCGTAGTAGCATTTTCCGTAGTAAAGTTTTGAACATTCTCGCCAACCTGTTTTTTTCCTCTAGCAACAAGTGGCACCCACAGATGATGAGACTGGCAAGGAACTGGTCCTGGCTCTATATGACTATCAGGAGAAGAGCCCCCGAGAAGTCACCATGAAGAAGGGCGACATCCTCACCCTCCTCAACAGCACCAACAAGGTAGAGCACCCCCTGCTGTCAGATTTACGCATTTTTTTTATCTGATATATTGCATGTGGTGGTTATACTGCAAGACATGACTCACAAAACTGAGGATTCCCATTTGCTTAGTTGTGTGTACTGATCTTCCACAAGGCTGCTGTGATGTAACTCATCAAATACTACTTTTTATGTTCAATGTCCTGCTTGAGGTCCCTGCTATATCTTATGGCATATAAGCAGAACTTGATGAAATCAAACAACACTAAGATATTTTGTCTTTCTAATATTAAATAGTATTATAGGCTGTATGATGTTGGCTTCCTTTGCTCTAGGAATATGATGATTCTTCCATATTTGATGATTAGTCCATATTTCCTCTGACCCTACCAATTTTTTCTTTTTTCTTTTTTCTTATTAATTCTGTTGTGGCCCTGCCCCTTCCCTCCAGGACTGGTGGAAGGTGGAGGTGAATGACAGGCAGGGCTTTGTGCCGGCCGCCTATGTGAAGAAGCTGGACCCGACCCAATCTTCATCCCGCGAAAACCTCCTGGAGGAGCAGGGCAGCATCGCCCTGCGTCAGGACCAGATCGATAATCAGTAAGAGGCCCGGCCGAAAGGCCTCAAAATCCACTCAAACCATTTAACTAGCGGCTGTTGTGTTCTCTTTTTGTTATCTGCAAAAGGCTTCTGGTGTCTTTCACATGAGTGCAGTGCGCATTTGAAGATAAAAGGCTTCTGGTGTCTTTCACATGAGTACAGTGCGCATTTGAAGATAAAAGGCTTCTGGTGTCTTTCACATGAGTGCAGTGCGCATTTGAAGATAAAAGGCTTCTGGTGTGTTTCACATGTGTACAGTGTGCATTTTTTCACCCTCCTTATCAAGAAGGTTATTAGTCTTGTGTGGGGGTTTTAGTATGCCACTTAAATCTGAAGATCACTCCAGCCTTGCAGTCCTTCAGGTTTTGCTCAGGTGTACAGGTACTTCAGGTGCATTGCCTTGTAATTCCTTTAAAACAATTTTGTGCAGCTTTGCTTTTGAACGATTTTTGGGTGCAGATAATCTGGTGATTTAAATGCACAAAAGCATACGGTCATGTAATGGTCAATCTTTCAGACTTTTTCAAGATTGTAATTTATTGATCCATTTTATTTGTCAGGGCCTTTTTCAAAGGCAGCTAAATTCATTCGTTTGGGAATACTAATGATTAATTGGCTCAGTGCCTAGGCTGTGGTTCTGTGTTATTGTTTTCAGAAATGTATTTTATATATTTTGTCAGTTTTCGTCTGTATATAGTAATCATTCTTTTCCATGTGGTTCTCACATGGCCACCCAGATGGTGAAATATGTTAGTTCAGTGAAAGCATTTCCTTTTTTGTTAAAGCAGGAGTTTTGGCTCCTCTTGTTGAAGAACAAGCAAGCAGGATTTAATACAGGATTATCAAAAAATCTTCTCCTTTTTGTAAGAGCATGGAAACTACCGAAAGAGTATGCTTATACAGCTTGCTAGTCTGACCAAAAAAAAGCTGACCTAACCACTCCAAAAATTCAGAGAATCAGCTGTTAGTGGGGCAAGAATGCAAGTTTGTGCTTTGTTTAATCCATGCTGTGTAGTGTATCCATGTGAAGAGGAAGACTGCACATTTATTCCTGTAACTACTTCCAACTGTTCAGACTGACCCATTATCAGTTTCTTTTGCTTCCATAGCAAGTGGGCGTTCCCTTTTGTTAACTTCATCTTCTTCCATAACGATTAACTATGACATGTTTCTCCCCTGAACTTGGTCAAATCCAGCAGAAAGAAACGCGCTCTTCACTGCCCCCTTGCTTCTGACTAACACCGTGGCCTCTTCTGTCTGTCTTTCTTTCTCGCCCTTATTTTTAACCCCTCACGCCTGCATGTACCTGCGCGGCCCGTGACCGCACAGGTCTCTGGTCACCAAGGAGGCCTGCAGCGTGTCTGTGCGCATGAAGCAGGTGGAGGAACTGTGAGTAGGACCCATATCTCCGCACTCCTCCATGCCTCTGTGTTTGACGTGGGACAGTCCAATCCATCGCCCGCCACCCACCCTGTCACCCCCCCCACCCCGTCACATTAATTGCCTGTATTTGTTGCTGACTCTTGTTGTTTTTTTCTTTTTTAATGTATATTTTCTTTCTACCCATTTCTGTTCACCACTTATACTCATAAAAATGATAGAGGCTTTGTATTTCTTCACCCAGCCCGTCTGTTAATTTCCCCAGCGTTGATATCTTTTGTGTTTCATTGGTGCTCAGAAAGGCAATGCCTGTGACAGCGAATGGCTGAAGGCCCTCCCACCCCACCACTGTGAGTCAGTCATGTGACCGAGCGAGAGTGGAGGTGGGCGGGGCACCGAGCTGTTTCCTTGATTGGTTTGGTTCACGCACCGGCTGTGTGCATTTCCCCAGTGAAATCATTTTAGGCCTGCGTAGCTTTTATTGCTCTCTTGCTCTGGATGCTAGGTCTTCTTTTATACCACTGCTGTTCTGCCTGTAGGCTCATTCAATCATTGTGACTGTGGAGTGTCTTTTGTGGCTTGTGATGTGGTGGTTGTGTCCCTCACCTCTGCATTCATAAAGAAGGAAGTTTAGCTTGTATGTGATTTTGCCAGATTATATATATGTGACAAGTTTGTTTGTATATGTCTATACAATAGGGTTCAAAAGTCTGAGACCACAAGTGAAAATGATTCAATTTTGCATTCTTTTCTAATTTAATGCAATTTCTTTAATTAGAAATGGTATTATCGGCATAACAAATGGAATGAAAAGTTAAATATTTGAAAACTTCTCATGAATTAAAAAAATGATTAGTATTTGGTATGTCCCCCTTTTGCTTTGACAGCTTCTACTCGAGCTGGTATGGACTCCACAAGTTTGTGTAGAACCTGATGATCCATGTTATCCCAAAATGATTTGACAATGTTCCAAAGAGTATCTTGTGATGTTACTGAATGCTTGGCTCAGAGCCCCCATAAATGTTCGATGGGGTTGAGGTCAGGTGACTGGAGGAAAGTCCATGAGTCAGCACTCCTTGCTCCTCTTTGGTCTTCAAGTAGTTCTTGCAAAGCTTTGAGGTGTGTTTAGGGTCATTATCCTGTTGCAGTATGAATCCTTCTCCACAAAGCTCCAAACCAGAGGCTATAGCATGTCTCTGAAGAATGGAGTGGTAATTTTCGTTTGTCAGGGTGTAGTCGATTGTCAGGTGTCCAACTCCAGAGTAGGCAAAACAGCCCCAGACTTGGAATATTCCCACCACCATGTTTCACTGTTGTTTTGATGCACTGTGGTATCAATCACTCTCCAGTTCGTCTCCTTACATAAACCCTTCTGTTACTGCCATAAATCTCAAACTTGGATTCATCAGTAAAAAGGACGTTTTTTTCCAGTGATCCACTGTGAAATACTGGTATATTTTAACTCATGCCAATCGTTTGGCCTTGTTTCCCTCCTGAGAAATGGTTTAGAGACTGCTACTTGCCCTTTGAGCCTACTAGCCTTCTTTTTGACAGTACTTTTACTGATTGGAGTCTCTCGTTCTTTATTCAGCACATTCTGTATCTGTGATGCAGTTGATGTTCTCTCTCTCAGTGAACAAAGCTTTATGTATTGGTCTTCTGATGGTGTAAGCCAATTAACAAGTCACTGTTGAGTAGATCAAATCCACTTGTGTCGTCTGAACACATGCTTCAATGGAAGGGAATATAAGACTCAAGGAAATTTGATTAGTAACTTGGAAATAGTGCAGAATCTAAAAAACTTATCAAACTTTTCATTGTTTTTAATTTTTTTCCAAAATCCACAAACATATTGTTTATTTCCAAGTTTACATGGGGGGAAAAAAATGTCAGATTTTCAATGTGGTCTCAGACTTTAGGACCCCACTGTAGATGTGGTACTCAAATTGTCAGTGGCAGTTTCTTAAAGTCCATTGTGTTGAAGCCTATTCTGTCTTCTATAAAATATGATTGAAGCTATGATGTCATCAGAGATTAGTGGGAAGGCACATGGAGCTACTTGAGTGATCTACTGTGTCATATTGGGACCAGTTTGTCTCTGTCTTGGGTGGTCTAAATAGCTGGATGCTGAATTTGTGGCGCATCAGTCCTGGAGATGAGTAGCGTTTGTGTGAGATTCTTACCCTCCTCTCTCTCTCTCACTCAGGTATGGCACTCTGCAGGAGCTGGGGGACAAGCGTAAGGACATGCTGGAGAAGAGCTGTAAGAAGTTCATGCTGTTCCGCGAGGCCAATGAGCTGCAGCAGTGGATAAACGAGAAGGAGGGCGCCCTTACCAACGAGGAGGTGGGCTCCGACCTGGAGCAGGTGGAAGTTCTGCAGAAGAAGTTTGACGACTTCCAGAAGGTAGGAGACCAGCTGCAGCCACGGCGCGGTCCGTGACATTCCGCCGTAGTCGCAGTCTGCTTGCGTAACCGCAAAGGTTTCCTCCAGTTCTTTTGTGCGCGATTAGGTCCGCACAAGGGCAGGCAGTCACAGCCTCGTGTGTTTGTGCATTCCAGGATCTAAAGGCTAACGAGTCGCGGCTCAGGGACATCAACAACGTGGCATCGGAGCTGGAGTCCGAGGGGCTGATGGCAGAGGAGGCCCCCATCATGCAGGCTCAGGTGAGGAGGTGTGGCTACACTGTCTGAGTAACGACAGGAAGGAACCGAGGTCAGAAATCTAGTGTTGAGAAGCGTGCGTGCGTGCGGTAAATTATTTTGGTGTTATGTGTTTGAAAATTGAGTTGGTAAAATATTAACATCTTTGCTGCCATTTTGTAGATCTTCTTATCCACAGTCCACTAACATTCCTTAGTGTGCAGTTTAGTATTGTAGTGATAAAATGGATTTGTTGGTCATTTTTTCTTTATTATCTCTTTGCCTCTTAGCAACAAGAATTATTAGGTGCTGCCCCAGGAAAGGTAAGACTACATTTTGATGCTTTAGTAAAATTCCATACTATTCTGAATACATTAAAATTCATTGTCAATCGATTTTGATTGTCTATAAATTGCTGAGTAGATTAACTGTTTAGCAGTTTAGTATTTGTATGGGTTTTTTTGTTGGTGGGGAAGGCTCTGACCCAATTTTGATTTCTTTTTTTTGTGTGTGCAGGATGAAGCAGATTCAAAAAATGTTTCACCATGGAAGGTAAAGCCAAGATTTTTCTGACCTCTGCCAGCTGCAAGATGGTGCACTTGAGCCACAGCATTTGATGTATGGGATATTGTTTGAATGTATCCATTGATACCGGAGTTGTATCGCACCCATCCTAAGCATGAGTTTGGTTGGTCTCTTTCACTTCAATATAAAGTCCTTGTGCACTTCTTTTGATGCTGTGATATATGCTGCCGTTTACAACCGATCAATATCATTTATATATGCCACTTTGTGTGGTAAAAGCATAAATTACTTTGAGAAGGAATATAAAATAAAACGTTTTGAGTATGCAAGGACTTTCAGGATTTCATTGCATGCGGTTGTCATGGTGGTTGAGGGTGATGCATTCTGTCGTTAGTTGTAGAGGTTCGGGGCTTCAGGACTGTAAAACCTGTTTTCTGACTAACATGGTGACTCTCTTGACTTGGTGTGGTGTTTTTCTTTCTGCTCTTATTTTATTTTGATCTAGTCTGTACGCTTGACTGTACAAACGGTGGCTAACTTTAATACTATCAAGGTAAGATTTTTAAGTCGCCTCCCCAAGTCTTTGTCCCTCTTTTGCATCGTGTTTTCCATGTGCAGGACACTAGTCCCGCCCACAGGGTCTGCCACCTGTCAATCATCCATCCATCAATCCTGAGTTCTATTGTGTTCACTGTCCAGTCCTCCTGTCTTATGTCCCTAAAGGGCCCCATTAGTACATTTAATTTTTATTTTTAACCTTTCTTTAATCTCTCCCCCTCAAAGCACAGAATAAAAGACCTCAACGGTAGTCTGTGAAATGCATAGACATTGCTGATTGGATAATGTCAAAAGATTGTGTCTCTGTGTGTTCCATCCCCTTCACAGTACCATTCCCCTGTCTGTCCTCCCTGTGTCCCTCCTATTTGTCTCCTTGTCTGCGTCTCTTGAGTAATGATGTATCATTCAATGGGACGTGCTTCTGGATGCAGGCATAATGGGAGCTACCTCTGCTCCTTCCAGAAATATACTTTTGTCTCCATGTACTCTCAGGAGGATGTGTACATTTTCCCTGATGATGGAAAGTGAAGATGAACAGACACGAAAATCAAGTTGGGAGATTAAAATTAAATGGGAACTTTTGTGTTTAAAGCGCAGTAATTTAATTATGTAGGTTCTATAATTAATTCATAATAATGTAAAATTCATGCCAAAAATCACACAGCCAGCCTAAATTTATACCCAGGATCCATTGTCAGCTGATTGCCTGAGAAGTCTTAAGTGGCACTGTGATTGGCTGTCAGCATGGAGCCTAGAAGCCTCTGATTGGTGGTAACCTTGCTCTGCTGTGTTCCTCCCAGGATCTGAATCAACATTGGAGGTCCCTGCAGAAGCTGGCTGAGGAGAGGAGCAACCTGCTGGGAAGTGCCCATGAAGTGCAGAGATTCCACAGGTGTGTACACCTGAATACACGCATCTGCCTGGCTGTCACACACACACACACACACACACACACACACACACACACATCTACACACAGTATAGGCATGTATGTACACATGCTCTCAGCAAACAGACCGATGTTTTGCGATTTGTATGCGATTCACTCTCACAGAGATGCAGATGAAACCAAAGAGTGGGTGGAGGAGAAGAACCAGGCCCTGAACACTGATAACTACGGCCATGATCTGGCCAGTGTCCAGGCCCTGCAACGCAAACACGAGGGCTTCGAGAGGGACCTGGCTGCCCTGGGAGACAAGGCGAGCGCGCTGCCCAAACTGTACCGGGAGAAGTGTGTCCCTGTGCCGCTCTGCCTGTGTCCTGATCCTCTGTGTCCCCTGCGCAGGTGAACTCTCTGGGGGAGACGGGCCGATCGGCTCATCCAGTCCCACCCGGAGGCGGTGGACGACATCAAGGAGAAGTGCACCGAGCTCAACACGGCCTGGAGCAGCCTGGTGGGGCGGGCCGACCAGCGCAAGGACAAGCTGGGCAACTCCCACGACCTGCAGCGCTTCCTCAGCGACTTCAGGTGAGGGGCGGGGCCAAGGGAAAAGTTGTGGGGCGGGGTCAAGCGAGATGGACGCTGCGAGACGAATAGGCCAGCGATGGGTTTGTAAGGACATGTTAACGGAACGGCGGTCTCCCTCTCCCTCTCCCTCTCCCTCTCCCTCTCCCTCTCCCTCTCCCTCTCCCTCTCCCTCTCCCTCTCTCTCTCTCCTGTTCCAGAGACCTGATGTCCTGGATCAATGGGATCAGGGGGCTTGTGTCGTCCGATGAGCTGGCCAAGGATGTGACCGGGGCTGAGGCTCTGCTAGAGCGACACCAGGTACAGACCGTATTACCGTAATGAACACGCCTCAGGGAGTCTAAAGCATTGCACTTCACTGCAATCCATAGGAGACACTCATACACATCACTTATTTTGATTCCCCCTGGAAAACCTGTACTGTGAAGTGTTTATAAATGGCACTATATAACAAAGATGGACTGATTGGTAGAGTACTTTAATGCAGTTATGGAATGAAGGGCTATCTGCGTTCTCGTCCGTCTCCAGGAGCACCGCACCGAGATCGACGCCCGCGCCGGCACCTTCCAGGCCTTTGAGCAGTTCGGGCAGCAGCTGCTGGCGCGGGGGCCACTACGCCAGCCCTGAGATCCAGGAGAAGCTGGAGACCCTGGACCGGGAGCGGGCTGACCTGGAGAAGGCCTGGGTGCAGCGCAGGATGATGCTGGACCAGTGCCTGGAGCTGCAGGTTTGACTCCATTCCTGAAATCCTCCCCATGTTTTTGTTTCCATCACCTGGATATGCTAATTAGCACAATTGTTCAGCCAGGAGGCGGAGCTAATTAGTGAAATAAGCTGACTGAGTTCATGGGTGGAAGAAACACACGGGCAGGGCTTTGACTTTTCTGACCCCTGGACTTTCCACCTCCTGTAATTCTGTGTGACCGTCTGTCTGTCTGTCCGTGCTCTTCCCCCCGCAGCTCTTTAACCGCGACTGCGAGCAGGCGGAGAACTGGATGGCGGCCCGCGAGGCCTTCCTGGCGAGCGACGATAAGGGCGACTCTCTGGACAGCGTGGAGGCGCTCATCAAGAAGCACGAGGACTTTGACAAGGCCATCAACGTGCAGGTCAGGCGGTCCGCAGTCTGCAGCCGTCCCTCTGCAGCGCCTCTGTAGTCTAAATGTTCCACCCGCTTAGTCTTACCTGTAAAACTGGGTATAGGGCAGCATAGCTCACCTAGCCAGAGCTACTGTACTGTCAGTACTGCACATTTATTTCTGGTGCGTGTGCTGCTGTTAGTGCAGATTTCTCCCAGGTTCATGACTATATTTGACTGTGTTCCAATTGCCCGGCTGCGTCTGCAGGAGGACAAGATCGCCGCCCTACAGTCCTTTGCCGAGCAGCTGATTGGAGCAGACCACTACGCCAAGCCTGAGATCTCTGCCCGGTGTAATGAAGTTCTGGACAGGTAAGCCCCTCCCCCCTGGCCCCTCTCGGGCCCCTGCACACAGCGTCACGGTGTCGGTCACTGTGAGGGATGCTCTGTCTGCGACAGGTGGAGGCGGCTGAAGGCCCAGATGATCGAGAAGCGCTCCAAGCTGGGAGAGTCCCAGACCCTGCAGCAGTTCAGCCGCGACGTGGACGAGATCGAGGCCTGGATCAGCGAGAAGCTGCAGACCGCCACGGACGAGTCCTACAAGGACCCCACCAACATCCAGGTGCGCTATTACAACCCCTGCTAATTACAACAGACACATTTTAGTGTTATTTCATCACATTATTCTAACGCCTTTACTATCTTTTTAATTAGACAAGGTGGCGTTCGGTCAAATCTAAGATTTCTCTTCCTTATAAGTGAATGCTGAATTGCTTCTTTAACAGATGTTTTTGTGTTTGTACTTTTTACCCTTTAATCCGGTTTTTTTCTGTTGAAGAACCCCGTCCCCCAATCCCCGTATAACTATTACTGCCGTTGTCCTGTTTTATCCCTGTGTTTATAATGACTGTATTGTGACTTCCCCGTGCCTTTTAACGGCAATAAAATCTGAATCTGTCTCTGTTTTTATTGTCCGTTTTTAGCTGTCCAAACTGCTGGTAAGTTGAGTAGTGTGTCAGCGCACTAACATCTGTAGGGGTCCTTCACTTGTGTCGTCTGTGTCTTTGCCATCTGTCGACACACAGCCTTTTTAGCTGGATTTCCATTCATCTGTCTCGTGTTCACCTACATGAGCGCTTGCTTCTTAGTGATTTCTTTGAGCCGTTTTTAAAATGTAAACGCACATTTCGCATTGTTCGTTTGTAGATGTGTACTTTTTGTCTTGTGCCTTTAAGTTGCTTTAAGTTGCTGGGTGTGGCTTCCATATTTTTGTTTTCGCCTTAACAAGTTGGGTTGTCTTTTAAAGTCGTTCCGCACATTGTGTGTTATTAATATAAGGCGTCAGTTACTTCTGTCGCAAACCACAGTTACTTACTCTAGCACTGAAAATCAATCTGTGATCTTGATTAAGACTAAATCTGGGTCTTCATATAAATACAGAGCTGCCGTACTTCAGTCAGAATTACTCATTTGAGATACCAAACTGTTTATTTCCAGAAAGTCAAACTGACCACAGAATTTGCGTTGATGGTACAATGGATTTTGGTCAAAAATATTACAAATTAGAGGTGATCAAGTGAGTGAGGTAGAAATATGTAGCTAGGAAAAGTGCCGCTTTTGATTTAAGCTATTAAAAGCACAGGCATTGTTTGCTTTCTGTTTTTCAAATGTAAAGTCAAAAAAAGTGCTCATTCTGCTTTGTATTACATTTACTGATGCCTCACTTTTTTTAAAATTTTTTAGAAAGAATTTAAAAGCTCTGACTACAATTTACAGGTTAGACAGGGGCACAGCGTAGACGTTTCTCCCTCACTCTGTCTGAAACGCAAGGTGTGGAACGACATTTAAAAAAAACTAAAAAAAGGAAAAAAAAACTTCTTAAGGTGCTCCAGAAACATTTGCTGTGTTCTGGAGGAAGTCTCCACCTCATTTCATGTGTTGTTTTTCCCACACGTCTCCGTCAGTCACTGGTGGTGTTTGTAGGACTCTTGTCTTTTTATGGTGTCTTTTTTTAGTTTTGGCTTTCATTTCACTTTTACCTCCCGTTTTCAGTCTCCGTCCCAGTCATATCCCCGGCAGTCGCTGACTGCCATACTGACAATTATGTGTATCCATCATAGTCAGACACTATAACTGTAGTATTTAAAAATTGAGTTATCACTCATAGTTGCTCAGTCCCTCAAGGAATGACACAATATGAATTGAGGCACTCAAAATAAACTCCATTGTATTTTAATAATTATCTATTTGGTGGGGTTTTTAAAAATAAGTGACTTGCGTACTTGAGTTGATAAGACTACTCAAGTACTACTGGAGTGCCTTCAGTATTCTTAACTAGATAGAAAATTCACTGAAATATATTTTAGAAGTCAGGAAGTCTCATTACTCCTCTTGTCCCATTATGACCCTAACCATTTTATTATCAGAGGCAAATACAGCCACACACGCGCACACACACACACACTCAGCTGGCCTGTAAGGGGGCTCGTGCTTCATGACCCCCCCCTCCCAAACTGCTCCGACTCTAACTCTCTCCCCTCCTCTCACAGAGTAAGCACCAGAAGCACCAGGCCTTCGAGGCCGAGCTGCACGCCAACGCCGACCGGATCCGTGGCGTAATCGACACAGGCAACTCACTCATCCAGAGGGGGGCCTGCGCTGGGAGTGAGGATGCGGTTAAGGTAATGGTCACATCTGAGAATCTGTACAATACTGTAGTTTAAAGACCATTGGCTGGGCTATCTGTACTATACTGTAGCATAAAGACCACTGGCTGGGCTATCTGTACAATACTGTAGCATAAAGACCATTGGCTGGGCTATCTGTACAATACTGTATCATAAAGACCACTGGCTGGGCTATCTGTACTATACTGTAGCATAAAGACCACTGGCTGGGCTATCTGTACAATACTGTAGCATAACGACCACTGGCTGGGCTATCTGTACAATACTGTAGCATAGAGACCATTGGCTGGGCTATCTGTACAATACTGGAGTTTAAAGACCATTGGCTGGGCTATCTGTACAATACTGTAGCATAAAGACCATTGGCTGGGCTATCTGTACAATACTGTAGCATAGAGACCATTGGCTGGGCTACAGTTCGTGCCCCCCCCCCTATTCATATCAGTGTATGGCATCCTAATTACTACTGTTCATCGCTGTGGATAAGGGTGTCTGCCAAATGGTTGTAATGCAATGAATAATTGCATTATTATTGTAGCTGTCCAGGTGAGCAACATTCTGCAATAACTGCATTTGATGCACGTTTTATGTTTGAACATATTGCAAAAACTTGAAGCAACCACCGGCTCACGTCCTTCTGAGTAATACTTTGGTGTTAAAAACCAAAAATATTTGGGGGGGAACAAAATGTTGAAATGGTTGAGCTCTAGTAAGTATTATTTCTCTCCTCAGATCCGCTTAAACGCCCTTGATGACCAGTGGGGGTTCCTGGTGAACAAGTCTGCGGAGAAGAGCCAGAAGCTGAAAGAAGCCAACAAGCAGCAGAACTTCAACACTGGCATTAAGGACTTTGATTTCTGGCTTTCTGAGGTAAAAAAATCTTAATTGTAAATTAACTTTTAAAATATGCTTATGCTGACGATGGATAGTTCGGCAGTGAATTAAATTCCCTGCATTGACCTTGCTCTAAAATGTAGATCAGATGGAAAAATGACATTGATTGTTTGACCTTGCATAATAGAGATGATGAAATGGCACTGATAAAATGTCACAAAATGACACTGAATATGTAGGAGGAGTCCCATGATTGACAGCTCTGTTTCCCCCCCCCCCCTCCACTCCAGGTTGATGCTTTGCTTGCCTCTGAGGATTATGGGAAGGACTTGGCCTCTGTGAACAATCTGCTGAAGAAGCACCAGCTTCTGGAGGCTGACATCTCTGCCCATGAGGTAGTTTACCTCCAAATAAATCAATACAAATACTAGGGGGTAAATGTAATTGTTGGAAAAACCATAATGAATTGGTACTTATAAAGTGCTTTTATAGGTGTAATGTATAGAAGATTCTGGTTTTGCGTTCAAGTACATTTGTAGATAAATTGTAACACTGGAAAAACTACATGGACATTCCAATGGTTTTTAAACATTGTTGGTACATTATTGGTGACAGCAGTGGTAGAGTAGGATGTTGGAAAGAGGTGCCTTGTCCTGTCTCCACTGTGATTGTGCATATCCTCTGAGCCTGACCCTGCACATCCCCTCGCTCTCCCCCTGCAGGATCGTCTGAAGGACCTGAATGGCCAGGCAGACAGCCTTATGGCCAGCAACGCCTTCGACACCACACAAGTGAAGGACAAGCGAGACGCCGTCAACGGGCGCTTCGCCAAGATCAAGAGCATGTCTGCTGGCCGCCGCGCCAAGCTCAACGAGTCGCACCGCTTGCACCAGTTCTTTAGGGACCTGGACGACGAGGAGTCTTGGATCAAGTGAGTCTTGGAGGAGGAAGTGCAGCACAAGGTTTTACTCTGGCATGTGCAGGCTGCATGTTTTAGTCAGACACAAACAATCCTAGTTCAAAGTGAGGTGAGCTAAGGTGTTTGTGGTAAAGCATTCTGCTGATGTGTTTTCTGACTGGCGAGGGTCTCGACTAATGTTTCATCTCCCTGCAGAGAGAAGAAATTGCTAGTGAGCTCGGAGGATTATGGACGTGACTTGACAGGAGTACAGAATCTGAGGAAGAAGCACAAGAGACTGGAGGCTGAGCTGGCTGCCCATGAGCCAGCCATACAGGTACAGGCCCCAGTTATCTCCTGTTAGGCCACTCACACAGGTACAGGCCCCAATTATCTCCCGTTAGGCCACTCCCACAGGTACAGGCCCCAATTATCTCCCGTTAGGCCACTCACACCGGCACAGGGCCCCAATTTCCTCCTGTTTGGCCACTCACACAGGTATAGGGCCCCAGTTATCTCCTGATAGGCCACTCAGAGAGGTACGGGACCCTAATTATTTCCTGTTAGGCCACTCACACAGATGTAGAACGTTCATCCCCTAGCTAGTCGTTCAGGCGCCTTTCCAGTTTTGTGTTAATTACCTCTCCTTACTTCCTCTAGTCTGTTCTGGACACGGGGAAGAAGCTGTCTGATGACAACACCATCGGACAGGAGGAGATCCAGCAGAGACTGGCCCAGTTTGTGGATCACTGGAAGGAGCTGAAGGACCTTGCTGCCGCCCGGTAAGTCTGTTACTGCGGTGCTGCGTTCCTGTTACTGGTGTCTAACGTGGCTCATTTCACTGACCTTAAGTTGGAGAAATAACAGTTTTAGGGTCACCGTGTCGTGTAGGGTCACAGGGGCCTGTTACTCAGAAGTTGCAGGTTCAAATCTCAGGTAGCGCACACCCTTGATCAACATACTCGGCTGTATAAATGGATAGGGTGTTGGCTGTGTTCGTTGCTCTGGATAAGGGTGTCTGCTAACCAAATATTAAAGAATTTGTTCTTGTTTGTGCATGTGTGTAGAGGGCAGAGGCTGGAAGAGTCTTTGGAGTACCAGCAGTTTGTGGCGAACGTGGAAGAGGAAGAGGCGTGGATCAACGAGAAGCTGAACCTGGTTGGAAGCGAGGACTACGGGGACACACTGGCTGCAGTGCAGGTGAGGAGTGACGTGGAAGTGTGCGCAGATAATGGGAATGTAATTAAGATGGTGTGCGTCAAGCAGAGGGCCTGTAAAGTATTTTTGGAACATGAACACAAAGCCTGCGGGTGCTAATTACAATTACTGATCTGTTGTACAGGGCTTGCTGAAGAAGCACGAGGCCTTTGAGACAGACTTCACGGTACATAGGGACAGAGTGAACGATGTGTGCGCAAATGGAGACGAGCTCATCAACAAGGTACGGCTCGGCTGAGGGAGCCACACCGACGCATTCCACACACAAATGGGCCAGCAAAGGGTTTTGATGCAAGTGAATGTGCTGTTCTGCAGAATAACCACCATGTGGACAACATCAGCGCTAAAATGAAGGCCCTGAAGGGGAAGGTATCGGAGCTGGAGAGGGCGGCTGCGCAGAGGAAGGCCAAGTTGGACGAGAACTCTGCCTTCCTGCAGTTCAACTGGAAGGCCGACGTGGTGGAGTCCTGGATTGGTATGTTTGTGCCAGACGAGGGCTTGGACGGGGTTCAACATATTTGCGTGTACCCCGTTTAACAGAAATGCACTCTGTCCTTTTGGGTGCTTGGGTGGTGTATCCGGCTAAAGCATCCGTCTGGAAGGTTTGAATACTGACTGTGCCGGTTACGACTATCTGGGAGAAACACAGGGTGAATTACTGGCCTCACTGTCACCCAGGGAGGGTTTTAGTCATTGACCCAAGTGACTTGACTCATTGTGTAGCTCACTTGGGATAATTGGGTGCACAGCCACTGTGTTTGAGGACTACAAGAGGGAAAAGAGGTAACCTGCTCACGTTATGGAGGACAGGCATGCTAGTCTCCACCCCCTGTAATTAAGAGGATGTGTTGCTGCTGTGGGACAGGCGTACCGACATGACTGACCATTCCTAATTCGAGGACTGAAAGAAACTTGTTTTTTCAGGTGAGAAGGAGGTCAGTCTGAAGACGGATGACTATGGACGGGACCTGTCCTCAGTGCAGACTCTCCTCACTAAACAGGTATGATTTGTCTGTGATACGTGGTTATTCTTCGGGGAGGGTGTCTTTGTTCCCGTTTCCTCACATCCTGTCCCCGTCTCACCCCGCCGAGCAGGAAACATTTGACGCTGGGCTACAGGCCTTCCAGCAGGAGGGAATCACCAACATCACCGCCCTGAAAGACCAGCTTGTGGCGGCTCAGCACGTGCAGTCTCGCGCCATCGAGGCACGCCACGCCGCCCTCATTAAGCGCTGGAACCAGCTCCTCTCCAACTCCACTGCCCGCAAGAAGAAGCTTCTGGAAGCCCAGGAGCACTTCAGGAAGGTGGGTGTGTCTGTGGACTGGGATGAAATTTATGAAGTGAAATTGACAGGACTGAGCCCTGATTTTTTTTATTGAGGATCCTGTCGATGTTCGTGTGCCAGTGCCCGTTTTTAGCCGGGTGTCCCATGTGGTGACCCAAGACTGGCTGTAGGGTTGTCCAGGGGAGGAAGGTTCTCAGTCAGCAGTCTCTCACTCTCAACCTCTCGCTGCAGGTGGAGGACCTCTTCCTGACCTTTGCCAAGAAGGCGTCGGCCTTCAACAGCTGGTTTGAGAACGCCGAGGAGGACCTGACGGACCCGGTGCGCTGCAACTCTCTGGAGGAGATCCGCGCCCTGCGTGACGCCCACGAGGCCTTCCGCAACTCCCTGAGCTCTGCACAGGCTGACTTCAACCAGCTGGCCGAGCTGGACCGGCAGATCAAGAGCTACCATGTGGTGTCCAATCCCTACACCTGGTTCACCATGGAAGCTCTGGAGGAGACCTGGAGGAACTTGCAGAAAATTATCAAGGTAGGATGACCCAGCTCATTGTGTCCCTGGTCTGATATTGAGAGGGCAAGAAACCCACAAAATACACCTTGAGTGAATTTCCAAAATTTAAAATATTCCAAATTTATGGTAGAATGTCCAAGATACAAATACATTGTGAATGGAGGTCAGTAAGAACTTTGAAATGTTCATAACTTGGAAGATGACGTTTTTTATATTAAATTGTTGACTTTCCCACATTGCATTCTCCAACAGAACAGTAGTGCCAAGTTATGCCCCAATTTTCTAAATTTGATGTTTTGAGTTTTTCCATCAGTTGGAAGTATGACTCATTTTCATTCGATGCTCACATTTTTGCATCAGTGAGGTGGAGATTGGTAAGGTGTAATTGTCCCTACTACTTGTCCCCCCCGTTCACTTGACTGGTTAATGCATAACTGAGCTTATAAGGTTAATTACATAAATGTGTGTGTGTATATAAAAATAAAGTAATGGTGTAGTTCAACAGTGTTTTTGCAATGTCTTCAGGAGCGAGAATTGGAGCTCCAGAAGGAGCAGAGGCGTCAGGAGGAGAACGACAAGCTGCGGCAGGAGTTCGCGCAGCACGCCAACGCCTTCCACCAGTGGCTGCAGGAGACCAGGTGGGGTGCTGGAGAGGGCAGTGGAGAAGACCAGAAAGGCTCTGTCTGGATTTACTCCAGAGAGCTTCAGAAACTTTAACCAAGAGTTGTAACTGATCAATAAGCGTGTCACTTTATGCACGTTAGTCTTTACGCCGTTCAACAGCCTTCTTTTGGGGTTGGTCATTCGATTACTTTGTACTTTACTGAGACTCTCATACTTGAAGCATTTTTCTGCTTTAGATCGCTCTTGACTCAAAGCGGCCATTTTAAGGCACGCCTTGCTGTGTGGAATGTTATAGTCTTACGTAACTACGATGGTAGTTTGTGCCCATTGTCTGAAAAAGGGCCTTGTCCTAGCGGCGTTAGGCATTGGTATTGATAGCAGTGTCATGTGACTGACATTACATGAGCAGTGCTGATACCTCTGTATGGTTTAACATTTGTTCTCTATTTTTTTGTCATCCCTTCTTCCCCTCCCCCTCTCTGCTCTACGCTCCTGCTTCTTACCTGCTACGTGATGCTCGGATTACTTTACTGATCAGGACATATCTTCTGGACGGGTTAATATTACATTTATTCTCTCATTCTGTTGGTGTTTCGTGTAACTGTTTGTCTTTGAAAAGTAGAGGGGGGGGAAACCATTTTGCATACTTTGCTGGCTGCTAAATTCTCTGGGGGCTCTGTAGCAGCCCAGCGGTGAGTAAATTGGGGAAAATGGCAGCACTTGGCAATAAGTGTCCATTCAGGATTTGTTAATGGGGGAGGAAAGAAATGTAAAGTCATGCTTGTAGACTTTGTTTAAAGCAGTAATAAATTATGTTTTTACTTACCGGACACGCATGTCTGGTGTTGCCATGGTAAATCTGAGTTGTAGAGCACGTAGATTGATGTGTAAACATTAACCCCCTCTTGAGTGTGTCTTCTTTCTTGTCTCATTTTTCCTTTTCATCTTTGCTTTTGGGTTTTTTATATCATTTTACCTTCCTGTTTCTGTGAGCCTGTCTTTAAATTTTTTTTTTTTTTCTCTTTCTATTGGTATTCACACTATCCCTTCCCCCTCCCCCTTTTCTAAATAGCATAGCCTATCGCCGGGTTATCCGCGTGTATCAATACGAAGTCGGTGATGATCTTTCCGGAAGGTTTTTCCCTTTTTTTTCCTGGTTTTCTTTGGCCTCTCCCAGCTCCAATCCCTTCACTCCACCCTCCCACCATCTCAATTGCCCCCTACTTCTTGCCTCCTCCCACTCCCCACGGTTTTTGGTTGTTGCTCCTCACGCATTTGAGTCTCAAACCCTCGTTTGGGCTCTGTGTGTTAAGTTACCTCTGGACTAACTCTCACTGGCACTGTGGCTTTTCTAAAAACGGGATTTTACCTCCTTTTTCTGCTGCTTATTCCTCCAAAGCTGGCTGCGTATAGCACCCTTACAAAGGGTCTATGGTTTTAATTTGGGGGATATATACGTGTGTAGCCTTTCTATTTTTTAAATTTTACTTTACTTCTTGGTTTTATGCACCTGAAGAAGGGGTTGAAACTGCAATCATTTGGTTTCGGTTGTAATTTTGCTGCACTCAGCATAGTTCCTTACTTTCTTGTTCATTCAAGTGCTTGAAGAGCCTTATCTTCAGTACCTAAAAACCATAGGTCCATTCAGGTTCTGCTAGTAGGATACAAAATTGTACATAGAGGATTTCTCAGTTGCATTTTCTTAGAAAATGGCATGCAGTTTCCACCCCTGTGCACAGAGGTCCTAACCTTGCATGGTATGGGTACCATGGCTTGAGTTAGCTTCTTTGGCATGCACAGATTGGCACTGAAAATTGGGGGGCCAAGTGCATTCTGAGAACTCTTTATCAAATAGCACACCCCGTTATCTTGCAGGTAAGTCTTGAGGCAAGTTTTGTGTATTTGGGGGAATTACTTTTGAAGTTTGTTATATTGGAGTATATTCTGGGATGATATTAGAAGTTTGGGATTTCTTTTTCATTTAAAACGGGGAAAAAAAACTTACTGATTAGTTTGTGTCCACTACCCACTGTGAAATAAGTTGCCTAGTGATAGTGTTTGAATAAACTTATTCACAACGGTAGATATAGTTATAGTTCTAACCCTGGTTTTTGGTAGAAGGGATCATTTTCTTGCACTTGGCTTCCAAAATTGTGAAGATATGGTTTGTTGATTTATGTAGTATTTTTTTCTGGTTTATGAACTTGGGACTTTTTTTTTTGTCCCATGGTTCCTGTGACAGTTGGGCCACACTGATCACTCTTTTACATCACCACACCTCCTAGATCCTCATCTGCGTGTTGCCACATGATTTCCACGTGTTTCCCTGTGTTGGAAAATCTGAGAACTAATCGATGGATATAGTCCGATATTACACAGCTGTGCCTCACCATACCACACAATTTGTAATTACAATTCACAGAAATATGTCATGTTTAAGCTTGTTTGCCTGCAGATGTTGTTTTAACTTATTTTCACTTGCAAAATAAAAAAAATTAAAAAATGTAAAAAAACATGTTACTTGACCAGCGGTGCCCAAACTGTTGCATACCACTGAATTCCATACCAATTTATTATACTATACTAACTTTGATCAAATCCTCCTGGTGAGGTATAGTGGCATTGTGGGTGGTGTAGTTTAGGGGTGGACACTGTAGGCCCCACCTGCTGCATCCTCTCACTGCTGCCTGTGTGTGTAGGTCTTGTATGGTGGAGGAATCCGGAACACTGGAATCCCAGCTTGAGGCAACTAAGGTGAGAGATGGGAAATAAATAATTTTATTTTCAAAGGCCTTTTTAGCTGGATGTGTTTTTGTGACTGATAAAATTGTGTAAAATTACTGCGTATTGTGTATAAAAGTAAAAAAAGTCAATTCATAACAAATTTAGGCTTTTGCAGTTCTTGAAGAAATTTGGAAGATATTTGATAAAAGCTTGATATTATACACTCATATAAAGAACTTGATCAGTGTGGTGCACTGGGTTTGGTCTGGTTTTGTCCTGCGTTTTTGGTTTTGACGTCGCCTGCTCCCCATCCTGACCATTGCTTTCCGTTCCCCGTGTGACCCGCAGCGCAAGCACCAAGAGATCCGTGCCATGCGCAGCCAGCTGAAGAAGATCGAAGATCTGGGAGCAGCCATGGAGGAGGCCCTGATCCTGGATAATAAGTACACAGAACACAGCACAGTGGGGCTGGCGCAGCAGTGGGACCAGCTGGACCAGCTGGGCATGAGAATGCAGCACAACCTGGAGCAGCAGATCCAGGCCAGGTTCGAGAGAAAACGCGTACATGGCACACGGACGCCGGCCAGACAGACCATACATACCAATGCATGCATACACATGAATACCTAAACCAACTCGTACACAAGTTTAACCTGGAGTAGCAAATTCAGGTCAGGGTAGCTGACCTGAATACTACAAACACGTATACACACACAGACACACAACCACGAAAAGGCGTGGATACAGGCCAGAGAACAAACGTACCCACACACATACATTGAGCTGTCATCACTGTGCTTATAATAGCCCTGTTGGATTGAGTTTGATCAAGCCCTCTTATGCCTCTCTTCTGTAGGAACACCACAGGTGTAACCGAAGAAGCCCTGAAGGAATTCAGCATGATGTTCAAGTGAGTGTTACTTCTGTGTTTATTTTTTTACATTCTCTCAAATTGGTTTAAGGCCTAATGAATTTTCACAGTAAACAAGGTGGCAGTGTTTCCCTTTCCATGATGGTGGGAAAACTGATTTGCTACCCTTCTTTAATTTTTCTTGCAGGCATTTTGACAAGGACAAGTCTGGGCGGCTGAACCACCAGGAGTTCAAGTCCTGTCTGCGGTCTCTGGGTTACGACCTTCCCATGGTTGAGGAGGGAGAGCCTGACCCAGAGTTTGAGTCCATCCTGGACACGGTCGATCCCAACAGGTCAGAACTCAGCTGTGCCTATTGCCTCACCATTGCCATGTGCCTTCACTCTTCGGAAACTTGCTGCTGCTGTTGAGCATTGCTGCAGTTACTTACTTTTCTGCTTTTCTAATGCAATGTTCACCGGATCTAACAAATAGCTCAAATGTAGGATTCTGGTTCAACTTTGAACAGCAGGCGCAGCTCACAATGTCCGTCTTTGTTTGTGGTCACGTCAAATATTGAGTACAATTAAATCTATAGTACGAATCACCGCACTCACTCTTGCTTTGTTTGGTGCGTCAAAACCAATAAAACTAAAATTAAATGGTTCGCACTCAATAATGGATTTTTCAGGCTTATAAAGTTCAAGTTTTTTTTTAACAAATGTATAGTTACCTCTTGTTAGGTCTTTGTCTCTTGGTTTTAAAGAAAGTTTCATCTTAAGCCTTTATATGTCCTTGTCTTTCCTTCCCCTTCAATCCATTCCCAGGGATGGCCACGTGTCTCTGCAGGAGTACATGGCCTTCATGATCAGCCGAGAGACGGAGAACGTGAAGTCAAGCGAGGAGATCGAGAGCGCCTTCCGAGCCCTGAGCGCCGAGAACAAGCCATACGTCACCAAGGAGGAGCTCTATCAGGTACTGAAGGACATGGTCCTGCACGTTTGTCAAAATGGAAGTTTTCATTTCAGTGTGCAACAGAGAATTTTTAAACTCTTAATTTTCTTCCTTCAGAACCTGTCAAAGGAGCAGGCCGACTACTGCATCTCGCACATGAAGCCCTACATGGACAGCAAGGGCCGGGAGCTGCCCTCAGCATTTGACTTTGTGGAGTTCACCCGCTCACTCTTCGTCAACTAACCTGCACCACCACCCCACCGCAGTGACAAATCGGGATGCGTTTTCCCACAGCAGAACTGCATGATTGAAACTTAGACACTAAACTCTATCTCTCCAACTCTCAGTGGGTCCATTAGAAAGGGGGGTGTTAATGCCGAATTCATTATGTGCAGAATCTGATACACGATCCCCATTAACGTAGGGACCTGCTATTTCTGTGCTACTCTGATAGCTTTGTGAATGTCTCTGCATTTTATTGTGATGTCTTAGCTATTAAAAAAGTGCTTTGCTTAGTTTTAATCTCATAGAAATGGGTATGTAGCAACTCTCCTGTGACTGCAGTGTGCTTAATTAAACGCTTCTGGTTCTAACTGATCCAAAGGTGGTGCGTTGTCATTTTGCATACAGTAAATCATATCGACTACAAAAGGATCCTGATTCAAAAATTGGTTTGCTATACAAAATGAATATTCTCACAAATGGGCAAACGAAATGGTTTGAGGATGGGGATGTTCAAGGCTGTGCTGACGAATCTATAAAAAAAAATGTTTTGTTTTTTTTAAACATCTGCCTTGGGAGGGGAGTGAAGTTACTTGCAGGGAGACAAGGGTGGGGTAACAGGATAGGACACAGACCACCCATTCCCCCAAATAAGATTACTACCTCACAGAACCACAAAGGGAGGAGAACCACACCAGATCAAGGCCTACTTGATGCACGGCTCAAACTCTTACACAACGGTAACAAATAAACCACCTAGAAATGTTGCACTTCATTGAGTCTGCTAGAATCCCTCAGTAAAAGTGTCCAGTTGTGGAAAGTCACAGAGTGGAAAGTCAACCTATTTCACACAGATGAGAGGGAACAATTTAGGTCCCTGCTTAGTACATTGTGTGCTTGGAAAGGGGTTCAAATGGGCTCCCCTTTGGGTTAACAGCACTTACTGTCTGATGTTTTTACAAGAGTTTTTAATTTGTCTTAAATCTATATAATCTTTGTGTGCTTTTTAACCTTTGGATTGATTATGATGAATGTTTCCTTCAGCAAACATTTTTTATGGAATTGAAGAAACTACCAGGTAAAATGTTTAATGACAATTGGCCTTGGGAGTCCATGTGCCATGAAAACTACTAATTGCACAATACAGTTGGGGGGTGGACACATTTACATGTAAATGTATATTTACATATTTTTAAATCCATTAGCTTTCTGCTTGAAAGATTAAGATCTGCAGTAAGGAAAACAATTAACACTAGATCCAATTATAAGGGTATTTTGTGTCTGCAGAAAGAGCACCCCGGCCGACAAAGCCAACACCATATTAGAAAAACATTATTTACATCGATCCTTTGTACTCTGAGTGTGCAACTATGTGTCAGTTAAGGACAACCACCTCATTAGGTAGAAAATAACTTATTTTCCCACCATCTGTAAGAGTTATCTCTTGGAAAATAGCAAGCAAGGTTGAATAGGACAGAATACATGTTTTATAACCTGTCAAATAAAATGTAATAATTATTTTAAAAATATGGATAAAAACATGTTTCAATCCCTCCTGTTTTTAGATCATACGAGTACTTTGTATTACATTAAAATCATTTAGCAGACGCTCTTATCCAGAGCGACGTACTTAAGTACGTTGTGAAGTTATTGATAATAAAACTAGCTGTAGTCTTGCGATAGCTCAGTAGTCTGTAAGTCAAGTCAATTTTGCAGTAAGAATTACACTATTTTGTTATTGGGCATATACCTCCTCCTGCCTGTAGATGGCATTATGTTTTATCCCAAGACTTAGCCAACTACGCAACACAGTGTGAGTGGTGCCCAGATTTACGTGTTCATGCTCAACCACACTACGTGTACCTCGTGTGGTCAAGTGTGAGTTTGTTCTGCCGATTGTTTGCTTGTACAACTAGCAAGTTAACTCTGGAAACTCGAGTGGACGCTAGCTGTGCATATACCGTAGCAATTAGCTAGCCACATGCCGTAGTCAAAGTGACAGATAGTTGCTCCCGACCTGGAGTGCTAGCTAGCTCATGTTAGCTAGTCAGACTTTTGAATTGTATCGATATCTGCAGGGAATTACACCATCAGTTAGTTATAGCCTAGTTATTATTTAGCTTATATCACCTTAACAATAACAAGCTAGGTGTACAGATACGTTTAAAGTACGCTATATAATTGGCCACATGTTTGTGGGACAGAAAGTCATGCGACTGTCACAGTTACTGTTTGGCAAAATGCACGTTGTTGTGTCTATTTGTGTTTGGCTGTGCTGGCTTGTTTTACCCTGTCGAGCCTGTGCCGGAGAAGATGACTTGCTGCTGTGTAGGTCTTGTGGACACGAAGTTGCTTCAGATTCGGATGTACGTTTCATTGCCAGTCGACTGGCTTTGTCGCATCGTAACAACACCATGATCGGAGATAAGAGGATCCCTGTCCAGCTGTTCGAAAATCCACAGGGGGTTCAGTTTGAAGTCGTCACATTTAGGAGAGCGGACGTGTTCAAGCACTGGCCAGCGGACAAACATTTCACCTGGTACCCGGGATATTCCTGGACAATTGCCACTTGCCCCCGCTGCAGCGCACACCTTGGTAAGTTAATTTTGATAAGCAACCAAATTAACTTACATTGAAAAATATCTCAATATCCATACAACATTTTAACATCGCATGTTTCTATACATTGACAGATTTACCGAAACAATACTCATGGATCCAGACACATGAACATTTTTCGCACATACAGTAAACTGGCGTTTAGTTACGCTATTTATGTTGGGCAGTAAAACATACAAACGGTACTTAACATTTATAAGTGTATTGTTTTTTTCCCAGGTTGGGCCTTTCAACCAAGTGAATGGCCGGACATAGTGACTGATGCAATATTTCAGGAGTCGGAGCAGACGTTTGTGGCATTGATCATTGACAAGCTGCTGCAGGAGAACTTTGCGGCCACGCTTCTGATGGTTCCAAAATCATTCAGGAGTTAGCATCACTTTTTCTTATAAAAACCTTGCCATTTCAGTTCTCCGTGGCACGGCCTACGGATTTAGAATTGTTTGATCTTCTGATCAAAGATGTCAATCATGTCCCACACATTAAAAAGCATCACCAATGTCCATTATGTAAAGTTTTGTTGACATACTTGGTTTTGTGTTGCCAGGTGTAATTAAGGTCATGTTGAATTTCACCGTTTAAGAGTAATTTAGTTCGAAGGAATGTTTACAAGTGAATAACAGTGCATTACCCTTTTCAGCAACTGTGGCAAAATTCCAATCTACAGTAAAACTCAAAAGACGTGTATGCACTCAAATTAGGTGAATTTGTATATTCAATGTTGTCGGAGCACTGTTGCCGTAGTAATATTCAAGGTGCAACGGTGGTTACGGATTTATTTTGTCGGAGAAAGTGTATTCAGTGATCCGTTTTACACCAAATAACACAGCGACTTTGTATAATCATCCCGGCTTTCTTTGCTGTCGCTCGTGACAGTTAAGAGACGGGTACACGGTTTGTGTACACATTTAGTTTTATTGTAACAAAGCAACTTGTACACTTTGTTTAAAACTATTTTCAGTGGAAAAAAGAAAATTATTATTTGTAGAGTCCATGGCAGATTCTACAGGTGATTTTTTTTGTTTCATGAAGCATCAGGGCTCAAAATTACAAGAGTAACATTTTTTGTATTTTCTTTTTATTAAAAATGTCATTTCAAACCTCATGGATGCCTGTAAAACAATACAATGAAAATCAAAAACCCTAATGATGTGTCAAAAATACGCATCTGCCCCTCCCTCAACAGACTTCTACAATAACCCCAGCCCTACCCTAATACTGACCCTCCCTCCCTCCCTCCCTCCCCCCAGCCCCACCCCAAACATTGTTATAAGAGGTGATAGGAACAAGCTGGTAATTTCTATCTGTCCATTTAACCACATGGAGAACAATGTCAGCTCTAGGGGCCTATTTTGTATTGAACAAAATTATAAAGACAGTGAGGGGATGCTAGAGCTAGCAGGTCATCATTGCACCATGGCTTTTGTTCACTTATTTTACAACCGTAAAGAGGAAGAAAATTTATATATATAATATAAATTTCTATTGTATTTTAGTCTACTTAAGATGGCGTGCTGATTCTATTAATTTTATTTAACCCCCCCCCCCCCCCCCAAAAGTTCTCAGATGGGAATTGGACATGGTACATGGGACGTCAGCAAGAAATTTTGCCATTGGTTTTCTGATGCAAGTCTGTCCGGGGGCATAAAACTTGTATTAGACATGGCACGGACAGGAGAGGAGCTTCAGAACAAGAAGTCGAGGGGAGAAAAAAAATTAAAAAAAAGCATCTTGCTCCCAAGGACTTGTGGGTAATCAGTAGGAGGAAAAAGGGAAAGGATGTGGGTGGAACATGTCCCTTATCCCGTTTAGTCATCATCACCATCGTCATCCTAAAAGCAATAAAAAATATATTTAATATTAATATTTGAGAGTGTTCCATCTCAAAGGCTGAATGCCAAAAAGTCAGCTCAGTGATTTACCTCCCCTTCCTCG
Organism: Synaphobranchus kaupii; assembly: GCA_029718625.1. Lineage (NCBI taxonomy): Eukaryota > Metazoa > Chordata > Actinopteri > Anguilliformes > Synaphobranchidae > Synaphobranchus > Synaphobranchus kaupii. Next base: position 6,248,042 of record CM056376.1, read on the forward strand.
CCATCCTCGTCCTCTTCGTCTTCCTCGCCGTCATCCTCGTCTCCTTCCTCATCTATGTCCTCCAAGCCTTCTTCCTCTTCATCATCATCGTCATCATCTTCGCCTTCCCCCTCTTCGTCATCCATGTCAGGGACCTGCACAGAAAACAAACGTCAGCCCAAAGGTTACCTTTAGAACAGAAAACATCAGTGCACCGTTCCCCCCATAAAGTGACCCACACCTGGACATCAGGCAAAAACATCCATTGACAACTCAACGCTTCAAGGCTAAATTGATCAGTCTATGCAGAAGCTGTACAGCTGAAAGAAACGTTCCAACATTTGGACTTAACGCACCAGGTAGTACTGCAAGGGGTTTGGCCAGATGTCATCCTTGATGACCTCTCCCAGCTCGTCAGCACCAGCATCGGAGTGATCTGTGAACCAAGTGAAGAAGCTCTCCGGCTCTTCGTGCTGTCGCTTCTTGCCTGCTTTGTTCTGCGTCTGGCTGGAGCGCTTTGTTAAGTCCTGGGGAGGGACAAGGGATGCAAAATGCATCAGGGCAACAAAATGCTACTTTGAAGCAGGGCCTACTTCACCAAAAAATATTACATCTTGCAGTTTGGCATAGGGTCCTTAGATTACATCAGCTGTATATTTCATGACATTTTCACCTTACCAAAGCAGCAAGCGAGTGCCACGTATTACCAAGAATAAATATTTAACATTAAAATACTTTCAATTTACTCATTATTTAAGCACCATTGGAAAATTCACTTAAACCACGTAAATATCAACATATTTGCAGCACTCCACATTTCCTCCTCTTTTTCTTCCAATGTTATAGAAGACAGTAAGTGAACACAGGTCATACCTTTCCTGCTTTCCATTTGATCTCTGTTGACTTTGAGGATGGATCTCCACTCTCATTCAGATGAAACTCTTTGGAAAGAACTTTGTTCTCAAAGTATGGGTTTTCATCAAAATACTGAAAACAACAAGCCATACAGGTTAAGTAAACTACACATACAGCAGTTATCAATTATACAATCCGACTTATTAAAACTTAGAATAGTATGCATAAGAACTACTTACAAAATCTATTCTGTAACCCGACTTGATGTCTTCAAACTCTGTCACCTCCACCCTGGTCAAATAGTGAAGTGCTTCCTCATCCTCTTCCCCAAGGAGAGCAGAGACTTAAGCGAAGAGATTAGGAAAATTTCAGCAACCAGCAGTCTCAGCAAAACAGTTTCTGGTTCTGCTCACTTTCAATTTAACAGATAATAGGACAGTTTCCTCAGCAATTACCTCATGGCCCTTAAGAAATTAATGTGCCTTGTACATTGTTTTTATTTAGCCAACCAATACATTTGTGCACAGCAAATGCACGCATTATTCCTATATAACATGTAGCAATACACACATATTTTACATGTGCATGAACTCACCTTGTGGATGGTTGACGAACGTTGTGACCCAGAAATTGGGGATTTTGGCGATCAGTTCCGATCTCTTCTGGAAGAATGGCTGGCGTAGTTTATTGTATTTCTGTTCTACTTTTAAAATTTCCTCACTTGCCTGTTCATTCAATCTGAAATGTAATACATTTTAATGTTACAACGTAATTTTTAAATTACTTTGACATACAGTACCATATGCATGGTAATTGAGAAATCATGCATCTAACAGAATTACCTGTCGATTTCATTCTGTACTTCATCAATGTGTTCAATGGCTTCCTGTTGCTCTTTTTCTAAAATTGGAAGAGAAATCAGACGTATAATCGTTAAATGTATTAGAACACAAACAACCTAAGTGTACAGCTATAAAAAAATACATTTGAATAATGAGCTCAAAATTTACTTGAATTAAAATGAACGCAAAAAACTACTGTACTGGCATCCTGCTGTGTGTACGCGATCACATCTGGCCACCATAGCGAGTGGATTTAAATTGATTTACAATGCAAATTAATTGGTTGGCGTCAAAGTGCGACAAACAGCGCAAACATTCATAAGAGCCATCATCTTTATAACGATTGTGTCTTTAGCTGATCTGAGACGTAGCCGAGGGCCGCGTGGTTTGAATGAGAGGCCGCACATTGGCTTGTCCTAGTCTTTCTCGCCAGCAGGGTCGGCTAGATACACACCGATCTGGCGCCAATTCTTCATCAGCTATCCAAATAAATAATATCACTCGTCAAAAGAACAAATTCCTTAGGTAAAAAAGTGCCCGCGGTTATCATTTTATAATTTGCCATTTCCTAGTTGTATCCTTCAAACTGCACAAGTGCATCATGGCGGAGCCGCACAACAACAATGAGCAGTGCTAGCGAACGCTATAGCTACTGAGGCCTCACATTCATTCAACAACAAACCACACAACAAATATTACCGACAAACAGGTGAGCGTGAAAATAAAAGCACCGTTTCTAACTGCACGTCAAAGCAATTCCATCTGCATGCACTTGAAGAGCGCCTGCTTCTCCGAAAATTACAGCGAGAATAGCTAAGCTAGCTCTATTCGAAACACAATGAAGCTTGTGCAAGGAAACATGGCCTCCGTCACCGGTCTGTTTTCCACTTAGCTACAGCACGCTACCAAACACGTTTGCGACGGTCACAGCTACACCCATACACCCAGTCATGGGTGGCTATTCCGTTAGAGCACAATAAATCAACAAGTTAGCTAATAATATGCACACTCTGATAAAACAGAAACGATAAAGTGAAAATGGCGGAGCTCTGGAGGCCGCCATTCCTTACCGGAGGTCTCGTCCGCTCCGTCATGGTTTGAGTTCAGTTCCTTTTTACTGACTTTCGCCGCCGAGGCCGACATGTTTTTCGCTGGCTGTGGATAAACAGCTATTGAAAATTTCTCGTTTGGTTCTGGTGTCTTCCCGAGGAAGAGAAAACTTGTTTCTACCTGTTAAGAGATATGCGAATAAAACGTGTCTCGCGCTCTTCTACACAATATATAGCCAGCAATGGGACTCAAGACACATTCACGCACCCACCACCACCACAGCGCTCGAGCTCACTCTCTCACGCGCTCCCCTTCCTTACGCACGCGCTTCATCGAATTGAAATGGAGGACAGAACTCCGCCTCCCAAAGGACGACAGCGAATGCTCGTCCCCGGCATTGCTGTTTGATTGGAGGGGCCTTCGTAAAGGGGCTGGTATAGATCTAGATTGCATAGATGCATGTAAAAGGGCGGGATTTCATGAAAACAACAGGCTGGCAGTGAGTTCTGTGGGTTTAGAAAATGCTTTGAGGACCCCGCGCGTTCAACTCTTCTTGCTTGATGCGCGTTCGCTTTTTTTGCGTGACGTGTTCTCGGATTAGCTTTCCTCAGTAGAAGTACGTTATATTTTCTATGTTGTCCATCATTTGAATATGCACAGTAAACCTCCTGATTTTCCTGGTAGGTATACTGGCATACAGTAGGAAATTTCTGGAGCATTGTTCTAGAGCAAAGGTTTTCATCCTTTTCTGATCTGGGGACCCCCACCAAGGCTCAAAGTCATTCAAGGGACCCCCCATCACAAGTTAAAAATGGTTATATATATAAAACGTTTTATGAATAATATTATTTATTATAATATATTATAATATTAATATTATTATAATAATAGGTTTGGTCTTTTAAGGTTTTATGAGATTATTCCGGACCGGATGGGCAGTGCAGGGGGTGGGGCACGTGCCAGCTGGCCGTGGAACCTCCTGTTGAAAACCCAGGTTCCAGAGCAATAGATCTAATAAATGTGATTAGTAATATAACTATCATTTCTTTTAAACATTTATTGTTTTAATAAAAACAAATAATCTGTTTTCATTGTACTTTCAGAATTGTGATATGCCTATATTTTTTTCATTTATATCTCCAGATGCAATTCAGTAAAGTAATAACTGATTGAAAGGAAAGAATGTTAAGCACCCACTTTAGCTGATCATTAAAATATTAAGATGAGTTGGGCACAGCTAAACCTAATTGACACAAAATAACACTTATTTAGGGTGAATTATGGAAAAGTATTGCTACTTTGGTTAAACCTGTTGAATCGCCAAGTAGGCAAGACCTAAAATGTACAGTAGTCTATTAAAAATACATAATAAGACCTGTCTACCCAACCCGAACTCTACGGGAAAGCATGTGTCGGGTTGAGGCCGAGTCTGGTTGGTGTCTTTTACAAATAGGGGACAGCAGCACTGCACGTGTGAAGCTAATTTACGATGACATCAAAACAACATAGGCTAGCAGTTAAAAACACGGGTTGTTAGGTTATTCATTGTGACTTCGGTCAGGTTGGTTATGGTTGGATATGATTTAGACTAGCTAGTGTGCTCGTATCGGGTCCAGGTGGGGTATTGTTTTCAGACCGGTGAAGGCCGTTATATGTAGCCTAATAAAACATAAAAAGTAGGATATACTGCAGAGCAGGTTTAGCAAGTTTTACAAGTAAAATTAGTCTTAGCTATACCATAAAGGAAGAGAGGGTGTCATCTATGGGTGACTGAAAGAACTGCTACGTTGTGTTTTTTTTTAAAGATATAATGTAGCCTAGGCCTACATGGCTGAAAAGTTAGCAGGTGTATTTCGAGAATAGGCAAATTAATGGACAGTAGGCTGCTAGCTAAGCTAATATATTCTACCACTTGTAATAAAACGTTAATGACTATTCATGGTTTATTTAAAATACGAAATATTTGCCACTGGATTGAATGGATTGTCGAATTAATGCAATAAAACAAGTAGAAATAACTTGGGTAATGTTAAGTTGGCTCACGCAAATGTGACTATGGCCTAGCTTGATAATGTTTTATAGCCTACAGACAGCTTCATCAATAACCAACAACTGACGTGGCGTGGCATTATTTTTCATATCTCACACGATATAATTTTTGTTATCTGAAATATATTCTTGATAAGAGAACGAATCTTGGTTTGTTTCCCCCCTAATAGAATGCAGTTCTTCTACCTACGGGAAACGTGGGAAAACTGATTGACATAATATTCAGCCAATGGACGGTCTGGAAAGGCAGGCATCAAAGTAGATTCAAACCTTTGGAAAGGGGGAAAAGGGAAAACAGTGAAACTCAAACAGAAAGGCATTTTCAGTTTGAATGGTGTTGTGCAAGATTAAGACATATCCAAGAGATTATATGTTTCTGATAAATTAGCCGTCAATTATGGCAGTTAGTTTTAGGTTTCCCCTTATATTTAGCTAGCTGTTTAGTCAATACATTTACAGCTAACGTTATCTTAGTTTGCCATCCGGATTCTTAATAAAGCAAACAAACCATAGCAAAGTGTTCAACTGTTAGCTGCATGGCGGGGGTAACGCTACAGGTGAGCACACAACCTATTCATAATCAGCCGCTGCTTGTTGTCTAACCGGGGTGACAGCTTTTTAAATGTGAGCTTGATTTTTAGCCGCCTATTCAGCACTGTCAGTAAACTAATGTTAGCAAATATCTCTACCTGTACACAGCTAGTTGTTAGCTAGGGTAACGACAGTAAAGTAGCTCACTTAACTTTAGCCTCGGAACGTTAGCTACGTTAGTGTTGTGACCGATAAATCTTCTAGTTTTATCTCTAACTTAGCTGCTAACACTAATAGTCAAATATATGTTACAATAAAAATGACTGACAACAGTATTAAGTTAGTTTTGTAAGCTAGATATAACGTTAAGGCAATTTCTTCAACCAACGCTAATTTGCAACTAAATTAACAAAAATAGTTTCTAGGTACAGAAATTAACTGTCTTAACTGATAGTATTAGCTATACAACGTATCCTCGAGCTACGAGCTACATTAGCTATCTAATTCGTTAACCTACTTTAGCCAACTAACTTTGGCTAGTGCTTGATATCCTACAAATTGACAGCACTATAACGTTATTACTGTAAAGAACAGCGATGCAATCTGGAAAATTTGATTCGTTTAAATTTTTTTTTTTTTACTGTTGGGAGAAAAAAGTATTTGTTTTAGCTCTGAGCTTAAACTAAATGGAATGGTTCTATTTATATATTTGTGTAGAAATAATAATTAATGTCCTTATAAATAATACTATATTTACAATTTCAAATTTGAAACATCAAATTACAGTAACTTATGCTCCTATTAAGGCTGTTCGGAATAGGGTAAGAAACCCCGAACTTAACTAACAAGTAAAGGCTCAATAACTTCCTGCACCGTGTTGCATAACCGTGTTCACTACCATTGTAAATGAAAACATTTTTATTTCTTGGTCATTGTAGGTTGATCTTTTGTGGTTTTGGTTCTGTGGATGTGATTTTAGTAGGCTACTGTCGGCTTCTTGTAACTGATTGAGCTGGCATTTCAATAAAATTCTAATATTTAGCCTACCTACCGAACTTACCGTCTCGAAATACAGTAGTTAGTAAGCTGTGGTATGGAGCTAGATTTTCCGGTCTGGTCAGTCCCTAGCTATTTGTATACAGTCTATGGTCCCTAGATATCATCCGCTCACAACAGCTGAACAACTTCTTATTACCCATGGCTTTAAGTGTTGCCACCGATACTTCTTATTACCCATGGCTTTAAGTGTAGCCACTGACAGGCCAAAATGAGAATCGAGAAATTTTTGAATACCTTGTCAAAAAAAATCTGTGACTTCTTATCCTAAACCATTCACTCTACTGGGATGCCTATTCATATAATCATTAGAAAAATGCTATTTATTCATGCCTTATTAAAAATAATTGCTCGATAGAATCAGGGGGAAAATGCATCTGTTCAAGTTCGTCAACCCCAATGGATTCAAAAGCCCAGAACCTTTTTTCCAGTAGAGATAATTCAATACTTTTTTTTTTGTTCTGTACACCTTGTAATGTTGGCTTCAAGATCAGGCAGATAGGAAGTCATTTCATAATGTTTCAAATTTTGCTACTGATGTTAACCTCCTTTTGGCCTGGCCCATAACCCTCATTTGAGAGTAACGTGAAGTAAAAGCAGTTCTGAGGTTCAGGGTGTTGGTTTGTAATGTGATTTGAAACTAGGGAAATGTATTCATTGTTTTATTGGAAAAATGGGTGACATTCTAAAGGTTTCCCCTTTGCTTCCATACATTTATTTAGAAGATTATAGAACAACCAAGGTTTTTGAAAGATATGGGAAGATGTGTGTAATCTAAATCGTACGTGACTACTTATTGCTTTCAGGAAGATATGAGAAGGCCTGTTTATCCGCTTCTTAACGTCCACAGGATTTAGTTTCCTGTGGGACCCTGCTTAAATGCTCAACGACAATCACCGCTCTCCCCAGAGCATTGTCTAATAAACAGGAATGTTCACTGTAGGACAGGCTGTTATATGGCACCTGAAAAGTGTTAGCCATGGCTTGAACTAAACAGAAAGAAGCCGAAGAGCACAGTTGTGTTCAAAATCATGATACAAAACAAAATTGTCAAAATTAATTTGGAAAATGTTCATTCAATTAGGGAAAATAAATCACAGTTTTAGGAAGCTAATTTTTATATTAATTTCTAGAGTAAAGAGCCATAGGGTGACGTAGCTTTAATGGAAATAAATTAAAGAACACATACAGATCCTTTCCAAAAAATTAGAATATCATGGAAAAGTTTTTTTTTTCCATAATTCCATTCAAAAAGTGAAACTTTCATAGATTATAGATTCATTACACACAAAGTGAAATATTTCTAGCCTTTATTTGTTTCATTTTTCATAATTTTGGCTTACAGCTCCAGAAAACCCCCAAAACAGTATTTCAAGAAATGAGAATAGTGTGTCGAAAATCAGCATTTACTTCAGTTATTTCAGAGAATGAATGTTTTAGACTGAGTGTCACACTATCATCTAATTTACTCAAAACATTCATTCTCTGAAATAACTGAAGTAAATGCTGATTTTCGACACACTATTCTCATTTCTTGAAATACTGTTTTGGGGGTTTTCTGGAGCTGTAAGCCAAAATTATGAAAAATGAAACAAATAAAGGCTAGAAATATTTCACTTTGTGTGTAATGAATCTTTAATCTATGAAAGTTTCACTTTTTGAATGGAATTATGGAAGAAAAAAAACTTTTCCATGATATTCAAATTTTTTGGAAAGGATCTGTATGTGGAGGGTTTGTCAGTGTATAAAATCTTTTTTAAAACTAATTATTTATTTTTTTTGGCCATTCATCAATTTTATTTAGAGGAATGTTTAAGAGTTTGGGGGGGGGGGGGTCTAAATCAAGAAATAAAACTTTTTTTAGTAGTAATTTGTTAAATGCTAAATAATGAAATAATTAACATCCCAACTCTCAACCCTCCACCTCCGCCATATCAGAGCACCGCCCTTAGGGGCCTATCGGATGGCAACATCCTGGACCCAGAGTTCCAGCAGCGCCTGGAGGATGCACGCACGCTGCTCAGACAGGAGATCCAGAGGGAGCTGAAGATCAAGGAGGCTGCAGAGAGGCTCCGGCGAGCAGTTACCAGCCGGAAGAACGCGGCCGACGTGGAGGGACAGCTGAAGGCCTCCAGTCGCAAGCTGGAGCAGCTGCACTGGGAGCTGCAGGAACTGAACGCTCGAGCTGTGGCTTCTGAAAAGGAGACCCGGATGGGTGCGTTAATGGTGGGATGGGTGCGTTAATGGTGGGATGGGTGCGTTAATGGTGGGATGGGTGCGTTAATGGTGGGATGGGTGCGTTAATGGTGGGCGGGGGCGAAGGCATTTCCAAAACAGGAGGGTTCCTGTGGTCCTTAAAAGTCCTTGAAAATAGTTTAATCCCAGGAGGTTATGGCAAAGTCATGGGAAGTAGGGAATATCCCACTTTCCTTGAGGAAAAAAAAACATAACATTGAAAAGGGCTCAGATACTTCTCTACCCCACTTTTTTGCCCCTCCCCCTAATTTTTTCTTTTGCATAATGGAATGCATGTACCTACAAGGTGTATGCCATTTAATATCAAAGTTAGCAATGGCAGTCTACTGATATATCTATCAACTTGTGTAGCACATTTATTGTAACATTGAATTAAGCCCACAAGCAAAAGTCATTAGTGACTGGTATTCTGCCAAGAGTGTCCACATATATGTCCTCACATATATAAAATAAATGCATCACAAAGGGTATTACTTCCTTATGCTCTCATCTTCAACGTAGTTTAATTTCATGGGAATTTAACTGCTGCATAAATAATTTTTTAAAGATTTAAGTAGATTCTTGTGTAGCTGAAGGTTAATGGATGGCTAAATCCTGGGTCAAGATAACTTAGCTGAACGATGATAATGTTTCCGGCTATGAACATTTTCCAGACAGATGTATGCACAAAAGCAAAATGAAAACTACTGGGTGTTTTACCTTCTGGACTAGCATGTAGGTTATGTTTCTTGTTGCATAAAGCACAAGGAGTGAGCATCACTCTTACCAGCAGTCATTAGAAGTCTTCATCTTTATCACAGTTAAGCATATGAGCATCATGAGATCATGGAATAATGGCTGAATAAAACATACATGATACATTGCTGGTAATGGAGAACCTGTTAGTTTTGCAAGAGTGGAAACCTAATTTATATTGAGAACAGTGCCGAAGGATGCCCAAATAAAAATACACACGTACACTGTTTCTCTCGCCTCCATAGCATTCCTGTTGTTTTTGTGATCGTAGATGACCCAACCTCTCCTGACCCCTGTTGCTGGGAGGAGAGGACCACGCCACTGATCAGCCGGGTCCACACCCTCAAAAAGCAGCTGGCCATTGAGACCAAGGTGAAACAGGGAGCTGAGAACATCATCCAGACCTACGCTAGCAGTTCCTTCAAGGTGGGAAGATTTTATCTTTTATCGGGATAAAAACACTCAAGATAATTTTATCGTGGTGAATTACCATTATCGGGATAATCGTGAATATCCTCATGAGTGACTTGAAAACTATGCCACAATGCCAGTTGGACTTTATTTTATTTAAAGAACAGACTCACACAATGTTGCTATTTTTTATTCATTTATTTATCCTTTATTTATGCAGGGGGACCTTGTAATTTATGATTACCTTATTTAAGATTGTTTTTTTTGCATTCATTCTGCTGTCCTTGCTGTACCTCTGTCTGTGCGATCTGAAAACAAAACAAGTTATTAATTTACTGTGCATTTACAACACATAACTAACTGAACCATGTGAATGCTTGGTTATCAGGTTGATAGGTAGATTCTTTTTATGAATGGATTTTTTAAGCAGTAATGCCCGGCAATACAATAGTAGCTTGAGAAAAGCATGCCCAGCTTCAGACAGCTCTATCTCAAAAAATATACATGTCACAGCTTAGATATTCACACCGTAGGAATCCTGGGAACCAGATGCACATCTGTATATAATATGTCTTGTATAGCTTAAAAACTGTAGTCGTCACAAGTTAGAAAATGGGTTTGAAATTGAAATTACCAGCTGCCGATAGAGTGGAGTTTTGAACATTCCACCATTTGTGTGAATGGGGAACATGGTTTTCAAACAACACTGAATATTTTACAAACTAAAAATGTCACAGCTTAGATATTTACACCATAGGAATCCTGGGAACCACATGAAAATTTTTATACATATTATGTCTGTGTACCTTAAAAACTGTAGTCGTCATCACAAGTTAGAGAATGGGTTTGAAATTGAAATTACCAACTGCCACTAGAGTGGAGTTTTGAACATTCCACCTGTTACAAAGGTTTGAAATATTGAATTTCCACTCTTGCAAAACTAACAGGTCCTCCATTACCAGCAATGTATCATGTATGTTTCAAATTGAATTTGAAATTGAAATTACCAGCTGCCGATAGAGTGGAGTTTTGAACATTCCACCATTTGTGTGAATTGGGATACATGGTTTTCAAACAACGCTGAATATTTTACGAACTAAAAATGTCACAGCTTAGATATTTACACCGTAGGAATCCTGGGAACCACATGAACATTTTGATACATATTATGTCTGTGTACCTTAAAAACTGTAGTCGTCGTCACAAGTTAGAAAATGGGTTTGAAATTGAAATGATCAACTGCCACTAGAGTGGAGTTTTGAACATTCCACCTGTTAGAAAGGTGAGTCGTCGTAGCTCAGCCCCTGTTCGTTGCTCTCGCTACTTTAACTCTTCCACCGCCAGTAAATTCTCTGATGCCTTCGTAGCTGCCCCTAACACCTGCACTTTAGAGGCTTATCCTCATCAGCCGCCCCTAGCACCTCTTCTTTAGAGGCTTATCCTCCTCAGCTGCCCCTAACACCTGTATTTTAGAGGCTTATCCTCATCAGCCGCCCCTAGCACCTCTTCTTTAGAGGCTTATCCTCCTCAGCTGCCCCTAACACCTGTAATTTAGAGGCTTATCCTCTTGAGCTGCCCCTAACACCTGTACTTTAGAGGCTCATCCTTCTCAGCTGGGCACAGAGGAACTTATGTCTCTATCTTCCAGCACCTGTTCCACCATTCTTGACTCCATTGCCCCTCTTAAAGTCAGAAAATCTGAATTTAAAGCTCAGCCGTGGCTTAATGACAACACACGGGCTCTAAGGAGGGAATGTAGAAAAGTGGAGTGTGAGTGGAAAATGAATAAGCTTCAGATCTCCTATGAAATACTAAGAGACTGCTTATTTAACTACCAGGAAGCAGTTAAAGTAGCAAGAACAAAATATTTCTCTGACCTTATTTCAAAGAACCTCCACGACTCTCGGGTCCTGTTCAGCAGTATCAATTCTATTATCAGCCCCCCTTCTAGTACCGGCATTGATGTGTCCCCACTGAGGTGCGAAGAATTTTTAAATTCTTTGTCAGAAAAGTGGAAAACATAAGGTTAAAGATCTCACCCCCTGTCCAGGACATAACTGTCCCTCTGGTATACACAGCTGTCCTGAGCTGCTTCGAGCCTATTGATCTGTCCTCCTTAAAGGAGACTATTTTTCAAATGAAACCTACCACCTGTACCCTTGACATTGTCCCCACAGGTCTCCTTAAAGAGGCTTTTGACACAGTTGGCCCTAGTCTCCTATCCATTATCAACAGTTCTCTCTCCTCTGGTTCTGTCCGATCCTGCCTTAAACATGCAGTAGTCCAGCCACTCCTAAAAAAAACTAACTTAGACCCCACAATACTTTTACAAAACAATTTTAGACCCATCTTAAAACTGCCATTTTTATCCAAGGTTCTCAAAAAGGTAATTTACTCCCAGCTTCTATCAGTTCTGCATCAAAATAACATTCTAGAAAAATTTCAATCCGGTTTCAGGGTGCTTCAAAGTACGGAGTCAGCCCTACTGAAAGTGTCAAATGATCTGCTCCATATGGCAGACTCTGGTGACTGTGCTATGCTGATCCTCCTGGACCTCAGCGCTGCCTTTGACACGGTAGACCACTCCATCCTGATCGACCGTCTAAAGCACGGGGTCGGTGTTAAAGGCACAGCTCTGGGTTGGTTTGTGTCTCTCCTCAGAAATAGAACTTTTTCAGTAAACATTTTTTTCCTCCCGGGCTAACATTACATGTGGAGTCCCCCAAGGTTCCATTTTATCTCTGATACTTTTCTCCATCTACATGCTCCCGCTGGGGCAAATCATTCAGAAGTGCAGCATCTCCTTCCATTTCTATGCAGACTATACCCAGCTTTACTTCCCACTAAAACCCAATGATCAGTGCAGTTTGAACAACCTTAGGGATTGTCTGGAGGACATAAAATGTTGGATGGCGCATAACTTTCTCCAGCTAAATGACAGCAAGTCTTCCTTTTCGGCCCCCCTGACTCCATCAAATCAATCTCAAATAACCTAGGCAGCCTGTCCTGTTACATCAAGCTTGGTGTGATTTTTGGTTCCGCACTCAAATTCGACAAACAAACCCTCGCAGTAGTGAAAGTCAGTTTCCAACTCAGAATCATCGCCAAAATAAAATAATTTCTCTCCTTCCAAGATCTGGAGAAAGTCATCCACGCCTTAATTTCCTCCCGATTAGACTACTGCAACTCACTGTACTCACTGGCATAAACCACTCATCCCTGTCCCGCTTGCAACTGGTTCAAATCGCAGCAGCTAGGCTTCTGACTGGTTCCAGGAAAAGATGCTTGCCTGTGCTGGCCTCCCTACACTGGCTCCCAGTGCACTTCAGAGTAGATTTTAAGGTTCTGCTATTTGTTTTTAAAGCGCTGGATTGGCCCCATCCTATTTAGCAGAACTCCTACGCCCCCATATGACATCTAGGACGCTCAGGTCTTCAAACCTGGGTCTTCTGACTGTCCCACGCTCCAGGCTGAAGCTAAAGGACCTGGGTCTTCTGACTGTCCCACGCTCCAGGCTGAAGCTAAAGGACCTGGGTCTTCTGACTGTCCCTCGCTCCAGGCTGAAGCTAAAGGACCTGCGTCTTCTGACTGTCCCTCGCTCCAGGCTGAAGCTAAAGGACCTGGGTCTCCTGACTGTCCCTCGCTCCAGGCTGAAGCTAAAGGACCTGGGTCTTCTCACTGTCCCTCGCTCCAGGCTGAAGCTAAAGGACCTGGGTCTTCTGACTGTCCCCTCGCTCCAGGCTGAAGCTAAAGGACCTGGGTCTTCTGACTGTCCCTCGCTCCAGGCTGAAGCTAAAGGACCTGGGTCTCCTGACTGTCCCTCGCTCCAGGCTGAAGCTAAAGGACCTGGGTCTTCTGACTGTCCCTCGCTCCAGGCTGAAGCTAAAGGACCTGGGTCTTCTGACTGTCCCTCGCTCCAGGCTGAAGCTAAAGGACCTGGGTCTTCTGACTGTCCCTCGCTCCAGGTTGAAGCTAAAGGACCTGGGTCTTCTGACTGTCCCTCGCTCCAGGCTGAAGCTAAAGGACCTGGGTCTCCTGACTGTCCCTCGCTCCAGGCTGAAGCTAAAGACCTGGGTCTTCTGACTGTCCCACGCTCCAGGCTGAAGCTAAAGACCTGGGTCTTCTGACTGTCCCTCGCTCCAGGCTGAAGCTAAAGGACCTGGGTCTTCTGACTGTCCCTCGCTCCAGGCTGAAGCTAAAGGACCTGGGTCTTCTGACTGTCCCTCACTCCAGGCTGAAGCTAAAGGACCTGGGTCTTCTGACTGTCCCTCGCTCCAGGCTGAAGCTAAAGGACCTGGGTCTTCTGACTGTCCCTCGCTCCAGGCTGAAGCTAAAGGACCTGGGTCTTCTGACTGTCCCACGCTCCAGGCTGAAGCTAAAGACCTGGGTCTTCTGACTGTCCCTCGCTCCAGGCTGAAGCTAAAGGACCTGGGTCTTCTGACTGTCCCTCACTCCAGGCTGAAGCTAAAGGGAGATTGCGCCTTTGCTGTCGCGGCCCCTAGACTGTGGAACAGCCTCCCCCGTTTCTATCAGATCCGCCCCCACTATGGAGTCTTTCAAATCCCGTCTTAAAACGTATTTCTATTCTCTAGCTTTCAAGTCTATTTGATTTTCTGATGTTTTTTTTTTGTCTTGTGTCCTATTGTCTTATGAATCTATTCCTTTTTAGCACTTTCACACTGTACAGCACTTTGGTCAACGTTGGTTGTATTTAAACGCGCTTTATAAATACATTTGATTTCATTTCTTTTGTTTTTCACTAAAAAGGATGTTCACAAAAAAAAGATATGTGTCCTATGATGCAATAAAAATATTTGTTTCTTGACAAAATGTAAGGTAAAGTGATTCCAGTATGTTTTAGTGCCATTTTAAGAGTTTTAAGCATATTTTGATGATTATCGGGATAATATCGTGAATCGCAATTATTTTGGCCAGGATAATCGTGACATGAAATTTTCATATCGTCCCATGCCTTGTCCTTTGACGAGGCATTTTAGCTGCTCAACCAGGGACTGCATTGTTTTTCTAGGGTCTTGTTTTTAACCATTGTTTTCTCTGTGCTGGGAGGAGTGAGGGTGGGGGTGGGCGTGGGCCTATCTGAAGCGTCCTCTATAAAAAGCCACCGCTGAATTCTCTGTGCCAGTGATTTATGTTTCCCCCTCTCCTACGTGATCCGAGCATCTAAGTGGAGCCGCCGTGCTCTGCCTGGTGTTCCGTCTTCGGCTGGCGACAGCGGAGGAGCATGTGGTTCTGCGTCGGCCAATGTGGAACACTGACAGGGCACCGGGGCTCGGGCTAGCGGCAGCACTGGCACAGAGGTAACTCTGCTGCTCTGGCAGGAAGTCGGTAAACACAGGGAGAGACGCAGGGAATGAGGGAGGTGGGGAGGGCGGGAGAGCGAGAGAGCGAGAGAGCGAGAGAGCGAGAGAGAGAGAGAGAGAGAGAGAGAGAGAGAGAGAGAGAGAGAGAGAGAGAAAACAAGAAAACCAGGGGGAGAGAGCGAGGTACAGAGAGAGCGAGGTACAGAGTGAAAGGAGAGGCCAGAGAGTGATGCTGGGCCGGCAGAATGATGTCGGAGGCGTCGCAGATCCCCACGCTGTAGAGGAGGGGGAGAATGTGAGAGCAAAGTGGAGGCTGTGATGGACGACTGGAGGCAGACTGGGGGGGTGTGAAAGGAGCGGGCGGGCTACAGGGGCTTCTCTCAAACCGGGGGCAAAAGGATCCGTCAGCAGAACCCAGGCCACGTTGACACAGAGCAGAGAGGGCTTGCTGTGCGTCAAGGATAGCGAAGGTGGCACAGAGCAACGTGAGAAAGACCCGCTGCTGTCCACAGGATGACAGATTAGCCCTTATTCAGCAAGGAGAGCGCGCTTGGGTTAGTTGACACTGTTCTCGTGGATTGCAGGGCCCTGCAGTTATTTATTTTTTTATTTTTTTATTTTTTTTACCCGGCTGTGCGTTGCAGGCACATCCCGGGCACCTTGCTCCATATTAGGGTTTTTTTTTTTTAATGGCCCAGGGGGACGAGAAGGAGAAAGAAGCCTATCGCACCAAGAGCATGGGGAATTAATAATGCATGTAAAAGTTTCTCCACTTTTGTGATGCATTGAGCCCTCCGTGGCTCATTCTGGTGCACATATCTGCCTGTGAGTATTAGCTGAGTGCTTTTCATTGCTGTTGTTGCAGTTGCTGTTGCTGCTGTTGCTGTTGCTGCTGCTGTTGTTGCTGTTGCAGTTCCTGTTTGTTTTCAGTTCTTATTGGTTCAATTTGGAAATCATCGTTTTTTTTTTTTTCAGTATCAATCCAGGTGTGAGCTAATTGACCATGAGCTTGCAGTAACCCCTCCCTTTGCCTGGTTGTGGCTCTGCTGTTCAGCAGGATCGGAAGATGCTGTCCACAGCCCAGCAGATGCTGCAGGATAGCCGCACAAAGATCGAGCTGATCCGCATGCAGATCATCAAAGTCACGCAGGCGGGCGAGAGCGAGCGGGGCGAGAGCGAGCGGGGCGAGCGGGAGGACAGCCGCGCTGAAGGTGAGGGCAGCAGCGTGGCACGGAGTGGAGAGAGAGGTATGCTTCACATTCCACCCTGGGGGGGGGGGGGGGGGGGGGGGACTGCCTGTCTTTTGCCTTCTCCGTCCTGATACGGTCCTGCTATTGTTTGTGCAAATTGTCTGCGCACGCCTGTATATTGAATCCTGTATTTCAAAATTTAAAAAATGCTCTGGTTGTTTCCCTTTTTTTAAAAATTTTCTTTTATTCTGTGTGTGTGTGTGTGTGTGTGTGTGTGTGTGTGTGTGTGTGTGTGTGTGTGTGTGTGTGTGTGTGTGTGTGTGTGTGTGTGTGTGTGTGTGTGTGTGTGTGTGTGTGTGTGTGTGTGTGTGTGTGTGTGTGTGTGTGTGTGTGTGTGTGTGTGTGCATACGCTGCACAAATTTTATGTCCTTGCTGTGCATACTGTGTGTCTTGGCTTGTATCCATGTTCTCTTGTGTCTGCGTATGGCTGCTGTATTGACTTGTATGGTTTATGGTGACTGTGTGTTCGTGCATGCGTGCGTGTGTGTGTGTGTGTGCTGTGCGTGTGTGCGCGCATGTGCCTGCCTGCCTGTGTGTGCGTCTGCGCGTGTATGTGGGTGTGTGCGTGTGTGCCTGCCTGCCTGCCTGTGTGTGTGCGTCTGCACACGCGTGTATGTGTGTGTGTGCTTGCCTGCCTGCCTGCCTGTGTGTGTGTATATGTGTTTGTGTGTGCGTGCACGTGTGTATATGTGTGTGTGTGCGTGTGTGTGCACGTGTGTATATATATGTGTGTGTGTGTGTACGTGTGTGTACGTGTGTTTATGTGTGTGTGTACATGCGTGACCCAGCAGGGCGTCCCACTGAGACCATCAGTCCGCTGGAGCTGAGGGTAGCGGAGTTGCGGCACCACCTCAGAATCGAGGCAGCAGTGGCAGAGGGTGCCAAGAACGTGGTGAAGCAGCTGGGGGGACGCAGGGTGCAGGACCGACGTGTGCTGGCCGAGGTGGGGGCCACACGGGGCCGGGGGCCGGGGCGTGGTGGACTGGAGATCAGCAGAGTCAGGGAGATGCACAGCATGGAATACCCTGTGAAGCCCATCAGTGTGACATAGTGGTTAGGCAGGCAATCCTGCATCCAGCAGGCTGCTATTTCACATCCTGGGGGGGCTTTTATGTCCTTGGACAAAGTGCACAAACTAGATTGCATTAGTTAGTTTTCAGCTGTAAAACATAAGTCATGTCAGTCCTGAGTAAGAGCCCCCTCTTTATAATAAATAAATAATGCGGAAAAGTAACGTAATGGGAAGGGGGAGCTGAGCCGTCTCACCTCGAGGATTTACTGTAAATGTAATGGAATTGAATTTACTGTAAATGTAATGGAATTGGGTGGCCCTTCATAAGAGTGCTATTAAAAAAACCGTTGGGTTCCCTTTGTCGTATTGTATGAAGTATTTCAGCATGAAAACTACGACCAAAAAAAAAAAACTCAGACTTTGGGGTTGTTGTACAGAAATAGATTTGCAATCGTATGTCCCACACAAGTGGACAGTGCAAGCCGCCGCGGTGGTACAACGGTAAGAGCGCCGACTTTCAGTCGGTGCAGTTGTGCTCCGAGGATCGGGGTTCGCGCCCCGGTCCTGCCAGATCCGAGCATGGCCGGTGCCCTGTGGGAGCGGCAATTGGCGGCTGCTTCCGGGTGGGGGGAGGGGCTCGGAGAGAATCGCTGCGCACAGAACGGCCCTGGGCGAGTTGGAATCACGGTCAGGAGCTCGAGGAGTCGCGCCCTGTAGAGGACGTGGCGACCTCCTTCCTACTACCGGCTGACAGGGTTGTTAGCGGTGGTTCTCTAGCGGTTGCTACACGGGGGGGAATTGAATTAGAATAGGGGTTCAATTGGCTACTAAAATGGGGGGGAAAAATCAGAAACAAATTTTAAGACAAGTGGACAGTGCAGTAGAGAAATCGATAGCTATGATGTAAAGATTTGAAAGTTGTAGAGGTGGAGCGGTTGCGACGGGTTCACTGCAGCCTTGTGTTTAGTATGTGGCTGTGTCTTTGTGTGCCTCCCATAAGGCCCAGTCTCGGCTGCAGGAGTCCTCTCAGAAGCTGGACCTGCTCCGCCTGTCCCTGGAGCAGCGCCTAAACGAGCTGCCCCAGGACCACCCCAAACGGGCCGCCATCAAGGAGGAGCTGTCCCTGGGCACCTCCCCCTCCCTGGGCTTCCAACGCAATCGCCTGCGCTCCTCCTCCTCCTCGTCCTCCTTCCTCAAGCCCTCCTCCCTCACAGGTAACGCCAATGGCAACAGTTGGGAAGGGGAGGGGAGGGGTGAGAACCCAAATTTGCAATAAACAATTTTACCCATTAATCTAGCGAATTGCTTTTATATGCAAGTGCTGCACAAGAGGTTAGTAGCAACGCAGCTTTAATCACATGATTTTCAACCTGGATACACTGTAACAGAGCTACACGTTGCCGGTCCAGTATTGCACAAGGAGATGGCTGACCCATTACTGGCGCGCTTGGTTCACCAGTATGCTGCGATTACATGTGTGGCTGCAGTACCCTGGGGCAGAGATATATAGGTATGCTTTTAATTTGCAGGCAGGCTGGAAGTGAGGCTGATGGGCTGCCAGGACCTGCTGGAATCGGTGCCAGGCCGTTGCCGGGTAACAGGCGTCTCCGCGGTACCCGGCAGCCCCTCGGAGGCCAAGTCGTTGAAGGTGCGGACAGGGCTCTCTGGTCGCAGCACCAACAGCAAGCTTAGCAAGCCAGAGGAGGTCTCCGGTGAGTGGTCACATGACCCCCGTACTCCAGCTTGTTCTGCAGCTGGGACACGTGGTGTGATAACAGTCCGCTGTGTGTTTCGCCCCGCCCATCAGTGGAGATCAGCGCAGTGCTGAAGCTGGACAACAAGATGGTGGGACGTACCAACTGGAGGCCCCTGAGCAATCAGGCATGGGACCAGAGCTTTAGCGTTGAACTGGAGCGGGTGAGAAATTCTCCTCTTCCTCTGCCCACTGCCCAGAAGACTTTTGAATGATCAAACATCTCACAGTCGGGTATAATATGTTGTATCTTACTCTTGTTATTCCATCTTCACTAGACCTGTAATGATTCTCTGAAGGTTCTCATTTGGTGTCATAATGAAGCCAGGGGACCATCGCTTCATATCATGACATCCTTGTTCTAATGTAATCCCCTCTAGGAATCCTGTATCACAGCTCTAATCTTGTGCCTTGTCTTTAAACCAACATAAAGTCTGATGGCCGTCAAGGACAGAAGCAGATGGCAGCAACTATCGTGTCATTTACTCTTGTCCTTGTTTAATCAGCAGAATTAAATGTGCACAAAAGCCCATAATAAGAAGTAATAAAACCTTCCCAGTCTTGGCTTGGAGGAGGAGGAGGAGGAGGAGGAGGGGGGGGGGGGGGGGGTTCAGGCCTGCTTAAATACATAAACCACAGTGAATGACCTGCATTTGACCCCTGACCCCTGCAGTCCCGGGAGCTGGAGATTGGGGTGTACTGGAGGGACTGGCGGGCTCTCTGTGCCGTGAAGTTTCTGCGGCTCGAGGACTTCCTGGACAATGAACGGCACGGCATGTGCCTGTATCTAGAGCCCCAGGGCATGCTCTTCACTGAGGTAAGGACAGACGGATCATTAGACCACACCCTTAACCCAAGTCCTTATAGTGGAGAATGTGTCGATCATAAAATGACTAAGGTTTTTTTTTGTTTGTTTTTTAAATGATTATTTATTTTTAATAGATTTTTTTTTAAATATTGTTGCTTGAACTGTGACACGCAGGTGACCTTTGTCAACCCCGTCATTGAGCGGCACCCAAAACTGCAACGTCAGAAGCGCATTTTCCCCAAAGAGAAAGGTAGCCTCGCTACTCCTGTATCTTTCAACAGGTGGCTTGTTCATTGAAATGTATACAACTGAAGCTTGGGTTACTTTCTACATATATATCTTGCGGTGATGTTTGGAGAGTTTCTGAATCTTTAATTTGTCTGCCTCCATCCTGCTCTCTCAGGGAAGAACTTCTTGCGGGCTGCCCAGATGAACATGAACTTCGCCACATGGGGGCGCTTGATGATGAGCATGCTGCCCCCCTGCAGCTCCATGACGGCCATGAGCCCGCCTTTGTCCGGCTCCTCTGACCCCGACGTCACCTCGCCCCCCTCCCAAGAGAAGGCCGTGCTGACCCCCCCACCGGGAGGGTGAGAGGACTGAAATTGTAGTCAGATCTTCTTCTGTAGTCAGATTTTCTTTAGGAACAATTTTCTTTGAAATCTTTGACAATGCTTTCATGATGGAAAGTCATGGAAATTGGTCAAAAGTTTTGCCTTCCTTGAGAAGTCACAACAGTCATGTGTGAATGGGTGTGGAAAGAGGCCATTCCATCTTCAACCTGGCATACTTTCCCAGAAGTTGTCAAACAACCCTTGACAAATAATCTGACGTTCATCCCTGTGATAAATGTAATTGAAATGTCATGTAAATATAAATGTGATATTGAGAAATCGGAAACCCTGCTGAGAGACCACCCCGTTTCACTGTAGAGACCAAACTGTGATCAAGCTGAACTTCAGCGACGAGCGGCCAGTCAAGCCTCCACGCCTCAACATGGGCAAAGCAACCCTGGACGTGCCGCCTTCAGCGCCCTCAGACGCACTCCTGGGACACATGGTATATACCTGCAACATACTACGTATGGAGTTTTCATAGAAACATTGGTTATCCATTTGTTATCCTGTCTGTGTCATGGAATTTTACCTGTCATCCTGTAAGATATCAATCCCTTAGACTAGTCATACGGCCCATCCTGCTTTTCCCCCCCGTAAATGTTTAAAGGCAGAAGTAGAGATTGCAGATGGCCGGGCGTGGATATTTTGTTTAATCCATCACCAGATGATGGAGGACTAGTTTACCGTCTAGAGTCACAAGACTGTTCTGGCTCGTTTTCAGTCCAACAAGACGAATCGCACAGTGGAGAAAAAAGACAGACAACCCCCTCAGCCCCCACCTACGTAAGTGCTGTTCACGCACGCACGCACGCACGCACGCACGCACGCACGCACGCACGCACGCACGCACGCACGCACGCACGCACACACACACACACACACACACACACACACCCACTGCTGTGGCTCCTTCTTGATAAAGTCCTTCCATTGAGCCAGTGTTAATTACATTTACACCCTCTCTGTCTCTATCTTTATCTCTGTTTAATCTTATCAGGGCCAAGGCAGGAGTGCAGATGGAGGATTTCCGCTGCGTCTCAGTGTTGGGAAGAGGGCATTTTGGAAAGGTACTATGATTACCCCCCCCATGGTGACAGACTGTTCTCATCAATTGTTCCCACTCTCACCCACAACATATGCTCAGGCGTCACGTCATAAATCTTCCCCTTCCATTTCCACCCAGGTCCTGCTTGCTGAATATAAAAAGACGGGAAAGCTATATGCTATAAAGGCCCTGAAGAAGGGGGACATAGTGACCCGTGATGAGGTGGACAGGTTAGTGCTGGACAGTCATCAGAAAGTGCCAAATGAACCTTCCTCTCTCTCAACCTAGGGAAACTATTCAAATGTTTTTAGGGTGGCCGGTATTTCAAATACTTTATCTTCTTTTCTCGTGGGCCCAAAAATAGAGGTTTTCTTTCTGGAGATATTTGTCTACATTACAGTATTTTTCACGCTGCGAGTGCTCTCTGTCTGTTCTGAGAGGAATTAAATGAGATCTGTCTGATGTCTGATTGAACTGGGATACATCACCCTCAAGCGTTTGTGTGTGCTGTGAATCTCAGCCTGATGTGTGAGAAGAGGATATTTGAGGCCATCAACGCCTCGAGGCACCCCTTCCTGGTGAATCTGCACGGCTGCTTTCAGACGGCGGAGCACGTGTGCTTCGTCATGGAGTATTCCCCCGGCGGTGACCTGATGATCCACATCCACAGCAACGTCTTCTCTGAGGCTCAGGCCAGGTGAGGCCTGGCCCCCGCTCTCACACTCTACACATGGCAGACACTGGCCACCCTGATGGGAGGCAGGTGTGGCGGGCTGTTACTGAGCTAATTACCTGTCTGACTTACCTGTGCTTGCTTTGCTCCTGAGATTTTTTTAATTTGTTATTTTTTATTTTTTATTTGTTTCAGATTTTTTTCCCATTTTTCTCCCAATTTGGTAGCCAATTGAACCCCTATTCTAATTCAATTCCCCCCGTGTAGCAACCGCTAGAGAATCACCGCTGCACAACCCCGTCAGCCGGTAGTAGACGGAGGTCGCCACGTCCTTATTCAGGGCGCGACTCCTCCAAGCCTGACCTGAGATTTTTTTTATACAATAAGAGACATTTTGTATTGCTTTCCTTTTTTGTCACACAGAATTCCTAAAGGCATAGCGCACTATTGTTTTTCTTTTATCACATTTTGTATCGTTTTGGGTGTTTGTTTCAGCTATTTGTTTAACTGATATGAAATTGCATCCCTTATGTGAAGCCCTGTCCCACGGCTATGACACCTCATCCCATAGCTTCAGTTCGGCAGGGCAGACTTTCAAGTTTTTTACTTGCCATGTATAACACGTACTAGTACACCTCTTACTCTAGCTCTTCCCTGTCAAATATAAGTATAAAGACCACAATATAAGTCTAAAGAACATGATATAAGTATAAAAATAACAATAAAGAATGTTAGACTTGCATGCACATCACCCGACACACGAGCAGCCCGCCACCGTTTCCTTTCCCCTCTCAGTCCACCAGCTGAGACATGCAGCCATTGAGCTGGAGAACTGTATTTCATGCGCTGGCATGTAATCAAGTCGCTATTTAAAGAGAAAGCACGGAAATTGTGCTGGCTCACACCTCCCTCCCTGGTCAACAATGGGGCCATATTGTCACCCCAGTGGAACGCCCAGCTACAGTATAAGATCACGATTCCGTTCGAGACTATGGGCTGCATGTCTGTACCAAGATCCTGCTGTTGCTATTTCAAGAGTCAGTAGTGATGTGTCAAGGGAGTTTGTATCAGATCGTGCCATACCTGCTGGTAATGGCTTGTGCCTTTTGCTTGTCGCAGGTTCTATGCTGCGTGTGTTTTGCTGGGCCTGGAGTTTCTGCATCTGAACAAAATAGTTTATCGGTGAGTAAAGACTAGGCAAAATAACGCTCTGTCGTAGTCAAAACAGGCCAGTACTTAGCCGTCAGAAATTAATTCCCTTTTCCTGTGTTTAAAAATAGGGATTTGAAGTTGGACAACTTGTTAATGGATGCTGACGGCTATGTGAAAATTGCAGACTTTGGGCTTTGCAAAGAAGGTAAGAGAGTGGTGGTCCAGCCCCAGAGTGTTTTTTTTTTACAGCGGGGTCTGGCAACCGGGGTTCTGTGGTTGGAGTTCTGGCTGTCGTGTTCCATTACTATTTCCTTGTGTAGGGATGGGCCACGGAGACCGCACTTCCACGTTCTGCGGCACCCCGGAATTCCTGGCCCCCGAGGTCCTGACTGACAACAACTACACCCGCGCCGTGGACTGGTGGGGGATGGGCGTGCTCATATACGAGATGCTGGTGGGAGAGGTTAGTCAGTGTGAGAGTGTGTTGGATATTTTAGTGTGTTAGTTTTTTCCACACACATCACATACTGTGGATTGAAACAAGTCCTGGGATTACCAGAAGAGTTAACGAAGCCACCCCCCCTGAAGCCACCCCCCCCCCCCCCTCCCCCTCCTCGTCTGTCAGTCTCCCTTCCCTGGCGATGATGAGGAGGAGGTGTTTGACAGCATCGTGAATGACGAAGTGCGATACCCCAGGTTTCTCTCTCCAGAATCCATCTCCGTCATCCAGAAGGTAAGAAAATATTCCTTCTAACCTCTTTCTCTGGCCCCCTCTCTCTCACACACACACACACACACACACACACACACACACACACACACACATAATGTTGTTGGTACTCAACTTGGACGAGTAAGGTCCTTTGCAATGTATTTTGTTTTTAATTAATTTTGATGTGGTGTGTGCTTTATAATAAATCATAATCCATGTGATATACAGACCCTGCCAGTGTAGCGGTGTCCTACTACAGCGCATGGCTTAATTCTTCTGACGCAGCTTGGTCGACCTTGTTTATCCCTGTCTGTGAGCACTGAAGCCTGACTGGGCCTTGCCTGTACTTTTCTTAACTACAGTTGCTGAGGAAGAACCCAGAAAGGAGGCTTGGAGCTGGGGAGCAAGACGCTGAGGAGGTTAAGAAGCAGAAATTCTTTCAGGTATTTAACTTTTGTTCATTTTTAATTGCCGTCTCCTCATTTTGCCCTGTTTGTCTCCATAGTGTTATTAGCATTCTTCATTGTGGAGGGCATCACACATTCGATTAAACACGGCTAGAAAGACACATGTAGAAATAGGCCTTTTAAGCCAAGTGACATAACCATATTAATACAAAAGATATCCTGAGATTAGAGTTATTTTTTTATCTTTTGTCATTGGAATTTTCCAAGAGCACTCAGGAAAATGGTAAGACTGGTCTTTGGGTCACTGATAGAGAAATTAATTCAGAATGTTTATGTATAATTAAAGGGATGTGTATAATTAAAGGGATGTGGTGGATTTTGCATTAACAAGGCCTTTTCCTTGACTGTGCTCTGGGTGAATGTATGCATGGTAAATGTGGGATAATTTTGTAGAAGAGACTCGTTTTGACCAAAAAAGTATATAGCTTCCTTCCAAAACCTGATACTGAAAAAGCAGGGTGATACTTTGAATACAGACTGCCCTCAGAATTTAAGGGCACAGTGGCCACAGGGTAGGGGAAATGCTACTGGGTACATTCCTCTTCATGATGTTGTGAGCAATGACTTTTAAGAACAGACAACAGAACATCGTCTTAGAAGGAGAGGATGAGGGAAATATGTGGCATCCCATCAGGTTTTTGTTTGCTTTTCCTTCCGAACAGGGCATTGACTGGGACGCCCTGCTGGCCAAAAAAGTGAAGCCCCCATTCCTGCCCTCCATCAAGGAGGCCGGGGGACGTCAGTAACTTTGACGAGGAGTTCACGCGGTTGAAGCCCGTCCTGACGCCACCGCACACTCCTTGCTTCCTCACCGCTGAACAGCAGCGGGTCTTCGCAGACTTTGATTTCTCCATGATGCACTGACCTCCGGGTGGATCAACGCAAATGACAAGGCCAGCCAGAGGACTCCATTCCGCCCCAGCGGCGATTCCAGCCCACCGGCCTCCCTGCCATGCTTCCCTCTGCAATAGGCTTCGGTCCGCTGAGTGTGGGTTGCCGTTAAAGAATAAAGAACGGCGGTAGTGACCAGGTTTCTGCGGTGGAATGAACTGGAGCAGCTGGTGCTGTGGCCTCAGGCTCTTTCCAGTTAACAAAGGACACAGCACGGCGGGGTTTGCTGGGGTCATTTACTTTGCCTTCCCTGTGTGGGCCTTTGGCTGTCACTGTGAACTTCACCATCTACTTCATTGCCGAGAAATGTAGGGCTCATTTATTGTTTTGTTTTTCCTATGTGTGTGGATTTAAGTGTTTTTTAATGCATCTCTCGCTTTTTTTTTTTTTTTTGTATTCCTGGGGCCAGTGATTCCATCCCCAGGAAAGTTTGGATGTCTGTAATGCCTGCTATCTTCATTCTAACACCTTGTTACGCATTGGTGGATTGGTTGTGATTTTTCTGGGGGAGGTTGGGGGGGATATTGATATGACTCCATAGCCATGCTTGCCAGTGGCTTTGGATATAGTAAACACTGTGTACGTCCCCCTTAAAACTTCCTTGTCTAAATACTTTATACCACTTGCAGCGATTATGTGTCGTGTCTTAAATGTCTGTACAGTGAAATCATTATTGTGTCCCAAATCAAAAAGCCAGAATGTGCCAATATACTCAGCGAGGGAAAACATTTTTAGCTTTTTCTTTCATCCAAAGACCTCCTGGTATTATAAGATATTTCTCTGAATATGATGTACAAGTGACTGTATCCCCTCACACACCCTTATTGTTGCAATTAGCCTGTTTGGTCAGTGTTGAGAAGTGCCTCTGGTGTAGTATGAGAATATGAACAGTACATTTGCGTAAGAATTATACCGTTCTATAACGAAGAATGATACCATTCTGACACTGCTAAATTGCTGTGGGAACCAACACTAAATCAGTGAAAATAATCAAGAGTCTGACCAAGACAAATCTGTTGATACACAAGATAACATTTGCTTTTGATAGCATTTAACTGATAGCTTTGTCTTAGCTCTTTTTGCTCTTCTGTAACAGCTGCTTTGTGCTTCCTGGAAAAAGCTGTAATTGCACTGTTACAAACAGCCATTAGCTTGTGGCTCATACTTTCTTGAACTGCCCCATATACCTATAGTACCTGAATGCAATCACAACTGTCTTCCAAGACTTTCTGAGGTGACGAGCGGGTTTAAGTTCCACAGTGAGGCTACTGTATGTGAAGATTTTTGCATTCCTTTGAAATCACTTGAAATTGTTGCTGCCAACGAAGTGGGCTATGTTGTACGTATATGTATGTGGTTTACTACTGAATTATAATTTATACTGTGAACGAGGAAAAAAAACATGCCATTATAACTGTTGGTGAGATTGTTTTATTCTGTCCCTTCTGTCTACATATGAAAAATATTAATAAATATCTTTCTCACTAAAGTTCTTAATTTGTAGGTAAATGCATTTTTTAAATAGGAACAACTACAGCAAAATATCAGTTACGTTTTTTTTAATGATTGTACAATACTGTCATTTAAAAATTATTGCATAACTCAATTTGTTCAATAACTTACAATGTAAAAGAAAATCTTACTTGACATAGTTATGTAAACAGACCACTTCGAAAATTAAAAAAGTAAGAATCAGAAAGATACCAATACAGAAATAGGACTTTACAAACCTCCAAAGTATTTAACCATCATTATTGCTTAGTATTTAATTTTCTATATATTGCACAAGATTTTTAAAAATAAACTACTCTTCTGTGTTGGGACACATAGGGCTTGATTTACTAAGACCTTCATCGTGTGCAAAACCAATAATTGGTCATGGTATTTGTTTTGCACCAATCATTGGTTGCGTTATTAGTTCTGCGTTTGCTAAAAGGTTTTGCACACACTAAAGGTCTTAATCAGGCCCATAATGTTCACTAATTTTCACACTAGTTAAGTTATTCTCTGTCCCTCTAAAAAAGAAAAAAATAGCATTCAAAGGAAGTTTTCATTCTACCCACAACATAAGGATTTATTTTAAAAATGTTCAATTGATATAATATTGATAGGACATAAATCTTATCAAAAATATATTTTAATTTCCTTGTTCGCAAAGCACCGCTGGATACAGTGCACACAAAACTACACAAGTTCACCTATTTTAAGTTTTACTTACTTGGTCCTTTAAAAACAACTTCATCAATAATTGTATTCAGTTAACCTTGACTCAGTTAACCTTGAAGCATAACATCATGTCAAGACTATTCAATCACAACTTAATGACCGTTGCACATTTACTATTCAATCATGTTTGAAATGTATGTACACTTGCAAGAATGAATTGCCTACATGTGATTTGTCTTCAGGCCACTCTCATCCTGCTGTCGTCATGGGCATGAATCTCATTTAGACCACGCCAACAAGCAAGCAGACTGCAGTAATGAAAATCAAAACTAGCCAAATCTGTGACTGCATGTTGTATCCCTAGAATAGACAGCCCAGTGGATATAATAGAAGTAATTGGATTTGTCTCATTATTTAACAATTTTGAAAATTGTTGAAGCATGCATTTGTTCCAGCTCTTAGTGGAGTTAAAGGGTAAGCTATCTGCTATAAAGAATTTGCATCAATTGTTTTTCCTCACATATATTCAACTTATCTCTAAAGCTTTTATGGAGAAAAAAATTGTTGTTTTGCTCCTTAGGATCTTAATGAAATTTACATTTCTGATGACAAAATGTTAGACCAGGCAAGTCAAACTTCCAAGTGCAGGAGAGCCACAGTGTCTGCAGGTGTTTGTTATTTCATTCCAATCAGCAGCCAATGAAGGCCTTGAGAGTAAAGATGTGTGGATACTTTAGCCAATTAATGACTTAAATGATTCTGGTGCTGAAAAACACAGGAAACCGGCAGATGCTGTGGTTCTTCAGGACTGACAATTGTGCTCTGGTCAGTGTGTGCAGAAGACCATTTCATTGACAGTATCTCCAAATGGCCTTTAAAGGAAAGATTTACTCAAAAAAGACAATGTAGTATTTTTACTACTTATTGTTGGTAATACAAACACTCACAAAAGTTGTGTGTAATTCCTTGTTTTATAAGATAGCACTCCTAAGAATTTACTCTTAACATTGCGCCTCATTCACCAACCATTCTACAAACAAATTTGTTCTTAAGACTTTCTTTAAAACGCTTTTATGAACATTCTGGCATTCACCAATGTTTTATTTTTCTTGGGTAGAACAGAAGCTCAGGACGCAAACATCAGTTAATCCCGAAATGTTTGTAAAAACATTTCAAAGTCTTAAGAACAAATGTCTGTGGAGTGATTGGTGAATGAGGCCCAATGTAGATGGGAAATAAATAACTCCACTCCTTTGTAATACAAATTGTATATGTCAGTATTCGTTCTCAGCTACTTGCCATTATTTTTCAAAATCAATTGTAATACACATACCATGTCATTTGAACAAGTTGGCCTGTCTTTTAAACTATCTTGAAACAGTGTAAACAGTAATTCCTGTGTTTCTTTACCTCAAACTCCCATAGTTAATCAAAAAGTCTTTGTCTACAATATGTTGGCGATATGCTTTATGAGAACTGCATTACAAAGCCAAATTAGTTGACCGGTTTTGCTGAGGACAACAATTTTAAAAGGTTATGTTTGATCACGGAAAGGGAATCAAGCCAAATATTGGTTAGATTACTACCACAATAAACATACAGCCCAGTTGCATATGAAAGGTGGCATTTCCATCAAATTAGCAATTCTGTTGCCATCCAATAACACATATTCCTGTTCATTCTAGAACGTTTGATCCCAGAACAGCAGCAATGGAAGACCTTCATTTTCTCCCCTTCCCATCCACACACCACACCCTATATCCCACACAACACACTATCATCATGTTTAAACCCACAGATTAAGACCACACATTTCTGCACTATTCTTCCTTCTGGACGTGACACATCTGGCTTACCATGGAGGAAAACGGCGCAAGACAGGCTGTCAGATGACCGAACCTCACCCCCAAAGACAGACATAGAGGGGAAATGTGAAAGAGGTGGTGGGCAGGGGGTACGGTAAGGGGCTAGACAGGATCGCTGCTCTCTCTGAAGTACACCTGCTCCCAGACGACGTTGCCCCAGACGCAGAAGAAGCCCCACAGGTTGCGCAGTGTGCCCTGATCAAACGGGTTCTCGTCGGCACCGCAGTGCTTGAGGTAGGAGATGCGGTGATGCGACATGAACTCCCAGGTGGTAGTGTTGAGGGAGACCAAGTACAGGTGGGAACCCAACAGCAGCACCACCACCAGTGAGAACCCGCCCACCAGGCAGGCTGCTGCCAGCAAGAAGCCGTTCTGACGTAGCCACAATTCCCAGGTGGGCGCATAGGTGAACCCAGACCTGACAGATAAACAAATTAACATTAGTCAAAAAAAGTCTTTAATTTACTGTTATTCGTTGCGTACTTCTAGTACTTTATTTAGGTATACTGGTATCTTGACTGAAAATTAATTAAGGTGCCTCCCCTTATGAAACCTACTGCACAATCCAAACATATGGCACGTGTGACAGACATCAATGCTACATAGGCTAAGGATAATGTCAGCGCCAGTAGTCTCCTGAACAGATCATTACTTCACACTGCATGGGATCCCAGTAAAAAAACCTACAAGATAAACAACAGCTAAAACATTTAATTAAGTGAATATGGTTTATACTTCTAATTACCAGCTCTGACTACCACTCACCATGCCATGTGGAACGCCCAAAGCAGGGCAAGCAGCTGGACGCCCAAGTAGAGGACAAACCAGCGGTGGTTTCTCTCGCCCACACAGTTCTCAATCCAGGGGCAGTGGTGGTCGTAGCGCCGCACACAGTGCTTGCAGTTCTGGCAATGCTTGGCTCTCATTGGTTGCTGCTCATGAAAGAGAATCTCGGATCAAAGCTGCAGGACACCATACATCAGCAACGCACCCTAACCATTCTTGCATGGAATACTTTTTTATAATTAACTAGTCATGTCTGGGCTTCAGCTATGCCTGGGAACATGACTATGCCTACCCCTTTTTTTAAAATAAATCCTGGATACTTTGCAGGATTTCAGAGGCTAAGCCAATACTTCCCTGCAAATCCCTCCAGCAAAGAAAAATAAAAACCCTAATCACACTGCTTTGCACCATTGAACCCAAATCCATTGACTTGGTACCTGCAGCAGGCAGTAGCCACATCGGCGCTGACGTAGTGCCTTGGAGGTATGGGGGATCATCTCCTGCTCTTCCTCACTGACACCAAGAGTGAACTAAGAAACACGAGAGCGTATACAGAGGATCCACGAGTCACTTCTGGAGCCGTTTTTTCCGCCATGAACTTTGAATAAAACGCCAATTTGTGGGACGGGTGCTTTTTGACTCACCTTAGCGTCGCTGTCGGAGAGCACAAACCCCGGGTCCATGAGGGAGACAGCGAAATAGAGCAGTACTGATACCAAGACCAGCAAGACGAAAAGCACTGGCTGCACCAGCTCTCCCTTCTCCTCTTGCTTCCGCAGATCTACATCATAGGACAGAACGTCAACTTCATCTTTCTATCATCAGGTGTTTAAATTATACTAGCTAGCGACGTAACGCTATCTAATTTATAATTTGTAACGTTTTGTTGACGTTACGAAACGTCCTACACCGGTAGCTAGTTATTCAAGTAGCAAAAAAGTTATTCTAGTAGCATAGATTCTAGCTAGCAGATTCTTATGATGAATTATGAAGCCTAACATCAGCGATCTAACATTATCTTGCTAACTCGAGTCCAGCCACGCTACACGTGATGCGCACGTAACGTTATACTTAAGCTCAGCTACACTATATTAAAAATACTGGATACACATTATCAGTTGGCTATACGAGACAGTATTCCATGCTAGCTAAGGCTAGACACAGATGACGATAACTAACTTACCTGTGTCGTGAAGGAAGAGTATCAGTGTTATTACCCATGTCAGGCTAACGTGAGCAGTTCTTACAAGAAACCCAGACCCAAACACGTTTTTAAACATCCTAGCATCCTCAGACAAATGTACTACATCAAATTAATAAAATATAAACCTATTAAAGCACTGTTGCAATACAACATTGCGAGCCTGGGTATTGCTAGCTAGCTTGCTAACATTGTCGTTGGGTTTCGGTTCCCTCAGTCCTTTCCCAGGTTCCTAGTAGAACTGTGGAAGGCAGAATTATAAAAACGAATGTGAAGAAATCTTATCGAATTCTCTCGTGGATGGGCTCATTTCGGCGTATTCGGTTTTTAAACAACTCGCTAAGTACATGGCTAACCGGCCAATATTCCATTTTGTGTTCAAATCGTGTTTTTATTGTCAAGTTCCGCCATTACGTGAGGTAAGTGGAGTTGGAGCCCATCAGGAAGACACAACCATGCTGTACCACGTATAACCACAAAGGGGCAATATTTGCATGGTAATGCATTTCCTACTCGCCATCTTGGACGGAGAGAAGACTGCCCTTTGCCAGAGTGTACTGCTACGGCTATACAGACGTGCTCAAATTTGTTGGTACCCCTGGTAAAGATGGGTAGAAAGGGTTATAAAAAATTCACCGTTTGGTGAATTAGCTTAATCTCACACTGAAAAAATGAGAAAAATCCAACCTTTATTGATGTTCATTTATTATGAGAAAAAAAAATCGCTCAAGAAATAATTTTTAACAAAACCACGTTGGCCACAATTATTGGTACCCCTGCATTTATATATTGAATAAAGTAATCATTTTTAATATTTGGTCGCATATCTTTGCACACCATGACTTCCTGATGTCTGTGAACCAACAACATCAAAAGACTTGATATCTTATTTTCTGGTACTCTTACAAGCGATACTATAACGTCTCTGCATTTGAATTGATCTCTATGGGAATTCGGGGTGGGACTAGATTTAGCTGTAAATTATGCTGGAACAGTATGGAATACATGGTTGGTAAAATAGCTTTAAGTCATCAAGGGTCTGAGGTATCAAGCCTTAAACCATCACTTTGCTGCCAGATATGCAGTAGATATGGATGGATAACTTGAAGGGTTTCTTCTTCCGACTTATTTTTCCAGAGTTCGGACGATAGGAAAATTTGTCAGTAGAAACAACCCTTAAAGTGATCCATCCATATCTACTGCATATCTGGCAGCAGTGTGATGGTTTGGGGCTTGTTTGAAACCTCAGACCCTTGCTGACCTACAGCCATTTCGCCAACCATGTATTCCATACCGTTATGTTCCAGCATAAGTTACAGGTAAATCCAGTCCCACCCCCCAATTCTGAAGGAATGTAATTTGTATTTTATTTTATTTTTTAACCATTTCACCAGATTAATGTCAGCACGTGTTATGAGGTCAAATTTCAGCCCCCAATGAGTCTTTTATAATCTTATGACAAATCACAAAAAAACAAAACAATTTATATAATATATTTTATTGTTGTTCCCATATTCATATAAAGACATGACATTCATTTCTTTACAGTCATTCACATTCTACAAAGTATGGTACTGCTTGATATGTTTTTCCAAAAATACAGAGTTGGTTGCTACCACAAGACATTTATCATTGCAGTATTCGTAGTGCAGTAAGACTACATTGTGCATTTCAATGTTGCATGAGCTCAGTCAAGCTCCCAGACATTAAATGGCAAGGCGTAAATTAAACCTCTGAAGAGTCATGTTCAGTCTCTGTACTGCAAGGTTAGTTCTCAGAACAATGTGCAAAACTCAGATCAAGGAAGACAGGCCGCCGCAATATTAAAAAAAACAGGCGGAAAGCAAGCCTCTCATTAATAGACTTTTTTTGGCATAAAATCTATGATAAACATTAAGTTGTGCTGAAGACATGGTTGTGCTGAAAACAAATTCACAAAAAAAATGCTTTCCCTGAGTGGAAAAATATATATATTTGAAAGACACCAACCATCCCCATTTCCAGCTCGGAAAGTATTCAGTCAAGTATACTAAACTGCCTGACATCTTGCATTGGGTAAAGCAACAGCCAAGATTAACACTCAAGTCCTGGTTTTCAAATGACAGGACAACTTGTTT
Organism: Synaphobranchus kaupii; assembly: GCA_029718625.1. Lineage (NCBI taxonomy): Eukaryota > Metazoa > Chordata > Actinopteri > Anguilliformes > Synaphobranchidae > Synaphobranchus > Synaphobranchus kaupii. Next base: position 6,281,643 of record CM056376.1, read on the forward strand.
CTGAGTACACATTGAATCCCACATATCATGGAACAAAAGGTCAAAAGGCAGTATTTTTCCCAATCAAGTGCTCCCCAGACACTCCCTCCTCTAATACAATTTTAATGCATAAATACATTTAAGGTCCGAACTGAGAAGCTAAATTTACTCACGTGATTCAAGTCTGCTTTTATTACATTCTTTGTGCGAACAACTATGTAGTTAAAGCAGATAAAGTGCTTAAGTGTTGATAATCTATATCCATTTGAATGTATTAATAGTGGAAACATGTTGGGGTGTATCATTCTCAATGCAGTGAAAATGCTCTGAGAAGTGGAAGAGTGACCAAATAATGACATTCACCATGTAGGAGGTAAAGATCATATCTGGGTGTGAAACTTTCAAAACTGTGGGATTCAACGGGTACTCTTCTGGCATTAGACTGCTTGCTACTCTCAGAGAAATTAAGCTTATAAAAGATTATTGCTTAACCATTCAAAAGGGGCCAAAAAACAGAAATACACTTATAAAACTTCCAGACAACACACACATTCTACATTGATCTCCTGAGAGACGACTTAAAAATAAATATGCCACAAACACACAAGAACGCATCACGTCAACACCTTTTTCCGTTTGCTCTACAAGACCACTCATATGCATCATGTATTCAAACAAAATTAGCAGCGCAATTAAACTTTCTTCATCATTCTCTCTTCTTGCCTCACCACATTATTCTGATGTTTTCTGACTAGGTTAAAAAATAACCTGTTGCAATAGGAAAGATTCTGTTTTTTTAAAAAGTCACTTGGCCACTGAAACAAATCAGAATATTAGCATTAGTGCTAAAAAGGGAACACATCAAAATAAAAAGGGAATTGCTTACAGGATTTACATAAGGCAAACAGAATACTTTGCATTGCATTTGTTTTCAGTTTTCTTCAGAGGCAGACAGATTGGCAGACACCACTGCCATGAAAAACTGAGGCAAGTCCCTTTAATTGTTGGGCTGATAAGAGCCAACATCCCTCTTGCAAACATGGGCAAGAACATACCGGTCACAAATGTACCCCAATGCACAAGTGACAAAAGACAGATAATTGGTCCCTAATTAAGGCATGACCATCTCCCCTTCTAGACAGAGGTCAGCAGAAACCCTGTAAATATCGATGGGGAGATATTACTCATTCATTCCAGATAGCAGTTACTGCAAGGCAACCACAGCTCATCTTACGGTGTCCTCTTCAGATTATTAAAACAAATCAAATAAATAATGGCAATAATTGCTATCATTAATATTATAAAAGAAGCCTCCGCCCTTTGTCACAGTTCACAGGGTAAACAGCCAATCAAGCAGCTTTTAGTTTGCTAGTGTTACACTTAATTCACCTGCCGGCATTCACAGAATGAGGCATTTGTGCAAACCTCAGGTCCAACAGCACCAGAGATTCCTCAGTCCACCCACCCCTCGCCATGGGCCGCCTTAGGCCCCACCATAGTTACCCCCCCGAGTCCAGTGAAAGCCTCCATCAGGACCGAACACCAAGCGTCTTCTTCATGTTCTCATACACCACATAGCTGATACTGACAGCAGGAATGACCTTCATGAAGTTCGGGGCCAGGCCCCTGTAGAGCCCCGTGGCCCCTTCTGTCCTGACGATGTGCTTGAAGAGGCCAGACATGGTCATCTGGGGCCCACCGCCCATAGTGGCTTTAGGGGGGGGGGGGGGGAAACAAAAAAATAAACATCAAATAAATAAAAGGGTAAGATAAGAGAGCTCAGACCTGTTGCAAACTTGAGAAGTTCCTGAAAACTTTTCACAAAAGATGCAGGAACAAATGGTTTTTAAAAAATGGATCCTATTAAATTACTAAACTGGGGACCTACAAATTTAAATAAAAATAAAAAAAACCCATAGTAGTTGGCCTGTGAGCCGCTGGACACTGCTCTCACCTTGTGCCTGCATTCGGGTCCGGACCAGAGCCAGAGGGTAGGAGGCTAGCTGCCCACAGGTGCTGGAGACAGCGCCGCAGGCCAGTAGGACCAGCACACCAGGATCTGCACTGTCAGTGGCGTAGTGCTGCAGCCACGAGTTCTTCAGTGTCTTTACATGAGGAGAGAGGAGGAGAAAGTCAGGTTACGGCACGCTTTTCACACGCGACGAATTCAGCGTGTAGCACAGATTCTGCAAGGTACACTGGGTCTCCTCCTGCACAGCACATTTCAGCCTTCACACTCACCTCGTACACAGCCAGGTCAATGCCAGCATAGGGGATGATGCCCAGCATGTTGGGAACGTAGCCCTTGTAGAAAGCGCCCAGGCCCTCCTTCTGAAAGATCTGCTTGGCGCAGTCGGAGATGCCAGAATACTGGCCGGTCTTTCTCAAGGCCAGCCGGGTCTTCAGGACCTGGAGGCAGTAAAGAAACAAACGGCCACACATATTAAACATGCTCAAAACCCCTCGTGGAAGCCATTAGAACATTCTCTGAGAGGGCGACTGAATTACGGCACCGGTATCGGATAGAAAAAGTGCGCTCACCTCCATTGGGTAGATGCTGCTTTGTGCAATGACTCCTGCCAGAGAACCAGCCAAAAACCTTTCCGCTATCCCCAGCGTCTCTGGTTTGCTGCCAATCAAACGTTTGATCTGAAGGTCAGCCAGTCCCATTGGAGAAAGTGAGCAAGAGAAAGAGAGAGACATGGAGGACAAGCCCCAGTTAGCACACAGCATCAAGTGATGCCTCAAGACGGCATATCAATGTTAGTGTGGTGGTGGTAATACAACCAAGAGTCAACACTGCAGTGCTGTCTTTTCTAACACTGTACCTGTTCATAGGCCATGAACTTGATGGCAGATTCTGGTGCAATTTTAAGGATGTTAATGCCATTTCCTCGCCACAGGGATTTCATTCCACCCTCTTTAATCATCTGGGCGAATCCCCCCATGATGCACATGTTGCTGCCACGAGTCCCATGGACCTGTTTCAGAGACGAGAGAAGGAATCAGAACATTGAGCTGTCATTATGGTACTGCAGCCACATTCATCTATATTTTGCTTTTTGACCAGCTGAACATCTAGACCAGACTCCACGCAATTCAGCATAACAAAATATGTGGGGGAAAGGCAATCTGGCTTGACGGTGACATTCAGGACAAAATAAATCACCTTTAGATTTACCTTTAGTCTTTGGATTACACATCAAATCAAACATATCTCTCCACATTGTCAACACCACGGTTTACTTATTGTGGAGGGAAAGTGGATTAGTCTACAGTTGGCACGTCACAGCCTTGTTTGCTAAAAGGACAGGCGAGAGGGCAAAGTCAAAACGTCCTGTGTGGAAAAACATTGACTAAAGTTTTGAGAAAAGCTGTCAAGAGGTGAAATTCACAATCTCTTATGCTGTCGATGCCCCTCTCTTACTTCGACAAACAGATGCATTGACGTCATTCTGACCGGCATCCTGGCCTCGACCCTACCACTACGGCCGATCAGACTGCGGTAGAGAAGGTGCGCTTGGCTCGGAATCCCTTTGATAGGCAGCCCCCGCACAAGCGTATCCAGAGCAATAGGTAAGAGAAAAAGTTTGAACTCTGCCTCCTCTTTCTGGTACAGCTACTCATTAACATAATTATTGCCCTTGCGCAATTACTCTTGCAACAGGCATTTGGCGACACGTCTGAAACATTTTATGATGAGCCCCTAAAAGTCTTATGCAAATAATGACCCAGTTCCATAATCTACCCTAAAGCTGCACATACATGTTAAGTGATACAACTGCTGAATCTATAATAGTAAGGCATAAACCATGGAAGCAACACCACAGAAAGATAAAGTGTGGTACTGATAACCATGTGAACGCCACGCAGCTGGGAAGCAGTGGCCATTTCACAATGACTCATAATACAAGTATATGCCTGCGGGATATGCAGTCTTACCTGCATGAGCACTTTGAGTCGGTCAAGTGGAGCCGTGCAGGTCCGAGACACGGCGCCAGCTCCCCCTCCGGCCACCAGGTGTCGCCACCACATCCCCATCATCTTTTCCTGCGCCGTGAACTCATCGGGAACCATCAAATTCTCACCGATGTCAAATATCTAGGGGTGGAAATCATAAAATGAGGTTACTTGAGAAATGGTGCTTAAATTCATTATAGGAAAAAAGCAAACCAAAAGGACACTACACTACTTGAAGAACTGATTAAGATGGAAATGCTTTTCTCAAGAGTACATTTTTTACATTTAGAGAGCAGTGTGGCCAGATCACTGAACTCTAACCTTAATTGACAAAGTCTTAGAGACACAGAAGAGTAATTTTCTGAACCAATCATTATACCTGGGGTGTTAATATTTAATTTGATACAAGGCCCAAGATGCATGACAAAAGGGTACTGTCCTTTTTATACTGTAAAGTTTAATTCAGATCATGCACTGTGTACTACACAAGCACTGTAAAAGTTTTAAGGTTAAAGACCAGAGACATATTAGCAACACCAGAGATTATGCAAGTCTGGGTGAGGGAGGAACAGGCAAGCTGGGGAGCTGCTCTGCTATGATAAGATGTGGCAATTTTCTCTAGAACAGCTAAGAGATAGCCACCTTCGACTAACACAGCCTTTGGGCGAAGTTGCACGTAGACTACTTGGACAAGCTGCTGCCAAAACCCAGGCTGGCTTAATGTCCTTGACAGCTGACAACTTAATACTGGAACGTCCTATCAAAACGCCGACTGATGCTGCTTGTGTGAGTCGCTTGATCCCCAGTAACTTAGACATTTACTGGGCTCTTGGGAAGGTCAGATGGCTGCAGGGATATTTGTGTTTGGTTGCCTGGCTGTCTCTGCACCCACATTTTATCAATAGTCACAGATAAGCCCGTTAAGCTGTACTTCAACCCTTGTACACCACCTCTGATCTGGCTGTCCTGAACGGTGATTTTTTTGGGGGGAAATTTTTGGTCCCCTACCACTGTTTAATATCTTCTGCAGGACAGTCAGTTTCAAGTTTCTCTAGTCTGCCTTCTGCAATAGTAAGACTCAATTACGTCTTAAGGTAGTACTGATCCTTTTAAAGGATTAAGTTTGGTCTCGTCGGCCATTAGCGTAGCGAGGTCGTATTTTAGGCATCCTTGTCGTCAGTGCTGAGGTCTAATGTAGGCTCAGATTAACGTCTGGTATGGGCGCACGTCCGGTCTGCGCGCCTTCGCTGCGCACGTATATGCTGTGGGAGCGAGCGGCAGCCTCTTACTGTGGAGTGCTTCCAGTACAAGATGATCTCTGGGATGTTGTCGGCAGGGTGCGACATCTGGTAATCCCGCCACTCGTTCCAGTCGATCGTCATGGTTCCGTTCTTCTCCATGCTACGAAATGACAAACCAACATCGATCAATGACAACATCAATCTCCCTTCTTACTGCTTGTTCATGCGTCTGTGTGCTTACGACGGGTATGTGTTTGAACGTCAGTGGAACAGACCACATGCAAAGTAATATTGTCAAGGAACCAAGTTGTTTTTTTTTGTTTTGTTTTTTTGTCCCCCCCCCCCCCCCGCCCTCATGGTGAGGTGTTACAACAGCCACGTCTAATGAGTAATGAATTTACTTAGAAAGCAATAAAGATATAACTCTGGACCTTCCTTAGTTCTGAAACTAGGGAGAAATGAAGGGAAGCAGAGTTGCAGACAGTTATGCTGCAAATATGGCATCGGTCATTCACAGATGCATCAGATCATAAAATTAAATGTGTTACCGACTCACTGAAATACTATAGCATTATAGCATGGCTGGGAGTTAAGAAGCGGAAAGCAGGCTACAATTACAAACCACACTGACCCAGTGGCCCGACTCACCTTTTCAAAATCCTCTGCGCCTGTTTCTCTGAAATGTGCACCCCCAGGTCCCGCAGCGACTGCATGATCTCCTGTGAATCGACTCGCCCTGCACCAAGCACAATTAAAAATGCACAAATCAAAATTCAACAGTCTCCTAAACTGACCCGCTTAGTGAGCAGGGAGGTCATGCAGCGCACATCAACCCCCCATCAGCAGAATGAAGATCTTACCATTGTCCTTCTCATCCTGGCTCTTAAAGACAAGTCGCAGTTTCTTTTCGTGAGCTCGCAGGTAGTGGACAAGCTCTTCAAAGTCCAGCTGCTCATCAAGATCCTTGACTTCTGCCTTCTATAAAAAAATAAAAAAATAAAAATTAAAAAAATATTTAAAAGTTTGCAGCCAGTTGAAATACAGGAACTTTCGTCTCTGCTACACATGCATAAAGACATTTTTGTAGTGCAAACACAGAAGGTAGAGGGTTCATTGAGCTGAATTTGGCAGAATGGTTGCCTATATCGCACTCAAACAGACCCAGTGACCTGGCATTAGCAGGGGTGTCCAATCTTACCCGAAAAGGGCCGGTGTGGGTGCAGGCTTTTGTTCAAGCCCAGCACTATGACACCTGATTCTACTTATCAAGGTCTTGATTGAAGAGCACGATTAGTTAATTAGTTGAATCAGGTGTTGTAGTGCTGGGCTAAAACAAAAACCTGCACCCACACCGGCCCTTTCCGGATAAGATTGGACACCCCTGCTCTAAAATCTAGCGATCGCCTGCTCCAGTACTCTCCCATGGCAGATAGAGCAAATAGGCCACAGTGCCATTGAGCAGCATCTAGTCAAGATAGATCTGTGCACAAAGCATTAGGAGGATATGCCAGTAAGTATCCGACACTGGCCACTTTTTTTGCAAGCAACATTATTTGCCGTTAGCTAGGGTTTAATTTTTCTCTTCTACATTTTTAAGCGGCACACCCGACACCTCATTCTGCTGTTGAATCTATTTCAGGCCATTTGACTAGGTAGCAGAGCAACAGCTTGGCAACTGTATGCTGGTAATAAATAGAGAGGATGCATGACAAGGGAAGAGGCATGGAGCAGTGTGTGTGGAAACTCTGGCGGAGCCACCTAACAACCGCCGGGTGCATGTAACCCTGCAAAGAACTCAATCCAAGGTGTGGATTACCTCAATTAAAAGGGCAGAATATATTTTCCCATGTTATGCACTCAGCCGCTTCCCATCTGTCCAAACTTGTCTGGGTCTGCATTTTTTGGTTTTGTAAACTCACTGCGTTTTCATTATGGTGATTTAATGTGATGTGCATAGCATACTTCTTAATTACATATAACCCACTTGTACAGATACAGTTAATGAAGGGATTCTGCTTAAGGACCTCTCAAAGGTACAGCACCATTTCCCTACCTTGGGAAATGAACCCAACACAGGACATCCATCAATTCAAAAGGCACTGACCCCCTCAGTAACCACAATTGGGTACCCCCATCTGTCATCTGATCTGATCTGAATACATTTCAATAGCTTTTCCTCCTCGTGAAGGCACCTGGCCAGGATCAGCTCAATTTGTTCATAGAAATGGTGGCAATAGTCTCCACCATTTCCTTTCTTTTGATCTTCCATCTCTGCAGACAGAAATACACATAGCCCATAGCCAGTCCTTTCGTCCTAGTGATTACGTAGACGTAGCTACTTTCTACACTCCTAAAACCCCACACCATCAGACATTTGTACAATAAACTGGATACACATCTTTCCCAGGAACATGTCATCTCAGGACATGTGCGGGTCAGTTAACTTCCAGTGCCCAGTACCGGGCAGTAGACCGGTGCATTTAATGTTTTTGGATTTGGAGCTCAATATCTCCACCCACGCGGCATCGTCGCAAGAAAATGCTGTACATTTCGTGTGTTTGACACCGCACATAAAAGCAAGCACTTCCACTGTGCAATTTACTTATAATGGTAGTCTTTTTGAAGGGCTGAACGAAACCAACACAAAGCCAGAGCTGCCGCTCGTCTACTCTTTTAGATAACGTTATGTGTGATGGGGAAATATGAATGCTAGTATGCATTTTGTTAAAACACGGATTGCATTTTCCTTATCCAAGTGAAGACAGTTTTAGCGAAAACGGGTCAGGAAAGATGCTAGCACCGGCAGGTAGCTAATCTGGATCCAGACTACCGGCTGAAGCTAATAACCACGAACGTCAGCTGCACAATGAATGGAGCACAATTAGCCAGCTGCGTAACGTCAGCGGTCCGCCAGAAAAAAATGTGATTGCCGATTAAATGTTCACCCAACAAACGTGCAATATCAAACGAAAAACCTAGCACTTTCAGCATAACCAAAGCCCATTTACGATACTTGCTTTAACTCCAGAAATTGACACCGCACGAGTTTCTACCAAATATGGCCTTTCCTGCACACGTCCATTCCATTTCTAGCAAGGAGTGCAGATGGTCACTAAGAGGAGCTCTAATTTTTACAAATATAATTTCGGGTTTAAATGAATCCAAATATAAATCAAAGAAATGTAAAAAAGAAAAGCCTCACTTAAGTTAAACTGAATAACAGACAAACTAGCTAGCTCGTCGTCATTACCAGGAAATTGAATTTCAGAAAAACGGAACAAAGCTAACACCATGTGACTTACCGGCATTGTAAAATGTCCACCATTTATTTTAACTCTGCCGGCATTTTTTTTTTTTTTTTACAAATTGAAAACTTATATTGGACCGTTTGTCGTAACCATAGACTGTATAAAAACGGTCGTAACACCAAAAGTAACAACACTAAAGTTAAAACATGTGGACAAACATGAATATTATTAAAGATTAAAAAGCCTTAATTTACCTTCCGCCACTTTCGATAGGTTGAAAATTCTTGAGAGGGAAGAAATAAACTCAATTTGAAGAGAGATTTTAACTCAGATGGTAGTCCATTTGACTCGAAATACTCGAATTCAGTTTGATCAGAGTTGGGAACAGGCACGTATAGGCACAGACACAACATTTTAACTGTTTCTTAAATACAAATAAATAAATAAATAACACAAATTAACTATCCCGCTCTTACTGCGGTGCGAAACTGAAATGCCGGTTAGTCACCACCTACACGCACTATGAAAAGAATTTACAAATCCCTCCCAATTTGGGGCCCGTCCATGGGCCCGTCACGCAACTGCGAACTTTCATTGGCGTTTACTTTTTTTTTTTCGTCCAATCGTTACGTACATTTTAAAACAGCCAATCAAAACAGCATTCCACAAAGACGTCGTTCTTTCGTTTCTCGTGATTCGTGAATTATTGCGAAACGGCTTTTTAACCCTTGAATGCCTTCAATACTGACATATATAATGAAAAACTATACAAATAAATTTAATAACTAACAAAGTCAGTTTCAGTTTATAAACATAATTGAAGAATATAAGAATGCAGCAATGTTTGTGTACATCAACAAACATATTTTATATTTTGTTCTGGGTTTACACTGCTCCACATATAACCTGTCAGTTTAGGTCAAGTGCTCAAAATTCTGTTGTTAATATAGTTTTTAGTTTACATTAATGAATAACATAATAACGATTGTCAAGAAAACTCTATAGCATTGCTCTTTATGGTCGGCTTTATAAACCATGGTAATGTCCTGATTGCAGTATGTTACTATACTGTGAAATAGGCCTACTTCAGAAAATGTAATTAATGAAGTCAATGAATTCTAGGGAAAGCATAAATAAAACCTAAAATTAGGCAAAATGGTAAATGACGAAATGGTTTAATGCAAATTTTTTATTTTGCTGATTTATTTAATTTTTAGTTAAATAATGGCATTTTTGCCAGAGACAATATTCACACAGATCCCAGGGTTCTGGAAAGAGTGACATCAAGAATATAAGAGGGCAACTGGCAGACACTGCTTGGGCAAGTTGGCTTAATGAAACTTTGTATTTGAGTTTTAAAGGAGGTACGTTCAGGGAAAGATCACCCAAGTCAAATGCAAAAGGAAACGTAAGCAATTTGACCTTTTGGCCATTGCCTACTGACACATCATGCACTGTAACGTTGCAGTGTAGTTTAATCACTTAGTACAAGTAGTTCCCAAATCCTGATTTTTTGCCAACTGCTACAAAGACTGACAACAGTGTATTCAATCCCAATTCTCAAAACATAGGCTACAAAGGGGGCCAGGGACAGTTCTATGACAGTTATTTATATATAATATATTATACTACATCTATTCAGTTATTAATTTTTAAAATGTGATGTGGCATTTTGATGATGATAATAATCACCAGCAGCAGCATAATCCTTATCATGATCATCATAATTATCATGATCATAGGCTACCACTGCAGAGTGAGCAATATCATTTCCTCTGTTATCTCTTACAGCTGTTGTGCTCACACTGCTGTGTTGAGCTCACAATCTCCCACCCTGCTTCTGCAAACAGATTATGGGGTAAGTTACATAAAGCCCAATGTGACCTACCCTATGGCTCTTAAGGCCTATTCACACTGTTGTTAGCCCCCGGCTAAGAGAGATTTTAGCCCAGGGCTAAGGAAGTGGGCTAGCACCAACCTTAGTCCTGGGCTAACTGATCCTGCTCTGGAGCAGGGTTAGCACCAACTTTTTGAGGTTAGCCCCAGAAATCTCCCCAAACACAGTTCCAAAATAGTTAGTGTGAAACGGGGTCAGTGGCAACGATTGTGGCAATGCATAGAATTTTCACTGTCCAATCCAATAGTGTCGAACGGACATTAGCCCGGGGCTTAGGGGTACAGTGTGAATCCTTAGCCCAGGGCTAACGCTTAGCCCAGGTTGAGCAAATGCTTGTGTGAACACAGCATGGGCTAGCCCTGGGTTATCCTTAGCCTGGGGATAAGGATAGCCTAGGGCTAACTACAGCGCAGTGTGAAAAGGCCTTTTGATTCATGATGGACCTCAGAATACATCAATCAGTTCTACCTCACTACCCCTTTCTGTTCTGGGGAGAACAACATCTGCTGTCTGGAGCATAAGACACTGACATGACCTTAGTCACAAGAAAGTAGTAACATTTTAACCCTCTGGTTATATTTGTGGATCAGTTACATCAGTTATGTCCCTGGGTCAGTTTTGAACTCGGTATGGTTTTACCACCTCCTAGTTCTCATAATAAGTAGTTTACCCTCCAGTTGTATTTTCTCTTACTTACCATCATCTATGAGACTGACAAGTTTTTGTACTTAGCATTCCATACTGATATCATTTATTGTATTATATATCACTCATTTTCGTGACAAAACACACGTTACAGCTTTATATAGATTATATTTGCCATGATAGATGTAGGCTTCATATGTTTTGTTTTGTTTGATTTTTATTTATTTTTTTGCATGTGTGCAATTCCCATATATTTTGTTTGTCTTCATATGACTTGACATGATTAACAAATTCACAACTTTTATGTTTTGGGTTAAAATTGACCCATATATCACAAATTTAACCAAAAGAGCTTTATTTTTAGCCAAAGGTAGAATATCAAAAATACAAATAACATGAGCAATTTTATACTTAACCTATGTGCTGCCACTTGTCACATTTTATTGTTTAAAAAATTTTTTTTTGAACATGACTACTATATGGATGGATGAATGGAGTGATTGATGGGTTTGCAGAGGCATGGCAAGCACTCGACCCACTTATCCCTAATAGCAGTCAGTTTGTCTTTCTCATGTTGTAGTTCCTGCAGGAACAGTGTGTGTGTGTGTGTGTGTGTGTGTGTGTGTGTGTGTGTGTGTGTGTGTGTGTGTGTGTGAGTGATCTCATGAACAATGATTTTGAACATACATGTCCTGTGAACCCATCTGAACTAATGGGTGAGAAATATTAGTCCTCAAATGAATCATGAGGGGTGTACGTCTGCAACGCATAAACGGAGGCCTGCAACACGCCCCTTTATTGGTGTTCTGCTGGGGTACATTTTGCATGACCTTGCATTCCCAGTTTTGAAAAAGGGCAGAACACCTTAAGCCCTGGGCTACCCCTAGTCATGAGTAGAAAGGGGTGTGACCTCCCAATTTACTTCTACTGCTAATTATAGGAGTCACAAGTTTGCAACTCAGCCAGACATTTCTTGGCCGTGCAAACTGTACGAGAATATAAATAGCCGAGCTGACAGGAGAAATGACAGCTTAAATGCTACACATGAGAGAGAAGATTGCATTACTAATACCGAAGCAGCAACCAGAGTGGAACAAGGTAAGGCCATTCATTGTTCACAGAGGTCCCTATACAATACTGCTAAAAGCTTTTACATAACTGTTGATCAAATGTGGCCGTTTTCACTTAGCACACCTACAAGGTACCGGGAATGGCACAATCCCTGGGAGAAAATGAAGGAGAATAAGGAAGTGAATTCTTCAAGCAGCTCTTGTCGACCCATGACACATTCTGCTTGCATACACGGTATAAGTGCATTCACTTGCTTTATAGGAACAATATTGCTATACATGACTAACAACATTCCCAGACCACAAGTATGCACTATATGCGACTGTTAACACACTTATATAACACTAATGGAATTTAATGTGCTGACCAAAAAACAAAACAAATTGTGAATACATACAGATTACATCCATAACAAGGCCAAAGAAGAAAAACATAAAACCATAAAAATATCATAACTTGAATTAGTACAAAAGGAGGGAGTGCTCAGGGGTGGGAATGGGAGGGGAACCGAGGTGGTGGGTCTGTGTCCGAAGATGGCCAATGATTCTGTTGACCGTACCACTGTGGTAAGTTTGTTCCATCACTGGGGGCCAGTACAGACAGGCATCATAGCTGGGGGAAGCAACCACTGGTGATTGGGAAGGGATAGCCAGGCGCCCATTGTGGAGCGGAGATATCTGGTGTAGGGCTTGGACCCATAATTCCACAACCAGTCTCAAAGTTGATACTGATTGAGAAAATTTACTGATATGTGAAGTTCTCTCTTTTATTTCATTTTCAGTTTGAGCGTATTGTCATAATAATCAACAATATGCCAGGGCAAAACAAAAAACTAGCGAAACATAAAGTCAGAGTTACTATCATAATATAATACAAATGTTAAAAAAAAATATGATAAATTTAGAGGGCATTTTAAAAAATCTAATTAGATTCAAATTAGGTTTAAGATTACGCTTGGTTGTGCTCTATGAATTTTTAACCTTGCTTATTTGGCTATTCTTATTTTTTCTCAGAATGATTAAAGTATATTCAAGTTAATCTCTGACTTGATAATGTAAGATTAAATATCAAGCTCCTTTTTTTATTTGTTGATATCGAAGTATCTCCCCGACTTGAGCAATAAGAATTCATCACAGCAAATTCCTCATTGTTATGTGAGCACACATCTCTAGACTGAGCAAACAAGACCTAGGAACAGTAGAAAGTAGGATCATGGGTACATTGGAGTGGAGAAGGGCTTGAGGCAGGGGGTAGGGAGTTGTTCATTAACAGTTGCCATCGCAAACAACAGCTGCTTAGTCTAAGGTCAAGAATGACAGAAAAAAAGAGAGAACAACACAACTTCACGTTCCTCTACTGTGTTTTGAACATACCAGATCACTGGCCATAGTCAGCAACCCTTAACATAATGAATAACTACTATAGCATAGTGTGGATTGGTGTTGGGGGTGGCTTTATTACTTCCTTTCCCTGTTTTTATGAATAGCATTTATGTGGTTATCAGCACAGCAGGTACTTGAATGCAGCTCCAAACATCACAGAAGCCTTGGGACATCTTATCAGTTTAACACCAGAGAAAATACTGAACAAAATCAATGCTTGTAATGCTACAAGAGGCAGGAGATGTCAACAAAAGAGGACTAATTATGTAACATAATGCCTTATCGCTCACTCAGTACCTTATAGATAAAACGTGGTTCACTTCTTCCTGTTTGTCCCATTTATTACAGGCCAGAGGTCTGTGATTTAATGATGTCCTAGAGATCGCACCTTTGTGATTTCAAAGCAGGTTACTGTGTCAGCCGTACCAGATGTCAACAAGCCAGGCACATTAAGGGCCTGTATTCCACTAACTGTTATTGTTTTAACTTGAGTCCATTCCATTCCTCACCGTGAAGGAGGAAATTATATTATTTGATTCATTTTGCATTCACATTCTATAGACCTGTGGTTCCCAGATATTTTGGTCAGCCCCCTCCCCACACACAGAGCCCACCTCTATAAGTAAAGCCTGGAGAGGCACTGTGTGTGTCCATCCCTCTGACAACCCTATCAATCACCACACTGCCCGAGGGTGGGGTGTGCTGTCCTCTATAAGAGACCAAACTGTCCTAACTCAACACTACGCCTTATTGGATGATAGGATCATGTCTCTGGTGATGCCAGACAATTAAAACAGCTCCATTATTACTAAATCACAGGCCAGATAAATCATTCAGTTACAACTTCAAGATCTTTGTGGACAAGAATGTTGTTCCAAGACCCTCTAGTAGCCTTTGAATCTCAAGTGTTGGAGTCATCAACTGATTTTATTGCACAGCATTTGTTTCAGCAGTGTGTGTGTGGCCTTCAATTTCTGATTGGATTCGTTCAGACTTTCTGAGGCTTGGCAGTTGAATATGCTGAAACTTCACGCACAGTTCAGATCTGTACAGAAAACTGCCTCTGTGCAGCTACACTGAGCACCATAATTCATTGGACAGTGACACATTTTTTGTTATTTTGGTTCTGTACTTTAGAACTTTGAGTTTGAAAGGATACAATGACAATGGGGGGGGGGGGGGGACTATGTACAAAAGGTTATATGATTTCCATTAATCATTAAATATTAGAATTGGATTTGATTGATTCAAAACTTATTCAGATTTGAATAGGAATTGTCCCATGAATTTCAGTTTAACCCTGTGTTCGGTTTGGGTCAAATTGACCCGTTTTAGTGGAATGACATTTTTGAGAGATGTATTTCATACCAAGTGACTTAACCACTGTAAATTTGGTTGGTGTTTTGTGTTTCTATTTGTTGTTCATCATCTATATTATTTGCTTTATGTTTTTATGCCTATCTGGTTTCTTTGAATATAATAAAATACAGATGAAAAATAAATGTCAGTTCAAATTAAAACAATAAATATCAATAATCCAGGGCTTGAAAACCGTGTTTCATTTAAATTTTTCACAGATAAAGAATTATGCCCCCATGCATTCATTATAGTGGATTTTTAAATAGAAATCACATGTTCACAAACAACGAATGACACTTTTATTGATACATGTGATCTACCAGAGGTAAATGGAAAACATTGACCATATATATTGTTTGGAATTGAGATAAATATTGTATATATTTATGCATTAATTTAATTTTGTATTGCTTTAAAATCTCAATAATTCTTTCTATTTGCCCAAGGCTAACAGTTTCACAGGTCCTAATATGTAAACAGAACACAAAGGTTAAATGAAGTTGACCCAAACCCTCGTAGAATCAAATGCAACAGAGTTATCACTATATGACACGTACAGAACATCTGAAACTGAGATATTAGAAGACCTGCTGTGAGTCCAGAAATTCAATGTGGTCATGTTGATGTTAATATAGGCAAGTGAAATTTAAAGGTTTTTGCATTCATATCTGTTTTATTTGTTTTTTTTAAGTCCAGAGATAAGACCAGTTATCTCTGGCCTTTTTTTTCTTTTTCTGCAGTCCGGTTTAATAGCTTGCAGTTCAGTTGAAATCCAGTCCGTGTCTCTGTCGCCACTCTCCAAATTAACCATGAAACCTATTCGCAATTTAGCATAATTTGGCAGACACTTTTAGCCAAAGCAATGTACGAATGTGCATTTAACATTGTAAGAAAACCAGGAAATCTTGATATGGGCAAAACTACAATGAAATAAGTGCCACAGTCGAGGTGCAGTTTTTTAATAACTACTGTGAAACCTGAAACTCACTTGCTGCAGTGAACAAACAGACACATATAAAACCTGTAAGACCACATGCAGCTTGGCCTAGGGTACACCACAAACTGCAATGGTTTATTAAAAAGTAATTTAAAAGTATCCTGCATAAATTAGGGCATAACACAGTCATTTGATGGATCTTTCAAACATGACTTTGGCTTGACTCAGTTTGGTGGTTTTTGAGAACACCCTGCGATGCACTCCGGCAACAAGACAAAGTCCTGCAACTGTGCATGTCTCCTCTAAGATTCTACAGGACGCAAGATCTGACTTCTGAGGTCAAGGTGGAGAAAAAATAAATAAACTCAAGGGATATGAATAATAAAAATAAGTAACAGTGGTGGGGGAGGTCCAGCTGAATCCCAGATTCATGGGCAGAAGGCCAAGGATAGATACAGAGACTGGGGAGAGAAAGGATGAGATATGACATGGCAAATACATTTAGGCAAAAGGACCAGAACAAACACATAAACAGAACAAGGCTACATATGTAGATGTGAATTCAGGTATAAGTCACACGCATTTATGTTACGTTGTAATAATATACCGATGCAGTATCATTTCTTTAGTTTATTAGTTTGGTCTTTAGCAGACACTGCTATCCAGAGTGATTTAGAGATTCTATTTTTACATGTAACCCATTCATACATCTGGATTTTTTACTGAAGCTTTTCAGATTGAGCATCTTGCTGAGGGATACAACGGCAGCACCCCAGCTGGGAATCAAACTGGCAACCTTTGCGCTAGGAACCCAGTTCTTTAACCTTTATACAACACTTCTAAATGTTAATGGTAACTACAAGGGGATTCTATTTGTTTACCATGTACTAAACAATTACGTGCCTTTACTGTGTTTAAAGGGACCAAAAGGAAATTGAAACATATTGAAAACATATGAAAAACCCCCACCCCCCCCATACCGTTGCCAACCAATTAATACAATTCCTGATGGCTAATGCGTGGTTGTTACAGTAACCGAGGTACGGAACAACTTGGAAGCTGCCAGCAAGCTAAGATGTAAATGATATTATAAATATATCATTTTTTTTAATGGAGTGGCACCCGGTGCAGAATTTGCCTCGCTTTAACTCCATTTCGCATGACTCACTTCCGAAGAATTTATATGCTCTTGCGCCCCCTTGCGAATTACATTTTGTACAACTCGTCAGTAGGTAAGTTAACGTAAAATTTGTCTAAATATCTATATGTCTCGAAATTCTTATAGTGGCCACTGTAAGCTTTACTTTTGTTAAAAAAGTAAACAAAATAAATTCAATATCTTATAAGATTTGATACAATAATATAAGGTAATCGGGGCTCCCTCTAGCCTATACTGGAGGTCACTGCACTCACTCAGTTTATTCTACTACAAAGTCCAGTGAAGACAAAAATAATGAGTATGGCCAATTATTCATTCATGCACATCTGAGGGAATTTACGCTGCCGTAACGCATTTCAAGATTAAACCCCCAGCAAAACGCATTTCAAAAAAAATGACATTTTGAACAGAGAGCAGAACGCCTTGCTGTCGAAACCCAGTTGTCTGGCCATGACGCGTTTACTTCTACGGCGCCTACGTAGACCTTGATTGACTTCGAGATCTGCGAATAGCAGCGAGAATATAGTGCATGACCTCTGGGCTTTAGCAAATGGGAACTTGGTGTGTCTAAGTAGGCGGGGTTTGAGTCATTACGGACGTAAACGTTGTTTGCAGGAGGAAGGAGTCGATTCTAGAAGCCATTACGTTGCGCAGTTCTATTGAGAAAAACCTACTATTTTTGCGTATATTACGCACATTTAGTCATTTTAAAAGAGTAATTTCTAATTAAAATGGCATCGCAGGCCAAAAAGAGAAAAATGAATTTCTCCGAGAGGGAGGTGGAAATTATAGTGGAGGAAATGGAAAAACAAAAGCACATACTAGTTAACCACTTCAATGCTGGAGTCACTCACATCACCAAAAACAACGCGTGGGTCGAAATTCTAAAACGGGTTAACGCCGTAACTACCTGCCAAAGAGAACTGGCCGAAGTAAAGAAGAAATGGTCCGACTTAAAGACCGAGGTTCGACGGAAGGTGGCACAGGCGCGTGCGGCAATGGAAGGAACTGGTGACTGTACATCGGTCCCTGTCATTCTGACTTCCATGCAACAACGGATCTGTAATCTCTTGGGAGAGGCGACCATCATCAGTCTACCTGCAGGAGACGGTGGCACTGAGATCACTGTTCCCGTGCCCATGAGCTCGGCCACCACGGTAACATTAACGCAAAGTAAGTCCTGTCATTGTAAGGCTGTTAACCAGTTATTAGATCTTGAAAAGAGCAATGCTTTATATTTTGATAGTGTCACAAGTCATGGCATCTTCAGTTTAAACCTATTTACTAGTAGATACTAGTAAATACAAAGAATTTACATAGCTATTTGAAATAGGCTACTGCCAATAATTCCAATTGAAACTAGAACATACTTATTTTGCATTTAAAAACTGCAATCCTATATATCCAATTTTGCAGTTTGCGCACTGCAAAGATGCTCGTTTGCCTCCTATACTTTCTTACAAAATCCCGCGCAACCTGGAATTCATACGGGTTTACCACAGGGACACGCCCCCTAAAATAGTTTTTTTTGCCGATATTGGGCGGAGCAGTGTCTGATTGGACCGTGATCCTGCGATGAATGAAAATAGGCATTACAAAATTAAATTCAACTATGCATTAGTCTAGAGGTATCACAAACACATGAGTAGTAACGTGTACACTCCGTGTTAATTTTATCTGATAAAACTACTGAGGAGACGATGACAGATTCAAAGTTGCATTCCCTACATTCCTTACACAATGTTTTTAATTCAATTGCCTGAAAACATTCTGCATGGAGTAAAATAGCCAGAAGCCTACCTTAGAAAAATAAACAGTGATCACTTCTCTGTATGTTTGACTCATAGACATTCAGACTGCTTCTGCTGCGGCTTGTGAAGTACAGAAAACACTAGAAGGTAAATAACTTTCTTCCAGTTGTCATTTCCTCAGTACTGTTTAACATTGCCAATTAAAAGCTAGCACCCATCACATATCAATATACATTTATATAAACCCATAACAAACAATGGCCATGAAGTTGGATCTGGCACATTTGACATTTGAGTATTTGGAAGCTTAACTTAAGGTTGAAAGGTTTCTATCTGTCTTGTGCAGTTGTTATTCTTCCCGAGGCTTACTGAAGAGCTAGATGGTACAACATTACATTACATTACATTACAGGCATTTAGCAGACGCTCTTATCCAGAGCGACTTACACAACTTCTTATTACATTTATCCATTTATACAGCTGGATATATACTGAAGCAATTCAGGTTAAGTACCTTGCTCAAGGGTACAACGGCAGTGTCCTACCTGGGAATCGAACCTGCAACCTTTCGGTTACAGGTCCAGTTCCTTAACCATTATACTATACTGCATGTATAGTATGGGTTATGGCAGTGTGGGAGGCTTTGGATTCTATACCTTTGTGTCTGAGGCGTTGTACTAATTGACCAAAAATTTGAGCTGCACTGAATATAAAGTAGACGGTTTGGGTTCGAATGAGGACATCTAAACTGGTAATGGGGAGTGACCTGGGACTCCAAGCCTGTATTGATGCCCTTGGGTGTGTGTGTGTGTGTGTGTGTCCTGTGTTCATCCACAGCAGAGACCACCTACCATACACTGGAAGAGGGCGTGGTGGAGTACTGCACGACAGAGACGCCGGTGGCCGTTACCACGGAGACGCCGGTGGAGATGCTGACGGCCCAGGCCGAGTGCTCCATCAAGCCGCAGGAGCTGAAGAGCCGCATCGCCCTCAACTCGGCGAAGCTTCTGCAGGAGCAGAAGGTGACGAACCTGCATGTGCGTGAGATCGCCCAGCACCTGGAGAACCAGAATGACCTGCTGCAGATGATCCGGCGCTCACAGGAGGCCCAGGCTTGTGCCCAGGAGAGGCAGGCCCAGGCTCTGGAGGGCACGCAAGCTGCCCTAATCGCCCTCATCCAGATGCTCCGGCCCGCTCTCAAGGACTTCCGCAAATTCCTCCAGAGCACACCCAACAGCTCTGCGCCAGGACCCCTGTCGGACGGTGGGGAGCCAAAACCTAACTCTTCGCAGCCTGCAGAGGATGTCAATTAGGGGGCATATACTTTGGTACTTTGGGGGTGGGTTGCGTTGCAAGGACATTTTTAGGACTCTTTGACGGACAAAAAGCCAGCACCCAGGACTGTAGAAATGGAGAAAAGGGAAAAATATACAGTTACATCACAGTATAGATGCTTGAAGAATTATGCTATAACTGTTGTTACAACATTTGAATTGAGATCGTATATACAGTACTGTAATAACAGTATAATTTATTATGTTGTGTTAGGTGATATGTTGTCAAATTTAAAGATAAATAGTCTCTTTATTTTCAGTGCAATTCGAGAAATTCAGTATATATACTTGGCCGTATTTTTACAAAAAGTTTTTTTGGGAAAAAAAAAACAATTGAAATGGATTCTTTTGGATTGAAAAGTCAAAAGTGGGGGAGGAGCTTTTCTTGTGTTACCATCAAATCGCTGCTGAAACAGGTTATATCCTATTTATTCTGGTAGTAACTGATGTTTTTTGTGTGAAGAGAGTTGACTTACAGAGTTGGGACTCAGCAACCAACACAACTGTCCAATTCAGTATTCTGTTGCCATCCACCTTAGTGTTGTGAACAACACTACTGCGCCTTTCCTTGCAATGCTTGGAGAAATAAAAAGTGTACAATAATATAACATGTACTGTATTATTACATATGACTGAATGAAAATGCAGCAGTTAAAATCAACATACTTTGTGTGAATACTAAAAGTGACTTCCAATTCAATGTTGATAACTGTAACATCTATATAATGTATATAAATACAATTGTATTTTGTATAGAGATTTGCTTGATTTTCTATGTTTTTTTGTTTTGGAGTAAAATAAATTTAGCTATAGTAAAGTGTGGACAGCACCATTATTTCTTATTATATAAATCAGTGGTTCCCAAACTTTTTATTGGAGGACCCCTGCATATTCTGGTTTTCGTTCCAACCACAATTGCAGTCCCTATTGATTCACCTCGGTCTTTAATCAGTTTTTTAAAATTTTTTAATGTAATTGTTTGCAATATAGCACAATAAGCACAATGCGAACATGGGACTTTGTTTCTTCATGGCATGCATAGCTATTTCTGACATAATGTGCCTTAAGAGGGTAAATATCCCAACATGAAAAGCACCTAATTAAGAAAAATTAACAACTTGTTAAAATGCTGGGATTACAATTGTGGTTGAACAAAAATGATCATACACAGGGGTACCCCAGGACTGAGTTTGGGAACCACAGGTGTAAATACCTGCTCAACACACCCTTTTTGACATGTTTTTCCCCCCCGCATTTTTGTACTATTGCATTATTATTGTGTTTTGTCTACTGTAAATATACCAAATAAATATATTTCATTCATTCATTCATTCATTCATTCAAAGTGACTGAAATGTATTGCAAATGTGTTAATCATCTTATCAGCAAATGGCAGGTTACTTAATCCTCATATTATGTTGACATTTGATGACACCTTTTATGTTTGGGGTGAAATTGACCCCAAAAGTTTAACCTGACACAAAACTACTGTAATGGAAAAATGTTGACACTTTCTATGTCACCTTTTGTGTGTCTCCCTATTGACTAGCCTTTTATCCCTAAATATTAAAAATCATTTTAGAGCCTGAGATAAGTGAAAGTTTGTCAAGTTTAAAACCTGTATGAGAAAGCGCCACCAGAATGACCCTGAGCATAATATGAGGGTTAACCACCACTAACGCTGTCTTGCTGTCTTTCCATAAAACTGACTGCATGTCACTTTCAAACATATCACTTTTTGTTTCGATCGCCTGAGCAACAATTGTATTTTGCTGCCATCTACTGCAAAAGAAAGAAAGTGTCTTTCAAGGAGAGCTAGTTCTTTGAGAGTGTTCATGGTTTTACTGCTTTGGGAGTGTCACTGGTTGGAATTCATGTGTACATTTTAGAAGCAGCGACCGAGTATGATTCTTTGGAGAGGGCGATGGTTTTGTGATTCACGTGAGCCATTAGCTTTTGCAGTTATGTTGGGTAACATGACGCTTCTTTTGTAAAACCATTGTAAATATTTACATTTCTTTGCAGATTCCCGAATCTCTAATGATCAATAATAATGATATGCCACAATCTGAGATACACCATGATTTATCATTGTAAACTGATAATTTTACTCCACTTATGCATGCAATATAAAACCCCTGCTGGGAGAAGCAACGCTTTTAGAGAACCAGGCAGAATGTCTTTGTCCTGCAGTGACAAGAGTAGACATTTCAATTGCAACCACCTCTGCTCATTCAGCAGCTGGGCTTAAAAAATATATTTAGGTGCTGGATAGTTTTGTTGCTTTTGCATGGCAACAAAAGAGGACAAGCGATGTTATTGAAGGGTAGTGGGAAACTTTCTGGAAAGGCGTACGAAAATGTAATTTTTTTGCCACTTCCCCAGATGACTAATTTGCCACTAATGTCCACCCAAATAAATATTACTCTTACTTGCTACGATAAGAAATGAGAGCTGTAATAATGGCACCAGTGGTGAGAAGGTCCTGGATGCCTAACCTGAAAGGAAAAAAAAAACTGGTTTAAAGAGGTTTTTCCAGGATGTGAAATCCCCTCGTCTCTTATTACATCTCTTTCCTGCATGTGCTTGAAGCTGAGCACTAATACAATACTTGAAAAACATTTCTTTAGTTGTGTTTAACTTCAAAAAATTTCCAAAAATGTTATGAACAGCAATCTACCAAGCAAAGTCTAGAAACTGAAGCTTCAAATCCAATGTTTGTATTCTGGGGGCAATTGTAACAGGGGGCAATTGCAACACCATAAAATTGCACCAATCTGAAACAAGCTAGAGCTGAGATTCTATCCAGCAAGCTAGCTAGTTGTGTGTTCAGGGCTGGGAGCAATTGTAACAAAAAATTGTGTTACAATTGACCCCTGTTACAATTGCCCCCAGAATACTCTACAGCTTAAGAGACCACTGCAAAATTATCAGTTGTCTCGTTGTTATTTTGGTTCTGTACTCTAGCACTTAGAGTTTGAAAGGATGCAATGACAATGAAGTGTAGACTGTCAGATTTAATTTCATCCATATCAGATGAACCGTTTAGAAATTATAGAATCTTTTGTACATAGCCCCCCCCCCCATTCTTTATTATTTTTTCCCCAACGTATATTCCAAAACAGAACAATGCAATGAACTGTATCTGACATTCTGAAATTGAAAGTTGGAAACCTTGTATGGTCATTGTTTCATAATTTTTGTGATTATTGTGACTTTAATACAGCATAAACCAAAGAGGGCAATTTAACTCAGCATCACTGTGAAAGAAATATGTTTAAATCTCATTATTTGCATTTTATTTATAAAACATGGGATTTAGAAATTTTGCTTGATTTGACTGAAAATTATTTCAAAAAATTCTCTCAAAAATTAAAACTCAAGCTGTATAAAGTTACATGATAGTTAAAAACTGAAAAAGTGATTTGTCTATTGACTCTCATCTTAGACATGTGGGATCCAAATATTTACAGTTATTGTCAAATATTGTCAAATATTGACAGTTAAACATTAAACATTAAACATTAAAGGGCTGAGAAACCCTAATTTGGTCCTAATAGATTTGGTTATTTGACAAATCGGCCTACACAAAATATAAAACTATATTTGCAGTTACGCAGTAAAGTTCTGAAATGGTGGCACTTCACACAATACCAGTTCCGAACTGCAGAGGGCATTACACCCTACCGAAAAACAAAAATACATTAGGCTAGTTTTAGGACCCCCCGTTTTTGGGAATTGGGGGGTGGGACAAGATTTAGCTGTAAATTATGCTGGAACAGTATTGAATACATGGTTGGCGAAATGGCTCTAAGTCATCAAGGGTCTGACGTATCAAACAAGCCTTAAACCATCACTCTGCTGCCAGATATGCAGTAGATGTGGATGGATAACTTGAAGGGTTTCTTCTTCTGACTTATTTTTCTATAAAGTTCAATAGGAAAATTTGTCAGGAGAAACACCCCTTAAAGTGATCCATCCATATCTACTGCATGTCTGGCAGCAGGGTGATGGTTTGAGGCTCGTTTGATACGTCAGACCCTTGATGACTTAGAGCCATTCCACCCAGCTTCTTGTCCAGACCATGGTCACCTCACGCCTGGACTACTGCAACTCCCTGCTCGCAAGCCTACCGGCCTGCACCATTCTGCCTCTTCAACTGATCCAGAATGCAGCTGCCCGGCTTGTGTTCAACCTCCTGAAATTTTCCCATGTAACCCCCCCTGCTGAGGTCACTCCACTGGCTGCCAGTTGCAGCCAGGATCAGGTTCAAAGTTCTGACCCTGGCCTATACTGCAGCCAATTGGACAGGCCCCGCCTACCTGCAGGACTTAATCCAGAACTATGTTCCTGCTCGACCACTTCGCTCTTCTACAGCAGGGCGACTGGCACTTCCCCCCCTCCGTGTCAAAGGCTTTCGCTTGTCCCGACTGTGGAGTTTTTCCACATTAGCTCCTCAGTGGTGGAATGAACTTCCCATTCCCCTACGTTCTACTCCAACCCTGCCTGCATTCCGTTGAGGCCTGAAGACACACCTCTTCAGACTCCACCTTGACTGATATCCTCACCTAGGAATATCAGTTCCCTGTTTACTAGTTCCCTGTGTTTTCCTGTCTGTTTATTATAGTTTATAATAGTATTTAGAATAGAAGTGTAGTATTGCTGATTTACCCACAGCTTACTGTGAACTACAGTCAACGTTCATTACTAGGGATAGCTGCTACATTATGGGAAGGATGTGCTTTGTCTTGTCTGTAGTGATCTTGATGATGTCTTTGTATGCACTTACTGTACGTCGCTTTGGATAAAAGCGTCTGCTAAATGAATGTAATGTAATGTAATTTCGCCAACCATGTGTTCCATACTGTTCCAGTGTAATTTACAGCAAAATCTAGTCCCACCCCCCAATTCCCGTAGAGATCCATTCAAACGCAGAGAGGTTATAGTATCGCTTGTAGGAGTACCAGAAAATATGATATCAAGAGTCTTTTGATATTGTTGGGTCACAGACATCAGGAAGTCATGGCATGCAAAGGATATGTGACCAAATATTAAAAATGATTACCTTATTCTACATTATGTTAAACTGTCCAATATTTTATGATGCCTGAAAATGTGTGTGTGGGGGGGGGGGGCTATGTACAAAAGGTTCTATCATTTCTAAACGGTTCATCCGATATGGATGAAAATTTAGTCATTGTATCCTTTCAAACTCAAAGTGTTATAGTACAGAACCAAAACAACTAAAAATGTGTCACTGTCCAATGAATTATGGTGCTCACTGTATAAGACGAGTCCAGGACCTGAACATATAATATTCATGCACAAAATAGGCAATTCTGTGGGGATACGTGTGACTGTGACATGCATTTTAAGAGGCTACATGAGGATTTATGCATGTCGTCTGAATGCTTCAAAAGTGCTGCTTCTTACTACTGCAGGGACCCTGGATACCTTTCAGAAGTATTTGCCACCTGGTAGCTCCATTTTTCGAATAGTGACGCGCGTGACATGTAGGCGGTGCCTAAGGCTTTTTCTGAGACTAGAGTACGAATCACTGTCCACTCCTCCACGCTTCAGTGTACGGTTAGTTCGCTAGCTCCTTCATGAGAGCGGGTATAGTGGCCGTGCCAGGATAGCTCCCCGTCTTCAGCCACCTGGTAGCTCCACTTTTCTAATACACAGTTCTTCATCCAAATAACGTTACCCCTCGTATTCGTTGGACGGGCGAAATTGTATAAGAAGATATTTGATTAAGATTTTCCCCCAAGGCTGTTTTTTTCATTGCATC
The DNA here is from genome assembly GCA_029718625.1 of Synaphobranchus kaupii. Classification (NCBI taxonomy): domain Eukaryota; kingdom Metazoa; phylum Chordata; class Actinopteri; order Anguilliformes; family Synaphobranchidae; genus Synaphobranchus; species Synaphobranchus kaupii. The sequence goes on from CM056376.1 coordinate 6,307,397, forward strand.
GCGAACAAAACCAGGCTAATATTATTTATTGGCGTTAATCTTTAAGGGTAACATTTGATACCTGAACACGAATTTTTGTGACCGGTGGGTATAATATTATGGATTAGCTATCATTAGGAACCAATCTAGCGTTAGCTCGCAGTAACACGGAAGAATCGGTATAAAGTGGCATCGAATCAGTAGCGATATTGCACACAACGGCATGACCGGAGAACATTGCAAGAATCGGATTGTTTTTAATAGCCTACGTGACACAAACAGAATCGGAAGGCGAATGATTCAGAGGTATGTGTTATATTAAAAACTAACGTTATTATTAATGTTTTGAAGATAGGCGTGAAGGAACAGCTCTTTTTGTCCTTAGTCGAAGTCGCTCGCTAGCTGCCTAACAGTTAACAGCAGAAATTCATTGTATGAATTGTGTCCAGCTAGCTGGTTAGCTATTGAAACAGCATCTGTTTTAGTTTAGAAGTTGTAGCTTGTAGTGCTAATCAATACAATTTCAGGACATGTTTATTTTGACTGCCTGCACGACAAAGTATTTTTATGACACTGTTTTAACAATAAACATAACGATTGTTTGTTTATGTTTTGGCTCAGGTCTTCACCAAATCAGCAGAGTGCGCTGCTAAGAGATGCTGAACCAAAACCGAGCCTTCAAGAAAAATTTCCAAGCCCCTGATTAACACCTCCTCTCGTGTTTTAGGCTCCGAATGTTACGATTCCTTTTATTATTTTTGCGTGCATAACAAGTTGGGTAGTTAAAAGTAGATTTTGTGTTGCCACGTTTTTTTATTTTTAAATATTTAAGTTTGTCCAGCATCAAAGAGCGATTTACTGAGCTGTCACAGGGCTCTGCATCAATGGCGTTTTTAACGAAGAAGAAGAAGTTCAAGTTTCAGACTCATTTCACTCTGGAAGAACTAACGGCTGTGCCTTTCGTTAATGGAGTTCTTTTCTGCAAGATAAGACTACTAGACGGAGGAGACTTTGCAAGTGCATCGTCCAGGTAAAGCATAATTAAAATTAAAATAATACAGAATATGTATTCTTGTTTTGACAATTTATATCTTACACAGCGATTGTTTTTATGGCGTAGGCTACCCCGTGAACTATACTAGAGCACGTGAGGCGAATTACCTGGCCCTTTATGGTGAAATGTCCCAAACGGGAATTTAGAGCCATGACCCTGTCAGTGCTATTGCTATAATAACTACTATCCTTAAATACCCGGTAATAATTAGTCCTGCTTCAGTACATTGTAGGCTGTTTACTTAAGAAAATACTGAATTGACTGACTAACGCAACTATTGGCCAATGTCTTTTAACAATCGCCTATAACAACTAAACAATTTTTAAAACACTTACAGTTCTGAAGACAAGTTAGGTCTATAGCTAGTTGATATTTCCTGCCTGGTCTTGCACATTGGGGAGGGATAATTACAGTCACAATCGTTCCTAAGTGTGTGGTAATGGCTGCTTGTAGTGATAGGATATTTATGGTGACTACAGTTGCTGCTTTAACCTGTGCTTTACATATGAACCTTACTGTCATTGGCGATGTGCAAGGCAAGATTGGTTTTGGCACTTGGCTGTCATGTAAAACCTGCAGATTAATTTCTGTCCCTTTAACCCCTCATCAACGTCCTCTGCTACTTTGCCAGTCTACTGATGTCTGATAGGGCTGTCTGGCTTTGCCTGGACACTGGACAATGGTAGAGTTTGCTTGGCAAAGTTCACTTTTGACAAGGGCTTAACCACAGCAAAGGAGTTAACAATATCTGGTCTAGCAAAGATGGTCTAGAAGCATAATTTTTTTTTCTTTGTTATTATTTAGACAAAATTGCAATCCATGGTTTTGACAGAATTGAAACTTTATAACAACATTGCAACGTCAGGACTAGGCTTCCAAATAGTTTATTTCCAACCAGAGGTTATTGATAATACAACTTCCCACCTTCTGCCATCACTGTGGGGAATGTCTATGTGGATAATAATGGCAAGTGAACAAGGAAGGTGGTTATGACCTTCTCAAGCTACTGAAGGCATTAGTTTCCATTGGTTACCATTTTGTACTTTGTGCTGTGATTGCCAAAAAGGTCACCGGTGCCTGCGGGGCTGGAACTGGCCAACACTCACCTTGGCCCCATTTCAGGTTCTGTAGTACTGTGTATTTCAGCTCATTCCTCTGAAGTATTTCGGAATCACTGTGTTCAACCAGGCTAGAAATACATAAATGTGAATTATTAATTGGAGAGAATTTTTCCCGCCACCTCTCTGAAACCAGCTGGGAAGCTGTAGCAGATGTAGAATTATTTTATGCCATTGGAGTCCCCTTCTCTGGCCTCCTCTTTATGCAGCCTCTTCAAAATTATATTGCCTGTGTTTACATCACGGGTGACATATGTTCACCTCTTCATGGGTACACAATGTCAAGGGGAACCTTGAGTGCTGTTAATTGACCATCAACTTATTTTCCAATGATTTTCCACCACAAGCTAAGCAAAATAAAACTGTATTCCAATAGATAGCGTCTTTGGTTCTCTTTGCATTTGCATGTACAAAACAGGTATATGTGTGTGTGTGTGTGTGTGTGTGTGTGTGTGTGTGTGCGCGTGCGCGCGTGTGCTTGGCACTGCAAGGGTACAGTAGATCTGTTTCAGGATTACAGTGGATTTAAAAACGACAACAGTGGAGTAGAGTAGCGTCAGTCAGCTCTGAATATATCTCTGGGCTTTGCAGGCCAGAAGTACTGTTTTTTTTTTTTGTTGCTTGTAGAGGAGGATGTAGGCTAAGCACAGTTTTGCATATGACGGTAGTTTGGGCTGGCACTTCCTCTTAAGCCAGAATCCATATGCCCTACAGATAACTCTGTTCAGTGAGCTTTCTCTGTCTTTCCATTAGTCATGTAGGCTACTGTACTGATTAGTGTGTCTAAAAATACTTGTCCATATGAGGGCCATCTGGTATTTGTGTGTATGTGTCTTTTGCCCAGAGAAAATTGGGTTAATAAGTTGGCACGAAATAAAATCTTAAAAAGGGGCAATGCAGCAGAACCAGTGAGAATACTAAGGTCAAATGGAAATCTGTATAATTGTAGGAATAGTACATTCTGTCTGTGCTTATCAGTGTGTGATGTGCAGTGACGGTTTGGGTTGTGACATTATGTACTGTACTGTCTGTGTGTCCCACTCAGTGACTGCAGTGAAGAGCGGAGGCACTGAGTCATGGTTGTTATGCCACTCATGCAGAGATGGCAGGTCTGTGTGTCCCCAACCACGGGGGTGATGGGTAGGCAAGATGACATGGGTGTCCCAGAACATCTCTCCTAGACTAGACTTGCCTGTGATTGGGTGCTAAGCCTCACTGTTCTCCCTGATGGAAAAATATGAGACCAGGGGCCACATATATAAAGCTTTCAGAGTAAAAGAATGCGTAAAAGAATGCTCAGGGTGAAAGTCAGAAATCTGCAAAAAAAATAAAGTTTTGCATTTTCTACCTTTGCCTTTCTGTCACGGTGTCGCCATATCACACGGACTCCAGACATTGCGTACGCATGGTGTCCATCGTGTGCAGAGGTACGCAGATTCTCACAGCGCGTGTTATATTACACATCTGAATTTCTGTGTGGAAACTCGCTTACGCAACTTTCTGAGGGCATTTTTCTGCTCAGCACTATTTATACATGTGGCCCCTGGACGGGCAATGAGGGGCCTGAGAAACCGACAGGGAAATGCTGCTGATGCTGGGCTTTTTATGCTTCCCTGCTTTTCTCTCCTTCAAGTAATGGTCTTCTTTCACACTGTATCTATTTAGGGTCTCCTGTCTGTCTTTCCTTTTTGTTTTCTCCCTCTCTCTGTCTCACTGTTTTTTGTTTTTTTATCCATTTATTTCTCTGTCCCTCCCCATCTCTCGCCGTCTATCTCTGTCTAACATGAGAAAAACAGGAAGGTGAAGGCAGTCTGTCACACTGGTTCAGGCAATGTACTCAGTGAGCATTATTTTCCATCATCCCTGTGCGTTCAGGGGACCTACTCAAGTGCTCTTCACAAACTTCCGCACCAGAGGAAATCGCTTGTGTTTGAAGGCTTTGCTGCTGATATCAGTGCTTTTTTAAAAAAAATTTTTTTTAACAGAACTGAGGTTCACTTGTACACTAATACATCATGCTCCAGACCCCTACAGGCCTGATTAGTTTACATTGCACCTTGACAGCTGATTCATCACTCTCTAGCCGAGGGTGGCCAGTAGAAGCTGTGTCGCTTTGCTGCTCGGCAGGGCTATGGTTCTAGAATGTACCAGGTTTCTCAGAAGCATGGCGTGAGAGTTGTGGAAGGAAGAGCACAAGCTCTCCTTGAGCTGCACGCACGTCTTGTTTTTTTGCCACTTCATGCGATGCCATCAACATTTTAGTGTGTTTAAAGATTTATGGTGTTTGTGTTTTATGCCTGAACCTTGTGCTCTGTCTGTTGTCCTCTGCTCCATAAAATGTAAAGTTTTAATCCTGCATAGGCTTTGACCGGCGGCCAAATTTCCAAGATTTTCACATTCCGATCGTTCCGCTTGTTGTGTTTTTGGTCATTCCAGCCTTCCTCCCCGTAGGGAGATGAAGGTGCAGGTTCATGCTCAGAAGTTCCATGTCAGAAGACTAAGAGCCTGATTTACTAAGACCTTTAGCGTGTGCAAAACCTTTTAGCACATGCAAAACCAGTAACATGACAAATGATTAGTCATGGCATTTGTTTTGCACCAATCATTGGTTTTGTTATTAGTTTTGCGCATGCTAAAGGTCTTAGTAAATCAGGCCCTAAGTGTACGGCTCATGACGTCAGCAGTGGCATTCACTGGGACCTCAGCTGACCGCTTTAATATTTTCCAGCTGAGATTAAAAAAAAAAGGAACAGTTTTGTATCTGGAATGAAAAGACCCAGCCAGCATAAAAAGAAATAAAATGTTTTTTTGCTGAAGAGGAATACTTGTTGAATATTTATGTCATTGCAAAGGTGTGCAGAAATGCAAGCATTAATTTACATAATATTATGTCATCCTGGACAAAGGAGCTTCCGCTTACTTGTCATCTTTCCCACCATAATAAAATAGAATTTCCCTTGTTGCAAGCTAAGTCATGTGTTTAATCTAGTAATTATGATGGGGATGGGAAAGGCTATAGCTATTATTCGGTTAATCCACTGAACTTTCTTGATTTACATTCTCGTGTTGAAGACCAGCCCAGGCTGAGCATGTTGTGTGATAGTGCGTTCATTGTATAATCTCCTTCCACTGCCTCCACACCCACGGCAGGTGCCCAGTGTCCAGTGCAGCTCACGGTGTTGGGAGTGACCGCACATGATTAATGTCCCCATGTGGGTGTCTGACACTTCTGTGTTCACTTTGTCCCCGTTGTTAATACCCTGCTGAGTCTCCCGTTTATTATGAACACTTCCCATGGCTAAATTATTCATAATTTCGCTGCTTTTCTGAGAGGGGTTTTTCTCTGGGGTTGGGGGGTGGGGGTGGGGGTGGAGGTGGGGGTGGAGGTGGAGGTGGAGGTGGAGGTGGAGGTGGAGGTGGAGTGGAGTTATCTGTCGGGTGGTCTCTGTCTGCAGACCCAGCAAGCTGAGTGCAAGTGGACTGGCATTCCTGAAATTCCTGATGTGTGGTAGAGATAGAGCGAGACGGAGGAAGGGAAAGAAGGAGAGGGAGAGAAGACGGGTGTGTTCACATGTATATCCACAACTCAAAATGGAATTACCACCCATTGCCTTTCTGGTATTCCATTGCACAGATCAACAAGTCTTACATGGATGCCTTGATCTAATCATCTGTTCCCATTATACGAAAGTATTCATAAGAAAACCATAGAGATTTTTGCTAGGATTAGTGAACAGCTGCCACAGCAGTCCTTTGCTTTAACTTCCATGCGTAGCGTGAGCTGTATATTTAAGACGGTCTATTGGTAAACATGCTCTTGAGCAAAATGGAGGTGGAAATTCACACCTTGGTGTTAGCATGGTGTTAACTTCAGTATGAGCATTGCTTTTTGCACGTGAACACGACCTGAAGCCACATTGTTAGAGTGAGTCAGAGCGTGGCTGAGGGCAGAATTGGGTGTACTAATTATCACTACCCCCTTTCCATGAAGGAGTGTAACGCCTCATCCTTGAATTTATACTTCCTTCACTTTTGCAAAAGGAAAAAATAGAAAGCTGAGGAAAAGGTATGCCACTCAAGGCAAATTTACCATCTTCTAAACTAGACTGCAAACAACAAAGCTCTCATCTGACTACACAAATTTACTTACTGTAATCTGAATCATTTGATTATAAGTTATTTTGTTTTCTTCTGAGATCGACCACTCAACACGGTTCCCCTGTAAGCATCAGGGCGGTTCTGTAAAACAAAAACCTTTTTTGTCTTCACTGCATGTCCTGGGTCTCTGCTTTTATAATACCCCTTGGGGCTATAGAATGGGGCATCAACCAGTGCTGTTGCTTGAGCCCCCCATTGCCACCAGCTGTGAGATCAAGCTGATACCAATGTTTATGCTTGACCGTAGGATGATGAGGGCTTTGTGATGGGTAGGTATAATTTCTCTCCCGGTCCCTTAGAAATCAAGTACAGAAATCAAGCTTGCCTTATTCCAATATTCCTCCATTGAGAAATTGGTTCTACCTTTGCACTCTTGCTAGCCTTCCTTTTGTTTGTGTGCGACGAGCCCTGTAGTTTTGTAGAGCTGTCCCCTCCAGATGGTTATGTCAGTGTTGCCCTGTTGTGTTTAACAGGATTATAGTGTACAGGATTATACTCCCTCACTCTACATTATGGAGCCTCTGTTTGGATCAGGAGTTAATAGCCTTGATGGAGAAAGATTTAATGAGCTGCATAAGTGTGTTCATAGACACAGAGTTGGACTTGACACAAGCGATATTTCTGTGACTACTGTCTCCTTCCCCAGGCCTGTCCCTGCCAAATTATATAGAAAAAGGCAAAGTTTAGATTTGCATTTGGGTTAACGACTTAACTAGCTCTATAATCAGCCAGTCAATTTTTGTCCTTGTGTTCCCTGCAGTGTCTCTTTTTTTTTTTCTCCATCTCTTTCTTCTCCTCCATAGCTTTAATTTTTTGGTGAACTTGACCGTGTTTTCAGAAGATAGAAGATTAGCATTTTTAGCACACTGGCCCAGTTCCTCCGCTAACCCGGTTGGTCACGGGGGCTGACGTGTCTTGCGAGCGCGTCTATGTTGAGGACGTGTCGGCCCAGAGAGGATCCAGGAACCTTTGTTCCAGTTTTAAAAGTGGAGCTCTGCCAGGCGAGACAGAAACCAGCTCCAGGCTTTGCTCTTCAAAGATTTCTTTTGATCACGCTTTCCCAGTTTTCTTACAGTGTGAATATACAGCCCAGAGGCTTAACAGATAATTATTGTGGCGGAGCGTGAAATATGGCAGCCCCCCCATGTGTTAGATGGTGTTTTTTAAACCAGATTTCAATAGTTGATAAATTGTGTAAAGTCACTGCCTGATATCTTTGAAGGGAGTTAGAGAATCACTGACTGGAGCTGCCTGGCCCTCAAGTGTATTCACTGCCTCTGTTACATTACTAAGCAGATGAAAATTATTGTCAGTAGCAGAGGATTAAGTATGTATGGCTATAACAATTTTATAGATTACCTGGATGTAATTTGAATGTCTTGTGTGTACTCCTAGTGTTCATAGCTCAGCTGTTGTGAACTCTGTTACTATAGGTGTGTGTGTTTTTGTGAACACTGAAATGACAGCATATCAGGAGCTTATAATTATAGGATTCCGTCTGACAGTTAAAATTAGGAATGCTCTTTGTTATGTCCTTTTTGTGGACAACAGGCAAAACCCCCAAAATTATTATTATTTTTTTTAGACATGTTCAAACTGGTATAGGTTTAAACCAAGATAATTTTTAGATATTGGACTTGGCATTCTAAAGCCTGATCACTCAAATATGGCCTACACAACAAGCAGAAAGAACCATATAATTAAAAGCTCTCGATGTTTCATGATATGGGGACACAACCCGTAATAATTTTTAAAATAATAGGAGTAGACTTTGTATTCTTGTATTGTTTTCTCCTTTATTCGGACAAGGGGAAAGCAGAGGTTACAAACCGAGATGGGATTAGAGGGTTCCATTGTTGGAAATTAAACCTCCAGCCACATGGATATGAGAGTCAGCCACCCTTCGGATTGCCCCACACAGTCTCCCTGACCTGCAATAATTTCAATAATTATCGCCTGTAAGTGCTAATGCACTGTGTGATGATTTTCATAATCACTGAAGTGCAGCGCTATTGCGATTCTCCCCTTAATTGCACGGGTTGAGCGCGATTCTTTGGGTGTTGTCCAGGCACGTACCGCATCTGTCAGTTTGTCGGTCTGTCTGTCTGTCTGTCTGATTCCCCTCTCCTCTCGCCGCAACTTTCAGTCTCCAGCGCAGCGCTGAATCGCTCTGAAACCCGACACCCTTCCCCTTTTTAATAGAAACCCTGCCACAGCCCTGGAAGAGCATTCCAAGTGGGTCAGACTACGCACTGGAGGATTGAATAGTGGGGCGGGGCCGGGTCTTATTGAGTTCTTTTGACTTTTTTTTTTTTGCTTCTATTCTCTTCTCCGTGGCTCTCTCCTTAGTGTACATTATAATTCTGGTCACACACACCTCTTCACACACCCCCCCACCCCACTCCGCCTCTCTCTGCAACACGTAAACAGCTTTTGTGTCTGCACTGCCCGTCTTTGAGCCTAGCAGTGTAAAGAGGACTGAATGGAGGAGAGCTTTACCAGGCAGAGATTAGGATGACTGGGATGGGCTCAGCTGTTTGGGGGTGGGGGGGTGGGGGGGGCTCCTCAGCACAATTTAATCTGCCTCTCGGAGTGGGGCTCGCTTCCATTGACCAGAGACAATTCAGGATGTTTGGAGGGTATTGTGTGAATTCAGGAGAGCCCTGCTTTCTGTGGAGAGACTGCAGAGAAGTGGGGGTAGGAAGGATGTAGACCTGTGGGATTTAGAGTAACGTTTCAATTGGCTACTGATCTGAATCATGAAGAAACCGTTACACAAAACAAAGCCTCCAATTAACTGCAATTAAGGTGCCGAGGTAGAACGACAGACCAGCAGACCCTGCGATGCCCACAGATTTGAGTTAATCCATCGAGCTATACAGAGCTGGTCAGTGCGTGTGCATGTGCGTGTGCGTGCGTGTGTATGCGTGTTTGTTTGTGCACCTTTGTCTTCTGTCTCTCTCCCTTTTCCCCCACATTATTTATTTAGCCCAGAGAACTGTACCCAGAGTTCTGCACTGTGAACTCATTGTGCTGGGAATTGCATTTACTAATTTACTGATACTTCGATTGTCTGGTGCCTGAGTGTCTGATTGATTAATTGTAAATTCTGGTGTACTGACACGGCCAGCCTCCATCTACCATAGTGGCTCGGGACTGTGTTGGGGTCATTAACGGACCTCATCACCCAGTGGGTCCAACCAGGGCACTTGGCCTTTCCTTCTTGAGGTGTGCAGTGTGGCTTTGTTTGTTTTTTTTTGTTTTAAAGAGAGCAGACAGTCCTCTTTCCTTACTTTTTTTTTTTTTTAATGATAGATGGACTTTTCTGTGAATAAATGGGGTCACTGTGCACAAAGTGCCGGAGTAACGGATCGAACCCCTGGACATGCGGGGGGGGATTCGGCCGCCCTACGGTCTTGCCGCAGACGTGGCTGCGTTTTCACCTGTTTTTGCCCGTGTTACTTTATTTATTTATTTTTTTTGCTTCTCCTGCCATCGTGGCTGCTGGCTCTAGGGGAGAGCAGGCGCTGCAGGGGCCGGCTCTGTGTGCCTCATTACTGATCCTCATTAACTCTGTATCTCAGCCCTCTGGAGCTCTGTTTGCCTTTGGAGAAGAAAGTAAAAGATTCAGAGTTTGAAGCCATCTGGGAGCATGCTGTTAAGGAAAGGATTATGGAGACCCTGGAGGGAGGGAGGGAGGGGGGGCAGGGAGGGGGGCAGGGTTGAGAGAGACGCATGCAGGAGAGGAGTCTAACTTCATATGGACGACAAGATGACAGGAATTTTGGGTCTAGATAGACTGAATGAGTGGTAGGTTTAGAGCCCTGGTGGAATGAGTTTTTTTTTGGGCTGAGCTTCTTGGAGCATGAAGCACTCTTTCATTGGGTGAAATTTCCCCCTTAAGCAGCCATCCTGTCCTTGTGTGGCCGATTTGACTGTCGCTCCTTCGACACCTCAATTTCCACTTCTCCTGTTGACGGCTCCCCTTTGATTCGGCCTCCTCCAAGTGCCGATTCCGGCCCATTCCTGCCCCGTCCCTATGGGGCACTTCCCATCCCTGCTGTGTCTTGTTGGACAGCTGTTTTCCTTCACTGTCTGCTGGGGAAAAGCCCTAATCCCACCACTGTGATTAGCTTTTGCTGTCTGCATGGCTAGGGGTCAGGGGTCAGGGTTCAGGCTGGACAGGAGGCACTCAGCGTTTTGTCTGCTGATTGATTGGAATTCCTGGGTGACTCCTTCATATATGCTGCAAGGGCTCTGGAGCCAACAACTTCAACACCCCCTTCCTGTTCTATCAACACAACTCCAGAGCCTTCACTCGTAGACTAAGACATGCTGCTGAACTCTTTAGTACGTCTGTCACAATACAGCACCTAGAGGTAGATACTCTCTTTACCACTAGCTTAACATATAATAAGAAGGATTAGACTCTGTTTCAATTTGGCTATTTGTCTAATATATATATATATATATATACAGTGAGCATCATAATTCATTGGACTGTGAGACATGTTTTGTTATTTTGGTTCTGTACTCTAGCACTTTGAGTTTGAAAGGATACAATGATGACAAGGTTGAAGTGCAGACTGTCAGCCTTAATTTGTGGTATTTTCATCCATATCGGATGAACCGTTTAGAAATTATAGAACCTTTTGTACATAGTCCCCCCCATTTTTGGGCATAAAAAAATATTGAACGGTTTAACATAATGTAGAATAAAGTAATAATTTTTAATACTTGGTCGCATATCCTTTGCATGCCATGACTCCCTGATGTCTGTGACCCAACAATATCAAAATACTCTTGATATCTTATTTTCTGGTACTCCTACAAGCGATACTATAACCTCTCTACATTTGAATGTATCTCTATGGGAATTGGGGGGTGGGACTGGATTTAGCTGTAAATTATACTGGAACAGTATGGAACACATGGTTGGCTAAATGGCTCCAAGTCATCAAGGGTCTGATGTATCAAACAAGCCTTAAACCATCACTCTGCTGCCAGATATGCAGTAGATATGGATGGATAACTTGAAGGGCTTCTTCCCCTGACTTATTTTTCCATAGAGTTCAATAGGAAAATTTGTCAGGAGAAACAACCCTTAAAGTGATCCATCCATATCTACTGCATATCTGGCAGCAAAGCGATGGTTTAGGCTAGTTTGATACGTCAGACCCTTGATGACTTGGAGCCATTTAGCCAACCATGTGTTCCATACTGTTCCAGCATAATTTACAGCTAAATCTAGTCCCACCCCCCAATTCCCATAGAGATCCATTCAAATGCAGAGAAGTTATAGTATCGCTTGTAAGAGTACCAGAAAATAAGTCTTTTGATATTGTTGGGTCACAGACATCAGGAAGTCATGGCATGCAAAGGATATGTGACCAAATATCAGAAATTGTTATTATTATTCTACATTAAATAATGCTAAACTGTCCAATACATTTTGATGCCAGAAAATGGGGGGGAATACGTACAAAAGGTTCTATAATTTCTAAAACCTCATTGTCATTGTATCCTTTCACACTCAAAGTGCTAGAGTACAGAACCAAAATAACAAAAAAAGGCACTCCAATGGATTATGGTGCTCACTGTATATACATATACATCGAGTTGTTGCTTTAATTATGCAGAAGAAAATGAATACATATACACTCTGTTGCCACACAAGGTTTTATGTAGAAATGTTTCAGCTGAACTTGTCTTCATTAAGTCTTGTTTTTATAGTTCCATTCATGTTGATTTGCTAATGTGCTGCTAGGGGTGTGTGCAACCCCATTTTGTGACCAAGCGGCACAACTATCCAAAGCCACGTCTTGTGTCTGACATTGGCCAAAGCCCATGTCCTATTTGTATGCCTGGCATACCCCGAGCCTGACAGACTGGTGACAGCAGGCGTGAGAATCTGTGCTGGAATAATGGAGCCAATTAGCAGGGCTGAACAGTCCCGCAGAGATCCAGGGAGCCATTAGGCTCTTACCTGTGGGGAACCTCACCTGTTGATGACTTGTGAACTTGGAATGAGGCCAAAGGATAACGTCAACTCTCGTGTACCCCTCTATTTCATCTGACATCTGGTCGTTCACCACCAGCCAATGGTGCTACTGTGGTGGGGTGAAATGACTCACCATGAAAGCCCCTGCTACGCAGATGGTTTGTGTGCTTGTGTGCACATGCATGTGGGTGCTAGTGTGTCTCTGTGCATTTCTGTGTGTCTTTATACATCTGCCTGTACTTGCAAGCACTGTCTCAATCGATCTTATGATTACAAGGCGGAAAACATGACCTGGATTCATTCTTCAGGAATCCTGTAAGTACGTATCGATGTGTCCAGTCAAGGGGAATGCACGATACTCTTTGCCGATTGGTTCTCCAGCTTTTTGTGGCCACTTTAGGCTGAACTGAGGCCCACACAGAGAGGCTGCTGATTGATGGAGATGTAGTGACTCCTGAAGCTGGCAAAGTCGATCACGGCGAAGAGACGGAAATGATGCCTGAACTGAAGCTGGCAAACCCATTAACGGTGAAGAGTGGGAAATGATGCCTGAAGGTGAGGCGGAGTCAACGGCAAAGATTGGAAAGATGAAAGTGAATTCCGATCTGGCGTTATGCAGACTAAGGAGAGGGGACTGGAGTGAGTAATGACTCCCGGCCCTTTGTTGAGTACTCCTGCCAAATACACTCTCGTTTCCCTGTAAATATACTTTCACTCGTGGCCCAGACATTCTTTCGGGTTGGGGAAGAAAATATCTGATCTCTGTAATTTTCCCTTCTTGTGGAGTTTTTCCATTAGTTGACCCCACACCTGCTTATTTGACCCAGTCAAGCAAATACCTGCATTCCTGCAGTATTTAGCTTTTTTTTTTTGTCATCTTTTTTTTTGTCCTCTTTGCCTGATTGCAAAAGTTTTGGGTTACGCTCGATAGGGTTCCTCTCCTGCAGGTTCTATGATTACGATCGGATTCCTAAGATCTTTATCCCGGTTGTTGTTTTTTGTTTTGAAGGACATGGACAGGACACAGAGTTCTGTTGCAGGTCAGATGGAACCAGCACACTCCATTCTTCAGTAGATTAGAGGACACCCCACCTTTGCAGGGGTTTCTAGAATGTTCTGTTGTGTTAAGGACCCTTTGCTCTGCGTAATCTGTGCTACTTCAATTGCTCATGTCTTGTCCAGGCAGGCATTTGGAACTGTACTTGATCCCGGCACATTTAACCGATTAGATATATTTTAACTCGATGTTCTTAGAGTAAGCTTCTCTAATTTCCTGTGGCAACGGGACAGTTCACTTCCCTACATTAAATGGAGTGTATGCCTTTCCATTCTCAAGTGATTTGTACTAATGTCGCCATGGCGACCTGCACATATTTCCACCATGATCCTGCTCTTTAGCCATGCACACACAAAACGAACATCTTTCCCCCAGTCGCTGCTGTTGTGTGTGTGTTTGTGCGTGTCTGTGTGTGTTTTTTTATACTTTGTGTTTGTGTGTGTGTGTGTAACATTGTGTGTGTGTGTATGTGTGTATTTGCGTGTGTGTAAATTTCACTCCCTCAATGCCTGTAATAGCGCTGAGCTCTGCCACACAATGCCGTGTCCTTGAGTCCGCTGCTGAGGGACAATGCGTCTATTAAAGGGGAGCTCTGTCCAGACTTCCCCTGCGACCTCTCGTCCCTCTGCCCCGTCTTTGTGCGTCCGCAGCTGCCCGCTGGGCGGGACAAAGCCGCTTTATTGAAGGAAGAGCAGGCAGGCAGGCCAGGGCAGTGGACCTGACCAGAGTCACCCCCGCACCCCTGGAGAAGATGGGGACAGAGCACTTCCCGCTACGTCTCTGGGCGTGCCCGTCACCGGCGTGCCCGATGTGGGCTGGGGGGGGGGGGGGGGGGGGGGGGGCTTGCTCGTTTGCTCGTTTGCTGATGTGTTCGCACTCAATGGTTGCCATAGCTACTCACAAAGGTGTGGCTTCAACAAACAAAAAATCTGACAAAAGAACCAAGATTTCTTTCCATACATGCGTGAGGTAGAGTGTTGGTGATTACAACTTTTTATTCTTTTATTCTTTTACTCTCAGAATGTTGCTGTTACCATAGTAATATTCAAGGAAAATCTTTATTGCGCAAAACGGTACACATCATTGAAGAGTACAGATGCAAGATTGTGGGAAATTGAGCTTTTGGAGCTACACCGCGTTATTTGAATGATGCAAATACGTTCCAAACCCGCTACAGCACCGCAAGTCTCTCTGTGTAGTATGTGGAATACTGAGAACCTGTGTCCCTTTTCTGGTTAATGCAGCAAGTGGATTATAAGGGCCACGCCCTGTCCCCACAACCCATCCCTGTTTACGAAATCACTGAAGTAAGTCACAGAGAACCGTGAGAATGCTGTTTCAGGCGCTGCGCGGAGCAACATTCCACGTAGAGCGCACTCTGCGGTACGGAGAGGTGTGGCCAGCTAACAAGGTTCCCACTGTGGGAGAAGCGGATTTGCCTCAGAATGTCTTATGTTACACTTGTATAATTTATGTGCTTGGCTTGCGCCCATAACCAGTACAATTTGCAACGCTTAATTTTTTTTTGGATTATCCATTTACTTAACCGGGTATCTGCTGACGCTTATGTACCGTACACAAGGGTATGACCACGGGCTCATAAAGCGCTAATACCCCGCTGCTTCCCTCTGGCGCGGATCTTGGCACATGTGAGCGGGCTGACCTCGTTTCTTGAGGCGTTGTTTCGAACAAAGGCCACAGAAGCAGCATCCCGTGACACCGATGCATTCCACATGACCAGAGCTTTTTACTTCCCTGGGTGCCTGTAAGCGACACCCATTGGCACACACACAGTCTTGTTACAAAAACGCAACGCAATTCTGTGTTGCAACGGCCTACCGGAAATCATTGTTTTCTATAGGAGAACAAAGAACCATGTGAAAAATGAGTTTGGTCTCTGGAGCCATATCCTACTCATAGTGATTGATGAGCATGGGGCTAGAGGTAGGCCTGATAGATTGTGGATAGGAGGTCTTGCCTTTGGGGTGCTTGGGCACTCAGGCAGAAAACAAACTTAAAGCGTTGTTGTGTTTGCTGAGTAGTGTATGGCAGGGCGCCTATCTTGAGTTGATGGTCCTGTAGAAGCTGCTGACTCCTGGTCAGCCAATGAAATGCAACTGGAAGCCCAGTTATTTCAGACCTGCTTACTGTGCTGTTTCTCGGCTGCTTTCTCTGCCCACTGACGACATGAGAGAAGTCTTCGCCTTGCTTTCAAGTCTATAGTCGCAAGTCGTCAGCCTCAGCTGCATAGGTTCAAATATGAGGTAAGAAAGCCGCACACTAATGAAAAGGGTTTTTACAGTGTGCTTCCTTGCTCATATCTTTTGGGGTGACATGAAAGACTCGAACCCGCCCCCACTGTGGTCCATGTGCTTGTTGCCTGTGACTGCATGGCTGAATGGCATGTGTGTTTGTAGCAGTAGTTTTAACCACAGTCAGCTTGCTTCTCTGCGATCTTGCATTTTACAGGCACCCATAACATCAGAGTGCGCTCCCCTTTAATCAGACAGGAATTTGCCAGTTGGGGGGGGCCATGCTTGTATACATAGAAACGGAACGAGGCCGCAACATTCGCCCCCCCTCTTGTCTGTCTTCGACAGAGGTGGGATCAGAGGCGCCGTGGGTTGGAAATGGTTGTTCGTCACAGCGAGCCCTGTGGTCTCGCAATGGTTAAGCTCGACAGGCGCTGCATTTTCAGTCTGTCTTGGAATCTGTCAACATGGAGAGAAGCAGGCCTCTGTTTTGTGTTAATCCCTGTGTTCTTTTTCCTAATTAACCCGCACAAGAACGACATCAAAGGCGAACGGCTTTGCAGTCAGGTACATAACATGAATCCCGTCAGGCCTCAGATGAGATTAAATATCCAGTTAATTACAAAATTAATTGTTTTAACTGTTTTTTAAATTCTATTAGCAGTAGGAAACCGACTGGCTGGGTCTGTCGTGGCCCTGCGCACACGCCCTTGTAGGCCTGCTCCACCGCAGCTCCTGACCTCATTTGTTTTCATCCCTCCATCTCCCTGATGGTTCACTGTTTTCTCTGTCTTTGTCCCCATTGATTTGGGACGTTACAGAAATAGAACGGAGCGGCGCACTGTGCGGACGCGGCTCGAGACACGTGCAGAGCTCACGCTCGCTCAAACTGATCCTCCGCAGCTCAGGGAGGGAGAGAGTGGTGGAGAGAGAGGGAGAGAGAGAGTGGTGGAGAGAGGGAGGGAGAGAGAGTGGTGGAGAGAGGGAGGGAGAGAGTGGTGGAGAGAGGGAGGGAGAGAGTGGTGGAGAGAGGGAGGGAGAGAGTGGTGGAGAGAGGGAGGGAGAGAGTGGTGGAGAGAGGGAGGGAGAGA
Organism: Synaphobranchus kaupii; assembly: GCA_029718625.1. Lineage (NCBI taxonomy): Eukaryota > Metazoa > Chordata > Actinopteri > Anguilliformes > Synaphobranchidae > Synaphobranchus > Synaphobranchus kaupii. The sequence continues at coordinate 6,324,107 of CM056376.1, forward strand.
GGTGGAGAGAGGGAGGGAGAGAGGTGGAGAGAGGGAGGGAGAGAGGTGGAGAGAGGGAGGGAGAGAGAGGGAGGGAGAGAGTGGTGGAGAGAGAGGGAGAGAGAGAGTGGTGGAGAGAGGGAGGGAGAGAGTGGTGGAGAGAGGGAGGGAGAGAGAAGGAGAGAGGGAGTGAGAGAGAAAGGGAGAGAGGGGGGAGGGGCAGAGACAGAAACGTGGAAAGATTGCGTGCGTTTGTTGAAATGCACATGCACATATTAAAACATAATTTGCCACAAATACAGCACTGTAGAAAACAATCAATAGGCACCAATAACGTGACCTACAAATACACAGAAGTGCTGAGATATGAAATGACAGATTTTAATAACTGTATTGATTAACTGATACCCTCCTCACCAAGAGGAAGGCACATTAAACAAAAGCACTAATGGGTATATTGAGTTAGTCGCACCATTTTTACTGCCGTGTGTGTGTGTGTGTGCGTGCGTGCGTGCGTGTGTGCGTGCGTGCGTGCGTGCGTGCGTGCACACGCACATGAAAGAATGTTCCTTGATGAGTGTTCTTGTGATAGCACAAGAGCCTGGCATTTCTCTCACTGCAAATATACTAGAGGTATGTACTTTCCAGAACATTTTGTACATTTAGTACGTCCCAATATTTCTCAACCACTCACAGGGTGCCCTGCTTTCTTCCGGGGGCACAATGAATTTGGCCATCGGGGCACCATAATGGTTTTTTGGATCAATATTCTGTACTCTTGTGACCTGGACAAGCTGTGCGCTGTCCCAGGCAGCACTGAGAGACACTGCCATTTTGGCTCTCTTCCATTGCGGCCGCACACTCCTCTGCATCTGTCCCAGGCAGCACTGAGAGACACGGCCATTTTGGCTCTCTTCCATTGCGGCCGCACACACCTCTGCATCTGTCCCAGGCAGTACTGAGAGACACGGCCATTTTGGCTCTCTTCATTGCGGCCGCGCACACCTCTGCATCTGTCCCAGGCAGCACTGAGAGACACGGCCATTTTGGCTCTCTTCATTGCGGCCCGCGCACACCTCTGCATCTGTCCCAGGCAGCACTGAGAGACACGGCCATTTTGGCTCTCTTCATTGCGGCCGCGCACACCTCTGCATCTGGCTCTCACTCAGGCAGAGGCAGGTGTTGCTCCTCTGTTCCGTTCATCGACAAGGTGGCAGGATGCTGGAAGAGAAGCGTGTGAGTGGTTGGGTGGATATCCAGTGTACTGCAGTCTATAAAAAATACCAACGGAATTATTTCGATACCATCTAAAGCATTAGTGCACGACACGGGGAACATTCCTCCACCTTTTCTGGCAATGCAATGAACTGAATATTTTTTGGCATGCAGTACATAAAGCCACCATTTTAAAGATAAACATAGACCTAAATCTCTTATCTTCTCAATGCCATGGCTAACAGCAGGATAAATTCTAATAAATGTAGATTGCTGATTATTATCACATACTTTGTAAAGGAGTGCGTCCTTTCATTTTGGAAAAAGGAACCCCCCCCCCCCCCTAACAACCTTGGAACAAATTGTTCTAATTTTTGCCTCTTGGGAGATTAACCAAAGAACAACAAAATCACGGTCCTATTTTTTATGATTGTGATACTGTAGGCATTTAAAAAAAAAAGAAAATACATGTTTTATACAGTGAGCACCATAATTCAGTCGAGGGAAAACACCTTATGGTGCTCACTGTGCACTTGCTTATTCTGTTATGATTAATGTTATTATTGTAAATAATTATTTCTTGATGAGGGATTTTTTTTTTTCTCAGAATAAATTTACTTCAATTAAAGGTTGGATTTTTCTAATTTCTTCAGTGTCAGATTAAGCTAATTCACCAATTTTAAGATAATTAACCCTTTTTACTCATCTTTACCAGGGGTGCCAATAATTGTGGAGGGCATTGTATAAGGATAGATTTTAACACACATGTGCTAGCCATGACGTCTGGAAAATAGACAGAGATAAAATGAAACAAACCAAACGGTATATAACTGGGAATGGAATACGTATCCCACCTGTGGGAAGTCTGTGCCAGGTGGTGTGCAGCGAGCCAAGTGCTAATCTTTCTCAGTTTTCCATGAGCTGAACGGAATGTGATGCAACATGTTTTCAGTCTCGCCATAAAACTGTCATGCAGAAATAAACAAGCATATCAATGCCCACATTTTGTCAAAAAGCCTTTGCACCATTGCAAGCGCAAACATTCTCTTGAAATGTTTACAATAACAAGCTATGTAAATGCTGTGAGTTGTGAACAGTTGGTACGACTACAAACATATTAATATGGCAACATTTTTCATCTATTGCTACTAAAATGTCTAGGTGTGGTCTTGTCCTGCTCCCATGCTGTTCAAACCAGACAGGTGAATACGTGGACATAAAATACTCTGCTGGCTTTAATTTTCAGGATTCTGTATTGTTAGTGGTGGGTTTATGTCCTCAAAGTGCACTGTAGGAAAGGCAAACTGTTATGGGAGAATGAGAGGACATGGTTTTCACAAGGCATGACCCATGGCCCTGGCACCTACGCAGGAAGTGATGGCGATGGGAGTTTTCCGAGCAGTGGGTTATGCAACCTTTTCTTCATGTGCCAGCCGGCATGCCAAGGAGTGGTGTTCCAGCGCCGTGTTCCAGAACATTCCCTCTCAGCAGGAGCCGTGGAAGGAGCAGGGGTAGCGCTTTCATAGGGTTGCGCAAATACGATGTTATATTATCTATCTAAACCTCTGCACTGCAGTGCTGTGGTGTTTTATACGTGTACACCCACGACATGTGTGGGATGGAAGATAATCGTTCTCTGCATGAGAGGGCTGCGTGGGCGATGCGGGGATGGCTGGTCATGTCTTTCCTGCATTTCTTGTTCTCTGTGCGTCTCAGTCCGTCACTGCCACGCCCCGCCCTGCCCCGCCCCGCCCCACCTGCGACCGGATGATCTGCCTTCTCATTTGCTTTCGGAAGCAAACCCCTCCCCCCCCCCAACGCCGCCTGCCCGAGTCACGTCAGGCGCGTGGCGGGTCCGACCGCGTGAGTGGCTCCCAGGCCTCGGCCGGGGTGGCGCAGACGTCCCTCTGGGGGATACCGCTGTCCCATGTCCGGAATGTGCTGAAGATGTGAGAACCGGCCTTTCCCTGACATCGAGCTGTAGAGGGCAGAGACGGCTGCGTCACTGTGAGAGCGCTCTCGCAGATATAATCCCCAAGGAAACGCATGAACACTCAGGGATGGCGTCTCTCCGGAGAGCCCAACCGTGCTGGGGGGGGAGAGGCCCGACTTCTCTCAGGGACTGCCCGTCTCCTTTTCAGTGGGCAGGCCGGGTCCATGGGCTGAGATTTTGCTGCTGGAAGCATCTGGGGCCTTTGATTGGATTCTGTGGCCTTTGATTGGATTCTGTGGCCTTTGATTGGATTCTGTGGCCTTTTGCCAAAGAGCAGAGTGTTGGTCACAGATTTCGCCAGTCAAAGCTTTGCTCCTGCAAAGTCGAGTCACAGTCGGAGAGAGACCTTCTGTGCGTCTCTTCTCCTTGCCTCTTTGTCCTCTTTCTCCCTCCTTCTCTCCCTCTGTTCCTGCCAGAATTCCTACTTTACTCTTTCAATCACATCGCCTAACTTTTTTTTCCATTTCTCTGTTCCAGTTTCCCTCTAACCCCTCCCCCCACCTTCTCACTCCCCGAATTCCAAGCTCAGTCCAGCCAGCGTCTGATGTCTTGTCTTCCTCTAAGCACTTTCTACTGCTCACTGATAGGTGCTGACAGACTTTCTACAGGCTACGGGGGAGAGTAAACATCTTGGGAAGCTGTGACCCCCCCAGGGTATACTACCCCCAGCATCGCAAGGCTGTAGATTAATTTAGCATTGATCTATGCGTTCATCAGCAGCTGGTCCCTGCATCTCCACTGATCTTCACCTCCCTGCCCACAGGCCCAATTCACTGGTGCAGTGTGCTTGTGCTAATAACATAATCAATCAGCAAATTTGGCACCACGCTCCGTTATTATGCGTCCGTAGGCGAGATGGGATTTGAGATCAAGCGTTGCCGAAGGTTTATGAGCCGACTCCCCGGCTGGAGGGAACAAAGAATGAATTGTTCATATTCAATATTTCCCGGCCTGTACTTGCATCGCTAATGTTGTGAACAGTAAGAGTATTAGGTTTGTGTGCAACTTCGCTCCTCAATCTCAATCTCAATCGTTTAGTTGTGTCTACGTGGTTCTATGGGTTCCTGGACCTGTTCCCCAGGTGAACCCGGGGTCTGATTTAGCGGCTGGGTTTGAAGACGTCGAACTAGGGTTGGAAGGGCAAAAAAAGCAGGAACCATGTGACTCTCAGAGTGGCTCTTTACAAAATAACAGAGGAAACACTCACAAGGCAATCAGGTTTATTGAACTCCTGAACTCCCTGCAGGCTATGACGAAAGCATCTGCTTTGAAAGGACCAACACAAACAAATAGCGCTGTTCTCTCCTCTCCCTAATCATACCAAGTTTCAGGCCGGATGTTTTGGTTCTGTAATTAAAGTACGCGTTTGCTATCTGTGCTCAAGAATCCAAAGTGGTGAAATGGCTTTCGTAGAAGTTCAGGATATTTGTGTCTCTTGGGAGCACCAGCTGCTCAGTGATATTCAGAATGAGAAGAATCCCTCGACTGTTAATACCCTCCCACACAGTTAAGACACACGCACATTTAAATTCTTTATTTGAGGCTGCAGTTGACACACACACACACACACACACACGCACACACGCATAGCCCCCCTCTCGAACTGTGCAGCAAAACACGAGATGACTGTTGTATTGTACTCTGAGCCCAATGAGAATCTTACATAACTGACCGGCTGCCGCTCATAACGCTGGTGGAAGTCAGTACCCATACCCGATTATCTATGTAACGTGATCCGATGGAACAAGGGCTTTGCGGAAACAAACTTGGGGTCTGATTCCGTATCCAGGGAAAGGAGGATTAAGCATTGCGCAACAACAGGCATTCGGCAAATACTCCGACCAGGCCTGACTTTCTAGAGCGAGGGAGCCCGCCCAATGACAGGGGTTCGAGTTCGGGACAAATTAAGTGCAGTCCAGTTGCAATATATGGTTCTTGCACAGAAACAAACAAATCCAAAGAGTTGATTACATGTTGTGATGAGTTGACTCACTGCTGTGGTATGCTGAGGCCAAAGCTTACAAAGAACCACAAAAATATATAGGCCAGTGTTTCATTCATAGAATATTATAGGCTATATATGCTAGTATATACTTGTATATACTACCAGTTCTTTTAACTACATTTAGATTTTTCTTTTTTTGTAAGGGTAATTGATATTTTCAGCATTTGTGAAGAAATGCTGTGTTAATTTATTTCACTTAAAAATCCCTATTGATCTAGACAGGCCCTATCAGGAAAGGCTCACTGCAAGAGCAGTAGATTATAGGCCCGAGGTCTTATTCTCATTTTCTTCCTCTCTCATTGTCTTCCTCTTTAAGTATCGTTCTCTGTCCCTTTAAACTGTGTGTGAAGAATGGTGTGGGCAGAACAATGTTTATTTTTAGCCAGATATTTACCGGGGCATCTGATGAAGAAGCTGCGTTTTAGAGACGAGCGGTATGTGGCTTTAGAGTGCGGACAGATGGGAGCGGAGCAGTGCGATGACGAGGGAAGGTGGATGTAGGCCAGACTGGCAGAAGCTTATAAAGAAGGGAGCCTATAAAAGCAGTAATAGTGCCGGCCTCTGTAACCCACTGAGCCAGTCTGAGCTCAGATCCTTCCCAGTGGATCACCTGTCATCACTCCAAAGTTCTCCCTGCAGGTGGTTTGTGTGTGTGTGTGTGTGTGTGTGTGTCAGTCTGCACATATATCTGTGCATGTGTGTGCGTGATCACGCACGTGTGTGTGTGTGAGTCTGTGCGCGTGTTTGTGTGTGTGTGTGTGTGTGTGTGTGTCAGTCTGTGCACATATTCAGTATGTCTGTGTGTCTGTGCGCGTGTTTGTGTGTGTGTGTGTGTGTGTGTGTGTGTCAGTCTGTGCACATATTCAGTATGTCTGTGTGTCTGCGCGTGTTTGTGTGTGTGTATGTCCGGTGTTTATGTTTGTGCACGCATGCGTGTGTGTATCAGTCTGTGCACATATACACTACTCACAAAAAGTTAGGGATATTTGGCTTTCGGGTGAAATTTATGGAAAATGTAAGTTCACGTTACAGTGATATTATACGTATCATGAAAGTAGGGCATTTAAGTAGAAGCATGCAATGGTGATTTCCTCATCTCAAACAATTTATTGAAACAAAAGCCAACAACAGTGGTGGGTATACCACAAAAATGTCAATGTCTCAATAACTTGTCATGTGCCCTTGAGCATCAATTACAGCTTGACAACGACGTCTCATGCTGTTCACAAGTCGACTTATTGTCTGCTGAGGCAATGGCATCCCACTCTTCTTGAAGGGCGGCCCTCAGGTCATTGAGGTTCTGGGGTACAGAGTTACGAGTCTCTACACGGTGAGTCAGCTGATCCCATAGGTTTTCTATGGGATTCAGGTCTGGAGAAAGTGCAGGCCACTCCATTTGAGGTACCCCAGTCTCCAGCAGCCTTTCCCTAATGATGCGACCTCGATGAGCTGGAGCATTGTCGTCCATGAAGATGAAATTAGGCCTGTGTTGTTCATGCAGGGGCACAATGACTGGATTAATGATGTTATTCAGGTAGTATGGGCTTGTCACTGTACCATTCACAAAGTGTAGGGCAGTTCTGTATTGACTAGACACACCTGCCCACACTGTAACACCGCCACCACCAAAGGGTCGTCTGGTGACAACAGTGGCTGATGCATAGCGCTCTCCTTGACGTCTCCAACATCGTTGGCGGCCATCATTTCTGCTCAACGTGAATCGACTTTCATCAGAGAACAGCACTGAGGCCCACTGGTCCCTCATCCAGCGTAAATGCTCCCTGGCCCATGCAAGACGATGACGCCTGTGCCTGGTGGTGTGGTCAGGTACCCTTGCAGGTCGTCTAGCACGCAGACCACGCTGATGTAAACGGTTTCGAATGGTCTGACGTGACACTTGGGTGCCTCTCACCTCCCTTAAATGTGCCTGGAGTTGAGTGGCATTCATCATCCGGTTCCGCAGGGCACTGTTCACAATGAAGCGGTCATCAGTGTGGGATGTGGCCAAAGGACGTCCACTTCTATGCCTTTCTGTGACTCTTCCAGTCTCTCTGTATCTCTGTTGCAACCTGCTGATGACACTCTGTGACACTCTAAGCTCAGTGGCCACTTCCCTCTGAGAACATCCTGTTTGAAGCCTCGCAATGGCGAGGTACTGTTGATCAATTGTTAGGTGTCGTCTTGGTCTCATGATGTCAAAATGTGAACAGCATGATGAAGAGGACTGTTTAAATACCAATTCTAATTGAACCAGGACATTTATTGGTCGATTCATGGATCAAACACCTGTTGTGAATTTTGCCGTTCAGCTCCTTGTTAGAGAACAGCAAGTTGTGCAAAAAGTACTGAAACATTGAATAGTTGGACATGTGCATTCAAAAGTTTAGAGAAGGTCAAATTAATTTCATCTGTAAAGGTTATAGTGCATTTTAGGTTCATCCTGAAATTTCACACCCGAAAGCCGAATATCCCTAACTTTTTGTGAGTAGTGTATGTCTGCGTGTGTGTGCGTGTGTTTGTGCGAGTGTGTGTGTGTGTGTGTGTGTTTATGCGTGTGTGTGTGTGTGCGTGTGTTGTGCGAGTGTGTATATGCAAATTCGTAGTAGAGTGAGTGAAAGTGGGAGCGCACACTCAGGCAGCCATTGGGATGTGTCAGATGTGTTTTCGTTTTCGTTTCCGTCTCAAAGGGGCTGTAGTTGAAAGTATGTTTATCTGACTTACCGGAGATATTCCCACCAGGGTACCTCACCTCACCTGCCCCTCCTCACACCAGCCCTACAGATGAACGCCTCTCTGTGCTGAGGGAATCAGGCACACACATGCAGGCCTCACTGTGCTGAGGGAATCACACACACACACACACACACACACACACACACACACACACACACACACACACACACACACAGGCCTCTCTGTGCTGAGGGAATCACACACACACATGCAGGCCTCACTGTGCTGAGGGAATCACACACACACACACACACACACACACACACACACACACACACACACACACACACACACACACACACACACACACACACACACACAGGCCTCTCTGTGCTGAGGGAATCACACACACACATGCAGGCCTCACTGTGCTGAGGGAATCACACACACACACACACATGCAGGCCTCTCTGTGCTGAGGGAATCACACAGACACACACACACACACACACACACAGGCCTCTCTGTGCTGAGGGAATCACACACACACACACACACACACACACACACATGCAGGCCTCACTGTGCTGAGGGAATCACACTCACACACACAGGCCTCTCTGTGCTGAGGAATCACTCACACACATGCAGGCCTCTCTGTGCGGAGGGAATCACACTCACACACATGCAGCTTCCTCTGGGCTGAGAACATGGGGGGGCTTTAAGTAATGAAAAATACATCAGTGCTTCAGCAGAAAGTAAAAGCGCTCTTACACAGCACAGCCTGTCAGATGTTCCATGTGCGAGTATTTTTTTTTTTTATCCCCTCTTTTTTCTCAAACATGTGAAAGAAGTTAAATTATTGATGGGATTCCTCTCTTGATCACACGGTGTCACGTTGCTGGACGTGGCCTTGGTGATCCTGAACCAGAACGCTCGACCACACACCGACCGGCATACCGTACGAGAACGTGCACGTGCCGCAATCGTAACACACCGAGTAGTGCACAGAACATGCATTGGTAGGCTGCTTCCGTATTTACTGTCTGCTCTTGGGGATGTGTGTTTGACACGCTGGGCCGGGTGAGCGGGCGCATAGCTCCGACTCAGACGCAGGGGAAATGAGAACTGAGAGGAGCTGGTCTCCGCTGTGCCGCGTGTCTGCTCCACTGCCGCCCGACAGAGAGAACGATCACCTGACCGACCGGTTTCGCCGTGACACGAGGGCCGGCTGGTCTTTCCTGTCGTGTACAGTGGAGTTCACTGTAATAAACCACAGAGGAAGGGCTTGTTGCTTCAGCCTCAGTGTGTGTGCGCGTGTGCTTTAACACCCGAGCCTGTTTATTATCGTTGTTTTTTTTTTTCCCCTTTGGAAAAATAAAGCCGGGTGATTGCCTTGGCCCGTTTGATGTCGCTGTGCGTCCTAAACTAATGTGTTTCCTGTGTGGGATCAGATTTGGCCGGCGTCGGGAATGAACTTTGGCAGCGGCCGCTGGGGCCGGAGTGAGTAGGTGCTCGTACGCGGCTGACCGTGCGTCCTCCTCAGGACGCCGCAGAGTGTTAGGGCGACGCTGGGAGGCCAGGTGGGAATTTGGGGGGGGGGGGCCTGACTTTTGATGTTTTGTTATTGACTCTCTTTCCCATCAAAGCAGGGGAAGTCAAAATGGACAAAAAGGAAACAGGAAGAAAAAGGACAACCAAATAGAGGGGGGGGGGGGGGGGGGAGGCGGTGGGTACACCGGTATAATCATCATCACCATCATCATCATCATTATTATTATTGTAATTATTGTCATTATTATTACGTCTTGTCCGGGAAAGTGGAAAATATAATGATGTGAAAGTGTGTTTTTTTTTAAACTATGAAAGTGGGGGGGAAATTGAGGGCAGGGACAGACCCGTTTTGTTGTCATTTTATTGAAGTGGGTGAACACCAGGGTGTGAAATGAACACCAGCCACCAGCCAAATGCTGGTAAAATTTTGATTGTGACTGGTACATTTTTTACTCTATCGGCCAGTAAACCACCAGGTTGTGTTATATTGTAAAAGGTATATGGCTGGTAAAATGTTGAAAATGGCTGGTGATTTTTTTGAATCCACAAGCCACTCTGGCCAGTGGGTGAAACAGTTAATTTGATACCCTTGGTGAACATCGCGTCTCACCTCTGCAGCACTGGGGGGGGCATGTCCAGGTGCAGAGGGCAGCGCAGTGCCTTGCTGTTTGACATGTCCTCTACACCAACAGGCCATTTTCATGCGGTTGTCGAAAATATTAACTTCCATTTAATTAGTCGGTGGTGCCCTTTGCACTGGTTATGCTGTTTCTCTGAGACATTCTCCCCTCTGAGCCATACGACAGCTTGGTGCTGTTTTTACCCTATGAGGGTAGGGATCCATTCAGTACGGTGCACCTAGCAGATCAATACATGGGCTGCCTGGAAAAAAAACCTACTGATTATGCAAAAAAAATAAAATAAATAAAGAATAAGAATTTCACAGGTAGACTTTGGGTTTGGTAGACGTGCTTAACACGGTTGCATGTGTGCCGAACGGTCCACAGCAGAGCTGAGGTGACCGGATAAGATCAGCGGAGTGAGTGAGACTCGCGGAAGGCCTTGGGGGGAGCACACACACAGGCCTGTATCCCATCATCCTCGGCGTGAGACGGCTGCCTCCGAGACTGCTCTTTGCTTATCTGAGCTGTCAGGGTTTGATGGGGCTGTGCTGCTGTTTGTGTGCTCTGGGTGTCAGTTTGAGGAGGTTTACGGGGTGGACGGGGTGGACGGACGGGCGGGGGTGTCCGCGTCTGGGACAGGATGGGTGATAAGGATCCCAGAACACCGCATTGCTGACAGATTGCATCACGTACGGGTGTCGGGGGAGGTCAAGTGGCTCCGCTTTCTTATATAACCTTGTTAGGGGCTCTGGATGCTGCGGGCCTACGTAATGCTACTTGTTTATACAGGCAGGGTGCTTGTTGTCTTGGGGACGAGCTGTTCTTGATGCTGGAGCGGTGCTGTATTTGTGGTGGCAGTCAGAGGATAGGGCCAGCAATGGGAATCCTCAGTGTGACTGCTGTTCTGTCTCTCCGGCCTGTTCTATGACCTCACCCGCAAGACAAACAATAACACGGAGAGAGATGAGCAGATAGCCCATGTGTCAGTTTGGTTTAATGCCTTTTGTGTTAAACCCCGTTTGGGGACTGGGTGCAACCAGCCAGACAAGTGTGGAAAAGTGTTTTTTTTATGTGGGTTGATTAGCATTGTGTAGCTCGCCCAGTGTTTGTCTTTTTTGTGTTTGTACAGCAAAATCAGCTTATTAGATCATTTTTTCTTTTTTTTTTCTTTTATCCTTGTGTTTTGCTGAGCTTGCTTGTCCTGCTTTTGATTTTTCTTTGCAGGCGATCCTGATTCTTCAGTTACAATGTGTTGTCGTAAGACTTGAGTTCCCCGTGGTCCGGATGTCTCTGTGTCTGTTTCGTATTACTCACTTGTAACCAGGAGCTCTGCAGAAACAACAGAGTATCTTTGTACAGAGCAGCCATGTCATGGCCAAGAGAAACTGTATGTCTGTGTTTGTTCTCGGGGCCCAGCATTGTGTGTTTGTGTGCGTCTTTGTGCGTGTACGTACGTGTGTGCGCGTGAGCCTATGTGTGTGTGCGTGTACGTAAGTCTGTGTGTATGTGTGACTGTGTTTGTGCGCGTGTACGTAAGTCTGTCTGTGTGTGTGTGTGTGTGTGTGTGCTTGGCTACTGTGTGTGTATATGTGTGTGTGTGTGTGTGAGAGAGAGAGTTTGTGTGTGTGATTGTCTATGTCTGTGTCTGTAAGGTCATTATGACTGCTGACTCTGTTCCTCCTGCGGCCATTGTATCACATGACCTGTCCTGGAAAGGACAAGCTTACAGGAAGTTCACTCCAGGCACTATAACTTTAAACCAGGATGGACATGCAGGAAAAAAATACAGCTCCATAAATTAGTTTTCCTGTCTCTGTCCACCACAAATCATTGGATCCTTTTCCTCCGTCTCTTGGCAACACCACGGCCAACTGTCTGGAGAGCGTGGATTAGCATGGCTGTCCTCTGAAAACATTACAGCCACCAACTGCTTATCTCCTGGCTGAGCTGAAAGGCTACACCTCCTGTACAGGTAGCGCAAGCAGCCTGCAGGTGCCCGATTGTCGAGGGGAGTCGCTTGTGGACGATGAGGCCCGAGACTGTGGGGACCCGTTGAAACTCTTCCTACCTGGCCAGTATTAGCCCCGTGGCTAATTACGCAGGCCACAGTTGGCACTAGCATGGTCCAATGGTCCAAGCACTACCCAATAGCCCCTTGGGTCTCTTTGTCTCCAAACAAACTTCTTAGCTTTCCCTGCAGCCCTCTTGCTAGCAGCAGTGCGGGCGTTGCCTGGCTCTCCTGGGCCAGAGCCGGACTCCTCCCCACACCCCCACCCCGTCAGCTGATCCACTACAGCTGTGTATTGTGTCTCAGCCAGGACCTTCCGTCCTGCCAGACACCCCCCCTCGTCCAGCTGGAGCCCGGAGTACTGACGGTCCTCCTCATGTTACACAGAGGAGAGAGGAAGGATGGCCATTTTCCCTGCTGCAGGGGGAACAGCAGAAATGCACAGAAAGAAGAGGCTGGCCTAATTCACACGTTCCCACAATGCAGAAAAACCAACGACTAAACTACTTAAAATAAAGTGCAGTTGTTTGGTACAGTTCGGATTTCTTTTTGGAGCTGATATCGATTGGTCTTTACTGAGTGTGATATAGATTTTTGGTGTCTATCGCCTCTAATGGACGCTGACAGGAAGCGAATAACACACACACACACACACACACACACACACACACACACACACACACACACCTCCCAGCCTGTTTCTGTTATCCTGCTCTCTGCGTGATTTGGGCTCTTTCTCAACAGGGAGCAGAACTAGAGTGATTGCAGAAGTGCAGCGCTGTGCCAGTGTAAATAACGGGCTCTCTGCTCCCTGATTTAAGTGATTATTCCCCTCTCACTCAGGTGTGTGTTCCTCCTTTTCGGTTTCCACCCTCCTGATTAAACCGACAGCCTTTGTCTCTGCTGCTCCAGCGACGTTTCTGGGGGGCGGAGGGGGGCGGGTGGACCAGGTGCAGGTGAACCACGGCAGCTAAGACGCTAAGCTATCAGAAGAAAAATCTATAAGCGCTCGCTTTGGCAAGCATTTTTATTTATTTATTTTTCCCAGAGAAAAGCTACATCTGCACGAAGTCATGGAAACTGGAAGGGGTGAAAGCAAGCCGCCGTTCCCGTCTCAGTGTGTCTGGCGCCCCTGAACATGAATGGGGAGCTCGGCCACGTCAGCGTGTCTGTGCGAAGACGCCGCTGCTGCCTGCTGCTTTTCTCGTGCTGCCTGTTCGCACGGCCCGACGCAGTCTGTCCCTGCCCTCCTTATTCTAACCTCTCCCTCTCGGTCCAGAGCTCGCCGTCTGAGCCGTCGCACGCAGTGGGCTCCCCGGCGCGTGTCCGCGAGCGAGTCCACGCGTGTTATGTTTGTACGTCGGTCAAGTTCTACGTCGGGTGACGTACGGGACGTTTCATTGAGAAATTTTATTGTTTTTTCGAGGGACTGGAGAAGGAAGGAGACTGAGAACTTTTTTGAAAACAGGAAGTTGCAGCTCAGCTCTGCATCTGCTGACTGAAAAAACGGAGATGAGTGGAAATGAGGAACAGACACAAGGCCAGGAAAACGGCTGCTGAGAGAAGCAGTGTGCAAGAGCAAGCTTCGCTGTAGAAGCCCTCTCAGCTGAACAGTGGTGACGCATTCATCAAAATGCCTAGAGATAATGGCTTTTTGATTCTGTAAAGAGCTTAGAACATGTAGCTTATGGTGTGTGTGCATGTGTGTGTGTGTGTGTGCGTGTGTGTGTGCATGTGCATATGCATGTGTGTGGCTGTGGACAAATGATACAGATAGGTGCAGTCATCCAGAAAGATCCTCTTTCTGTAGAACTCCCATATGAGCACTTAGGAAGTAAACTGGTCTACTCTGCTTACCCATATTTGCACGGCATTCTGAATTTGACTGTGGGGCTACTTGCCCCTTTAAAGCACAGATATTCTTCAGTGCTTCGTTGTTTTTCCTAGCTTTCATACAGTTATTTGTTCCTTAACCTTTAAGTCATGTGGAATGAGAAAAGGTGTGTGTCTGCGTGTGTGTCTGCGTGTGTCACCAATTAATTTCATTGCGATTAAACAAGCACTTGTGTGTGTCTGTGTGTGTGTGTGTCCAGTGTGATCCAGTGATATTTGAATGCTGCAGTGTTCATGGACTCTTGAGCAGTGAGTTGGTTCCTGTCTCCTGGCAGGGTGTATGTGAAATGGGCAGGGTGGGGGGGGGGTTGGTGTACCAGCGAGGCACGTCTCCTCTCTGTGAAGGATCTGGGAACCCGGTCAACACTGGGAGGATTGTTGTGGCTTTTGTTGAGCCCAGACAAAGCTGGGACGAGGTGCTGTCATTATGAAATCGGTTTATATTTTTTCTCTCCACCCCCCTCCCCCTCCCCTGCGTCACGGTGGCCAGCCTTACCTCTCTGTCCCAGACGCTCAACAACATTGAATCATTTCTAATTAAGTTTCTAGCCTCTTTATCCCCTATCATGTTCTCCCCATTCCCTTTTTTTTTTGTGTCTATAGTAGCAGTGTTGTCCCCAAAATCCGTCCCAACAATCGGCCCTTTCAGCGGGTTGCTATTGGGTTTCGTACTCTTTGACGGCCGTGGGAGAGAGACTGATGAATCTCTTTGAAACGAGCCAGCAGTGAAAATGCCCAGGGTGGCTTCTCCCAGTGTTTTTTTTGTCTCAGAGGCAGGGGAATGATGCTCTAGGTGCCAGAACAGTCATCCTGTAATGCCCAGTATCGGTACCAGAAATGCCATTGGTTTTCTTTTCAGTCTCGCTAAAATAAAAAGTTTAATCTCAGAGGTTTGTTTGGCATGGCTGCGATTTTCACAGTGCACTTTGTGGCACAGAATAGTCAAGTCAAGTCAAGTCAGGTTTATTTATAGAGCACATTTCATACAAAAAGTAACACAATGTGCTTCACAAGGCAAAACATGTATAATAATAAAAAATAAATAATAAATAAAAAATGAATAAATAAAATAAAAAAGGAATAAAATACAAGCGGCGTAAAAAAGGACCAGACAATTGCCGAACAAACACAACATTGACTTAATTAAAAGAAAATTAAAAACCTAGTTAAAAGCAACAGTAAAAAGAAATGATTTAAGTCTACTTTTAAAAGAGCTAAGTGTTGGGGCATTTCTGATATCACTTGGCAGTACATTCCATTTGTTTGGGGCATAATGACTAAATGCAGCTTCTCCTGCTTTAGAGTGCACTCGGGGGACAACAAGAAGTCCACTGGCTGATGATCTTAGGTTTCTTGTTGGTTGGTATGGCACAAGCAACTCCTTAATGTAGTGGGGAGCAGGGCCATTTAGAGCCTTATAAACAAATAAAAGGATTTTAAAATCAATTCTGACATTGATAGGAAGCCAGTGTAAGGATTTAAGAACAGGTGTAACATGATCATTTTTCTTGGTCCTACTCAAAATCCGTGCAGCAGCATTCTGTATAAGCTGCAGACGCCTAACAGTTTTCTTGTGGAGTCCAGAAAAAAGACCATTACAATAGTCAAGTCTGCTTGAGACGAAGGCATGTATCAGTTTCTCAGCATCTGAATTAGACAGAAAGCCTCTAATTTTTGAGATATTTTTTAGGTGATAGAAAGCTGATCTTGTTACAGAATAGGCATTTGTGAAGCTAGCCAAATTAAGCCAATAGGGCAGAAGGGAAAATGTCACATGATACAGCAGGGTGGTGTAGTAAGCCGTTTGACCCATTGGCGCACAAAGCAGATTATGGTGGGTATTTTATAGAGACACGAAGGTAACGGCCACTTTGATTCATAACCAGCTCACCTTTAGCCGACGAGCTGGTTATGAATCAAAGTGGCTGTTTTTTAGTAAGAACCTACTACACACAAATACTTCATCAGAAACAGTACGAACTTGAGCATATCACTACACATACCTGTACAATAAACATACCTGTACAATATGTTCTGTCTCAGTGTATTATTATTTTCTTACTCTTTTCAATCGCTTTCTCAGCCTCATTCTTTTGTTGTTGTGGGCGCATGGGCGTTTGTCGTTGCCATGGCAGTTCGACAAAGCATTCCGGGCCCTGGAATGTTGGTGAGAAAGGAGTCTGTGCTCGAAAGACTAAACCTGGCCTGTGTTCGAGTGGAACTAGTGTGTGTGTGTGTGTGTGTGTGTGTGTGTGTGTGTGTGTGTGTGTGTGTGTGTGTGTGTGTGTGTGTGTGTGTGTGTGTGTGTGTGTGTGTGTGTGTGTGTGTGTGTGTGTGTGTGTGTGTTGGGGTGGGTGGGGGGTGCTGCCAATTTCATGGTGGAAAGAAGGCCTTTTTCTTCTCCTTTAAACTTGGTTCTCACTCATTGTCATTTTCCAGGAGGGCTGAGTGTGTGCTTTTATGTTCTGAGCTCTGTCAGTAGGGGAAAAAGACATTCCAATGGATAACAGTGTAAAAATCTGATTATGTAATCATGAGCTGAGTGCTTCGTGCGCACGTTGGCAGGAATTTGTGTAAATGCGAGCGAGTCAGCCGTGCCGTACGCTCGGGGTCGACAGGAACGCGCAGTGCGGTGACACAGCATTTTTTGATCCACCACCTAGCGAAGGAGCTTGCGTTATCGCCCCCTTTTCACATTCATCTGCCTGGCCTCTTTGTCTCTCTAACAGCTTGCGTGGGAAGAGAAATCATGGACGGATCATTAGAAAGTGTGCTGAAACGATTGCCATTGGGGTAAAGCAGAAATAAAAGCTCAGATTTTAGCATGGCTGTGATCAACAGCCATGAGTAGTAGAGGGCTGCACATCATTGTCAGTCTATTCACAGTATTAAGTTGCTATAGGTAGATCTGCATGCCCTATTAGCATAATATATAGCCTCTTATATGCTCGTTAATACAGCTGAATGTGTGTCCCCTTCTTCTGGATCACACACCCATGAGTTTCATCCCGAAGTCCTGTCACAAGACCATGACTCCACCCCGGTGTGCACCCGGCCCGCCTGTGACTGCTTCGCTAAACGGCCCGCCTGCCATTCCAGACCCGCCCCATCCCACCGGTGTCATTACCGGCTCCAGTCGGCCCGTAATCGCATGGCGGGTGGGCGGAGCCTTGCGCGAGTGATGCTGCGGAAGGTGGGCGGAGCCTGACCGCAGATAAACGACGGCCAAAGAATAGACGAGGACCACCGTCTGCTTCTGTCAGTTTCAGTTTTGGATCTCTTTCGTTTCTTGTTTCATTTTGTTCTGGAGGAATGCGGTTTGCACCCTGTGCTTTACTGCCCCCGTAATAGCGGCCGTGTCCGTGGTTACAGGCGATGTCCCAGCACCCTCTAATTTGCCCCGTTTCTTTCCTTTACCGGTTGTGCAGTGAAGGCTGTAAATAGCGGCTGGAGAGGCCGGCCATGGAGCGTCTAGATTCCCCACAGAAAAATAACGGCAAAACTGGGGACCAATATGTTGTTTCACAGCGGTCAGAAGACGGCTGCCGGAGAGAGGGGGGAGAGCGAGACAGAATCCGCGCTCCCTCACCTGCGTCTGTTTCATACAGCGCTGCAGTTTTTTTTTTTTCTGTCCTGGGATTAGCGCGCAGGTGTGCGTGTGCAGACAGAGTTCCCAAAGCTTCTCCGCTCCCGAAAAGCGACCGGATCTACCGGCGTTTCTGCACTAACAGGAAGGGGAAGGAGGAGGCGCTGTGATGAAAGCGGTGTTTTATTGCCTGGGCGACTGAGCAAGAAGATCACATGAAAGGCAGCAGACGGCTGATAAAACCAGCCAGCTCTCCTCTGCACATGTTTCTCTCTGATCGATCCACGTCACTACATGTGACACTGCCAGTGCAAGCTTTCAAAATTATTCAGAAAATGGAAGAGTATTTTAAAAAATTTTGTATTCCTGTTTTACTGAGTGAGGTTCAGTTATCTTTTCTATAAACACGTAGGCTACATGGTTAACTGGCTTTGCGCCTCAAAGTACCTGCGTGTACTGCGTTATTATGTTGAGTCTACCCTCCCATCAAAGGCATTGCCAACCTGAGCTGCTCTGAGTGGGTGTGAAGCAAGTGGCAGGAAGCGGCTTGCTGCCATTAGACATCTAGATGTCTAACAGACCGAGGCTGTCCCATAGAGTTTCTGAGGGCAGAAGTGAGAGGCAAGGGTACAGGGGTACAGCACCCAGTCCAGGTGAATGGCAGTGCCCCCTGACTTGTCTCCCTGCAGTCAACGGGGTGTAACGTGGCTTGCCTTCTGGAACGTGCAGCTCGGTGGATAATCCCATGGTGCTCTTGTCGTGGCGGGATATCAGGGGAGCAGATGCCCTGGCAAAGTGCCCTGGGCGGGACAAACCGTGCCGGGGGGGGATTAACCCCCACTCCGGCCCCAAATGTGAGGAGAGCAGTGTGGGAGGCGGGGTGGAGTGGAGAGAACTGTTAAATCCCTCTGCAGGATCTGTGGGACCACTGCAGTGTCTGTCAGGCGGCCAGACAGCCCTGGGGCTAAGAGATGGGTGGTAACACAAACAGAGCCATACCGGTGTGTGGGAGTGCGCTCTGCAGAGAGTAGGCCTGTAGTTTTCAGAGACACTTCTCTCGCTAAAGAAAAATCCCTCTCTGTTTGTTTTAGTCCGGCCTCCGCGTCCTCATGAATATTCAGCGCTTGTGAGTTCAGAACAGTCTGGCCATTCCACTGCACACTGCAAAAAAACAAATCTTAACAAGCATTTTAATCTCATATTTAGACTTTAGAATCTTATTTCTGTTAGTTCGTTTTATTTAGCAAAAAAAGTATCTGCCAGTGGTGTGAGATATTTTTACTCATTTCAAGATTTGCCAGTGGGGTAAGATAATTTCACTTGTCAAGTAAAAAGTAACTTAAAACAAGCTAATATTTCTCATTTTTGAGGGGGAAAAAAATATGATTTTAAGTCTCATTACAAGACTAAAACACTTAAGACATTTTTTGCAGTGCAGCTGTGGCTTTCTGTAGGTGTCCAGTGCTGTTTCTCTCCCTGAAAGCTGTTTGTTCCGCTTGAGTGCACAGCGAGCGCCGTGCCGACGTGGAACCTTGATTGCGCCGTAATCTCCCGTTCACTCCGTTACCACGGAGACAAATATGCGAGGCTCTCTCGGAAGGTGGCCTTCGGCAGGGTACTGCGAGTGCTAAAACTGCACCGTGACCCAGCTGGTGGCTTCTCATGCTTTATCTCATCGCTCTCCCTGGGCCGATGATCAAAACGTCGACAAGGGCTCTCTCGCTTTACCTTGTGTGGTCCTCCTCGCGCAGGCTAGCCATAGCTATGATTTGTTTCATTCTGCTCTGTCCTTCAGAAATGTCTCTGAAGGACACTGCAGGAATGACTGGAAACAATCTGTGAGCGCTGACAGACAACTTTCAACACTAAAACATATGAAGGTTTCGATACACAGAAACGTGTGATTATCCAAATAGTGTGGCCACTCAGGCCCATCTGAGGAGTGTTAGAGGATATTCACATGAGCATGTCAAATGCTTACAAATGGTTGTAAGCAAGCTGGGGAACAGTACAGGAGTGGTTTTACTGCATAATGACCATAGTAATGGTGTACTTTTCCTTTTGCAAACTATTGTGTCTTTGTTTCATAATTGCAAAATCTTCGCTGTTTTTTTCCCCCCAGATTTCAGTAAGGTGTGCTGTGCTCATGTTAGCCTGGCATGCTTTCCATATCAGTGCAGGGTTTAAACAAACATGAAAACAAACAGTGTCGTTCAATGGTGCATGTCTCTTTTATGCTTTCCCCCATCTCCCCATGTGAAACGCCCAGTCATATTCACCAGATGCAGTCTTTTCTGCAAACTGCGCTATCAATTCAGCAGAGCGCCATTAGGCACAAGCTCTCCTCTGAAACACGTGCTGTCGAGCCACTGAATCTCCTCACACAGCAGTCCCCACACTAGTTGAGCTTGCACGGACACCAGTCAGAGGAAGACACTTCATGTCCAGCTTGAGGAAGTCCAATGCAGATGCCCTATTGACCAACACGGGCGACTAGTGAGAGGTTAGACTGGCTGACTTCCATGGGAGGCGGGCCGCTAAGAAGCCCTAATGCAATTCGCCGAACAATTCTGTGAGGGAGATATTTTGATTGGTTTGTGTATGATAGTTCTGTCCAAGCTCAGGCCAGCACAGTCAGCACTGTCCCGGTGTGTGTGCCATTTACAGTAGTATGCTCATCTTTGAGAGCCACAGCACAGGTTGCAACAATCCCGAGGGAATGTTGCAACCCCTGCTGCACTGACTGTGATTGTGAGGTTTCTGTAGATTAACTGCCTCGGTTTTATCGCAACATGGATTCATGTTACAGCTCCCAAACTGAAGCAGTTGCCGGGGGGAGCCGGGGGGAGCCGGCGAAGACTGTTACACGACAGGAGCTGGGTTGCCAGCTGTCTCAAGGCCTTACATGAACATGATTGAAAAAAACCTTAGACTTCAATGTTGTAATTTTCCACCAGTTGCTTCTTGACGATGTTTACCAATGCTTTTTTGTGTGCATGGCTGGACTGGAATGGAAATTGTCTTTAAAAAGCTGCTTTAAAAAAACCACAGATAACACAGAGTCCTGCCTTGGCCGTGAGGCATTTGTTACATAAAGCACCTATTCACTTTGCTGCGCTGGATTTCACTTCCATTTTCCTCCCTAATTAAAGTTGCTTTCTCCATGGCAACCCAGGGCTGCTTCGAGCGAGAGTAGGAACAAGATGGATCCTTTCTTCCAATTGTGCTACGAGGTAAAGTGCCACCCCGATCGGGTGCGCGTTTGCCCCTTTTGACGAGAGTACTGAAGGTGGCGTTTGTTGAGACGGCATAAGAAACATGTTCACCGGATTAGCGCCTCATCAAATGTCAGTTATCCTCCTGATATTGGGGATCGGCTCCCCTAATAATGAGGTCCCTGGGACAATGCCTCTTAGCGGCGGCCGCCCACGTGATGGTGTTACTGTTCCAACTGGCCGGGCACAGCGTCGCCCTTTGTCTGCACGACAGTGCCAAACGCCATGGCCAGCTGCCACTCTACCAGTCACGGGTCATAAAATGACATCCCCCTCATACATGGGCAGGGGCAGATTGTAGATTGGAATGACCAGCCTGTGCTCCGAGGTCTTTACGGGGTCCAGCGCTCGTGGGTGACCCGGTTCACCGTTCCTCCTCATTAGCGTGGCCCGCTTCGAGTTTGCGGCTTGATGATGGGGTGTGAACTGCGAGTGAGCGTGCGTTATATCCGGTGGCGCTTTGTTTGGTCCGAGTCTGCGGCCGCTCCTCTGCTGCTCTTAGAGCCCCGTGTGGTGCACCCTTCCGGCAGCTCTGCTCAGACCTGGACATCTGCAACTCATCTACTTCCTGCTACACACCACTGCTGTGTGTGTGTGTGTGCGTGTGCGTGTGCGTGTGCGTGTGCGTGTGCGTGTGTGTCTTTGGCTCCGTGTGTATGGGTTTGTTTGTATGGATGACTGTCATTGTGTGTCCGTGTGTTATTGTGTGTTTTTCCATCTCCACTTTTCCTCTGTGAATTAAATCAGTGATAGTTGTACCTAATAAACCACACATGTCTATGCTTTGTATATGTTGTAAAGAATATTAACTGTACATCGTTTGGAAAGTGCCACGCCGGTAAAATGATGAAAAGAGGTTTTATACGAATCAATATTAATATAATTAGTACTGGAAGTGGTTCACTCTACAGATATACCATTCTGAGCTTGTGTTGTTATTTTTTTGTCCTGGATGTTTGCTTCCTCATGAGAAAACTGAACATGTCAATAACCATGATGAAGCACAAGTTGCACAAGGGAGAATAATAAGAATAAATGGCTTTGTATGGATTAGTTAAGTTCTTGGAACAGGGGGAGTGTAAGAATGATTTGGGACCGCACTCACTGGAGCTGCCAAAAAGGACTAATTTCACAATTTACGCCAGTTTACAGTCAGAAAAACTCCCTCAAGAGATCAGGAGTTTTTATTTCCTGTAAGAAGAATAAGGACAAGTAGGTGATACTCTTTTTTTTTTGCCCTGGGATGAATTCCTGTATCTGAGGTAGAACATTATGGTATTAAATTAAAAGATGGGGTGAGTCATATTAAAAATATATTTTTTCAGTTGTGATTTTTCAAACCTGTTCAAACAGTTCTTGCCTTTGCCCTCTATCACAAGTGCTTAATTCCAGCTTAGTGTATTTATGACGTGGCGCGGCCTGTGTGTTTACTGAGTAATGTTTGAAGTCCACAAGCTGTTGTTGTTCGCCGTCTCCCTGGCGACGGGTTTGCTTTCTCCAACACAGAGGATATTCTGGAGAAAGCTGGCCAGTTTAGTTTGTCTAAGCCTTTGTGAGAGAGAGAGAACATTTTCTGCATTTTCTCTTCTATCTCCTTGGGGCGCTTGTCGATAGCTCTTAAAGAGAAAGTCTCAGCCAGAGACTTGTGACATAAGTGGTTGTAATGGGCACACATTTTCCAATAGCTTGGCTGTACTTTCCAAACTTACCTTTTATTGTCAGTCGTGCTTCAGTAGGGCCATGGCCACACTATGTTCTCCCTTCATTTTGGACGTGCCTTTATCCTCCATTCTGTGGAAGGTTTGTTTGGGTTGTATTGTGTCTAACGGTGGCTGTAATTACAGTTGTGAGAAGGCCTCTTGCTTGAAGCTACCTTGAAAACAAGGTCCTGTATTCAACATTTGTCCTTTTACTTTGACCCGCAAGTAAATGCAAGCATTACACTTTTTCTTCACAAACTCAAGGTTTGTCAAGTTTGTTTTAGTAATTGCTGAACTAGCCGAACTGTGTTTGTGAAGAACAAAATGCAGATCTGCATTTAAATGCAATTCAAAGTTAGGGACAAATATTGATTGAATCCAGGCCAAGGTATGTATCTCCTGGGCAAATAACGGATAATGTGGACTTGTGATTGATGTGGAATCCTGAGAATTTGAAACAAATGTAACCAATACATTAGAACATTCCATGGTTTGGTAACCCTTTGTTGGCTAGGCTTAATTAAAGCCGTGATGCATGTCATGTCAAGTCAAGTTTATTTGTATAGCACATATTCATACAACTGAATGCAAATCAAAGTGCTTCACAGAATAATGAAAAAAATACAAGAAAGATTGATTTGACAGAAAAGAAGAATAAAGCCCACTCTTAAAAACTGAATCCAACAACAATCAGCTTGCTACCTGCTATCTGCTGTGCACAGTACATACAATACAAATACACAATAAATGTGGTGTTACAGACCACTTGCATGTTCTTCAGGAAGTTAGCTGTCTAGGATTGAGGCAGAGCAGTAAAGGAAAAATATAATTTTGTTCACTATTCTGTAATTAAGAGAATTTGAATCACTCATGCAATTAGCTAGCTTGGTGTGTGCCTGGGATATGTACGGCGACGTGCATGAGAAAAATCAGAAACCAGGAACCTTTTTGGTAGCCCTGACCATTACAGTACATTTATCCAGAGCAACTTACTTAGGTTACATTTTTACATTCGATCCATTCATACGGCTGGAATTTCTTGCGGAATCAATTCTGGTTAAGTACCCTTCTCAAGGGTACGACGAAGGCGCCCCAGCTGGGAATCGAACCGACAAACTTAGAGTTACAAGTCTGGTTTCCTAACCATTATGTTACACTGCCACCGTGTTTAGCTGTTCCACCACCCGGCCTCCCTCTGACCTGGTCCCCTCTTCCTGTTCCACAGAGAGGAGGTTCAGGAGAACTGCGTTCGCTGGAAGAAGAAGTTCTCCTTTGTGTGCAAGATGAGTGCTAACCCTGTGACTGGTGTGCTGGACCCCTGCGTCTGCCGGGTCTCGGTCCGCAAGGTGAGGTCTTTGTCTCCGAAATAAACGGGGTCCCGGCATAGGAGCTCAACACACACACACACACACACACACACACACGCACGTGCCTCATTCTCACACACACAAATACACATGCGTAGGAATATGCGCTCACTGCACACACATATGCACGCATACACAGACAAATGCATACACGGTCGAACGCGCACTCACCCACACACCCCACATGTGTACACACACATACAGAAACACACGTACGCATGCACACACATACTCTTCATGTGGTGCACGAGGTGCTGCTGTGTTTACTCCAGATGGCCTTGTGGGCCTTCCTTGGCCGGGTGCTGTGAATATCGGATGCTACTGCTCCCTTTATGTCTCCTGGGTTATTTATTTTCCCCCTGCAGGGGGGAGTACAGGGTGTGTGTGTGTGTGCTCTGTGTCTGCAGCTCCTTTTGCCCTAAATATACTGTAGCATCCCAGCCAAGCCCAGCCCACACTGTAGAGCCCCAGCAAACACACAGGCACTTCAATGCACCTTGATTTCATCTGTCTCTTCCTGTTTTTCCTTGCAGGAACTCAAAGGAGGAAAGACCTTTTCAAAGGTAAGAGTTGAACCTATACACACTCACACACACGCACACACAGTCGAAGGCACTGCAATCTCAGGAGGAAAAGGACCGAGAATCCTAGTGTTCAACAATAGCAGCAGTGGGCTTTCTCCACTCTGTCTTTCCCACACCGAGTGTGGATTTCCTTCAGTTAAAAATACACCTTGTGGAGCCTCCTACTGAGACCATTTCCCTAAATAAAGACATTTATAAACAACAGCTTCAGAGAAATGGAGAAAAGGAAATGTTTCCATTTACACCTCCCTTTCTTAGCTTCACACGCACACATAAACATACACATACAGAAACACAGACACACACACACACACACAGAGAAACTCACACACACACACACACACACACACACACACACACACTGTGACTGACCAGTATATCCTACACAGGCAGCAGCGTGTAGTAGGGGTGTAACGATTCTCCAAATCCACGGTTCGGTTCAGACCTCGATTTTTGAGCCACGGTTCGGTTCATACCTCGGTTTTTTTTGTTTTGTCTGTGTAATGTGTAATATTTACAAAATATACAGCTCATGGTTTTTCCTACATAGTAAATAATTTGGCGGCCGCCAAAATAATTTCACGGACCACCAAAGGGAAATCGCGACCGCCAAAATTACAATAATTGACCAAACGGCAAATAAAATCATATCCGAATGAATTTAATTTAATTTTTTGTGTGCAATATGGTCTTTCGGCCAGCGGATGGTGATATATATTGTACTAGTCGCTTCAATATGTCAGTACTAAGAGACGAGGAGAAGAAGCATAGAACCTAGACTGAAGCCTATAGAAATGCGGCTCAGCTATTCTGTGGCAGAGTGCGACTCGGTAGAAAGACATAGCATGGGCAGCGAGTTGGATGGCCAATTTTGAATTAGGCTAGCGTTGAAGCCCTAACTTCTGAAAAGGTAAAAGCTTTAACCCGATCCACGTTGGCACCCCATAACTATAGTGTTAGACTTATCGGTCCCAATTACAGTAGTCTATTCATGTCTGTCTTAAATTATAAACTAGGCTACAGCTTTAAGAAAACCACAGTGCAATAAAATAAGGGTGCTGTTAATAGCCCAAAGCGCTTACGACCCTCATCTTGCCACAGCCACAGACTGTAAAATGCAGTGTTTACAAGAAAATCATGTTCAGCTAGAAACAATAATATTTTTTTAAAATATTGTACAAATAGCCTACGCATTTGGCGTTTTCCATTGCTTACTGTAGGCTACTATACAGTAGGCTACCTGATGCACTTTCGGATTGGAAGTCATTTTTTTCCTCCAAAATCCCTGTTAATGGAACCATATATCTTACCTGTAAGCTATATGCAGGTAGGCTACCACTGTGTTATGATTAACCCTGAAGAGTTTATCTTGTTACGTTTCGCCAAAGTCCCGTACAGTCGACATTTCCACAGTCACCTATCGCATTTAGGGCTGAAATAGTCTACGTTGCTGCTGTTATGCAAAAACACAAATTTTTTAAACGTGTAGCTACACTTGTTTTTTATTTCTGTTTTAGAGTGTTGTTTATATATTTTTCTATTTGTGCGCTATCAAAATAGCCTAAATGGTGTAATATTCAAATAAGGACTTTTGATTTTTAAAACCTAACTCCTAAACACAACCCCACTGGTACTTTGCAATCTAAGCCTACATGGGCTCTTTGAACTCCAAAAACTGTATTTACGGTAAAATGAATGCAAATAATGTTGCTGCTCACGCACTGCGCGCGCTCGCATTGGTACCGCCAAAACCCATTTCTCTGCCAGGAAAAACCCTGCAGCTTGCCCTAACTTTAAATAGAATAATAATTTCGTGATTTACATGTGTTATAGTGTTAATTGTGAAATGAAAAAAATTAGTTTCTTACATTAGTAACGTAATGAGAGCTCAACAGGCTGCACCTGCAGCGGTGGCAGCGGGTTGGGGTTGAGGGAGGGGGTGTGTCGCGGTTCCGTCTTCCAGAACCGCGACACAAGACCGTGGACGTTTGTATCACAGTTTCGGTCTCGGTTTCAGAACCGTTACACCCCTAGCTTGTAGTGGTCGACCTCACAGTAATATTAAAATGGCAATATACGTATGGCAATATACGTATGGCTAAAAGTTTATGTCATTGTGACTTCCTCAGCATTAGAGAAGCCTTCTGAAAAGCAGACTGCTGTGCCCTGGCCTACTCTTCGCAGATTCCTCACACTCTTAGTTGCTTGTATTGATCCTAGCATGGTTGCTATGGGAGACCTTGTTGGTCCTGGGGTCGGGTTCGTTCGCCTTCCAGTGATTGATTAATTTTGCCAATGGATTCTTCTCCTTGTAGGCCTGTCACCACAAGCAATTCAATCTCACGTTTAATTGGGTTTCTCTGAAACCTTCACCTATGCTGTTGCTTTGTGTGTCTTCTAAAAGGGCTTTTTTAGCAGAAGTGTTGCCATTCATCCAGGCAGTTTAATGAATTAAACCACGTCAACAGAGAAACATGTGTTTCTCCTCTGATTGTTCTTCCTTTGGCTAGATAAGATGCCCGTTGAGACGAGACGCCCGCCGCACGTTGATGTTTGCGTAACGGTGTTCTCACATTTATTAAGTTGTTGATCCAAACCAGAATAGACAGGGACAGATCCAGCTGTGAGACCCTTTTGCCATGGCTGTGTTTCCAGGTTTATTTTTTTTGTGGGGGGGGGGGTGTAGCCACCCCCCACCCCCCAATCTCATTACATTGTGGGTGCTGACGGGGCAACCAGGGTGGGCCCCTCTGCGTGCCGTTCGGCTGTGCGATCAATAGGGCCTCTCACTCTTTGAACTGAACGCACGGAATACTCGGCAGCCTAAGTGAATTGATGGCGGTAATAAAACAGGAAGGTCACGCAGCGCGTGACGGTGATGGAGCAGGCAGGTTAATAGGAGACAAACACTTAACACAGATGAGGTTTGCCCGAACTCGTGCTGATAGCTGCATATTCCATTCGAGAGAAGTGTTTTTGTCACGGCAATAAAAGTAATGTTCACCCGCGATGTTACGGTGGCCGCCTGTCACCGTACTGTCGCTGTTCTGTAACCCTGCCAACGCTGGTGCGTAGCGGTGTAAGCGAGGCCAGCAAAGATGTTAGAAGCTGATTTGACCAAAGTGATACGATTCTCATCCCCAGGATCATAGCTTTCTCAGAATTACATTTTCTATCCAATATGGTGGGTTGTTTGCCTGGGTGATGGGAGTTTGGCTTAGCTTACAGACACTGCTGGGAACCCCATTTACGCACAATGGAAAGTCATTCGGTAAATATTTACCGGCATTGGATTGCACACACTTGTATGACCTTAAAAATTACTCACGGAAGGTAAATGGGAGCTTGGCAAGTGTGGTGAGTTTGCTGTCTGGGGTCCAACCTGTCATGTGACGTCGGAGATGGAATGTCCCGGCCGCCGAGCTGCCTGGGATCCGACAGGAAGCTCTTGGAGCCACGGGTCGCCGCTCTTAAGAATGAAAAAAGGATGTTATCTTTTTTCTGTTCCAGAGCTCTTCTCTGACAACCTCCCCCTCCACCTCCCATTTCCTTTTTAAAAAAAAAATTCAGGCAATATTTTCTCTCCTTGTCCGGGAGGAAGGCCGCGGATGTGTTCGTTCCGTTGAGTCAGCGGAGAATGCCTGGAGGCGGTGTTGAGGTCACCTGACCCGGTGACCCACTTAGATCTGCTCAGACCCCCCCTGTGCTCCGGAGCGCAGCAAGGCCCTCTGTTAGCACGGAACACACTTTGCACCCTTGTACACTGCGCTTGCAAAAGAGCCGGCACTTTTGCCTTTGTCCTCTCATTAAAGCCCGTTTCACGACTGTGCTAATTTATGTCTGTCGTGTGACCTATTTCAGCTTGTATAGTGATTTGTGCGATTTTAAACCAGAGCACATAGCCACTGTAGTCGGTAGATTGGCAGGGAAGCAGGGAGTTGCTCGGCAGTCTCAGGTGTAGTCGGTAGATTGGCAGGGAAGCAGGGAGTTGCTCGGCAGTCTCAGGTGTTGTCGGTAGATTGGCAGGGAAGCAGGGAGTTGCTCGGCAGTCTCAGGTGTAGTCGGTAGATTGGCAGGGAAGCAGGGAGTTGCTCGGCAGTCTCAGGTGTTGTCGGTAGATTGGCAGGGAAGCAGGGAGTTGCTCGGCAGTCTCAGGTGTTGTCGGTAGATTGGCAGGGAAGCAGGGAGTTGCTCGGCAGTCTCAGGTGTTGTCGGTAGATTGGCAGGGAAGCAGGGAGTTGCTCGGCAGTCTCAGGTGTTGGCACGCATGTCAAGACGTCGCTCCATTTGATGGGTGTTGCCGATTGCCTGGCTTTCTTTGCACCTCAGTGATAGTGACTACTAAGCCCCTGTTATTCCAGGTGGTTTAGCTGCGAGCGCTAAAAAGTCTTGAATGACTTTGTGTGGACAAGTTCCTTGTCTGAGGTCTTTCAGTTCCAGCCCAGTCACATAACCCAGTTGATCTGTGCAGTGAGTGTACTTTTCAGATTTTGGAGTGTCTTAATAGCGTGGGAAAGCCGAAGTTTGAGGAACACAAAAAAAAGTATCACGTGGAAATTGTGGAAGAAATGTATCAGGCATTTTGGGGAGCGGGAACATACGGTCTATGTCGGTACCCAGTCGGTCCAAGGTTCAATGTGTTAAAGTTGCTTTCATCCACAAAGCCCATTAACCCAGCTCTGGTCATTCACCCCTGCTTGTGTTATTTGGAAGGCTCAGCGGTCACATGACAATGCGTGCCATTCTAACATGATAACCTCAAAGGGCACTTATTCACCATGGAAACTTTAAAAAAAAGTTTGATCAGCTTGTATATTGTGTATTTTGTTGATATTAAAGCATTTTACAGTGATCTTGAGGCCAGTTGTGTTTAACTGAGCCGCTATCCTGCATGAAGGCCCTCTCAAGTCTTACCCTTTCATTCTGCAGTGCAAAGAATTAAATCTTACATTTGAAATAGGTGAGGATCTTGATGAACTTCCAAGCACTAGACCAGCATCCTGGCTATCGGATATCTGTGGCTCATACCCTTTACTTTGCCACTTCAACAGAGTTACATGACTTATTAAAAAGAGCACGGAAATTGAATGGTTCTTGTGCAATTAGGCTTGTGAAAACAAGCACTGCCCTATGAAAACAGAACCATGATTGTTTTATGTTCAGATAGCTAATTTAAACACACATTCCTTAAATGTAGGCGCATGTCTCTAGCCAGCTAGCTGATGTTGATGCTGAGATGCTTCTGACTGATATGGCAGCAAAAACCTGCTATCAAAGTCTCCTGGAATTCTGTTCATTTCTGACATTTCTGTGCTCTACTTGGCAAATGGTTGTTCTTCAATACCTTTTTTTCTGTAAATTAAAGGGGCATAATAGCCATTTCAGAAAGAGACCACTTTACAAGCATGGGAGCTTCTCACCACTGCTGAAACTGGGAAACTATTGAATGTTCCTTATTTCTCCAGGTACAGTTAGTCTTGTGGCAAATTTGAAGCAATTGTCAATGTTCATTATAAAATGATGTCATGCTATAGAAATATAGGGGACTGCATTGTCAACACTTGTTATTTTTTGGGCTTCTTCACTAGTGAAATGCTCAGTTATGACTATGCGTTTGCATGAACCGGACTATGAAGTTGCATTAACCGGCTATGTAGATGGCACTGTTTGCACTGATGTCAGGGAACAACAGCAGAGGGCCTCATTAATGACTGTGTAGCATCATGCTATTGCATAACTGCCATTGTGTTCATCTCAGAGTGAGAAACAGAGAGAGGGAGGGGGAATGAGACCGACGATGAGAACGAGCGAGTATTGTGAGATGGCCCTAATTGAACGCTTTCTTCAGGGATGGATGGCTCTGCTTGCTTCACATGCAGGTTTATGCAACGGCGCACTCGGGTTAATTTAACCCTTTACACCCCTCCTTGTCTTAGTCGAGCACCAGTGTCTAAAAGCTGTATTTTGAAAACGCTTTCCTCTCCACCATTTAGCTGGGCTTTGCTGACCTCAACCTGTCGGAGTTCGCCGGTTCGGGCTCCGCTGTTCGCTGCTGCCTTCTGGAAGGCTATGATACAAAGAACACTAGGCAGGACAACTCCATACTGAAGGTAAGGGAGCGCCCCCTTTGCCCCTGAAACACACGGCGACGCCCTCTGCCTCCATGGGAGCACTGGGCTAGCTCATCGCTACTTCCTTGGGACACTGCTTGTATTGCATTAGAAACCGTGCCTGACCGTACTAGTAAATACTAAGCCCCTCTGGGCTGTAGTGTTGCCTAAGGAGGGAGGGTTGCTGTTGGCAGGGCTGACGGGTTGAGCGACTGCAGTCTGCTGGCGCCAGCTGCACATAAAGTGTACTCTTCGGACACAATTAATTAATTGACGGAGGATATTGTAGCAATAAAGCTAGCTTAGGGATACAAGTCCAAATTGGGAGAAAAATAATAAAATGGTTGCGTACGTCCTATAGGTAACGATTGGGATGACCCTCATGTCTGGAGATCCTTGCTTCAAAACGTGAGTGACTTTCGCTGCTTTCTTTTAACTCCTTGCAGGTGAGGATGGAGCTTTAGTGTCCTGGGTACCTGGCAGCTTACTAGCTGAACCCAAAGCTAGTCCCTGAATGGTTGGATTGTGTGCTCACCTGCCATGTGATTGGTGGTGTCATTGTGATGTCATCTTGACTCCTTTTCTCAGGCCACCCAGCACAGCCAAGTCCATCTCCATCCCGGGGCAGGACCACTCCTTGCAGCTGGACTGTAAGGGGGAAGGTACCGGAGCCATGCCTGCTCCCGCTGGGGGCATCACCACAGGACGCTCACTCAAATCCAGGACTTCTGTTTTGAGCTCAGGTTAGAGTCCAGCTCTTTTCATACACACGGAGGGAAATTAACGCACGCACACATGCCCACACAGAGACTGCAGGATAGCGTGAACGTCAATGTATTTACAGTAAACACTAAATCTGTGTTTCTGAATGAGACTTGTAAATAAATCAGGATGGGCGCTGACTGCGGGGCGAGAGCTTGACTAAATATAAAACACACATCTCAGACCGCTCGCACTGCCACTAGGGCTGTTCACGGTGCCGCAGTTTCCGTTCGCCGCAAGACCGTTATAGCTTAAACATCGTTGAATTCTGCGCGGTTCCAGGTCTGCCAGAGGAACCGGATCACAACCTGTCCAGTCCGGAGGAGGTGTTTCACACTGGCCACTCCCGCAATTCCAGCTACGCCAGCCAGCAGAGCAAGATATCAGGTGAGAATCGCTCTCTCTCCCTCTCTCTCTCTCTCTGTGTGCAGGGAGAGGAGGTGTTTCTTCCCCTCCCTACGCTGTTTATGTCGAAGCCTTTCCAAAAGGGCATGAGTACCGTGACCAATCAGACGCAGAAAAACAGGATGATGGGCGGGCGGCATGTGCGGCGTCCGTTCTCCGCGGTGACCAGGACAGGAAGCACACCCCTGCTGGCCTTTATGTTTTTATGTAGTTGAACAGTTTCCATTAAATAAATGTGAGCAATTGCAGGATGCTATAGCACGGAATGACACTCAATGGAATAAATAATAATAATACATATTAATTAATAATTAATTATAAGAAATATGATACAATTATATTTGTGTTTTCTTTGTAAGGTAAAAAAGCTCAAGGTTAATTCTCAGTTGAATTTGAATATACAAAAAATCATTATTGAATTGGAAATGGATTGAAACAAGAATGTGATTGTAATTTAAAATTTGCAATAAAAGGAAACATGATTTCGTTTTACTTTGATTGCAGTTCGGATGACATTTCTGAACTAGTGGAAATGCAGTGTGCAGCTCCACACTCACCTGCATTCTGGCCTCTTTCCAGGTTACAGCACAGAGCACTCCTGTTCCTCCAGTCTGTCTGACCTCACCCACCGCCGAAACACTTCCACCAGCAGCAGCGCCTCTGGAGGCCTCAGTGTGAGTGTGGAGGGTCCCCCCGAGGGAGAGAGGGAGCCTGGCCGCTCCGAAAGACCCCCTCGCCCGCCACGCCCCGTCCTGCCATCCAATAGACCCTCCAGGTAAGCAAGCCCCACTATTGTCGTTGTTGTTCCAGAAAAAACTGTTTAATTCAGTACCTTCCATAAACCTCTCTTTACAGTGCCCCCTGCTGTGCGAGGCATGTCACTATGCGTCTTGGGGCTGGCGTCAGTTCCCCGAGAGCACTCCTTTAAAAATGTGAAGAATTGCCGAAGAAACACTCTTTTGTGTTATTATTAATTATCTTTATTAATCTATTAGTTTACCTCAGACTGCCGTTCTAATGTCCATCGACATGTTGAACATCAGACAGACCTTGCAGTACGGCGCATTCTGCTCAACTGAGATTGACACACCTGGGACGGCGCTGCTTGACGATAGGTGTGTGTGTGTGTGTGTACTGACACTTTGCCTGGATTCTGCTCCGCCCTCACCTGTGACAGGAGGAAGAAGGACTCGGTGGAGAGCCAACCCACCTGGGTGGATGACACTCGCATTGACGCTGACGACATCGTGGAGAAGATCGTTCAGAGCCAGAACTTTGCTGATGTCAGCAACAATGAAGGTGACGGCCTGATTTGCACTGAGTCTCGCGGCGCTACACTGCTGTAGCATTGAGTCGTAGTGTAGCAACGCAGTGTAGCGACGTGTTTCTCCTAATGCAGCCACGCGTCAACGTGGACTGTTTGAGGTGTATATAAGTGCATTACGGAGAAGGAATGAATCTCTCTCTCTCTCCCGTGTCTCTTTTACAGACAGCAACCTGAGACTGTTTGTGAGCAGAGATGGGACCACAGCATTGAGCGGGATTCAGCTGAGAAACAGGTAAGGAGGCAGGACAGGTGTGTGTGTGTGTGTGTGTGTGTGTGTGTGTGTGTGTGTGTGTGCACCTGCATGCATGTGTATGTATAGGCTTGTGTGTGTGTGTAGGCATGTATATACATGCCTGTGTACATCTGTGTATGTGTGCACTTGCGTAATTGCTCACGTGTGGGCGTGTATAGGCTTTTGTTTGTGCATGTTTGTGTGTGAAGGCTTGCACATGCATGCCTGTGTATATCTGTTGTTTTTTGTTCCCCAGATGATAATGGAGTGGCTAATTTCCTCTCCACCCCCCCCGACCCCTCTCTCTTTCTCTCTCTTAGGGTGTCAGCTGGCGTCTTCGAGCCGGTGGTGATCGAGAGCCATTAGAGACCTGTCAGTTTTGGCCATGTGGCAGAGTTCTCACCATTTTCCTCCCTCACTGCCAGACATGGAGATGAGACACTGAAGGAGGAAAGCGGGCCTGAGGCAAACCTGTATTACGTGTGTGGAATGCACCACTTCAGACGGTTCAAGTGTCCCTAAAATTATCTCAAGCAACCAATTGGTCATATATCCAAATCTATAACTTTATTACTGTTAGTCACATAAAGAATGTGGAGAATTCTGAATAGCCAAATAACCACTTGTTCTCTATTTGAATGCAATGACTTGAAGGCTTACATTCCCCCCTATGCTCATCAGCAAACTGCTTGGCATCCCAGAACCAAAAGGATCATGGGAATTGCTGCACTTTTAAAGTACAGGGGTGCCTCCCAATACTCGAAAAATGCACACTCCTTTCCTCCACTACCACCGCTTCTCCTCCGTGCCCCGGAAACGGATCTTTGTGTTTTAATCTAATGTTGCTGATTACATCTTAATTACGTATAAATGGTTACATAATAATTAATGTCTCGACGCAAACCTCAATGTCAGGTACATTGTATACTGTACATGCAAATACTTGTACTCAAAACGTTCAGACAGTTTTGCATACTTCCGGGTAGGAGAGGAGTGGTAGTGGGGGAGTGGAGGAAAGGAGGTGGGGAATGAAGAATATTGGGACGCACCACAGGACAGCAAGTTCCATAGGACCTTTTGTCCATTCCATGTGACTGCCAAGGACTCTGCGAAATTAAGTCTTTAGGTGTCTAATGTAGTTCTTTTTTGAGAAGGGGATCAACTATTAAAGCTTAGAGTCACTGCTGTTGAGTGTAGATCTTAAACTTTTACGAGCCATTTTGAGTTTCTGGGGGACTAAACAGTTCTTAACGTGATTTAAAGGAACGTACGCTGCATTGCTCTTATTAGTATAGATCATAAGTTGGGGGGGTGGGGGGGTATGTTGAAATACAGGAATCTGGGTAGCTTTCTAAATCTAGTCAGGGAAATTGATAGAAACCACTAGGCAAAAACTTGATGGAACTATATGTATGAAGCTTTAAAAGCCATGTAACTGTGATGTTGTCATTCTCTTCTGTGGTCTCTTTTTGCTCAGTCTAGTTGTTTCTTTCCCAGTCACACCCACAGGGAGGAAC
Source organism: Synaphobranchus kaupii (assembly GCA_029718625.1). Taxonomy (NCBI): domain Eukaryota; kingdom Metazoa; phylum Chordata; class Actinopteri; order Anguilliformes; family Synaphobranchidae; genus Synaphobranchus; species Synaphobranchus kaupii. The sequence continues at coordinate 6,358,915 of CM056376.1, forward strand.
CTGATAAAGCTTTTCTGGCCATATTTTCTTCTCAGTCTGTTGTCAGAGAAAGGCAAATTAGCTGTAATTGTTCAATGAGGCTGTCTGTCTTGGACGTTGCTAGTGTTTGTGGACAGCCAGCTTGCTGATCGGAGCCCGTTAAGAAAACGGCTCACTAATACCCCAGACTGACACAATGGAGAACATTGTCCTTGTCTGTCTGTCTGTCTGTTTTTTTTACTGCGCTTTCTTTTTGCGCATGGAATGCAGTCTGCCTGATGTGCCCCAGCTGGGTTGGATGCATCATCGGGACAAGATGGATGCCTGTTCTGATTTTACTTTATTATTAATTTGTTTAAGTTGTTCCTTTTCTAATGATAAACCACCTGCCTGGGTGGATTCCGTTTGTGTAGTTTTAAAAAAATTTTTTTTAAAGCTCTCATTTGAAGAGGAAATTATTCCAGCTGGCTTGTGCTAGGCTTTCAGTCCTGTGTACAACAGAAGAGATTATGGAAGGTTCCGGGGTCAGCGGCACTCAGCAGTGCTGACAGATGTGTTGCAGGCTCACCCTATAGCCTCACACTACTCCCCCTTTGCCCTCCCACCCATTGTCACCCTAGTTTGCAAAACCTTCCCTGGATCCTAAATAAAGCCAACACTGTGCTTTCCCTGAGGGTGAAAATGTTTTCAAATTCAAGTAACCTTTAAGGAAAGCACGTAGAAATGGCCATAAGACTAGGGTTTTTTTTTCATGTGGCCTCCCTCAAATATGACGAGGACTCCTGCAAAAGACTTTGACAGTCTTTTTTGCGAGTATCTCTGTGCGTAGGAGTCCTTTTCGTTTACTTGCGTTTGTGTTTCTCCCATGCACCTGTGATTAGCCATTTTTCAGGTGTGCATTTAATACTTTTCATAGCCTCTCTCAAATATACCACGATTATAAGAGAATTTGAGAGGAAGAGCACTTTACACAGTCAGTGAACAGACGGGGGTAGAACTGGCATCTCAGGGAGCAACTGGGGTGTTTCCTGGGGTTTTCTATGAGAGACAGAATCCAAATGATTGAACGTCATCTTGTTTTTGTATTGGCTGTCATCTCTGGCAAATCACACTTCCTGTTGACCGGGAAATGTTATTGGCACACAGAAATATGGATTCCTCACCATTTCTGTGTTGGCAGTTGGCTGCATTGAAACTTGTTTCAAACTTGAAATGGGGCAACTTTCTGTACAAGCAAGGCCTATTTTTCTGCCCTGCTTAAGAGCATCTTTTTTAAGCTTTATCCTCTCTTACCATTTACTCAACCTAATCTGGTTGACTCAATCATAATTTGGCAGTCCTTTCTCTGTATTTTCTGAATAGCTATTTTCACTTTGTGACATTATGAGTACCAAGCACAAGGGTTTCTGTGTACCTTATGCAACCCCTTTAAAGAATTCAGCGCTAGCTTCTCACCTTGCTAGTTTGTCTTGGCTGAGTGTGAGAGGATAAAAAAGGGTAAATAGCTGTTGCAGTTTTCAGAGGGCGATAAACGGCATGCCGCTTGCAGGATTTAAGATCCTCCTGAAGGGAGGGGCAAGCCCAGATTTGGGTTCTGATGCAGTGGGAACTGGGTACAGTAGTTTGGGCCTCTGTGATAGTATATCCTCCTAACACCCGGCAGGGGACATGAGTCTCTGGTCTTAATCTCAAGAACCATATATTCTACCATGCTGAAACCTACACTACAGGGGACATTCAATAAAAAAATATTTTTAAAAAATATTTCACCACAACATGTTTTTGTCATCAAAGACACTTATGTCTTATGTCAAAAAATAAAATACTTAAACTTTTCTTCCTCTCGGGTCTCAGGAGGCTATAGCACACCCTGGTGGTGTGGAGAAATAAGTTACTTATGTACCTGTCCTGCTGTAGAGCCCATTTTCCATATATCTGTCCTTATATTTCATATCAGGTATTCACAGTTGGACTTCCCTCACACAAACGTACACCCAATTTAAAGAGACCAGACGTACAGTATCAAGCAGAAATGCTCAGTTATTTGACTAGAATTAATGTTTTTTTTGTTATAATTAAACATAGCCACTTTACTGTTCTTTTTACTGTTTTGTTTTGTTTTCTAAGTACATTTTATGAACAGCGAACAAAATCAAGAGGCTGCACTTTTTTAGTGAAATGTGTCATTTCTTTGATCATTGTGGATGTCTTGGGTGTCCTAACACACTGAATCAGCATATTTAAATAGCTGTTCCTTTAACTTGTGAAGCATTGTCACTTCTGGGGGATTGGGGTATCTTTCAACTGTGTTACAGTATCCTTTCAATATAGATTCTTCTCTTTTATTAAAAAAATTATAATAACTAGGTGTTGCTGTTTTTCCAAACCAGCGGGCTGGTTTATTTTTCTCTTTTGATATGCTATACACACCAAGAGGAGGGTGTAGAATCCATCCCTCTCTTCTGCGGAACGTTAAAATAGTGGATTATAGAAAAAAATATATGTATTAAAATTGAAGAGTAATTTGTGGTTCTTGTTTTCTGAACTCGTTTTGTAAAAGAGGGCTTGATTTGTTGTACACAATGTTTTTTGTTCTTCTTCCCAACGGACTTGACGTATTTGACTTATTTGTAACTTTGTGATTGTTTTTCTTACTCTTTAGTGTAAGACACTGTTGTTATGGACTGACCATTACAGTGATCCTTGATGAACTGTGAATCTGGCCATAATGTGATCCACCACTGGATAAAACAACATAAATCAGAAAAACATTGCCATGTTAATGCTCCCATTGGTTTGGAAGATATTTTGTTGCCTTCTTTTTTACTTAATTAGTCTTTGAGTTTAACATTTAACTTCTCCACTGCATGATCATTTATACAATAGTCTACTGATTGGGATCAGGATTAAGGATTAACCTAAAACTTGACCCCTGTCAACCTACTACAAATTAGCAAACACGTGCCACAGGTCATGTGCCTGTGGAGCCTGTGAGATGTTGTTTCGATTCACCGGTGGTTCACTACAAAGCACTGATCTCAAACTACAGCCCTGGACCGCTGCGGGGTTTCATATCAGTAAGCAGCTAATTGAGGTCTTGGAAACAATGTGTGTGGACTTAGCCAATTATTGACTTAAATTTTGCATTTAAGTGCTGAAACACACCAAAAACCAGCAGATAATGTGGCCTTGCATTACTGCAGTTTGAGATCTTTGCTGAAAAGGGTATGGAGACTCAGAGAAAGCTCATAAATAATACTTTGCCTAAAAGGGCACACCTTGACCAGTAGAGGCCTCAATAGACACAATGCTTGTGGGATTTGGGGTTTTTAAATGCCGCTCTATTCAAGAAACAGAGCTGAAAGTGAAGCTCTTTAGAAGTTGGGATTAATATTGATAATGCTCAAAGGGGAACACTTTTGTATGTCTGTGTTCATTTATAACCTCTTGAAAAAGAAGTATGATTTTATAATGGGTCTATCCCAGTGATTCATTGATTAAGAGAAATCAACAGATCTAAAATAATTTGGAATATTTTTGAGAAATTATATGCAAATATATATCTGTATAAACCACAATTTTGAAAGATCCCAATGGTATCAGGTGGCCCTAAAATCCCAAATGAAGAATTTGATGAACTAACGGCTCACAGAACACAGACCAAACATCCAGCCAGCTCCTCTGTTTCTTGGAAATATTACCCGTGGTTAAATGACGTTCATTTCAACATGCGCTTAAAGTATGACTTAAACTGTTAAAACATTTCTTTACATTTTCTCTTCTCCCTCTTCTTTGTTTGGAAAGGGTTTTAAGCTATGCACAAGAGTCCAGCACTCCCACAAAGAAGAGTTAACATTTTCTTACTCCTACATTAATAATAGTAACTTAAACCGATAAGCAAAATCAGAGGGTTCTATAATTTTCTGTACTAAATGGATATATGCAGATTGTATTAAAAGAGAAATATTTAGATTGTTATATTTTTATGATTCTCCAGATTTTTAAAAATACAATAAACAAACATGGCTCTAATTTTCACTTTTTCCCCATGTTTTATTCTTCACAAGCATGATTTACATTCTATTACATTCAATTTAGTTCATTTTGGAGGAACACTGTGATGTAGTGGGAATAAGGAATATTTGTACACATCTCTATACAAGACTAGTACAACAGGGAATGTAAATGTAATATTTTGGGGAAAATAAAATGTTGTTGAGTACCTCATGAACGTTGTCTGTCATTCTTTCCCATGTTCTTATTTTTATTTTAGAAAAATAGATGACATCAGTTTGTATGGATGGAAATGCAATGTTTTCTAAACTGCCTCAATTACTTTATGCTTTGTACCTTGGAATTCTTCAGTAATTAGATTTTCTTAATCTCTGCACTTTTAGCAAATTAATACAGATCTGAGATTTGCATTTTCATTTATCCCTTAATAGAAAATTTACAGTGAGCACCAAAAATTCATTGGACAGTGACATATCTTTTGTTATTTTGGTTCTGTACTCTAGCACTTTGAGTTTGAAAGGATACTATGCGACCAAATATTAAAAATGATTACTTTATTCTACATTATGTTAAACTATTTTTTTGATGCCCGAAAATGGGGGGGGGGGGGGGGGGGGGGGGGCTACGTACAAATGGTTCTATAATTTATAAACAGTTCATCCGATATGGATGAAAATACCCTCAAATTTAAGCTGACGGTCTGCACTTCAACCTCATTATCATAGTATCCTTTCAAACTCAAAGTGCTAGAGTACAGAACCAAAATAACAAAAAATGTGTCACTGTCCAATTAATTATGGTGCTCTATATATATAGTACGTATACTAACATACATTTATAGAACAATAAATGTGCTTTATGTGCTAACAAAAAGCAACAATAAATGATGCTTTGCTGCTGTAATCTATACACTTTAAATAAATTAGTCCTACAAATTAGTTTTAATCTTGATTAAGATTATTGAATTGTTGAAGGCCTGAAACATTAAATTCTAATTTGGCCTCATTGTACGAGCTGCCTCTAATGAGTTTCTGGAATAGGCATTAACAACAATTAATCCCTTGTGTTATTTTGCTCTTGTAAAAATGTCCAATTGAACATTTCTTTCACAAATGATTTTCAGAATAGTAAATGCCAGAAAATATTAAATACAGGTCAGTATTCAGTTAAGTTCAATCAAAGATAATTAGCAGTTAATAAGCAGTTGGAACAACACCAGTATATGGTGTGGCCCAAGGACAAAATCATTTATAGCTTTTAAAGCAAAGATCCAAAAAACTTTATATCATATGGCCGCAGGTTTAATCCACAGCTTCCCAGGTGCAGTGCATGCTGGGATTTAATTTAGCTAAAATAACCTGATATTTCCAGCATCGAGTTGTAGACTGTAAAGACTGCTACATTATGCACGCCTAATTGATTGGTCGCTTGGTTGTTTGATTGATTCTAACATGGTGGAGACACTTGGTCACTGAAAGTAAACATGACTGTGGGGAAATGAAGGCTGACAAGCCTTGACGACTGAGCCTAACCTGCAATGTGAGTTAATCAAAATTGTGGAATCGTGTAACGTAATTCCATGTCCTGGGTTACAAGATTTGCTGCCATAAAAATCAGCGTCTCCTGAATCAAAACCCTTACTAACCATCCGTGTCTGATCAGCCCATCCAGATCACAATAATGATCTGTGGATATGCGCAGTGCAGTGTGAATTGACATTCTGTACAGGCAGATGTATTTAAAGGGATTTCTGGGGTTTTTGATATTTCAGATTTAGTTTATTTTTTTATGTGTGCGGAAGGATATTTTTGATATTTAGAGAAATTTCTGGCAACCAGCCAGCTTTACAACATGGCTACTATGGGGATATTTCGGGGGGTGTGGTCTAAAGCAAAATACACTTTACATATCTTCAGAGGAGATTGTACAATGATGTTATGTTTCCAGAAGCTGTGCATATGAATGGATGAATTGTACAAGTTTCATGCACAATTCTAAACATAAATATCAGTTTTTATATTGTGCCATTACTCATAAATGGACTTGTGTCTCCCTCTAGTGGCAGAGACAAACTCGTGCCTGAAAAGTTCATCAAGATTCATATGCAAAGAGAAGGAAAAGCTTTGTATCATATAATGCTACAGTGCATTGCCCAGTCCTCCAAAACAATCAGCTTCCCCCTTAGACCCAAAATGTTAGCCCTTTGTATTTTTTTGTTTCTTATTTCCTGTGTCCCACGTTTACAGAGTCTCCTCCTTCAGCGAGTAGCGTCTCCGATGCGGCCTCTTCTCCTTCCGCTCGGTGAAGAGGTAACACAGCATGCACCATAAGCTCTCCTCGGGGGCAATCTGGACCCCACTGCTGGTCCGGAAGGGCCGCAGAGCACAGGATCCTGGTTCAGAGAGAGGGGACAGGGGTGGGGTATGAGGCAGTTATGAGGGGAGCACATTCCTCATGTAACGGGTGTAGCTCGGCTAGTTCGCTAGTAAGCACAGTGAGGTGCAGTAAAGCGAAGGCCTTGTAGCAGGTTACCGTGACAACACTCTCTGGCGACGCAACGGGTCAAAGGGTCAAAATAACGACGTTATCCTTAGCTATCGGCGATGTCGTCTTTAGCTGATTGGTAACGCGTTCGCTTACGAGTGAGAGGAGCGGAGTTCAAATCTCACCTTGGACTTCTGAGTAAAAGTAAGCTTCTCTCTTTCTATACGGTTACACTCACGCTCTCAGAATTAAAGGTACAATTGAGGTAAACTTTCCTTATTGAAGGAACAAATTCCCAATATGTACCCTGACAGTAGGCTACAATAATGTTCTATTTGGGTAGGCATACGAATAAGTAGGCTACCTTTTCAAGCAAAAAATGTACAAAGTAATTATGTATTGCTGACTAGGGGTACAATTTTATGTACATATAGAGGACCACCCCAGTGAAAAACATTTGTTTTTAGAGATCAAAATAGAGGAAAAAGTAAAACTGTGAAATTGAATCCAGCTACTGTTGAGCATCAGCATTGCCCATTGTTAGATATGTGTGAAACTGAAATGCTCACACATTAATGCATATATTTTTAGACACCCCTGTTGAACAACCACCAGAAAATCAACAAGGGTCACCCCAGAGGAAGTAGGAGATGGCTGGTTGTGTTTAAAGGGGGTTGAGTTTGGAAGGTTACTCCGGATGAAGTGGAGCCAGGATGAGTTCAAAGGCCTACCCAGGATAAAGTAGGCTGTGGCGCTGAGGCAGAGCATGATGAGGAAGATGGTGCCAGGACCCACATCCTCCAAGGCACAGGCATTGGGGCAGGCGCAGGGACTGTCCACCCGAATCTCCAGGGGCACGTCTCCGCCGAAGCGTTGAGAGAACGCAATGGAGTGGTTGGGGCTGCAGTGGTAATGCGCTATCGTCTGTGGGTGGCTATTACTCAGGACTGAGAAGGAAAAGGGGGCGGGGTCACGGTTTACTCCTGATGATCAGACTTGGCCGACTGACGTTTGGTCAGTGTAACAGAAAACCATTCCAAAAATACAATCCTCCGATCTTTTTTTCTATTTACTAATACAACATCGATCATGACCTAACTTTACTAATTGTCAAGTTATGAGATATTTATAGTTGCTGGAGCTGGATGGATTTTGTATGACATGGAAGTTACATGGTGTGTATTTTCTCTCTCAGACAACAAAGTTCAACAGGAGTGTAAGTTAACAGTTAAAGGAGTTTCTGTGAAGCATCTTTTCAAACAGGCACAATGAAACCTGGACGATATTACTTATATTTATAGCAATGGAATGAGTAAAGGTGTGACACACCTTACATTGCGTTTAAAAGTGGTATGAAAGCAACATACCTGGGTATGCAACAGAAAGGGTCTTAATGCTGTCGTTGTACTGGAATTCATTGCCTTCGTGTCTCCCATAGTTAATATAGCGACTCACAAATCTGTTGTTTTTGCGATGCCTAGAAAACAAAACAACAGCAAGCTAATGATAGTTTACTTTAACACTCCCCATTACAATTATACCTGTGTAATTACATATGTAATTACTACAGGTGAAGTACACCTTGCTATAAAACACAACACGGCAAACCCTCAACGCATGTGTCAACATAATACTTCCATATTGCATACATAACCAATTACACAGATGCAGGGCCAGTGTAATGCAAAGTATGTAATGCAAATTGTGTACATTGGTAGAATGGAATCCTTATCAGAATGACTAAACTCATCACAGTTTCTAAGTCTAATTTATTGAAAATGTATCATCATCAGCAACAGCAGCAGCAACACATACCTGACTATCAGGCATGCTGCCACGTCCAAGCAGTCTGTACCAACGAAATCCTCAGGCTCAGAGAAAGGCAAACACGGACTGAAGGAGAGAAGTAGCTCTGTGTTAGCGGGTATGTTCTCAGACGGGATGGATTTAAAGCGCTCCAGGTAGCCATCGGAATCCCCCAACGCAGCCAGGTTAATTACTCCTGAACCATCGCTCATGATACACTTGCAATGATTCACTTTTATACAGCCGGCTTTCTTCTTCTCCTGTACCGAAGGACCGGGAGGAGGAGGGGAAGAGGGAGAAGATGAAACTATTCCAAAAGATAATAATAAAATTAAAACCTTACGAAGCTTCATTTCGCAACTCGTAGCCTATTCCTCGGTGCTCTCGAGACGCAGTGGTTTAGCTACTCGTGACATCGTCGCCCTTCTAATGAAGTAGCACGCCACCGAGAAAAGTAATTAAAATTAAAGTACAGCTGACTGCAAGATTCCAAAGGGGTTCACACTGGATTCATGCTCCCGTTAAAACAACACACATAAACGACGCTTTTAGTTTCGTCTCTTGTCATTTGGAATAAATAAAATAACTTGTTTTGACAAACTACAATTTTGTCAGTATTAGAATTTTATTGACAAATTACAAAATTTGTCATTAAAAAACAAAAATTTGAATGGCATATCCAACAATAAAAACGCATTTAAGTAGTTATTTCAAATGTTTCCAAATTTTTCTAAATTTTCGAGGTGCGAGATATCCTGTCATCTGAATGCAACGTTTGAATGTTACGGTTATGTATCTGAGCAGCCTTTCAGGTTATGTCGATATAGGATTCGTTTTACTGTGGATATAGATACTTTCGTACCTGTTCCCTCCAGAATCTTCACAAGGTCCTTTGCTGTTGTTCTGGGGTTGATATGAATTTTTCGCACCAAAACACGTTCATCTCTAGGCGACAGGCGTTTGGAAATTGCTCCCAAGGATGAACCAGACTTGTGGAGGTCCACAATTTTCTTTCTGAGGTCTTGGCTGATTTCTTTTGACTTTCCCATGATGTTAAGCAAAGAGGCACTGAGTTTGAAGGTAGGCCTTAAAATACATCCACAGGTACACCTCCAATTGTCTCAAATAATGTCAATTAGCCTATCAGAAGTTTCTAAAGCCATGACATTATTTTCTGGTATTTTCCAAGCTGTTTAAAGGCACAGTCAACTTAATGTATGTAAACTACTGACCCACTGGAATTGTGATATAGTGAATTAAAAGTGAAATAATCTGTCTGTAAACAATTGTTGGAAAAATTACTTGTGTCATGCACAAAGTCGATGTCCTAACTGACTTGCCAACACTTTAGTTTGCTAACATGAATGCTAACATTAAACATTAGTTTTAATGACTTCAATGTGTATGTAAACTTCTGACTTCAACTGTATCAGTGCTATCAATGCTAAATCAGTGATTCTGGTTGATTGAGGTGACATTGATTCTATGTCTTTTTCATCACAATTTCAATGTTGGATCAACATTATTTCAGGGTGCAAAAGTTACATAATTTCAATGTTAGATTCTGACATTGTTTCAATGATAGATTGATATAATAACATTGATTCATTATTGTTTCAATGGTCCCTTGCTATCTGGGTATAGTTTACATTTATTTTGTCTGTGCGTAAACACAAAAATCAACAAAAGCAGTTTTGAAGCTATGACCCACCTACAAATACCTGCCTAACCTGATAGCTCCGGAATGCGGCACTGATGAATCATTTTGGTGTGGTGCACACTGTTTGAAGAAAATATACATGGTATGTTATTTAGACGTATATAATCGTGTCTTTTTAAAGGTTTTACCTTCCTTTTTGTTTACAGTGAATCCTCTGTAACCCTGCTAAGGAACTCTCATCATCACCTCACCGAAATAGTGTAAGTGGAAGCCTGTTTTGATGTATTGTGTGGCTTTGTAGTCCAAGGAAACGTTAAAAGTTTGCCAGTTCTTTAAGAACTAACAGATAAAAAACAGGTTTTTGGAAAGTTAATATCTTGGTAAACTGCCATGTAAACTAGGCTAGCTATCCATGAAAAAAGTTTGTTTTTGTTGTTCTCTCCGGGGGCAGGGGTGGGGAGGTTTAAGTCACTCAATTTTAATCACGGCACTTATATGCTACAGTATGCTCTGAACGTAAATGGGATGGAAAATGAGAGGTTATAGTATCGCTTGTAAGAGTAGGCTACCTGAAAATAAGATATCGAGTCTTTTGATGTTGGTGGGCAACAGAAATCAGGAAGTCATGGCATGCAAACAAATATTAAATATGATGACTTTATTTAACTTTAAAGTCGTAGAATAATGAAAGAACGAATGAAGAATGACTAAACGCATCACCACAAATACTGTGGCAGACAGTGTATGGTTTCTTTTTATTGGCCTATAGTGCAAAGTTAGCTTGAGTGCATCACTCCTCTGATTTTTTTTACCCGCAGTGCTGTCGATATTCTGAGTGAATGCAAAGCGTTCCTTGTGTCCTCTCTGTGAATGGGGAACATTGCGAGATGTAGCCTACACGTTATGCTTCTTTTCCATGGTCATTATGTTTTGTTCAAGAGCTGGGCGTTTCTCCGGACGTAGAGAGTTTTAAGTAAGATAATTAGCCTACCTCTCGCTTGTCACTCCGCCTTGCACGTAGGCTACACCCCTGCGCTGAATTTTCTATACCTTTGGTACAGTCCATAACAAAACGTGCTGAGTATGTCTGAGCCATTCATCTACACACTGTTTCTGGTCAGTGACATGAAAAGCAATATTTCCCGTAACGACGAGTTGACTGGTGCGAGTCGCTGGTTCCCGTACGCGGCAGTGTTGCTGCAGTGAGGTATGGGCAGACGAGGTTGAGGTTGCTGATGCTTAACGAGATAATTGCGAAGTCTAACCTACTACGTTCAACCAAATAAGATGACGAAAATGCTTTGAATTATCGGACTGCAAGATTGACTTGAAAGGAATCAGATGACAAGTTACCATGAGTCAGACTGAGGTATGTGAAATGTGGGTTTTTAAAACGGACCATGAAACACACACACTGGCAATCCAAATCGCGATCTGGCATTCTAACTATCGATTACCGCTGGGTTCACGTTCACATTAAACCACTTCATAGTGTTCTGTGGCGCGTAATGTTCGGTTATTAAAATGAAATATAGGCTACTTACATTAGCCTATTCGGTTTCCCCCAAAAGTGTGGTAATTTTAATCTATAGGCTATCCTACCATCTCATGACTAAGTAGAGCAGGTGCTACGCCTCATTGCAAGTACCGCAGTTTGCCTGAGACGATCGATGTTTTAGACAAAGATGTGACAGCCAGTTTTTTCCTGCCAAAGTTAAAATTCACATAGGCCTAGTAATTGATTCGTTATACTTATTCACTATAGTTTTTAAAGGCATAAAACCAATCAAGTTTAAATGTAATTTTACTACAATAATGTTCGAGCCAGTTTTACTGTAGGCTACTGTTTATGGTGATACAGGCTATTTGTTTTAATTTATGTGCTGTGCAGCGTCTATATATATATATATATATATATATATATATATATATATATATATATATATATATAATTACACAATTTCGGGCCCTGTTCCAATTATGGGCGAAGCAAGAGGTTTTTGTTCAAGCTATTTCCCATCATAATTAAGAAAAAGCAAGATTTTTAGTGGTGGGTTGTGTGTGTGTGTGTGTGTGTGTGCGTACATGTATGAATTTTGTGAGGGAGTTCAGCCTCTAATTCTGTTGTGGGCCGTGTGTAGGGTAACCAATTCAGACACAGTAAATGTACTGCTAGAATGCAAAAATTGACCCTATCTCTCTAAAATCGATTGATCCTTAAATAATTCTCCCAGATAGCCTCACTGGGATGGCAAAGTTTAAATGCCTATCAAATCATTGCACGTGGCAAATTTAGGTGGAGGCAAATGAAAAATATGGTTGTCACTTTGTCTGCATGTTAGCAACATTAGTGCATTCATTGACAGCCAAAGAAAGATGCCTTCTCCAAGACATTAATATGGCACATGGCTATCAGAGCTCACATACAATAATGTGTTAGTGTGTTTGTACTCGCTGCGGTATCTGTGCTTGTGTATCAGACTGAGATGCCGGCGAATCGGCGTTCCCGCACGATGAAAAGGCGGCTGTGGGGGGGCCTGAGGCAGCAGTGGAAACTCTTGGGGCTGTTCGAGATTGACCAGCAGCATGAGTTCTACAGCCTGACCCAGATGATGAAGGAGGGCCTGTCAGCCGCCGTGCAGAACACCATCGACAACCCACCTTCCGTGAGTACAGGCTCCTCACTTTCCTTGTACACAGTCTTCAGGATCCTCCCTCTTTTCCACTTGAATATCTGTGAGGCACACCTGGGACAGGTGAAGCAGGGAATTCCCTCCATCCCTCAGTGACACCATGGCAAAGTGTACACCATCACTGGCCACGGTCAGCAGTGGAGTGAGCTGGATTTGTCTCTAGGCCGTGATAGTTTGCTGCTATAATCAGCAATTGCTTTATCTGGACACGCCACCCACTTCACAAATTTGACCTAGCGAAAATGTGCTTCAGTAACGCTTATGATGACAGAAAAGGTCAAGAGCATTGAGCTCCCTAATGATCAAAAAGGCCAGAGAGGAGAGAGTGCCCTCTTGATTAATACACAAACACACACACACACACATATAAATTGCATACGCACACACACACATGCGCGTGCACGCGCACGCACACACACGTTTACATAAGCTGAATCAATCTTTAATTACATGGTACCAGACTTCTTTGTAGACTTGCTTTCTTGATTAGGCTCATTAGCAAAGCAGAGAACCCCCCGCCTCCCACCACACCAGGCACTCCAGAGAGAAGCTAAAACCAGGCAGCTGCTGCTGAAGTGTTGCTTTGTGTTGCTGCTCCTCTGAGCTCCCATCATGGTAACAAGTGGCTGGCTGATCAGGCTCTAGGGGACCGGTGGCGTGAGACAGACATCATCATTGTCCAAAGGAACAAAGCAACGTTCGGGCAATGTCCTGGGTTTCTCTCTGAGGAAGCAGGACGTCCCTCTGTGATTTTGGAAAATAAAACGACAGTGGGCTGATAAATTAGGTCAGAAATGAAAGGAAGTCTGCCTCCCCTGCTGTGCTTGTGTTCATGTACGCCATGCAAGAGATAATTTGTAAAATGGGTTTACTACGACGGGTGCTAAATGTACCGTCATGTCGCACAAAGCTATTTGAGATAATTGCTTCTTTAATGCCGAAGGATTGTCACGTTGCGTAACCAGAAATTGCAGGTAAAAGCAGGATGTTCGAATTGAATGGCTGGTGAATTGTGCGCTGTGTTTAACTACGGTACACTGTCTGCGGACAGTGTCGGAAAAAAGTATCTGTAAGGGAGTGCTGATAACAGTCACAGAAATACTCATTGAGTGTGACCATTGTCCAGAAGGTAAATAAAACAGTTTACAGACATCTAGAAACCATCTAGTTGCCATTTTAGGAGTGCCACTGGACCAAGGGAAACGCAAGTATTTTATGCTCATCAATAGCTTATGATCAATAAATCTCACATGACTGTGTAAAATTAGTCTAATCAGATGATGTCTGAGAATCTGATGCTAAAATCATGTCAGCATATTGGGTGCGAGACCAGGAGGTGCGACAGTCCAAGCACGGAGATCTCAGCTTCATGCCTGATGAGTGTGCAAAATCTGAGATGAATGGCTAAATACTGCCAAATGTTATTGGCGCGAGTGAAAAACGTTTGCCAAACGTTTTGATTGTGGCCTAGGGTGACAAAACTGTATTTCACGGATACCTAGACATTACCTAGACACTATGTGCAATAGATTTAAGACCAATCCGGAAGTTCTGTTAAACATTCAGTCTAAAGCATGGACTGGAGTAGGCATTCTCAGGGACCAATAGCCAAGACAAGCATTTGCACATATGAGCATGCCTGTTATACTGTATTATGTGATGAATAAAATTGATGAGATTTACAAGTAAATGTTGTAATGGGGGTGTGAGGTGTGAGGTTCGAGGGACCAATCACAGCAATGGGATTCATTAAGCTCAATGAGCCAATAAGACGGGAAACCCCGTAATTAAGGGAAGGAGAATTAAGTGTGCGTGGACGAATGCCTAGGCGGTAAAATAACAAAGGGACGGAAATTAGAGCGGGTAAAAGAGAGGAGACAATACGCGAAAATAACTCCCTCGCTCTAAACGGAGTGAGAACTGCTCGCTTCAAGGCGGAAATAAAGCAGTCTCCGAGTCCCACATATACCGACACCAGAGCAACACGCAACACATGAAAAAAATGGAAATAAACGCCCTGACTCACAACAAGGGGGAAACGTAGCCCACGAGAAGGAACAGGGAACAGGGAACTAAATGACCGATGCTACCAACTGGCTCACTGTCACACGCAAATGAGTAGAAGCAAGAACGCCAGGTTTCTCAATAGGAAAAAACCAAACAAGGCGAAAGGAACAAAGAACTGCTGCCCTATACTTCTACGAGCTAAGTAACTAAGTCGAAGCACGAACGCCCGGTCGCTCAGTACGGAGAGACCATCAGGAGGCGAATAGAGCAGAAAACTGCGGTCCCAAACTTCTATGAGCTAAGTGACTAAAGAGCCAGTAAGAAAAAACGCCCTGCCTCGGTAACAAGAAGCGTAAGAACAGGCGAGTAGCATAATGGCACAAAAACACACACCCAAAACACTGAATACTCAAACGGTATACAAAACAGTGCAAAATAGAGTAAAAGTATAGGCTACGAGAAGGAGAAAGGAACAGAGATCTAACGTTCGATGGCTACTTTCATAGGCTCGCAGTCACACGCAAACATGTCAACAAAATCGCCCAGTCTCCCTGTGAGGAGAGACGTACCCGAAGGACGAACAGAACTACAGTTCCGAACAAAATCGCCCAGTCTCCATGTACGGAGACAGGTACCGAAGGACGAAACGAACTACTGTCTGAACAAAATCGCCCAGTCTCCCTATAGAAAGACAGGTACCGAAGGACGAACAGAACAGCTGTTCCGGACATTTACCGGCTCAATGACTAACGCAAGCTTAGTAGAAAATACACGCCCTGCCTCTCAGTGTAGATAAAGCCCTGCCTCTAAGTATGATAAACATCCTATCTCTAGTAAGAATGACTAAATAAATATACCCACAAACAAACAAAGACTCCTCTCACGTTCAAGGAAGAAAGCAGACAGAGAGAGAATCGAGAGACAGAAAAGGCAACAGGTCTAGGCAGAGAATGAAAAGGAAATTACCAGGAAGCGGCGACAGAAAAGAGCCACGGACGAAGAGTCCTAATAGCTACATACACAAAGGCAAGTCCCGCATTACTCCAATAAAACACATAGGAGCAAAGAGGTCTCCTACGGAGCCTAGACCTAATCATACTGGCTAAGGCAAACAAAGGCAAAATTAATACAAAACACAAAACAATGCAAAATAATACGAAATAAAGCGAAATAATATCGAAGCCCCGAACGAAGGAAACGGAGGCTTATGTACAGTTGCAGCCACTATTATTGGCCCCCCCTGTAAAGATGAGCAAAAAAGGTTATAAAAAATTCACCGTTTGGTGAATTAGCTTAATCTCACACTGAAAAAACAAGAAGAATCCAACCTTTAATTGACGTTAATTTATTATGAGAAAAAAAAATCCCTCATCAAGAAATAATTATTTTTAACAAAACCACATTGGCCACAATTATTGGCCCCCCTGCCTTTATATATAGAATAAAGTAATAATTTTTTAATATTTGGTCACATATCCTTTGCATGCCATGACTTCCTGATGTCTGTGACCCAACAACATCAAAAGACTCTTGATATCTTATTTTCTGGTACTCTTACAAGCGATACTATAACATCTCTGCATTTGAATGGATCTCTATGGGAATTGGGGGGTGGGACTAGATTTAGCTGTAAATTATGCTGGAACAGTATGGAATACATGGTTGGTAAAATGGCTGTAGGTCAACAAGGGTCTGAGGTATCAAACAAGCCTTAAACAATCACTCTGCTGCCAGATATGCAGTAGATATGGATGGATCACTTTAAGGGTTGTTTCTCCTGACAAATTTTCCTATTGAACTCTATGGAAAAATAAGTCAGGAGAAGAAACCCTTCAAGTTATTCATCCATATCTACTGCATATCTGGCAACAGAGTGATGGTTTAAAGCTTGTTTGATACGTCAGACCCTTGATGACTTATAGCCATTTAGCCAACCATGTGTCCCATACTGTTCCAGTGTAATTTACAGCTAAATCTAGACCCACCCCCCAATTCCCATAGAGATCCATTCAAATGCAGAGATGTTATAGTATCGCTTCTAAGAGTACCAGAAAATAAGATATCAAGAGTCTTTTGATGTTGTTGGGTCACAGACATCAGGAAGTCATGGCATGCAAAGGATATGTGACCAAATATTAAAAATTATTACTTTATTCTATATATAAATGCAGGGGGGCCAATAATCGTGGCCAATGTGGTTTTGTTAAAAATAATTATTTCTTGATGAGGGATTTTTTTTCCCCATAATAAATTAACGTCAATTAAAGGTTGGATTCTTCTTGTTTTTTCAGTGTGAGATTAAGCTAATTCACCAAACGGTGAATTTTTTATAACCCTTTTTGCTCATCTTTACAGGGGGGGCCAATAATAGTGGCTGCAACTGTAGCTCTCAGGCAACCACGCACACGTGTGAACGCTGATGACAACTCCGCGAAAGACACGAGGCGGAGCCAAAACTCCACTAAAAGAGCAGCACCCACGTGTGGCGACCGAGGAAAACGACCGCAAGGGAAAAAGGGTCAAAAACCACGACAAAATGTACTGATACTTGCTGTTGGTCAATACACCTGTAAGCTTGTATTCTGATTATTCCATTTCTCATTTTCAAATTCTTATCTTACAAGCACTTTGTTACATGGTTATGCACTACTGAAGTTTTAAAAATATATATAATGTGTGGATATTGATATGTCTACTCTGTATGTAAGTCAAGACAGACAGCGGAGCTTGTATTGAAATTAACTCCCCCCTCCCCCCTTGTTGAAGAATTGTCTCTCCCTATTCATAGATTTTTTTGTGGTAAGGGCTTTGTGGGAAGGCACGGTTTGGTGCAGTAGCCCTGCGATGATGTCATGACAGTGCAGCTCACACACATGACAACGGCCTCAGTTCTCATTGTGACCCAGCCAGCTGACTCAGCGTGTTCATCAATGAGTGTCCCATCTGTTGTTCCTGGCTTATGGTACTCTATGCTGTCCATCCCAAAACTGCAAAACAAAACCATTTATCATAAAACTTACTATACCTCTTTTTCCCTATAGGATGAACTGTCTGAAGATGATTTCAAAATGGAAGTCACTCAAGTACATGAGGTACTCAGCAAAACAACCTGATTTTCCCATGATTTAATAACCAAACAGGTACAATATGGAAGCATCTAGAGCAGGGGTGCGCAACACCGGTCCGGGAGGACTAGTCTGCGTACAGGTTTTTGTTCCAACCCATGACCTTAGTTTTACTTTTCTGACAGCTCTATAAACTACGCTGGTTCACTCCTGTACTTGAGCTCAGTAAAATCTGGATACACTTGAAGTATGTAGGAGAAGCTGGTGCAAAATCCTGAAACGGATTGACCCTTGTTGCGCACTCCTCATCTAGAGGATGTCTGCTATAGCACTACGTAGCAAAAAACAAATTAATTAATTAAAAAGAAAAAATATCATTACACACCTCAAGTCTTAATATTACACAGCATATTGGAGGACGTCAAATGATCTCAAAGTTCTCATGAAGAATTGATAAACTGATAATGACAATTCCTTGCTCAGTCATAACTAATTATTGTGTGCTAGAGCGATCTATGAGCAGTGTGTGTATATATGTTTGTGAGTGTGTTACAGAGAGAAAGGGCATTCCTTGATGGAAAGTACCAGAAAGTACAGTATATAATGTAATATTTTAATATTTTATATTTACTTCTGCACCTCTCTCTCTCTCTCTCTCTCTCTCTGAAGGGTTTCCAGATGCAGACATTTTCAGGTCCTGTGTTTTCTAGCCTTCGCCATTCCTTGGGGATGACGGAGAAGGAGTACCAGCACTCTCTCGCCTCTGAAGGGTGCTACCTGCAGTTCATCAGCAACTCTAAGAGCAAGGCTGACTTCTTCATCACGTGTGTGCAGGGGTCACAGGGGTCACCATTGTGTGCTTTTAGTCACATTATTCACACTTGCATGTCTGCACAAATGCACACAAAATTTCTGTGGGAAATGGCTGTGGTTACGGTTGCCTAAGGCGAAAAGCCATCACGTTTTTTCTTGTCCAGTAATATACATCTTTGTGCGCCCAAGGAATGACAAGAGATTCTTCATAAAGACACAGAACAAACGAGAAGTGAAATTCCTCCTGTCAAACCTGAAGATCTACTTGGAGCATCTGGAGAGCTATCCTCACTCTCTGCTGGTCAAGTTCCTGGGTGAGAGACCAACAGCATGTCCCTTCTCACTTTCTGCATCTGGACAGACACAGTTCTAAGGACCATAAGTGCCAAAAAATGAGCATTGGTTGACTTTTATTTTATATGTCCATTTAGGTTTTCAGGATTCGGTATAAATAAAAAAGACGAGGGAAAGTTCTGAACTCAAATGAAGATGAAATATGCATCTAAACATGGCTCATTTAATGATAGTATTTATCCAATGCGATGCAATTATAGAATCTTATTTCACTTCAGAGATGCCTGTTCTTGTGTAATTGGTTTTGCTCTTTAAATTAAGGTGTCCACAAGATCAAAATTCCCCATCAAAAGAAGGTATGGAGTCATTAAGTGTTTCTCTGAACAACAAACTTTAATCTCACTTTAATAATGTTGGAGCTAATGTTTCACTGCACACTGTCAATTTTACTTTCTCAGAAGTACTTCATTGTGATGCAGAGTGTGTTTTATCCTGATGACAGAATTAATGCAAGGTAAGGTACAATCATAACTGTATGTGTAATTGTTTGCCTCTCCCCTAACACTGACAATGGCCGTCGTTACATCTGCATTTCTGGTTTTCTCAAAGGTACGACATAAAGGGCTGTCAGGTGAGCAGGTGGACCAGCCCAGCCCCTGAGGGAAGCCATGTTATCGTGGTTCTGAAAGACATGAACTTTGAGGGACAGTACATCACACTGGGTAAGAGGTCAACTCCAGTGATGATTATTCCAGAAGTGTTTGTAATTATCAGTGGTTTCGAGGCATTCAGGTTTCTAGAAGACCATGAGAAAATATATAAGTCCTCAAAGAATTGTTGATTTCCTTCAGGCCTAATACAGTATGACTGTTTTAATGAAGACAACCAGATGATAGAGCATATGAATAAATAAAAAGACAGGAGTTGATTCAAATCATATTGCCAGAATTCATATCAGAATTTATACCAATTGGGATTTGCCTATAGGCTGGAGTAGCTATCTGTGTATGACCTCATCGAGCCATTAAACATTTGTTGTATTGTGTGCGACAGATGATCAGGGTGCCTGGTTGGTTCGCCAAGTGGAAATCGACACGGCCTTCTTGCAGACGATCAACGTGCTGGACTACAGCCTACTGCTGGCTCATCAGCCCCTGCACAACGATGAGAGAGACCAGAGCCACAACTTGGCCACGCTCATCATGCGCACCAAGAAGTATGTGTCCTTCCCCCAGCTGAAACCTGCGAAGCAACAGGTGTCCTTTTCAAAAGACCTAGTCTAGAGCAACACTTTAATCGCATGGCCACACATTTCTGGGGCACATTATAAGATGTTGTTGTGAGTACCTCAGCAGCCACTGTATGAATGCATGTTTAATAACATGCTGCTGTGCTGCAGTGGCTGCTTCCTGTCTCTAGTGATTGTTAGCAGTAGCCAAATTACCGTTCATCCTTGTAACCTAGCGTTCAGCCTGTCTATCATACCACCCACCACAGCTCTTATTCTGTACTGTGGCGTTACCTTGTGCTTGTGACTATCTGTTCTTGTCTGCAGCTCTGTGAATCCAGGGTCCAGTCCCAGCCATACGGGTCTTCCCTGCGTTCCAGGGGCGGTGCTCGAGGAGGACTCCGCCCTGCTGGTGTCGGAGATGGACCGTGGGTCAGACAGCGTCCGGGTCACAGAGACGCACTCCGGCGACGGACTAATCCCTCCACAGGAGCTTCAGGGCGGGGCCGCCAGGGCCGCTCCTGCAGACTCCGAGCTGCAGGAGTTCCAGGCCCAGAACCGGCGGCTACTGCCCAACTTCAAGAACCCCCTGCATGTAATCGATGGGCCGGACCTGCGCTATTTCGTGGGAATAATCGACATTTTTACTGTCTACGGCTTCAAAAAGAAGCTGGAGAACCTGTGGAAGAGACTGCGTTACCCTGGCCAGGCCTTCTCCACTGTTAGTCCCCCAGCCTACTGCCACAGGCTGTGCCAGTGGGTGCAGGATCACACCAAGTAGGCCCGAGACACGCCAAAGACTGTCCATGCAGACTATGCTAATGTTTGGGGCCATTAACAGATTGGCCACAGTCACCCAACTTGGCTTGCTGCTCATGTGCGAGCATGATGGTACCACTCTTGCCTTCCGAGTGTTTTTGTCCTTTCTTCCACATTTCTGCACCCTCCATTTATTAAAAAGTAACATGAAGCTTTTAGCCAGTTCCATCACTGTCCAAACCCTTTACCAGATGATATAATACAGTGCCCTCCACTATTATAGGCACCCCTGGTAAAGATGAGTAAAAAGGGTTATAAAAAATTCACCGTTTGGTGAATTAGCTTAACAGCTAAATCTAGTCACACCCCCCAATTCCCACAGAGATCCATTCAAATGCAGAGACGTTATTGTATCGCTTGTAAGAGTACCAGAAAATAAGATTTTTGATGGTGTTGGGTCACAGACATCAGGAAGTCATGGCATGCAAAGGATATGAGACCGAATATTAAAAATGATTACTTTATTCTATATATACACTACTGTGCAAAAGTCTTAGGCACATGTGAAAATATTCTGTAAAGCGAAGATGCTTTCAAGAATAATGAAATGAAAAGTTTCTAAATATCAAACAATTGACTATAAAAAGGAGTAAACAGTAAAAAACTAAATCAAATCAATATTTGGTGTGACCACCCTTTGCCTTTAAAACTGCATCAGTCCTCTTAGGTACACTGATGTGCAGTTTTATAAGAAAATCAGCTGGTAGGTTGTTCCAAGCATCTTGGAGAACTTGCCACAGTTCTTCTGCAGACTTTGGCTGTCTCGCTTGCTTCTGTCTGTCCAGGTAATCCCAGACAGCCTCGATGGTGTGCTTGTTCATCTTTTCGCTGAAGATAGTTCAATTAAATTTTTGGAAAATGAATGTTTTGAAATCTTTGTGTGTGTTTTTCTACTGACATACTAATGCAGAAGACAAAAAATAAACATCTAAGAAAAAAAAGGAAAAAAATTCTAGGGTGCCTAAGACTTTTGCACAGTACTGTAAATGCAGGGGTGCCAATAATTGTGGCACATGTGGTTTTGTTAAAAAGAATTATTTCTTGATGAGGGATTTTTTTTTCTCATAATAAATTTACTTCAATTAAAGGTTGGATTCTTCTTATTTTGTCAGTGTGAGATTAAGCTAATTCACCAAACGGTGAATTTTTTATAACCCTTTTTACTCATCTTTACCAGGGGTGCCAATAATAGTGGAGGGCACTGCATATCAGAAGCAGAAGACAAGCCCTTTGCTTAATTTCACCATAGTTCCCAAATAGAACCACAAAACTATCTGAACAAGGTGCTACAGATTATTTAAAAAATAATATATACAGGTGTGTGATCCAAGACACATACGCCTCAATATTAAATGCTGCAGACAGCTTTTGTTAGATTATTCTGGAAGAACTTCCAGCATACAAAGTGAGCTAGGTTCTGTCTTGCTGAAGAGCAGGGTGGGGTCAGGTATAATTTTTCATGGCCTCCAAACCAGGCATTATCAGGTTATGCCTTTCATTGTTCGAATTAAACGACACATGAAGAGAAATATCACAATTTAAAAGTGAATGGGTTTTTTTTTTTTCATTAAATGTATTTTGACAGCTAAGTGACACATTTTTGCCTTTTTAGTCGAAGGTCCTGCAGGAATTTGAGTCAAACTAAGTGCTTTTCCATTATCTGTGAGCATAGAATACACTGCTTGTTCCTCTAGCCTGGCTGATTAATACAACAACATTATATTGATTATTATATTGATAACATTATATTGATTATCTGTATTGATACCCAGCGGTCTTGAATTGATTAGCAGCAAGGTGACAACAAAATAGGCATTGGAAAGCTCTTTTGAAAAATACATTTTGGTTGTCTCTGAAAATAGATTAATAACCATACGAGCATATTTACAATACATGGTCACCATGCATGACACAACAAAAAAAGCTATTTTTGCATGTATAATCCACTGGCTACAGAGCAACTGCATTCAACATGGCTTTATTCGTCAAACCAAACAGTAAACTTGCATACACACACATCAAAGATCAGAGATGCTCAAAGATAAGAATAAATCCTAGAACCAAGTATGGCTTGAGATACAAGTCTAGATTTCTTGTTCAGAAAATACATTTTGGTTCGAATTTAACAAAATTCTCCTTGAAGAGTGAAACAAACCCTAAAGTTAATTTACGTGAGAAAGCGACCACTCTTTAATTAAATTAACTTTATCTAATTTATCTCTCTCATGGATTTCATATGAAAGCGTGTGTGTTGCTTGGTGTTAGAATTTTTAGAATTGAACAATGATGCTGTGTAGATGCACTGCCATCTGTGTTTATCAATGGTGGCATGTTGTATGGCAAACATTTTAATTACTTAAAAGGTCCCATATCTAAATGCTATTTTAAGGTGCATGTTTTGTTTTTATCTCAAAATGATTTTGCAATGTACTTTTGTGGCTGTTTTACAGTAAACTGTTTGAGGCAAATAACTCTTTACCCATGTATAAATAACTAGTCTGGAGGACTGTGTGGATTGCAATGATTGTATTTTCTTTTCATATAATGTGGTTGAGGCCTCTAGATGAATGAAAGCAATGATATATTGATTGTTTTTATTTAAACATTGCTCATTGTATTTATTTACATAGAAAACCCATGTACTGAAATCTTACTGGGACATTATGTATTGTGGACATATGACTGTTGTAAGCACTGATTAGTAAAAATCAATGAGCATACTATATTGTGACACAAGAACATATTTTAACTACAGTATATCCATCCACTGTTTTCCAATGCAGATGATGAAGTTTTGTGGTAGGAAGATAAGACTAAAACAAATCCTTGTTTACCATCCACACTCCTCCTTTCCCTTGTTCAGCTGGTACGTGCAGCCCCAGACTATCAGGAGAACTGGAAAATGGCCTGTGCCTTTTGTTTGGCAGGTTTTTGTTTATAACGGTATGTGCACAAATTAATGTTATGACATTGACAGAAATGATAGAGATGATAATACTAATAAACATCCTGAGTAATAGTTTTCTTTGGTGTCTTTTTGTTGGGCAGTTATGTGTAAAAATACAGTAGATTCACAAAATGAGCTTTGAATTTAGTCGATTCTCCAACCTGTAGATGGAGCCACTGAACTTGAATACTGAACTCAAAACGTAATCAAAGGCCCTGTTTGACTGTATTTTCAAGAGATTAAATACTTTAAAAATTTAAATTCCAGCACCATGCCTGAAGCTGAAGCTGAAGGTCATAGTATCATTTAGAATGCAGGGACTGGAGTAAATAGGAACAAGCACTGTGGATTTTCACATACAGACTGGTTGCTGGCTTAATGGTTCTGGTCAGCTGGCCCTTAGTGATCCACTTGTTTTTACCAATAGGATTGATTCAATTTGTGCTGCTTCACTACTCATCTGAATTATATGGGCACTAATGCCGATTTTCTGTTGATAGGAAAGAATGCCTTTTTCCTGCAGTTAATCAGTGAGTTGGTTATTGGTAGGGAGACACATTGTGGAACAATGAAAGGTGCAGCATATTTCACGCTGGAATTTCAGTTTTGCTTCTGAAGAAGTCTTAGGTTGTGTATGACCATACGATGTAAAAATTATTTTAATTTTTAGTTACTCTTTAGTCTACTGATTTTTATTTAAGTTGCTTTACAAGATGAAATGTGCCTCTATACTGTCTGTGTGCCTGGCAGACTGATATGCCACACTCAATACACCGGTTAATGCTAAAGAACTTCCCCGACACCCACTACAGGCTTCAGTGCCTATGTCCACTGGCACATGGAAGCATGTCTAAATCGTGATGCAAATATCCACGTATCATGGAGCTACACAATACATGTAGCTTGAATAAAAACAAATTAATCAAACAAAAAAAAAAAAAGTGAAAAAATGGGTTACATTTCAGTTTTTACATTCATTAAAATTAAATGTATACTTCGGTTATACAGTTCATTTTGGGAAAATCTTTTTTTTTAAAATAATAAAATATAAAAATAAAAATACATCTGAATAGAACAGAACTTACCTAATTCTTAAAGTAGTAATTATCTTGACCAACTGGAGTCCCAGTGCAACAATAGGAACATTGGAGCCATTTTTCAGTTGGAACATAAAAGGGCATAGCATTAAGTTATGATTTTTAGTGCAAAATCGTTGACATTATTTTCATCCAGGCAGACCAAGTGAGTATTAGTTAAATGTTTTTCAAGGATGGAAATGAAAGAGAACTCGAAAGTCTGGATTTTTTGTTTATTTGTGTAAGAGGGAAAGCCAGACTTTACAGGCATGAGTCAACTAGAAGACCCAATGTGGAATTATGAGATATTGTTAAAACAAAGATGGCAGAAAATACCTTACCAATAATAAAATAGTTTAAACCTGTTATCTGGTTAGCATCAAGTGACAGGGGACTTCCATTTGACAAGATCCGTGAATCTGCCCAAAAGGCACCAAAAATACGGACTGGATCAATGCGACCCTACTCTACAGACTGCGCATGCGTCTGGAATATATTTGACAGGACGGGCAGACGAATGTAGAGATAACGTTAATTTGCTATGTGACAGGTTTGTATAAACCAAAAGGAAAAGGGAAACATTAAACGCTGTACACTGCTAATCCATGGTCCATTATGTCCATCCAATATTGGATGGACCAAATATGGTGGGAGTAATAGACACTCTAATGTATTGACTGGCGTTTTCCTCTAACAGACGTTTACAGTCTACTTCCTCATAACAGCTAGCTTAACTACCACGCCACCATTATTATATCACCCTACAATTATATGGAAATAACATGCTTCGTGGGTAGAACTTTCTGTGATCCTCAAATGGCATACTTTCCAATGGATTGTCTTTTCTCCTTTAAACGTAGGCCGATTAGCCGATTACCGACACCACGGATGGCTCAAAGATTAGTGGGTGGCTTTGCTCGTGCCGTAAACGGAGCGCGCGCTAGCCGGATTCCCAGTGGGCAGAGGTAGCAGCAAGCTGATGTTGCGGGAGCTGTGTATATGTATATGCACTCGCTGACACAATGGATTTTAATGTGAAAAAACTCGCTTCTGATGCAGGAGTCTTTTTCACACGCGCTGTGCAGGTATGAATCTATGCAGCCAGACATCTCCCACGTAACGTACATCGATCTTGTTAGCTAGCGAATTTGTGATATTGCCCGTTTTAGTTAACATGGTAAGTTAGCTAGCTATCTGAGGTAGCTACATTTCTGAGGTAGCCAAATTGCCACATTTTGTTTTAAAGAAATAAAACAGACTCGTGTGTGTGGTTTTTGGCTAACGTCAGGGTTGTATTTTTCTCATGGTATAACATCGCTTTCTAGCAACACGCACTTGAATGCTGGTTATACGTTATATTGGACAGTCAGCTTATTTGCTGTTTTCCAGTTTATGTTCCCCGTGGCTACCAACCGGTATCCCTTTACATGATTGTCCGGTTGGCTCTTATTAAAGCCGACAAGGCCACACAAGGCTGACTGACTGAACTCGTTTATTATTCAGTGCTATCGAATTAGCCCTAGAGCCGATGCTCAAGGATGATAGCTAGTAGCTAGCTAATTGTCAATGTCACTAAGGTGCGAGCGAGGTGGTTATGCGAGCTTGGAAATCAGACTCCCTGTTTTATTTTCTGCCCCAATGACTTTTCTGATAACTTTTGAGGTTTGTTAGCATGCAAATGTTGCAAAAACATTAAAACATTGGTGTGGCACAACACGGGTTATATCGACTCATGATTCATTGAGTCACTCGCAGGATACGCTACATCAGTTAACGTTAGCTACTAGTTAGCTGCGCAGTATCTTAATATTGTACAGTAATGTTACTTTCGAACAATAGCGTTATAATTTGTAAATATTTCCTGCTAATGTTAACTGCTTTCGCTGGTTTCATGCCCCCTAAATATTCAATGAGCAACGTTAACTGTAGGTGTAACCGTTAATGTATAGCTAGCTAACGTTACGTCTGGGCAGCTGAATCATGATCATGAAATTATGGCGTCTAGCCAGCGTTATAATATGCTACAAATCAATTAACGTTAAAGCTTTTCATTTTGTCCGATAATTTACTGTAAAAACGGACCGACTACTTGACGCACAGTGCCACCATTACAGTTGGAATTCAGCCTAGAGACGTTGTTAGCTTCATATTGTCGCATATAACGTTAGTCAAATTAGCCTAACGGGTTCCTACGTTTGTATCTGTAGAAAAGCGGCTCAGGTTTGAATGGATCGAGTGCAGTAACGACTGTAGCCTGCTACATTAATAATGTAGCCATCTGCTAGCCAATGTTGTTATTTACGCACACACAATCTAACGAAAGTAGGTTCCTTATATATTTTAGCTTCCAAGTAAACTTTTTTGCTTTTCAGCTCATAAGCTCAACTCACCTCTGTAGTTAACTGCGCAATTGGCAAGCATTAATTTAATTGCATAGTAATGGAGCAGCTAATGTAGCTGTTGATAGGCTAAACATATAGCCTGCATTTTGTGGGATATATTATGGAAAGACTAAAAGCTGTATATCTGCTGTCTGCAGTAAATCATTTTATTTGGTAACTAAAAAAAATAGCCTGCTGTGAAAAAATTACGCATGTCATAATGGAGTACGTTTCATGGAGCCAACAGTAGGAATCTCACTTGGTTGGATTCCTTGTGTGTTCCATGCACTCTGAAATTTGTTTTTCTTCTGCAAATTTTATGAGCAATTCCAGTTAACTTTTAACTGCCATAGCTCTTAAAAACAGATCTTTTACTATACTCTGGTTATTCAAAATACCCTCTTGAGAGATTCAGGCGGTTCTGTTCCATTTGAATGTTCATTACAGGATTTGTGAGGATTCAAACATTCACTTACTATGCTATCTGTGTTTAGGTATGTGATCGTGGCTTGAATAGATTTATAGAATCCTCAGAAACCCACCACTCTGACCCGCTGAGTCTTCTCTTTAGAAATGAGATGATAAAGAGTTAATAGCACTTTTGTACATTGTGTTTTTCTAGTTCTAGTTTTCTGCACAGTCAGTAGTGCCTTTCCTGTTTTGTGTGAGATGAGTAATTCTAGGTCTTAGTTTCCTGCTGCATGCTTGCTTGCCCTCATTTATTCTGTAGTCTTTAGGGTAATGGGTAATCTGGAAATTAGACATCTTTTGTCACAATGTACTGTCAGGATGTCAGGGATCAGTGACTGTTTACATGCACACTCTTATTCGACCATTAACCCAAATATTCAAGTATTCTGACTGTGACATAAGTCATCTATACACGTTGTTCCAATAACAATAACCAAAACCAGAACAAGCCAGCATCCTGTTTGAGTAACTGGTATAGCCTAACCCATGTGGGATATTCTTATGTTGAACTGAATACTGATTAGTGTAAACACCTTATTCAGAATATGCTTCTGCTACCTGGAAATGTGCATGCCTTTTTATGTTTTATTTTTCACAGAATCTTGGGCATAATTCACTCACTAGCTTGCTGTCCTGGCGAGCCTGAAAGATTAATAGATGAAGCCAGAAAGAGATTAAAATTATCCAAGGAAAAAAAAAAAAAAAAAAAAAGATGAAAATGAGAAAAGCCACCAATGTTCATGATGGATTATGGGAATAAAGATGATGTATAGATGGAAGCACTTCTTTTAACTCTGTTGTGTGATTCGCTTGTCTCTGCTGGATAGATGTCTTTGATACTATTAGCTTAAGTGTTACTGTTGTCTGCGATCAAGCACTGACCCTTCTATTGCCCAGACACTGTACATATGAGCTATGATAGATATTTGGCAGGTGTGGATGTTAGAGTAGCAGCTGTGCTAGATGAGTGGTGTAGGCCGTGTTATCTTTTGTGGAGAGTGGCAGTACTCTCCAGCTCCTTCATTCCACAGAGTCATTTGTGTGATCTGTGTTCTCAGCCTGTGTGCTGGCTGTTTGTGTCATGACGTGTGCAATGCAGGCCCACCCTCGTCCACGTGCCCACCCGTAGAAAAGCCACTTCAAGCCCGGCTGCTTCAACACATATGGCTCACTTGCTGTTCAATTATTCACGTCCATCTACAGACCTGGGTTTAAGGTGTCTGCTTCCATACCTCTTAAAGGCGTCCTTCAGATCATCCCGATGTTTGCCTTTTCTAGCTGTAGACTGTAGTCATCTACACAGACGTGATGCTATCGCAGGTTATTATTAAGAAGCTGTAATTAAAGTTAATTGGCAGTTGTGGAGGTTAAATTTTGGACAAGGCAAGCATTATATGCAATTATCTTCGCATTGTGCACAACGGTAAATTATTTAAACTATAACAAAGGTGAGCTTCAAAAAAATCCATGGCTGAAAAATTGGAAATGGAAACCTTATTTACATAAAAGCGTTTAAAATTATTAGAAGATTTTTGTTTTACCTTTAGTAACACATTTAGTGGATTCTTCATAGTTCATGATAAAAATGGCTGATAGCAATCCACACTGTGCCCTGTGGCAGGTCTTAAACCAGGGCTGTGCCGAGCTGCGGGAAGGCCTCAGTTATAATGAACTGTTATCCTGAGCCAGCCGACGACTGTGACTGTGAGGTTGGATGGATGGACGGACCTGTCACAGAAACCAATCAGCAGGCACATCAGGAGAAAACAGCCAATCAGCAGTCACATAAAGAGAAGATGGGCTTTAATAAAATAAGAAGGCCTGGCAGATGGAAACCCTTGGAATGGTTCCAAAGGGAAAAATGAAATGCTGCTCTTATAAAGTGACTACGTATGGGCCGTTGGATTGGCATATTCAGTTCTACTGTAGTGATGTGTTGTATGGTCTTGCCATAGAAGTCCAGGCCTAGCCAGTGCTGCCCGTGGAAATGAGTTCTGCAGGGCGTAATAGGCCATTGTGTCACCCCGGGGGATTCACTAGGGTATTCCCTAGCCCTACCACATTGCATATTAGCTTGTAGTTAAAAAAAAGAAAACAAACTAACTAACAGTGTCAGGATGTTGCTCAGTGAAGTATCTGCTGAATTTAGTGTGTGTTGTTGATCCACATCCCCTCCTGAGTTGCAGCCATTACTATCGTACCAAGATGAGTAGGATAATTGTGCTCCTGGTGGGTAATTTCAGGCAGAGCTTTGCCTTTCACTGATTTTATTGTCGAGTGCAGAAATCACCGTATCAGAGTGCATGACTGTCTGCTTAGTTGGTCAGAACTGTGCTGTTGGTGCCAGGATTCTCCCAGTTTAAGAAGGGAAAATTCCCCCAGCTGCATCCCTGTGTGTAGTGCCATTGTGCTTAGTTTATTCATTATTCACTGCTATTGCCTTTAGCCTCTGTTACACTATACCGCTTGGCTGGTGCAGCCTTCACAGCAGTGATGGTTTCCAGTTAATTTCCAAAAAACGCAGGAACGGTACAGTGCGTAGTGCCAGCTGAATTGGTTTCCTGGGCGTACAGTGTCACAGTGACGTTAAACTGAAGTTGTCTCCTGGGCGTACAGTGTCACAGTGACGTTAACTCCTTCGCGACTAGAACGGCCCTATTAAAAATGGTTCGAATTCGAACCATAGCGTCATTTGTCTCTCTGCTATTGGTTAACCGTGGATTCGCGGTCGTTTTCATTTGAAAATGTTTTGGATAGTCAGCCAATGATTGCACAGATATTCTTGGCTGTGTGACGTGGTTCATTTACGCTGCACTGTTGACGCGCAATACGTCTTTACAAGCCTTTCCGAAATGGCTTTGGCCAGTGGTAAACGCCGGTTTACTGCAGACGAAGTTGCTGAAATATGCACTATGCGCAATGATGATAATGACAGTGACTTTGATTCTGAACATGGAGGAATGGAAAGTGGAGAAGAAAGTGAAAGTGAAACGTATTGCGCGTCAACAGTGCAGCGTAAATAAACCACGTCACACAGCCAAGAATATCTGTGCAATCTTTGGCTGACTATCCAAAACATTTTCAAATGAAAACGACCGCGAATCCACGGTTAACCAATAGCAGAGAGACAAATGACGCTATGGTTCGAATTCGAACCATTTTTAATAGGGCCGTCGCGAAGGAGTTAAACTGAAGTTGTCTCCTGGGCGTGCAGTGTCACAGTGACGTTAAACTGAAGTTGTCTCCTGGGCGTGCAGTGTCACAGTGACGTTAAACTGAAGTTGTCTCCTGGGCGTGCAGTGTCACAGTGACGTTAAACTGAAGTTGTCTCCTGGGCGTGCAGTGTCACAGTGACGTTAAACTCCAGAGGCCTTTTGATCCCTTGATAACAGTGTGTGGTGCACGGCGGCCGTGATGGGCTGTGCTGCTAGGCAAGGGACTCATCTTGGCAGCTGCAGCCTGGGTACCTAGCCCATACGCTGAGAGGCGGTATTCGGCGTGTCTGGGGATTTTTGGGTGGCCCCATCTCACAGTTCGTCCTCTTGTCCCACAATGCACCATCGATTTTCATGACCAGAATAGCCCTGAGACATCTGAGCCCTGCGTCAGTCCTTTTCTTTCATTTTGATGACCGGGCTGCTGACTCACCGTGGGCACAGAGGCACAGGGCCAAGTTTGAACAGCACTTGCTGTTAGGTGGATGGGTGTGGGTGTGGGTGTGGGGGTGTGGGGGTGGGGGGTGGGTATTATTTGTGTTTGTTTGTGTGTATGTATGTGAGAGAGAGAGAGAGAGAGAGTCAGAGAGAGAGATTGCCATGCTCAGATATGTGTCATGTCATGTGTACAACTACAGAAATGCATTTTCCTCCCTCTGTTGACATGGTATGGCTCTGTACTGTGAAGTTATTTTATTACCTGTTCTTGAATAAACCACCGTCACTGAGGATATGTATTTGTGTTTCTCTACTTTTTCTTTTGTTACGCATGGTTCTCAAACTTGCAGCTGAATACTGAGGATGCAGATGGATAGAGGGGAACTGCGGGAGGGAGTCTGGGATGTGGGAGGGCCATTTTTGTACCCTTTTCCATAGGATGTGGAAGGCATGTTAGGATGTATCATAAAACAAAGCAGCAAGTAAAAGTTCTCCCGATGAATCATTTGTGATCAAAATGAATGAATATAAGCCATAAATGTGGACAGACAAACTAATTTAGCACTGTTACTGACTATCAGACTATAGAGAATCTGTGCCGACAAGACCTGCGGCACATAGTCATCTTCTGAAAGACTGACTCGCAGGAGTGGACCCTGGAATCATGGGCATTGTAGTCTTTGAACGCAATATCAGCCTTTTACTGTAAGTGCGGAGTTTACACTAAATTACTACAAATGAATTCAGCTTAAAACTAATTCAGAAGGTTTCAGGTTTGATTCTCGCTACTGTAAACCTGACTATGAGGCAGCCTGAGTAAATACCCAGCTGTCTAACTGGGTTTTATATTAAATTCGAGCTGTAATTTGCCTGGGCCTTAGGTGTCTGTTCAGTTATCAAATATAGTTGGCAATGCACTTTCCTTTCCCTTTGTCATAAATATGGCAACAAGCATTTGTCAAGGGATCAAAGCCATTTTCCCCAGCATGCATTTTCTCCTCATTTTTACTTCTAAGACTTTAATAAATGCAATTTATTTATTTAAAAATACCCTTATGAAGCATACATGTAGACTTGTGACCTAAGTAAATGACTGTATTTAAACTGTAGACAATTAACATGCCTGTTTTGTTATGCTATTTTGGTAAAGCACAGTCAAATGAAGAATTGGACAGTACGAGGTACGCCCTGAGGCGTTGTCCCTGCTCATTGACCCACTTGGTCTTTTCATGTCATCTTATTTCTGGTGCTGTTCACCAAGAGGATGTGCCAGTTTTCTCCCTGCATCAAGGCAGATATGGCCTTTATCTATGAATGATACGAGTGAAAGCACAGTACCAGTGGTTGAAAGTGGCTCATTTATGGAACTACTTATCCCCGTTACTCGACAGAAATAAGCAGCCCTGAGAAGCACTGTTCATTGCAAACCTCCTGCGAAATCATCCGTTTTGCACAAGCAGGTATGCAGTGATGTCACCAAGTGAAGCATATGCATATTTCAAAGTTAGCTCATTATATTTATAACACAGGATGTCTACACTGAAACAGGAAAGATTGATCACCCGTGTGCTCTCTGATGTACTTCACCATATTTCCACGGTGCAGGTGGTGAATGTGTGTCTCTTCTGTAGTTCACAGAGGAGAAACTGGGTCAGGCTGAGAAGACCGAGCTCGATGCCCATTTTGAGAACCTGCTCGCTCGGGCTGACTGCACCAAGAACTGGACTGAGAAGATCTTTCGTCAGACGGAGGTCCTCCTGCAGCCAAACCCGAGTAAGACTTGCCCTCATGCCGTTCTGCAAACCCTGGGCTGGATTTAAAATAACCCTGATCCCCAGTCTATCTCTCTCACTCTACTTTTGTAGACCAAGGGCCTGATTTAGTAAGACATTTAGCATGTGCAAAACCTTTTAGCACACGCAAAACCAATAAGAAGACCAATGATTGGTCATGGTATTTGTTTTGCACCAATCATTGGTTGTGTTATTTGTTTTGTGTGTGCTAAAAGCTTCTGCACATGCTAAAGGTCATAGTAAGTCAGACCCCGAGGGTGTTCCTTACTGTGGATCTGCAACGTCCAATTTCTCTGTTCCTCTGGTATACTTTTGCTAATCTGAAGGCAGATGAGCCTCAGATTGGACCTATGCCCCAAGTGCAACTTTCAGAACAATTTCTTCTGTTTTGAAAAGCCCAGTGGTCACCTGACACCATGTTGTTTGTAACGTACCTCCCTTTCACCATAATGTATCATGTTTTTTCTTCCTGATATATGTGTCATATCTGTGAAAGGTTGTGGTGTATTTCAGCTGGGAAGCTTCTATGAAATCACGCTATTTTCCAAGCCAGTCCTGTGATGCTGGCATGACTTTCCTTCCACACTGACCTACTTGGCTGTACGTTCCTGTTAAACTTAACAGGCATAGCCGATTTCCTCCATGCCTGTTAAAGAAGAGAACTATGTTGTCTTAGGCCAAAAAAAAGGGTATCTTGTAATTCAGGCAGTGTATAATGCGCTAGAGCCAGAAAGCACACTGAAGATCGGTCTGGTGTTGTATCCTGGATCATTCAGCCTAGATCAATTCATCCATCGATGAATACACTAATGCAGCACCTCGCTAGATTTTTATTGTTGACTAACCTCAAGTCTTCTCCCTATCAGCTACTGACGGTGGAAATGTGTAGGCCTTTGACATGAAGATTCATTCTCCTTTATGAGCTGAAATGAAGCCATATTAGTACCAAGTTTCTCCACTGTATCTCAGCTGCCTTTAATAATTATTTACAAATAATAACAGTAAGTGTGGAGAGCAGGTAACTCTAACTTGTGACTTTCTGGTCTTCCATGCTACAGTTGATCACACCGGTAAGTTTGCTCCTACTCCCGAGTGCCCTGAGCTGTGGGCTTATACCCTCCCCCTTAGAACCAATTTGATTGGTAGTGGGAACATGTGTTGAGCTGGTCCTGTGGTCCTCTGATTGGATGAACCAGAATGTGTGGAGGCAGGGCACGATGGTGCCTTTCTCTACCTGAATGTACAGTACTTTAATAACTGCCACCATGAGAAACCCCAGGGACTTCATTGAAAACACTTTTCAGATTGATGGGGAAAATCTCTGATTCTATCTTTTATCATCTTTGCCACTGTAAAAGATAGTTTAAAAACAAAGTGTTTTATATCTTTTGGTTTTGTGAGAGGATTTTGTAATAAAGTAGGCTGTATTTTGTCAGTGTTCCTATTGAGAAATTCCACATTCATGCACAGGCATAATAAAATATGTGAGTGTAGACAAACAGAGCTTAAGCTGTCTGAAACGGAACATTGAAGGTAGATGTCAGTTTTTGGGTTTGGAATAGGACAGGGAAACATGGGATTTGGGATTTTATGGGGAGTGGTGGCAGGTACTAGAGGAGATGGACTGGCAGGTACCAGCTAACACCAGTTCCGTAAGCGTCGGGAACCTTTTGATAACTCTCCTTGGTAACGGGGGGCTTATCAAATTGTGTGGCTTTGTCTCCACGCCCTCCACAGACTGATGATGGGGTTTGTGGGAACATGCAGCCAGGACCAGGTTCATCTGCGTCTGTGAGGTCATCATCCAGGGCTTTATTGTGTCTGTAAACACACCGATCCGTTTGTCACATCAGCATCCAGAGATTGGCCGGAGTAATATTTTAAAGGAATATTTTTCATATTTTAAAGGAACTCTTGCATACTTTACATTGGTAGTTATGCATTGTTGTAATTAAGGTTTGGGAATTCGGGAAGTTCAGGAAGGAACACAGAGATGCATCTCCATGACCATGAACAACCTCTGAAGGATTTCTTGCAGTTGTGCCTAGATAGAATCAGATCCAAGGTTTCGTTAGACATGTATCAGTCTCAAAGAATTCGATTTTTAAAATACCACTTCCTGTAAAGACTGGGTGGTGTTCTATTTAAAAAAAATGATTTTTTAGGAAATCAGAGGATGTTCTTGCCTTCCATTTGCTGTGATAAGACAGTAACATAAAGTAAAATAGCAAGTGAACTTGAACAGAACTGGGTATCTGCATGAAAGCCCTTATAAACAAGAGTCTGCTAGCCAGCAGTCATGCTCTATTGATTTATGACATGATTCCTGCTGATGTGGTACTGAAAATTGTTCTCGTTACACTGTCAATGTAATCGCACACTTGTTACGCTGCTCATGTTTGAATTCTCACTATACTAAGATAATGTTACAGGGTTTTCGCCAGTAGCTAGATAACTGCTTAGTTTGCTAGCTATCTAGCATGCTTGTAAGTAATGTGGCAGGCTAATTTAGCATTGAGTAATGCTTGGCTAGCTATTTAGCTAAATAATAACCATTGTCAGATGAGCTACTTCAGTTTTCTTCCTAGTTCAGTAAAGAGATACCAAGCTTATTTCATTGGGTAGGTATTTTCACTCGCTAGCTATCCAGGCTAGTGTAGCTAGCTGCTGTATCTAGCTCCTCGTTTGCTTTCTAAAAGCCACAGCCAAACAGGCCAACTACATGGATTATTTACAGGTAAAAAAGTTTATGACCCTCCTGTAAACAGGAGGAGAGACTGGATGAACTGGTTACGTCCATGTTGGAAACTCCTGGGCTCTGACACTTTCTAGGCACTGACGTTTGATAACCTTTTCCTGCCTCTGTTCACAACGTTGTTTTGGAACCCATTGTGTCCATCTACGACATCACCAGCCAGCGCTTTATACGGGGCATGGTGCTTTTTCTCTTAACGCACAACGCACACTCGCGTATAATTAGTCCAGGTTGCGTGCGAAGGCGTGTTGTGGACCGGTCCGAGGAGAGAGTGTGCGCTGTGCGGGAAGAGAAAGATGGCATTCCTTTACGTCAGTCTGCATCGTCATCATCCGCTTGGTCCCGTAGTTTCCATCCTTGTTCAGTGCATCATAGGCCACCTTGACTGTATGTTGCTGTACTTTATCTCAAGAGCTGTAGACAAAATGTCTGCCCTTCACACATATATATGGCAAATGCTCTAATCTCACAAATTTGTAGAGTTATTGCACTCACAAATGACTCTGTTTGAGTCTCATTTGGAAAGAAAGCTGGCATTGCACATTCCCCTTTGAGTAGCAGTGATGCAAAGCTCCTAGGCTTTCAGGCAGGGATAATGAGCCTTGATGTTTTATGATGCTTAGTCACATCCAGCACAGTGTGTGTGTGTGTGCTGGCTGCTTTAGCAAGGGGCATTATGGGATTGATCGGAGGTGAATCAAAGGGGGCTTTGAGTGTGCCTAAGTGTATGCGTGTGTCCCGTTCATATGTGTGCGGTGCTTATTTGTGTTTGGTGTGTGCGACTCGTGTTTCCGTGTCCGTATCAGCCAGAAGCTGAATAGCAAAGCACAGCCTACAATTTATGGGCCCCTTTTTTTATTTTTTTATCTCAGAACAAATGAGGCGCCGGTGTTCACACATTCCGCTGGGCCATTTCAGAATGCCGCGGAACCTTCTGGACAGGCTTTCTCATTCGTACTGTACTGTATTTTCAGGCTTCTCTTTTCCCATGGAGAAACTTGAGTCTGCCTCAAGGCCTGCCTGAGTCATTGTAGTACTGTACCCTCGATGCCGGAATGTCCGTTTTCACATTGTAGAAACCGATCATATTGTGTCTATAGTAGCACTTTTGCAGTCTCCACTGCTGATGCATATCGTGGAAGCCAATCAGTGATGCAGCTGCATTATTGCAGGAGTGTCCAGTACAAAGGGGTTTTCCAAAATGTCTTCTACTTATATGCTTTCATCTCTCATATGCCAAAATGGTTTGTTTTTGTTCTTTGTGTGTGCTAACTAATAATAATAATAAGCCTTGTAAAGGAACCGACATGTAGACAAAGATTTTTTCAGTCATCTGTAAAGATTTTAAGAAGAAAGTAAGCAAGGTTAAACCGCTGTTTTATTATTCTGGTTCTTGGTGATACGATCAACTTCAGTAAGCACATCAGTAGACATAAAGGGAAAGTGATAAATATTTCCTGGGGCTCCAAAGCGCCGTTATTGTTGACTGTAGATAACCGCCAACACATAACTGATAATGATAGCCCCTCTCGTCTCCCCGGTCCAGATTAAATCGCACTGTTCAATTGTGAGGAATAAAGTCATTTTGAATGGGCGGCTCTGACCTTTATGTTGTGATGCAGTGGCGCTGGCTGCCCTTCAGAAGTCAGCAGGGTGTAGCGGCTTTTCCGTCAGCTCCGGCCTGCACGCTGTGTGTTTGCTGTGTGTACGTGAGCGTGCGGCTGGCTCCCGGTAAAAAGGCTCTCCTTGCCCCCCCCCCCCCCCCTTCGCCCTGGCCAGGTGCTCGGATTGAGGAGTTCCTCTATGAGAAACTGGACAGGAAGATCCCCTCCAGGACCACCAATGGGGAGCTGCTCGGACAGTACATGCTGGATGCGGCCAAGGATTTTGGACCTGGAACCCCGTATGGTGAGTGACCTATTTCACTGGGCATGAAATTCCGAAGCAAACTGACGCCAGTTCTGTAACGGCTTCGCACACCGAAGATATTCAAACCAGCCTGCTAGTCCTTTTACAAACCCCAATTCCGAAAAAGTTGGGACAGTATGTAAAATGCACATAAAAGCATAAAGAAGTGATTTGTAAATTCTCTTGTACATATATTTTATTGAAAAGGTAAAACATTAAATGTCTTTTCTTTGTACTGTTATCAACTTTATTGATTTTTGTAAATATATGCTAATTCCCAATTTGATGCCTGCAACACGTTCCAAAAAAGTTGGGACAGGGGAAAAGAAAAAAGACTGGGTAGGTCAAAAAACACCTGTTTGGAACATTCCACAGGTAAACAGGTGATGCTATCATGACTGGGTATAAAAGGATATCAAAAGACTTGATCTCTTATTTTCAGGTACTCTGGTGACCCACCACTTATTAAAATGTATGGGTAAATAAGGAATTAAAATGTTTTTTATAGTTCCATGTGCTCTGTAACTGTTGTTGAGCAATAACAGTTGTTTTTGACTGCTGCGAATCTCACTGAAAAGTGTATTATATACAGCAAGTAATTTTTCTCAGAAATCTATCTTGTGACCCATCTCAGCCCCTCCCTCAACTCACAGTTTAGTGGTCTGGTTTAGACTAAGTACTCAGCTTGTGTTCAAAGCTACCTCCTTTACACACTGAAAAACGCTGGAGCTGGAACATGACTGCCGATTTTCACCATGGCACATCCTCTATGAAATGGCCGTTTGTCTCTCTGGGCTTCTATCTCACTCACTTGAGTCAATCTAGAACAATCTAGAAAGGCCTTCAAATATGCTACTGTATGGGAAATGTACAAGTAAGTATTATTCAGACTTTTCCTTTTGAAGACAGCATAAAAACCTTGTAGTATTAGTAGAAAGGTTTGGACAAAAGGGAAAAACATTTTAAAAAGGAAATAAATGGAAAGAAATTTGTGTAGTCCTTTGGGAATTGAAATCATCTGACCCTGTTTTGATATGAGGCACTGAGACGACCTCATTTGGAGTGCAGCGGATTCATAATTAGATTTACTGTGGAAACGTCCACTTCTCAATCACGTAATTCAATATTTCAGTTCCTTTAGTGCTGTCTGCCACCACCATCTTTTATTTTTTTTAATGCTGTGTGACCCCTGACCTTTCACAGAAACCTCTTTTCCTCTGACAGTGTGCCTGTTGCAGTGAAAGTAAAACCACCTAGGCGGACCAGGGCTTTATCCTCCTACCTTTCTGCGTTTGCAATTACCTGCTCAGCTTTACCTGTGCTTTATCCTAGCAACACCGAAACCTATATTTTCATAATTTTTGATGCCAGAAGCGTTTTTCGATGCCTCTCCGCAAGGTCATTTAATAGAGCAAATGACAGTAATCGGTAGGATAAACCCTAATGACAGTAATAGCTTTGCTGGAATGATGGCAGCGTCTATCTGCTGCGGTCGTTCGTCCCTCCCTCTCCTGTCTGTCACAGCGATAAATCACAGTGTGCTCTCCGCTCCATTGGCAACTGGGGCCGATCAATAGCTCTGCTGAGAAGCTGCATGTCGTTCAGGGCTGCGGGGCTTTTAATGTACGCGGTTCTGGCAGAGAATGAAAGGGGAAGAGCTGCACACTCTTCTCAGCGGTTCTCTGCAACATGCCATTTTATTCATCAGCGATAACCACGCTCGCTCTGTGGGGTGGAAACTGCAATTAACATACTGCCATTAACATACTGCTCACTACTGTTGACCTTCCGTTTACTTAAGAACATAAAAAAAAAAGAAGCACATCCCCAGCTCATCAAATAAATTGGATTGTCAACTGGAAACGGCGTTAAATGGAGCATTGAAATATTGGTTGTTTGGTGTGGGGGGAGGCTTGCAATTGAACTAGTCAGATCTGTTGCCGGGATTCGCGTGCGTGAGAAAAATCTGCTGAGTCATGTCTCGCTGGCTCCCGTGTGTATGCGCCGTGGACGCGGCGGCTCATGGGGAAATGGTAGCTGGGTGTTGAGGCCGTGCACTTTCTGTTTCACCATCCGGGGTCCCCTGAAAGGAGCTTGTGTGAGGAAAACAGAAGAATGACTCCTCCTCAGCCTTCCTCATCTCTCCTGCTCCCCCCCCTCCTCCTCCATCCTTCATTCCCAGTCCCTCTTTTTCTGCATCCCCCTTTTCTGTCATTCCCTCCTTTCCTCCGTATTTCCCTCCCTTTTTCTGTCCCTCTCACGTTCCCCTCTTATCTCTTGGTCTCTCTCATTCTTTCCCTTTCTCCTTCTCTCATTCTTTCCCTTTCTCCCTCCCTCTCTCCTTCCCTCCTCCCCAGGCTGTCTCGCTCTCGGTTAGCTGCGTAGCGCTGCTCCAGGTTGTTAATGATTGATGTGGCTCCAGAAGGAGCTCCCCCACAGGAGCCCACAGCCCAGAACAGGAGGTGCACTTCTGCGGAGAGCTCCATAGGAGCTCACCGATGGGTCCTGGGGTGCAGATAGGCGGTAGATGCCGGAAGCTTCATTGGCTCACATTGCATCAAGAGAAGGTTATTTTAGCTTTTTATATTCAGCACACTTATTTATTTATGGGCGGATTAAATGAGCAGAGGGATCTGCATTTGGTCTATATTCCCAATCAGAGAGGATGCTTGGTGGGAGTTGGTTAATGGCCTAACTGATGTTTTCATCTGCTACAGGAAGTACCCTCATAAAGGTGGGGGACTGCCAGAGACGACTGGGGGGTGCCGAGCGCGAGTTTATGCAGACTTCAGCGATCAACTTCCTCACCCCGCTCCGCAACTTCCTGGAAGGCGACTGGCGGACCATCTCTGTGAGTTTGGGATCTCAGCTGAAACCAGTTCTAGACTATTTC
The DNA here is from genome assembly GCA_029718625.1 of Synaphobranchus kaupii. Taxonomy (NCBI): domain Eukaryota; kingdom Metazoa; phylum Chordata; class Actinopteri; order Anguilliformes; family Synaphobranchidae; genus Synaphobranchus; species Synaphobranchus kaupii. The sequence goes on from CM056376.1 coordinate 6,399,654, forward strand.
CCTCCGTGGGTCTTTGTTTGTGGGACAGCACAGGGCTGCACAGGCCCCCGCTCACCATGGGTGCAGCAGGGATTATGGGTGGAGGGAGTGGGGGGGGGGGGGGGACATGATTACATCATAAGAAATTGCTTTGGGGTCCCGGGCTGATCTTTAATTCGACCTTTCTCCCCTGCGCAGAAAGAGAGACGTCTCCTTGAGAATCGCCGGCTGGACCTGGACGCCTGCAAAGCGCGTTTAAAGAAAGCCAAGGCGGCTGAGGCCAAGGCAGCGGTGAGCCCCTCCTCTTCCTCCTCTTCCTCTCTCTCTCTCTCCCTGTCAGTGCTCTGTATTCCTCGTGACCCCTTTCAGTGCCTCCGTTCCACTCGCTAATCTCCCTCAGCAGTCAGCGCACAGCCAGCTGCAGCGGATGTGATGTTGGATATTTTTCCACCAGCTGACAAAAGCATGAGTTCAATGTGACACCCGATGACAAGATAAATGCTTGAGATCAGATGGATAAAAATAAAATAATCGGCAGAATAATGGTTCGAATTTATTGTTTTTTGGTGTTCGCTTTTTTTCTTGTTCCACATGTATTGAAGCTGTGCTTCTTTGTTTTGACTGCTATGAATTAAAACACTCATTAAATACAGGCTGACTTTACTCTTGTTAACTGGAGAGTTGACAAGACTCCTCCCTCTGGAATTAACCTTTGACATTGTAGACATAAGCTGGGTGCCTTCAGCTGGCTGTGTTGTGATTTCTCTTCCAGTGTTATTTCTATTTTTATATTCCCTTACCTCCAAGGACACTTTCTTTGTTGTATAGTTGTATTTATTCTATGTGGGAAAGCTTACCACTGGCATTCTGTTCTTTTTCAACTCAAAAATAGTACTGCTTAGAGAGAATTGGGACAATACAAGCACTGGAGGTTAATTTAATATTAGTATGTGGGAGAATAATGGCTGAAAATGCTGGTATAAAAAAGGATCCTGTTTAGTGTCATTTTGAAGGCTATAGATACAGCTTTTTACCCCATCTAGTGTCTCATGTGGAGATTGCGTTTCATAACAACTAGTGATGGGCAAACCAGTTCACTTCAGTGACACGAATCACTAGAATCAGTTCATTAAAAAGATTCGTTCAAAAGATTCGTTCACCGAATCGTTCAGTGCTTGGGCGGAGCTCCGACTGCGTACTGCGTATTGAAGTGAACTGAAACGGCCGAACAGTTCATGCGGAAGTGCTGTCGCTTTGACAAATGCGCCAAACTCCGTTTACAAATCTTGATATTTTAAAAGTTTCCTCGTTGAATATCAATATTGGAGGTGAACGCTGGTTTTCAATGACTTTTAAGTCTTAACTTGCTGGGCCTGATTCTGGCAGTTTGAGCCGCTGATTATCACTCAGGATCACGTCACGTTAACTCACTGTGTCTAGTAGCCTTCAGTGAACGGATCACTCAACTTGCACCGTTCCGTCACAGTTTAAGGATCTGAGACAGTCTCAGCCACTAGTGTGTCGTTCGCGAACGTCCCCCGGGGGATTCGCAGTGAACGAATCACTACACGTTCGCTTGCAGAAGTCCACTCTGCACGCTCGCTGCCTCGCTCGGCGCCCGCCCGCCCGTGAATTTTTTTAATAAATTTTTTATTTTTTTTATAAACTTTATTTCGAACAATTTAGGAAACAAATTAGAGAAAAAAAACTTTCTAGTATACAACACGCAAACACGGTACTCATTTCGGCTATACAATACTTAGAACAATACGTCCGAAATGGAATAGGAAGAAGCAAATGCGAATGATTCGTTCAGCACAGCAGAACTAGTTCGCAAGGGACGAATCACGTTCGCTCGCGGCAGTCCCTCCCCCTCCCTGCACGGTGCACGCTCGCTGCTGATCAGATCCGTTCGAGAGCTCAACTGAACTGAGAAATGAACGGATCTTTTCAGTAAGTGATTCAGTTCAGTTCGTTCACCCAAAAGATTCGGTCTTTTGAACGAATCGTTCGCGAACGACACAACACTAATAACAACAAATGCTTAACTGCCGTGCCAGTGTTGTAATGTCTGCGGTTTTACAGCCAAAGTGGGCTACTTTCAAAGTGCAGTCGCGGGATACGTTGGTTTCAGTAAAAAATATATTTTGGGCTAGTTTTGAGTCGCCATTTAGCTGGAAAGTCTTGCAAGATCTGGAAACCCTGGCTGTTGCTCGAAGCAACTAGTAGCTGTTCAAAACTGAGGAAGGAGGATAATTTTCTCGCCTGTTTTACGGTCCGAACGCCAGCTTAACAAGGAAGAAAATAGCTAACGTCATATCATATACCTGATAGTTTGCTTGCTAGCTAACATGTTAGCTTACCAGCCGAGAAGAAAAGATCTACGCGTCGCTTCTCAAGCATTGCAATTGTTTACAAACGACCGAATGCCGAACCAATGTTGGCCCTCATCTTACTCCTGTTCTTGTCATTAAAGGGTAAGTTCGCTATTTTGGACCTTGGACCCTATTTGCGGTCCGTCTTCCATGAACCTGACCCATGAAGTCCATTTTTTCGCTGATCGGTCCAGTATTGAGTTCGCTACAGATTTCCTGTAGGCTCTCACTGGGCTACAATAGAAGTCAACGGGGCAATTAGAAATGTTCGATAAATGTGCTTTCATGTACAATAAATGAGACGGGAAGCTCAGGGTGTATTGTTACCGGTCTCAGTATGCTCTCCTGTGAAATGTATCTCAATCCGAACATTTTTACGTGCTTGGCATGGCTTGGAAGTAAGCATTTCTCTGTTGCTTGTTTTCGCTGCTCCCGCGGAGTACTATGTGTCGGGGGTAGGGGAGCGGGAAGGTGTGCCGGCCGTTTACGAAACTATCTAGTTGAGCAGTCTGCGTTTGTTTACCTGCAGCAACATAGGCTACAATTTCCACAAAAAAACTTGGATGATGGATGACTATAATGATTACGAAGACGAAGAATTCGATTTTGACTGACGTTACTCGCTACAGATTTGAGCCAGAATACACGGACACGGAACTACAAGAGATGGATGATAAGAGAGCAAGAGAAGAGAGAGAGGCTGAAGTTGCACAGGTAATGTTATCCGAAGTCAGTGCGAGGTAGTGCGGTCGGAGAAATAGTTCTGTTTCAAATGGAACTGTTGTTTCAACGTTCGGTTTGCGTTTGCGATAGCCTACATTTCACAGGAGAGCATACTGAGACCGTAAGAATACACACTGAGCTACAACATTTCTAATTGCCCCGTTGACTTCTATTGTAGCCCAGTGAGAGCCTACAGGAAATCTGTACCGAACTCAATACTGGACCGATCAGCGAAAAAATGGACTTCATGGGTCAGGTTCATGGAAGACGGACCGCAAATAGGGTCCAAGGTCCAAAATAGCGAACTTACCCTTTAAGGACTTGGGACGGGTACCGGGGTTTCTTGGGTCTAACGTTACGTTGCTGCTGGTTGAGGGCTTTGGCGGTGCTGCTGGTTGAGGGCTTTGGCGGTGCTGTCGGACAAGCTAACTGGCAACCAACTGAGACTCCTGATACAGAGATGGTTGTGGTACCGACGTAATACAACTGGCTCAGGAGCGTTATTAGAGGCGGGACCCAAACTGACATCTTCGACAGAGATAAACACCATACTCCTTTACGTCCCGTAAAAAAAATGATTTGTAATGATAAATTCATAATCAATATTTTTTTTTTAGGGAAAAGCAATACTTTTATTCTGCACCTTTCAGCAAGTGGATGTATTATTTTGTAAAAATTCTTCGTCTACATGAAAATGTTGTATCTATAGCCTTTAAAAAGGATGACTGTTTATGTAAATTTTGCTTGTTAACTCCTGTTATGTTCAAGTTCTTGGTGTCCTCCTTGTGTGTGTGTGTGTGTGTGTGTTTCAGTCTCCACTGTAGAGTATAGTTCCACGTTGCCTGTGTACTAACATGTTTCTCTGTTGTAACTTGCGCAGTGTGAGGGAGAAGTGAGTATTGACACTTGCATTCCCTTAATGTGTTCATATTTTCATCCTTTTCTATCTTTTTCTGTTTGTCATTGAACGGTGGAATCATCCCCTGATTTCTGTGCACATTTTGCACATTTCGTGTCCTTAAACGATGTGAAATTTCAAATTTAGAAACTGTGCTCTCCTTTGCAAGCACTCCTCAGGAAAAATTAAGCGGGAAAAGAAAGGACATTGAAAATATGAATGATGCTAGTAGCGACACTTTGATGGTTTCCAAGAAACAGAACTACTCATTTCATGGTATTGTGGAGCAACTGTTTCCATGCAACAAAATCCAAAATATTATCTGCCCTCTGGATTGGTGGCCTCTTTAACAAATACAAGAATCATTGGCTTCCAGGCAGGGATCATATGAGATAAGTAGGACCCACATGACAGGGCCTCTCAGTCTTGTGATGGATATCACATTTGCTCCATTATACTGTGATCCTCAGCTGTCCTGCCAAGCCATAAAGTGACAGAATGAGAATGAAGAGATCTTTGTGAAATCTTTTCACTTGTTTTTTTTTTTCGTCTTTCATTTGTAAGGTTTAAAGGTCAAGTTTTACCGGTTCCCCCTGTAATCCAGTCAGTGCCGTAGAAAGCGGTTGATAGTGGCTTGATACTGCTGCTGGAAAATTTGTATTTGTGGACTGCAATTGAGCCTGACCTTTAAAGATGCATGGCAGCTGCCATCAGAAAACCCTCACAAATTTACAATTTTTATTTATTTATTTATTTACATTTCAGTCTTTTAATCATTTTAGTTTTTTTAATAGGCACTTTCAAGCGGCTTAACCCAAAGCAGTAATGCAGTAAAATGCTTCTCCATAACTGAATATCCTTGTCATTTTGGCTATTTCATTATACACCACAATACTCTATTGATTGGTTTATTCAATTTAAAAAGATGTAGGCTAGGGAAGCTGATTATCTGTTCTTATGATGTCCTTCGCCCCCTAGTGGAACAGGGGTGGAACAACAGTTTATGCTATAGCTTACTGTAAATGGCTTCCTTTGTCTAAAATAGAATCTGTTCTGGCTGTGGTTTAATTTGCTTTGGAAAAGCGCACTGCATGAAATGTGCTTATTAAAGAGCTTTGTCTTGGTGTACAGTTGAGCTTTAGGATTTAACACTGATTTCCACCCTGTTAACTTGGAGGGGGGTGGATAAAGTGAGTGGGGCTAGAGCTGGCAAGTGGGAGGAGCCTGCCTGTGACCGCTGACAAAAGTCACATGTAGGTTGAAGTGTCCCCTGGAACTGCATGTGACCTTTTTACTTGTATTATTTTGTGACATCAGAACGTTTATTCCTGTTCTCATGTTAGCATGCGCACACATTCATTTAAATAAACGGGTCCACTTGAGAAATGGGGATGAAAGAAAGATGACTACAGACCTCACTGAGGGATGAAAGGGCCAGTAAAACGCTTGCTGTAGCATTCTCTCGTTTCCACTCTCCTGTTCTTCTGCAGTTTCATGCACTCTGCTGCATCTACAAAGCAGCACCAGAGTAAATATACATTCCCTACACCTCAGTTTGTTTCTGTGTTCTTCAGTGTTCTTCTTGCACCTTCAGCTAAAGTCCAACATCATTCATTGACTGAGAGCAGTAATTTAGTATGAGCAGTGGTGCTGCATTGGCCTCCTGTTCTCCCTGGCAGTCTGTGATTGGCTCGATTCACAAGACTGGCACAGAGTAAAACTTCATAGATCCTGGGTCCTCCATTGTATTTATCTATCTGTCTCTTCTGCACAAATCACCAGTCTAAATCACTCAACTCCTAATATCCAAGTTGGGCAGTGTAAAACTTGGAGTCAGTGATAAAATAGAACACAAGCAATGCAACACAGTGTTTAAATATGCACTCGTATAACAATTCCTGGGTTTTCTTGTGATCATGCCAAAAGGTAAACACAGAAAGGCTGAGAAAGCTTTGCAATTGCGGTTGCCCGTCTCACAAATAACGGATACACTGGCTAGTTACAGGATCTGCAGGTTGAAAGGTCACAGGTTAAAGGTTAACTAACCCCCACCTGCCTTGCCTCTCTGTAGTAGAAGCCCACCTGTTAATGTACACCAGTTTCTTTTTTTAGTTTTTAATTTTGCATTTTTACTCATTGTGTTGTTGTCTTGGACCCTTTTTGTTGCAGATACTCTTTGTTTCCATGCATTTGTGTGAATCTCTGTTCCCCCTTCATCTGTAGGCTGTGCCCAATTTTCAGGAGACTAGACCACGTAATTACGTACTGTCCGCCAGCGCCTCCGCGGTAAGAAGCCCATCAATCCCTGCTGAAAACACTTCCCTCTGCTCCACACACCTGATACACAGGACCAGGCTTCATCATTCTTTCTCAGAAATGCTAATCGCGCACATACCACTTCATAACACCTCCCCACAGTCACGCAGTTACCCCTGCTGAGAATTGTGATCAGCTTTCCACATAGAGACAGAGCGTGAGAGAGAGAGCGAGAGAGAGACAGAGCGTGAGAGAGACAGAGCGTGAGAGAGAGACAGAGCGTGAGAGAGAGACAGAGCGTGAGAGACAGAGCGTGAGAGAGAGAGAGCGTGAGAGAGAGCGTGAGAGAGAGAGAGAGCGTGAGAGAGAGCGTGAGAGAGAGAGAGAGCGTGAGAGAGAGACAGAGCGTGAGAGAGAGAGACAGCGTGAGAGAGAGACAGAGCGTGAGAGAGAGAGACAGAGCGTGAGAGAGAGACAGAGCGTGAGAGAGAGACAGAGCGTGAGAGAGAGAGACAGAGCGTGAGAGAGAGACAGAGCGTGAGAGAGAGACAGAGCGTGAGAGAGAGACAGAGCGTGAGAGAGAGAGAGAGCGTGAGAGAGAGAGAGAGAGCGTGAGAGAGAGAGAGAGAGCGTGAGAGAGAGAGACAGAGCGTGAGAGAGAGAGCGTGAGAGAGAGAGCGTGAGAGAGAGAGCGTGAGAGAGAGCGTGAGAGAGAGAGAGAGAGCGTGAGAGAGAGAGAGAGCGTGAGAGAGAGAGCGTGAGAGAGAGAGAGAGCGTGAGAGAGAGCGTGAGAGAGAGAGAGAGCGTGAGAGAGAGCGTGAGAGAGAGAGAGCGTGAGAGAGAGACAGAGCGTGAGAGAGAGACAGAGCGTGAGAGACAGCGTGAGAGAGAGACAGAGCGTGAGAGAGAGAGACAGAGCGTGAGAGAGAGACAGAGCATGAGAGAGAGAGACAGAGCGTGAGAGAGAGAGACAGAGCGTGAGAGAGAGAGACAGCGTGAGAGAGACAGAGCGTGAGAGAGAGACAGAGCGTGAGAGAGAGACAGAGCGTGAGAGAGAGAGAGCGTGAGAGAGAGAGAGAGAGCGTGAGAGAGAGAGCGTGAGAGAGAGAGCGTGAGAGAGAGAGAGAGAGAGCGTGAGAGAGAGAGAGAGCGTGAGAGAGAGAGAGAGCGTGAGAGAGAGAGAGAGCGTGAGAGAGAGAGAGAGCGTGAGAGAGAGAGCGTGAGAGAGAGAGCGTGAGAGAGAGAGAGAGATAGCGAGAGAGATAGCGAGAGAGAGAGAGCGCGAGAGAGAGAACGCGAGAGAGAAAGAGAGCTAGTGAGGACACCTGTCTGGGTTGGTGAGCAGTAGCCCACCCTCAAAAAAAAGAAAAAAAACAGTTACCAAGATTGATGGCTGCACCCTGCTTTGTTTTCTCCTCCACCCCACGGCCCTTTTTTGAATGAGTGCAGCTCAGTGGGCTCGCTTTTGAAGACTCAACCTTGGGGGATGAATCAAAGAATAAGGTTGTATGATAACAAGAACCCAGAACATATGTTAGAGTCCAAAATTCCAATTTAGCTAGGCACTAGAGAATTAATTATGGCTTTCTTTCCGTTACCCCCCATCTCTAAATAGTGCACCCATTTGGTCCATGAGGCCATACATACACTACTACCCCTCACCCTCAATATTTCGCTTGAAATATTGAACTAGCAGAGTGCCTTCATTAGTGGGATGTCTATGCCTCTGATCTACCACAAAGCCATAGTGATTGCATGTCCCTTTGCTCCATGATGACTACATTTCCCAGCCTCCCTGCTTGACAGTCCGACTGATCCTGGGGGTTGCCAGATGGGTCTGTTGTAGGACAAGTACAGGTGGCAATTTCCTCACATCTACTTGGTGGTCTGGTTTTTGAGCTGGGATTCTGGTAATGGGGTCAGGGAGGGACGGGGCATCAAATCAAAGTTGCTAATACTTAATCATGGAAAAGGAAAAGTTTCCTTTTCCATGTTTTGCTCTGCTTTCTTCTCTCCAGCTTCCTTTCTTCATTTAGAGCAGATAAAACGGGGAATCCTGTAGAGATTTTCTTCTCTTTTCTGTTCTCTCTATACTGGTCTTGTGTGTAGAGTATGTATGCAGTTTACATTACATTGTACATTAGCATTATGCATTGTTTTCACAATGGTAAAGAAGTTAGAACATTTTTAGGCTCAGTGTATTATTAAAAAAGGAATCGCTTCCTTTTACAGTCCCCTAAGTACTAGGTATTACCAGGTAAATTAGCAAATTATTGGGTAATTACCACTGCCAAAAAAAGATAAATGCCAAGAAATTAAAACTGAAATTCTCAGAAACACCTGTTCTATTACCCAACAATTCAAGTGGTTACCTTGTAGTTATCAAAGCTTTAAGTTAATAAGCTTGAGTTTAATTGTGTACTTCCTAATTTAGACAATACATTCTTGGAAACAACTCCTCTATTACCATTCAATTCAACAAACTCTTTATCAAATATTTAGGTTGGCAATAATAGCCTAACTTTGTACTTTCTCGGGATTGAGCCACTTTCTCGTGATTATAGCAGTAATTACCAGGTGACAAGTTACCAGTACTCCCTGAGTTCAATTTTCTTGGTAGTGACTGTGCTTTTCTCATTTTATAAACATTTCTGTTATTTTATATTCCCCACTAAATGGCAATTTTCGCAATTTTCGTTTGTCTAGACCAGGGGTAGTCAACCCTGGTCCTGGAGTGCCGTTTCAGGTTTTTGTTCCATCTGAATAATAAGCAAATGAGAAAATGTACTGCGAAACTCATGGATTACTTGGTCCTTCGGAACGTGTTACCAGGTAAGTATATGCAGAGACTAAATATATAATAGAGGAGGTGTTTCCAAGAATTGATTGGTAATAGAGGAGGTGTTTCCAAGAAAGTCTAATTTCCTAGGAAGTACACAATATAACTCAGGCTACAACCAATCTAAACCTCTCGTAACTATGCTAAGGTAGTTGCATAAATTCAGAGGTAATGGAGGAGGTGTATTTCAGTTTTAGTTTCTTAGTATTTACCTTTTTTTTTTTACCAGTTGTAATTACTCGATGATGTGCTATTATTTTGTGTGCAATTCTTACCACATATTTACCTGGTAATGCCTAGTAAATAGGGGCTGTAAAAGGAAGCGTTAACAAAAAAAACTTGTTTTGAAGGGACCTGTTTATGTTGTTGTGTGATAATTGGTTTGTTGTCTGGTGAAATTTTATTAAAATTTTTTCACTTTCTGTTAAACTGTAACTTGTCATGTCCCGTAGTTCAAACAGAGCAGGAAAATACTATGCCATGGCCTAAAAGCCCCTTTTCTAACCGATTATGTAAAATAAATGTAAACTCAAGATCTGAACCCTCATTAATGTATCACATCATGTACTTTAGTACAGAGTGAAACGTTTTCAAATGCCCCTTTTGCTCGCCGCAGATTCGTATATATAATTTAAATATAAAACAATCGCAGTTTGCTCACTGTGGGGTGTCTTCCTCTACCTCGTGTCTGTGTGAGCCCGCCTTGTGGACCGAGGTGTAAAAAGTGACATCACCTGCTTTGGAGAGCACGTTTGACAGTTCTCTCTGGAATCAGCAGTGGAGGTTGTGATGAGCATTGCAGCAGCGTGTGCATGATATACCATTCCAAATTTAGAGAAAGAAGAGAAAACGGGAGCCCTTATTAAGTCTCTCTCTCTCTCTCCCTCCCTCAGTCTCTCTCTCTCTTTCTCTGTGTCTCTCTCTCTCTCTCCCTCCCTCTGTCTCTCTCTCTTTCTCCCTCTGTCTCCCTCTCTTTTTCCCTCTGTCTCCCTCTCTTTCTCCCTCTGTCTCCCTCTGTCTCTCTCTCTTTCTCTGTCTCTCTCTGTATTGTTTATTATGTTGAGTTTGGATTGTGGATGTCGTAACTGATTGAGTCTTATCTCTAGTACTAATTGCTGTTGGTTGGTCCTGGTGCTTTAGCATGGATACCTTCACATTGCATATGCTATGTATTTGACTCTAGATTTAAGCCAGATCTATTTGATTGCTCATCAGGCTTATGACGCCGGATGAATTCCTGCCACCCGTATATGTCAGCCTATTTTAGAGAAACCAACAGAAAGAACAGCTGAAATGATGACACGTGGCAATGGTGTGCAGATCTGCCATACAGCTCATGACATAAAGCAATTTATTTTTTGGCCTGAGCAAAGAATCAGTCGTCAACAATGACATGACAATGATATTAATAATAATAATAATAATAATACCACCTGGCATTTATATAGCGCCTTTCTCGATACTCAAAGCGCTTTACAATGATGAGGGGGAAACTCGCCTCAACCACCACCAATGTGCAGCACCCACCTGGGTGATGCAACGGCAGCCATTTTGCGCCAGAATGCTCACCACCCATCAGCTGAGGTGGAGAGGGAGAGAATGATTTTAGCTGGGGAATGATTAGGTGGCAGATTGAAAGAGCCTGGGTTGGGAGTTTAGCCAGGACACCGGGGAAACCCCTACTCTTTACGATAAGTGTCATGTCAAGCTCGGCTTCTGCACTTCTGCACTGGAGTGATACAGCTACTTTTATTTCAGAAGTTTTTCTGGGTTTTTCTGTATGTTTTACACTTGGCATCTACAGTGCAGCCTGTAAGTATTTGGACAGTGACACAGTTTTTGTTGTTTTGGCTCTGTACTCCAGCACGTTGGATTTTAAATGGAACAGTGACTATGAGGTTAAAGTGCAGACTTTCAGCTTTAATTTGAGGGTTTTTACATCCATATCAAATGAACCATGTAGCAATTGTAGCCATTTGTTATACATAGTCCCCCCCCATTTTAGGGGACCAAAAGTAATTTGACAAACTAACATAAATGTAAATGAAGTCATATTTAATATTTGGTTGCATATTCTTTGCATGCCATGATTAACCAAATATTAAATATGATGACTTTATTTAAATTTATGTTAATTTGTCCAATTACTTTTGGTCTCCTAAAATGGGGGGGGACTATGTATAAAAATGGCTACAATTGCTACACGGTTCACCCGATATGGATGTAAAAACCCTCAAATTAAAGCTGAAAGTCTGCACTTTAACCTCATAGTCACTGTTCCATTTCAAATCCAACGTGCTGGAGTACAGAGCCAAAACAACACAAATTGTGTCACTGTCCAAATCCTTTCAGACGGCACTGTGTTCTAAAGTTTTAACTGTCCCCTGGTCTGTATGTGATAGCTGCTCTGACTCACCTATGAAAATGGTGTTCTTAATCCCCTGTACATTCTTGCATGGTTTTGGCCTCTTAAATCAACTAATAGCCATGGAGTGACTTCCAGAACTTCACAGTGACTGTGAGGTTGTGAGCCTGTAGGTGGCGCTCATGGCAGGAGAAGGCTTGTGCTGTGGAGGGCTGTGCAGAGCGCAGTTAGCCTTTTCCCTCTTCGCTGCGTGCTGAGGCCGTATGCCAGACAGCGCCGCGATGGCGGGCTGACTCAGCGAGGGGGGTGGGGGGGGTGGCATGCAAGAACTGCTCCATGCTGATCCTGTCTAGTTCACTCAACTGTCTCCTCCTGGGGCTTTCCATTGGTGCAATTTCTCTTGCGTTTTTTTCCGATTACAAGAGCATCTGTTCTTAACACTGCAGACTGGGTGTGGATGTGCTGCTCACTATTGGCAACACTTCTTCAACATTTACTGTACAGTCCTGAGTAGGCTTTTTTTGGGAGAAATTGTTTTCAGTGGTACCAAAGTGCCACTTAAATGGTTATTAGTGAGTGAGTGGATGGGTGAATGAACAGATAATGAACACCATAATGAGAAGTAGTGGAACTGGGGCTCGTAGTGTTCAGAGAGTTTCTCTACTGTTGCTATGGCATCAAATGTCCCTCGACTTCCTTCCTGAAGGTTAAAAGATATTTAAAGGCATTTTAAAACATGAGTTTATCTTCCTTTATGATTTGGGGTAAAACATTTTGGATGTCTAATGCTCCGTTACAAACAAAATGCAGATATTTACTCTGGGTCTGGTCAAAGAAACCGCCCACTTGATAGTTGTTTAGGAGGGAAGTGGAGGGTGCTGCTCTGTGGGACTGTGCCCATTGTAATGTCATCAGTGTTGAGACGACCTCAGAATGCCTCTCATCTCCTCTTGTTGTCATGCGGCTTTTCAGCTCTGGAGTGAGGAGGTGGACAAAGTGAGTATCCCGTCATCTGCTCGACCACAATCATTGCTTGCTGGAAACTGCCCAGATACTGATTTGAAACTTTAAGATCTATGATAAGAGCTCTGCTTAATGATTGTTTTTTAATTTTATTTTGGAAGCTGGGATGGGGCTCATCAATGCCCCTAATGTGGGTTTGTAAAGTACTTAGGTTGGGCTATTAATGATGTGAAGATATGGTTGGAAGACGTCATTTACTGTTACTGCTGGACGTGCTTCTGAACAGTTTATTGCAGGGAAGGGCTGGATTGGAGCGCAGCGCATTCCTGTGGTGATTTTCCAGGAGACTTCATTAAATGGCCAAAGTGCTTATTATTACGTAGTGTGTAAATGTTCATCCTTTTTTTCACTGTGTCACTAAATTAACGTGATGTGGTGGGGGAAAACAAAGGTCACTTGTCCTTTTATACAGGCTCAAAACATTTAACCTATTTTAATAATTTGCAGCTTTTGAAAAAATAACACAGCATAGGTGGGTGACTGGAGCTGTGGATGCAGTCTCTGTAGCGTTTGGCCTGTAGCTGGATTGAAAAGGGTTTTTAATTGGGAGGGGTGACAATAATGGAAATATTTTATAAACAGTAATTGTCTTTTTAAAGATGAGGCAGTTTCTCTCATGATATCTTTGTCATTGATACGTTTTCATCTGAAATGCACTGTTCCTCAGTGTAGGTCTGAAATGCACTGTTCCTCAGTGTAGGTCTGCCCCTTGATTGATTCTGTCTGTCATTTTTTGTCACCTCTTGACTTGCTTCACAAAAAAAGTAGTGTTAAAATATAAAGCGTATGACTTTTCAGCGTTTCAAATGAAGCATCTGCGAGATGCAATTGGAGAATGTCTAACTATTGTCACTATTGTATGCATTTGTCGCACGTATAATTTTGTGAGCCAGCAAGTTCAAGAATATTTTGTCATTTTTCATTTATTTTTTAAAGATACTTCTTCAGAGCTCGGGTTAAAATGGTCTCCTCTCGCATCTCCGACAGGCAGAGCATGAGCTGCGTGTGGCTCAGACAGAGTTTGACCGGCAGGCGGAGGTCACACGGCTGCTGCTCGAGGGCATTAGTAGCACACACGTGAGTGACGGAGATACACCCACAGTGCAATGCTTCACATACTGTATGTGTGCTACATTCATGTACATTCATGCACACGCATGTGGCACAGCTTCGTGCTATCCGTGGTTGTGTTCTGGAGCTCTCAATGCTTTTAATGTGTTATTTTTGGAAAATTGGCTATAGCTCCAGTGGAAGGTTATTTTGCAGGAAAATTTTGATTTGGGTTCTGATTAAAGGCGTGTGTACACTGTGCGATAGTGGCCGTCCTTTACGATCGGTGAGTGTCAGATTGTGCGATGCAGCCCCCATAATATCTGGTCTTTATTGTAGTCCTGCCTCTGCTGCCTCTTGTCATGTAGAACCATCGCATCGTGGTTTGTTATCGGCTGTCGGTTGGGGCGTGTATTTGATCCATTTCCGCGCGCGGACATCAGATCACGTAGGCTACTGTAAAGGCAGGATAGAATCTCTGAGCTTAGAATCTCTGAACGCTTTGGATCTTATCGCACACTTACCACCTGACTACAATAAAGAGTAGATATTATCGGGGCTGCATTGTACGTGCAACAACTGTGAAAGACAGCTGATATCGCACAGTGTATACCTGCCTTACGTTGGTTGATATTGTTCCAAATTGTTTTGACACTTCTGACAAAGTGTCAAAACAAAAAAAGGTTGACCTTTTGTTTGGTCTGGATTGGAAGGCTGGATTACAAAAGTCAATGGGCCCCATTCACCAACCATTCTATAAATATATAAGTATCTATATTTTTTACTTAAGACTTCCTTTGAAATGTTTTTATGAACATTCTGGCATTCACCAATGTTTTCTTAAAGCACGACTGAACTTGGTTGAACTTTGGGTTGTGTAGTTACCTGGCGAAATATGTTTGTTAGTTGCTCTCTGCTCCCCTAGGGTGATAATCCAGAATAGGGTAATTTAGCCTATTTGTCGCTCTCCATTCACTTCTATAGGGCAGCTAAAACGGTCTCAAATGACACTTCTAGCACGTATACGAACTAGAACAAAGTGGATTCTGTCAAAACAAGCACTAACCAGTCCTACATATTTCTTTTCATGTAATTTCAATTATTTATAAGAGTACTATTTTCTTCAAAGTTGTTAGCAAGCTACCAGAAAAGACTAGGAAAATGTCGGCAGGTCGGTTTGTTTACCGTAGGTATATACTACCAGGCTGTTTCTGGTGCAAGAATTACCTACCGGAACGTAGAAATAAAATAAAATAAAATACGAAAAATAAAATTCAAATAAAATACGAAAAAGCCAGGAAAGGGCCATTTAATATAAAAAATAAATAAATACATACAAGGATTGGGTACTGTTTTACATTTTTTTAAAGAAAGTCTTAAAATCAAGTTTGTTCGTATTGTGATTGGTGAATGAGGCCCAATGTTCTGGAAGGTGTTGGTTGTTCCAAAACTGATCAAATTAAGGACTGAGGTGAATCGATAGGCTCTTAATTATGCTGTAGAACACGTGTTTAAGTTCTTACATTATTTTTTCCCTTAAACTTATTAGCACAATGCAGTTTTTGGCTTGTTATTATTTTCTTTGTCTTTGAATATTCATTATCAACAAATTGTTAGTTTTAGTGGCCATGTGTCCACACTTTCACCAATTATGAGACTATTGAGTTTCACCTCAGTCTTTAAT